>OU975447.1:7056329-8256329 GCA_918857605.2 Philereme vetulata | reverse complement strand
TAGAAATGTGAATGCACCAAAAGGTATCTTTTACTTTTCGCCCACAGCACTACAGAGCTGCGGAGGTTGGCTTGAGTAAATCTTCCTTGCCTTTCCCCTTTCAGGTGACATTACCTGTTACGTTGCATTGATAATCATCGAGTTTAGATAAAAAATCTTGAAATTAACGAGATTTATGAGAATTGCACAAGGTTTCAGTTTACATATCGGTAGCTTTAATTCAGATTTAGGCTGGGCTAAATTGGCGTTACTTGATTCCTTCTCGAATCCGCTGATGTCGTCGTGCCAACGCTTTCGCGGCCAACACCGACGTCGCTGTCCATCCTCCGGTACCCAAGGTATTATGATATTGGCCCATTTCTCCTGAAGCATTCGACTTACGTGCCCCGCCAATCCCACTTGAGCTTCGCGGTTTTGTCTCCCACATCGGCAATGCCAGTTATAGAACGAAGCGTGGTATTCCTCACCCGATCGGTTCTCCGGAATCCTAGGACGCTGCGTTCCATTGCACCTTGGCAAATCTTGAGCTTGGACTTCTGCAGCTCGGTCAATGACCATGAATGCGCACCGTAGGTTAGAACCGGTAGGATACACATGTCGATGAGTTTGCGCTTCAGACTCAGAGGAAGGTCACCCTTCATGTGCGCCTTCATGGACCAGTAGCTCTTCCAGGTATTTTCGATGCGGCGATCGTTTTCCTTGTCATGCATGTTTTTGAAGCTATTATTAGATTTAGGTACATATGTATGTGCTTATAATTTTAGCATATCTAACATAAATTAGATTACTAAACGAGGGGATAAAGTAGTGTCTTGCGTCACGGGAGATATATTGAATCTCGAACGTAACGAAGGATTCTAATGTTAACTCACGAGCGGAGCGAGGGAGTTACTAGAATCCTGAGTGCAGAGATAAAGCACGCCCAAGATGCAGACACCTTTATCCACGAGGAGAATACTCTACTTTTCACACTTTCTGCGAGACAATAAAAACCAAATATAGGTTGGTGCACTCTGTGCAGAGGTTAGTTCGATTTACGAATAAGTTCTTATTGTGTGGGTTCCTTTAGTTCAAGTTTTAATACAGATGAAATTCCTAAATCAAAACACATTGTCGAGCAGGTGGTGTGAAAAATAAAATAATATTCACACAGTCCATTTATCCACAAAGATGGCTGGTGGAGATCATTATTTAGTGATAAGACTGCCAATCTTATCACATAGATATACGTTGTTCTAAAACAATTGTTTTTATAATGTTTGCTATGCGTAATGTACTTTTGGTATCTTTATATCGAACTAAAGTACATGTCGACTTCTTTGACAGTATAAATGAATGAATAAACTTAAATAAATATGTGAAAATAGTGAAACGTCTAAACGTTAGTACTATTATTTTATCCGAGCCAGCGGGTAGTCCGAGGAACAGAGACAAACATACACTTATTATAAGAGAGAAAGAGAGGTCAGATAGGGTCATAAATATAGCACAGCTGGACTTTCAAATACTTTTTTCTCGAAATACGAATGTCTAAGTCGTTTACGGGTACAATCGCGGGCACAAGTGTTTCTGCGAAGGTCTTTACTTTTAGAAAGCTGTCACCATGGGAGTTGTGAAAATAATACAGAATAGATAAAAAAAATATATGATCTGACCAGTGATGGCTCCCGGAGCTTTTGAAAAGGTCTGAGAGCTTTATGATGGGTGCACAATTTGGACCTTTTAAGAAGTAGGTCTAAATTTATCATTTTTGAATTTGGGTTTCTTAATTTAAATTAGGCATTTTTTTATAATAATGATGATAACTAGGCACAAATTCAAATTCAAATTTGTTTATTTACACTTAAATATAACTTTACATAATAAATCAAATACGCTAAAATGTCGTTGACATTTATTTAATATTTTTAAATGAAAAATGACACGCAAAATGTCCTAAAACAATTGGGTAAGTATATAGGGATTGAAAGACGGTTTCGACCTTTTTTGAAAAACACGAAAATATAACTTAAAAATTTAATATGATTTAACTATTTAATGGGTTTTTTTTTAATTTTTCTCTTGATTTAATTACATAAACTTATCAAAAGAAATACCTTGATTATACTATTTATAAGGTACTAGAGTTGTTCCGGTCGTTAGTGCGGTTTTCTTCGAATTTTGAGATTTCGTACTGAAAACTAATTTTAATAAAATATTACATATATAATTTAATTTAATTTATTCAATGCGAAAATGGGTACAATTATATAGCAGCAGATGATATAATAAATATATACATTGTATATACAATGTAATTATGATACATACTTAGTACTAAGGGATTCTACCAGTAAAATAATTTAAAGAATCAGATCAAAACTTTCTGCCATTAACTCCCTACAATGGCACTTATATATTATTATATTTTAGAAATTGATCAAATGAATAATCACACTAATATTATAAATGCATAAGTTTGGATGTTTATTTGTTACTCAATCACGTCGTAATTACCGCCGTAATTTAAATTTAGTATGTACCTAGATTAACACATAGGCTACTTTTTATCCCATAAATAAGTTCCCATGGGATAATAATGGGGTGTCAAGTTGCAATAGCGAGTTTGACTTTATTTCTAGGTTACCTACACATTTAATAGTGTAACGCGTACGAAGTTGCGGGCAACGGCTAGTGTATAATATTTGTTAATTAATTTTGCATGCTTATATGCTGGTCATAGTTGTACCTAGATTATTTTTACCAACTAATGTAACCCATGTATCGCAAATAAACTAATCTTTACAAATAAACTTACCTACAATACAAACTTCAAATTTAGTCAATTGGTATTCCACCATCCGTTAGTCTGTTAGTGTATGTCGTGTCGAATGAATATTATTCATTTAATTATCATATTACTATTAGTAAATAATTATACATTAAATAATGCAATTCAGATAAAACCGCTGCTTTCATTTTCAGTTTTTAGTGTTGCGTACCAGATTTAAAAATAAGTTTACTTGTTGAAAAATTACATTTTCAAAGTAAGCTTTTATAAAATTCATAACCAGAACCGCAAGCAAATTCAAATGAGTCCAAACACCAGTTGCGACGTTTTATTACAGAGTTCGCATGCTCACCTTCTGGTTCCATCATCCATCATCTTACCCTGGATACCATCTAGGACCAGAGTACTTGTCAAGACGAATCAAACGAGCCCAAACTCAATGGGGTGGCATCGTTTTATTACAGAGTTCCCATGGTCACCATCCGGTTCCATCATCAGATCAGCTCCATGTCATAATAATATTTCATTGTCATCCGATTTACATATGCATGCAAAATGTCAGCTCAATCGGGAACCGAAAAGTGGGTCAAATTTAACATGCAAGATTTGATAACAGATACCAGGATAAGCAAAACTAAATAAATGTTTTTTTTTGATCGATCAAAGCGAGATTTCAAAATCAACTTGGGCTCATCCACGTTGTATGTATGTATGTTTGTTTGTCCGAGGATAACTTTCGAAGCGTACAACCGATCATCGTGAAATTTGATACATAGGTAGGTAATGATGTCACAATTTTGGTGTGCTAAAAAGCTAAAAATGTAGGGAATTGTTGAGATATTGGGGTTCAGGAGGGGTAAAAACATGAAAATGAGATTATTAGGTCAAGTAGAACGTCAAATGAAAGGTCTTCAGTAGTACATTTAGACTCCGTTTTTAATTTGAATAAATTCACAGGGTACACCATTGACCCATTGAATGATATGAAAATGAGACTATTAGGTCAAGTGGGACGTCAAATGAAAGGTATTTATTAGTACATTTCGATCCTGTTTTTATTTTTAATTCAGTCTTTGCAGTTTTAGAGTAATTAGCCATATTAAAAAACTGAACTTTGATGAAATTCACAGGGTACACCAGTGACCCCACAGTACTGTAATTTGGTATGCGTGTAGCTTATGTGACACAAATATAGGCAAAAGTCTGAAATTCAGAATAACTGCTAGTTGTACCCCAAAAAAGTGTAACCATCCCACATGAACTCCCGTTACCTAACCTGTGTGTAATTTGAATGAAACTGTTGGTCAAGTTAGTTGATTATTTATTTTTTGGCACTATTTTGATATTCAAAGATTACAAATAATATTTTTTTGTTTTTATGGGAGACTCGCGAAATCTCAGTTCGGGGCGAACCACTAGTTTAGTAAGAATGTACTTTCTTTATTCATTTACCCTTAAGGCCGTCTTGTTACAAAATAGGGTGTTTAGATATACATTTTTTTGCAGGTAAGGTAAGGTTCAAACAATCTGAAATAAATATATTAGGTTGGGGAAAAAGTTTCTTCGCATTTTTTAAGAAAATTCAAAACATTTTTAATTTAGTTTATTTACATTTAACTAAAGTATGTAGGTACCATTTTGTTCGATAACTTTTTGCCATCTTGTAGGTAGTGACATGATCCCATTGCTATAGAAATGTTGGGGCTTCTGATCAAAATACCGCGACAAGTAGTTTTGGCAATCCTCTCGTAGTGTTAACCTGACACTGTCTAAAGAATTCTGAAGAGACCGAAACAGGTGCAAGTTCAGGACTATACGGCGGATGCATTAACACCTCCCAGCCAAACTCTCTTAATTTTTGCTGAGTGGCTAAAGATGTGTGACGTCTAGCGTTATCATGATGAAAAACCACACCACTTCTGTTGATTAATTCTTCCCGCTTTCTCTCAACTTCTTGCTTTAATCTCATCAGTTGTTCGCAGTAGAGGTCCTGCATGGTGGTAACAGCTCATAATGAATAATGCCCTTCCAATCCCACCACACACAGAGCATCACCTTGTTGCGAGTTAACCCGGGTTTCGCCACAGCCTGTGAAGTCTGACCGGCCTTTGATCACGACCTTTTTCGCACGTTCTGGTCGTACGTGATCCACTTTTCATCACCAGTTATCAGCTTCTTCAAAAATGGTTCGGTTTCATTACGTCGTAATAAAGAATCACAAATGAGTACACGGTTCATTAGGTTTCTTTCAGTGAGCTCGTGGGGTAGGTACCCAAATATCGAGCTTTTTTGTGTACACAGATTTTTCAAATGCGCCAAAACTGTATTGTGGTCAATTCCCAGTTCTTCAGCTACGTCGTAACTACTGATATGCCGATCTTGCTCCACTTTTTCAAAAATGGCATCAATTTTATCCGTAATAGGGCGACCAGAGCGACGTGCATTTTTGAAATCAAAATTTCCGGATTGAAAACGCTTAAACCTTTGTGCTACTCTCACAGACACTGCAGGTCCATTAATATCGCAAATGTGTTTCGCGGCTTGCGTTGCATTTGTACCTTTTTTGTAGTAAAATTTTAAAATGTATCGAATTTCTTCATTAGGTTCACTCATCTTTACAGTACGAAAAACAAATAAAAATCACACATTTTCCTACTTTTCATTTGGAAATATTTTCTATAAAATTTAAACTTTGAATGATGCCAAAACCAGCCAGATACAAATAGTATAGCCAAAGAGATTTTATTACAAGTTCATACATACTATATTACGAAAAGACTTTTCCCCCAACCTATCATATGTTAATTGTCACTCTAAGATCTTTACTTCTCAGCCTTTTTTACACGATATCTGTTATTTTTCTGCATTAAATAACATCGTATACATATATATATATTTAACGTTTTTGTTTTCACATGTACGTATAGTAGAAGCCAATAAATCCGGCTAGGCTTTGTAGGGAACCCTGTCGCGGGCCTGACACTAGTGTGTTTTATTAATTATATTCGGGACCCTATCGATTAGTCATAGCGTTATCGGGTTAAGAAGTTGTTTATCATTTTTATATTACTACCAGATTATGTAGGAGTATGTTCGCATTATCATCATCAGGACTTCCACTGTTGAACATGGGCCTCCACCGTAGATTATGACCGATTTTGTACGGCCTGCGTCCAACGGCTCCCAGCAACTTCAGGTTGTCTTATCATCTAGTGGGGGACGTCCTACGCTGTGCTTTCCGGTGCGTGGTCTCCTCTCGAGACCCTTTCTACTGTTATACTGTATGATCTACTGTAGAGTAAATAAAACCGGACAAGCGCGAGTCGGACTCGCGCACGAAGGGTTCCGTATATCTATAAAAACGGCAATAAATAACGTTTGTTGTATGGGAGCCCCTCCCGTACAACAAACGGTTTTTTTTCGTTTTGATAGATAATGGTACGGAACCCTTCGTGCGTGAGTCCGACTCGCATTGCATCGCTTATCCGTGAGATTGTGGTCAAATGAAGAAATATCCAGTTTATAAAAAAATAGCACTCCGCGAGTGCCGACAGAAGTAAAAACTTGAACAATTACGAGATACTTATATACATAGGTGTCGGTAACGGTAACTGTAACAGTGTCGCGAGTTCAATAGTATTTTCCCATGTCAAAAACGAGCCTAAAGAAGTTTTCACTTAAAAAAAATTATAAAGGTCGGCAGCGCGTGAGTGATGATACCTTTGGTGTAACAAATGTCCATAGGCTGTGCTAACCTCTTGCCATCAGGTGAGCCGTATACTTGTCAGCCACACAGCATAGTGGTATAAAAAAACCGGCCAAGCGCGAGTCGGATTCGCGCACGAAGGGGTCCGTATATCTATAAAAACGGCATAAAATACACGTTTCTTGTATGGAAGCCCCCTTAAATATTTGTTTTATTTTAATTTAATTATTTATTTTTAAAGTGAATATATAACTACATATTCTGTGAATATTTCAAGCGTCTACCTGTTGCCGTTATCAATATCGAGCTAAAACGAGTAAAAAAACCGGCCAAGTGCGAGTCGGACTCGCGCACGAAGGATTCCATACTATTATCTAAAAATAGATCTGACTTGCTCAAGTCCGTACCTATATGACAAAACACAACATTTAATATTAAAACACTTGACACATCATCACACTAATATTATAAATGCAAAGGTTTGGATGTTTGTTTGTTTGTCAATAACGCCGTAACGGCATAACCTATGTCGATGAAATTTGGTATATACGTAGGTTATAACCTGGATCACCATATAGGCTACCTTTTATCCCATAAATCAGTTCCCATGGAATAAAAATTGGATGTTAAAGTCTCTATATATGTTTTTGTACCCCAGAATAACGCGGACAAAGCCGTTAGCGACAGCTAGTATTATTATAATTCTCACGGGGTCTAGTGGCTAAATGGAGAGGTCTCGACAGAATAGCAGCGCTTACCATTACGGCGGGCATAATGCTGAGTCGAGACCCATTTGCTGCTGCAGCACACTGTATTTACCTAGTTCTCTTTTGATTATGTTTTTTATCACTAGGTACTGTTTCATTGTATCTATTTTTGAAGTAAAACTTCTTTACGCACGCTCGACTTGGGGAGTAAGCGTGACGAGAGCGTTACGAAAAGTGTGATCGAGCGAGTCAAACGGAAGTAGAGAGGTAGATACAAGTTAGTGAAGATAGAAAGAAAGAGAGTTACGTTTCGTATATTACTGTAGGGGCAAGAGAGAGAGGTGCGAGCACACATTTTCTTTCTCTCTTTCTCTCATAGCCAGTTACGTTTCGTATATCTAACACAGTGCAGGCCTATTGTCTGTATCACGCTGTAGGAGCAAGAGAGAGCAGTGCGCGCACATTTTCTTTCTCTCTTCCTCTCATAGCCAGTGCATGAAATATATGTAGGTATATCTCAGTCAGTTAATTGTTTGCGAGTTTGCTAGCGATACGCAAACGGTGATTTCTTGATTATTTTTCATGATTTCATTTCGTTCTTGAACAATTTTATAAATTAATATTTTAAAAAAGAAGTTCTACTTCAGTCGTGTGGTTTAAAGCACACTCGTTTTTTTCTGGTGTATTGTGTGTTATTGTAGTTAATAACTATTGTCTATGTCATGTCTCTAGCTAAACCATGCTAGACCAGGGATTCCCAAAGTGGCCGATATCGACCCCTTGATAATGATAATTGATTTTGGGATTGCCGAGGTCAAAAGAGTTGATTACCATCAGCACAGACGAGAAGCTAAAACAGTAGTTCAACTAAGGCTATCAGAAGTTCTGGTTGCAACAGTATTCGGCATTGTGGAACATTGCTGAAATATATCTGTAGATCATTTAAGCAAGCATTTATTGTATTAGCATTTGTTTATAATTATTTGTGTACCTAATATGTATGTCTATATGTACTAGTGACCCTCGAAGGTCACCAGCGGGCTATGATGGGATCCATGACGGTGGACGAGATTTACAAGGACAGGAAAATCTTTTCGAAAAAAGTACGAATTATGTATATATTTAAGTTTAAGTTACATATTTTTCTTTTTCCACTATTAAGTACGTATGTATATTCTTTTTACACCTCGGCCAATCTTCAATGATCCTCTCCATCCAAAGGTTGTCTGGAAGATATCGCTTTGTTAAGCGATAAGACCGCCCATGCTTACATTTATTTGTATATATCTGTTGTGTCTAACTTGTAAGGTATACTAAAGAATTTTCATTCATTCATTCATTGATTCATTTCGCGGCGGCAATCGAACCCGCAGCCTCCTGCGTCTCAGCCGACTATTCACCCACCGCGCCACGGAGGTAGTCATTGATAGATTAGATACAATTCAAAAATACTAAGAGATATCCAAAACGAACCAATAAAGAATAATTTAATGGATAAACTACACGAACATTTACGCCAAGACCGTCCCATAAGAATAAGTGATCACTTTTATTAAGAAAGATAACGATAAAAAGAAAAAAATATTCTGATTAGAGTAAGTGTCACAGGTATCGGAATTTATGTTAATCGCGCCGAGAAAAAAAGAACGTATGTTAAAGATGCTCAGATTTTTTTATTATAGGAACCGGAATCAAGTAGACACCTTATCTTATTCTGGAAGAATATTGATTTCTGTAAGTTTTTCACTGGGAAGCGCAGCTTATGACGACACCCAACTAGATCGAAAGATAAGCTGATAAAGGTTGCTGGGAGTCGTTGGGTGCAGGCTGACAAGATCGGTCGCTCTGGAAATCAATAAGGGAGGCCTAGGCTCAGCAGTGGACGTCATTTAGCTGATGTGATGAAGTATTCAAAGAAATTACTTTAGCCACTACACGCGACCGATCTTGTGCGGCTTGCACCCAACGGCTCCCAGCAACCTTTATCAGGTCGTCTTTCCGTCTACCACTGTAGAACTGTGGTCTCCACTCCAGAACCTAACTGCCCCGTCAGTTAGAGGATGTTTGGTGAGGTGTTATTTTGTAAGCTGTGGCTCTAACTACCTACATACTTATATTATTATCGGTTCAAATTCATCCAACAATAGATATTAAAAACAATCTCACGATTCTCATGGTACACGATCAGCAAATTCGCAGGTGCTTAAACATTCACTTTATGTTGAATACAGGATGTCTTAACAAGTGACTATAAAAAAAAAAAAAAAACCTAACCTAACCTAACCAAACCTAACCTAACCTAACCAAAAAAAAATTATAACAAAAATACAACCGACTTAGGGCCATCGCAAACTGGACGACACGTCGGTCGGTCGCCGCGTCTAGTCGCCGCAACAAGACGCGGCGTTGTCGTTTGCATCTGGCATCTGGCGACTAGACGTCGTGCAGGAACATAATTTTTATAAAAAAGCCTACTATAAAATATCGGATTATTTAGATGATAGAGAAGCTTGGGATTGAAATTGCTCCAACTCGTTCAAAATGTTATTACTAGATGTTATTACTGTAATATTAGGTAGGTTATATTTTGAGGGGAGGGAGGCCTTTGGCCTGCAGTGGGTAGGATACAACAGACTCATAATAATAATAATTGATCGAGCGAAGCGAGATCTCCAAATCCACATGGGCAAATCGCCGTTGCATTTATGTATGTTTGTTAGTCCGAGGATATGACTTGAATGATATGAAAATGAGACTATTTGGTCAAGTGGGACGTCAAATGAAAGGTATTTATTAGTACATTTCGGCCCCGTTTATAATAAAAACTGAACTTTGATGAAATTCACAGGGTACACCAGTGACCCCACAGTGCTGAAATATGGTATGCGTGTAGCTTTAGTGAAACAAATATAGGCAGGAGTCTGAAATACAGAATAACTGCAATTTGTACCCCAAAAAAGTAACCAATAACATGAACTCCCGTTACCTGTAATTGAATTAAACTGTAGATCAAGTAAGGTGGTTGTTATTTCGTGGCACTATTTTGATAGTCAAAGCTTACAAATAATTTTTTGTTTTTGGTTTTATGGGAGACTCGCGAGATCTCAGTTCGGGGCGAACCACTAGTTATGTTATAGGTATTTTAGTTAATACGTATAAGAACAACGTCTTTTGCTGTCACATACTAAACAAACACAGCGCAATCTATCTCAGAAACCTAAAAATGTTGATCTGAAAACTCCTAATTAAGATGCTCTGCGCTTGCCGTTATAGAACACCCTGTATTGCACATAGATTAAATCATTACTACTACAAGACTTATCCTCGCCCATGCTTAAAATAACTTAACCGCGTTTATACACCCGTGTTCAGTGACAGTTCAATAACTATATTTCACGAGTTGACCGCAAACACCCGAGAAAAGGAATAAAAAAAAAACGCTTTGCCAACAAAATTACTCAAACCCAGGTCAAATGCTTCACGCTGCAAACTTTAAGGTGTCGGTAACGTTGACTCATATTGTTATATCATTATAAATGCAGAAAATGTCTTAATTAAATGATCGAAACCGGCATAATAACTCAGAAAAAATACACAGACTCCAACTCCGGTTCCAAATCAATCCTCTCACTCTAACGCAGCGATTTTCGTCCTCCATCTCATTTTGTTCCAGACTAACTTGTAAATTGTTCTTTTTACACAACGCCCGGAACGAAAAGGCGCATGTGTTACCATTCCACCTGAGTTGAATTTTGAGTACATTCAAATAAGGTTGCATTCGAAATTGTAAATAAATGAAAGACGTTCAGCACATTGAATGGATGATCAAGTTATCTCGCTCAGACAAAACAAAATACAGCTCAAGTCCTTTGAGCTTTCGAGTTGCTTTACCGCGATGCTTTTTGTAGCCCTGTCCTTTTCCAAGTATTTCATTCGTAAAACGGGTTTGATCTTCGAATCGTTTTAATAAATTTTTTTGAATAAAAATAGACTTTATTTTATTGTTTTTAAGGGGTTGTTTTGTGTGGAAATGATAATGTTTTATGTCGCCGTGAAGATGTTACTGTCACTTTGCGCTGATGAGATATATTTTTTTGTTCGGCATTAAGACATGCATTGCAGCGCGAGTTCAACCAACTAATAAATGATTCATACGGAGCCTATGGCGAGTGACGCGATTTCACGCGTACTGTCAACACGAACATTCTTTTGTAGTAAACACTTTCTTAAAACTAGACCACTTAGGAATTTGTTGGTACTAAAGCATGACAACTAATGGCTGAAAGTGGCGGAACTAAATCCTTTAAACTTCTTTAGGCAGTTCTGCCTACAAGCTTCCTCAGATGTGTTTTAAGTCTACCGAATTCAAAAGTCATAATCATCTTTGATTGTTTAATGTCGTCGGGGTGAAATCTCAATTTGATCGTGTTATAATCACGCCATTTGCATATTGCAGTTGATATTGCATGTGAATATTGTATGATGATTAGTGAAAATAAGTATTGATGTTCCAAATTCTGTACAACAAAATAAAAAAAATCGTTTTTTTATTTTCTTTTACATGAACTTTTTGTGTATGTAAAAAATGGGTGACATATTCATTCGCTTGTTATTATATGTCGTAAAGTCATACGTCATACGTAGGCACAAAGTATGTTAATCACAAGGACGTTCAAAAAGAACTTTTAAAAACATCTTAGGTTAATCACAATATTAGATTCGCATATTTTTTTGGCATAGTTATGGTATCCTAATATATGTGAGACAACATTTTACAAAATAATTTTAAATTGTACATGTCCATTTTGCAAGTTTATTGGCTGCAATCTATTTATGTACAATAAAAGATAACATTATGAGTATAATGGTTACAACTCCTATAGTTTCTTGTCTTATTATTATTAAACTAGGTTTAGAAAAACGTAAAATTTGTACCTAACAGGTAGTTTTGCTAAATCGTCATAGAATACAACTTAGTAATGCCAATATTTTACTGTTTTTGGTCGGTACGGTGTTGGCATAGAGATGGGGTAAATTCGTTGTTCATTATCAATATAATTTTTATCGAAATTAACATTTCAGTTATAAGTAGGTATCTCTTCCAATAATCACAACATTTGAACAAAAAAAAAGCAATGTCAATGTTCTAACTATTTTTTTTATATATTGCTCTATTGTTATTATATCAGTATATTATTTAGTGACTTTGTAATTTTATACATACACAATTTATTTACTAGCTGTTGCCCGTGACTTTGTACGCGTTACAGTACTAAATGTGTAATGTGTGTTATTCTAGTAACCTCGAAATAAAGCTAAAATCGCTGTTGCAACTTGTCTTGACACCCCATTTTTATCCCATGGGAGCTGATTTATGGGCTAACAAGTAGCCTATGTGGTAATCTACGTACATACTAAACTTCATCAAAATCGGTTCCGCCGTACAACGTGATTGAGTAACCAACAAACAAACATCCAAACTTTCGCAATTATAATATTAGTGTGATGAGCGAAAGTTTTTGTTTTCCAAAAGATGAATTTTGATAAAAAGTATATTAATGTGCCATTTAACCACAATAAACATCAGTGTGTTTAATTGGCTTCCGAAACTTCGAATCCTACGATCCTTATTAATTTGAGGTCATTCATATTGTATCCTCATATTCGAGCTCAGGAAGTCAGGAGCTGTCGTCTAATAATTAGATTAGATTAGATGAATTAGATTCTAATTCATCGATCTTTTTCTTAGTTGTAGCACTCTTGGCAGAGTGGTCGCGGTCGTCATGTCAGGGTTGTGGCGCGCTTAACTACCCTTCGCCACTCTTCTCGCACCGCTGCTCATCTGGCACACTCGTTCAAAGGAACATCTATGGCAGCCTTTATTTGATCCGTCCATCTCATAGGCGATCTGCCACGCGCTCTTTTGCCTCTGATCTTTTTATTCATCGATATCGACATCAAATATCGATAATTTAGCATCACTGGCGTAGATACAGTTTACTTACGGCGGCACTAAGACGAAATAACAGTTACTACTTCCATGCTTTAGTACAAATATTTAAAAGCATGTCTTGGTGATAAATAGATTTTAACAATTTTGTATGCTATAATTTTGGTTTTATGCAGCATGTGCCGTTGTAGCCTGGATGTAGGTATGTAATACTTATTTATTCTTAGGCGTAGAACTTCGGTCCTTAAGAGCCTCATTCTTCTTGAAGTACTTACCTGATTTTACTCTTAGCTGCGTGTTAAGTGCACAAACATTGTTGCTTTCTTGAAAATTTATTTTTGCTACGAGTCTTCTGCGAACTAAGTTTTATGATTTCTTGATGAGTTCAATGCCAGTTTTCGGAAGCATAAGTGTAATTTTGTTATAGAAACAACCTCCTTGCATACCCGCAAGGAGATTAGATAAGATTAGTAGGTTTTTTTAAACTACTTGGAGTGGAACAAGCGTATCGACGAACTCCGTGATGCAGTGGGCAAATAGCCGGCTGAGACGCAAGAGGTAGCAGGTTCGATTCCCGCTGCGGAACAAATGTTTGTTCCGAGACTGGATGGTTTTCTATATATTATAAGTATCATATAAGTTATCTGGTTCCCATAGTAGTTTAGTTCTGCTTAGTTTGAGGCTAGATAGCGTTGTGTGACATGTCCAATAATATTTATTTATTTATATGGCCCACCTGATGTTAAGTGGTGACCATCGCCTTTAACAACGTATTGCCTCGTAGCTCAGACATGTGCCCTACGATGCACTGCCCTACGTCCATCAACTTCAGGCATACAGGTGTAAGCCTCAGTGTCTGTAATTTCGCCGGCAACCATTCCCTTCAATCCAAAACAGCAATGCTGCTTGGTAGTAGATATAGACGATATCACTTCCCCGGGCGAGCTTTTTCACAAGGAATTCTATTACTCTCGGATTCTGAGTTTTAATTGAATATTATGCAATTGAATCTTTAGAATATTGTATCTAAATCTTTGAAATCTTATTCTTAATCTCTTATCTGATTTTTTTCTTCCAAGTCGTTATTTTTCAAGTTATTAAAAGTACATAGACTTTTCTGTAAACCACAATTGAATAAACAAACCATATTATTTAAAACAAATACACGAAAATGCATGTTATTTAATCTAAAAATAATACAACACCTTGAGCAGCTTTATCGCTGAAAGCTATTGCTACCAGCAACCCTTTGAGTGAATAGATTTGAATAGGAAATACTACACCTAGTATACAAAACAAACACGATAGGTAACGATTAAATAAATACTCATAACGCGAAGAACAATCGACGGTATTATGAATACCAAACTTAATAAATAATATTATGAAATAAGTTTAAAGAAATAAATATTATGACATTCCCTTGTCAATACATCTATGAAAATCTGATGTATGTTCACAAAAATATCAATTTGCTTAAGAAAAATAGCGATAATCTTATCGAATGTAGAATATATATGTATGGGCAATCACAATTTAAATACTAGAAAGAAAGATAAACTCGCTATTGCCACTTGTAGACTCCATAAGTTAGTAAATCGTTTAAAGAGCAAGGTGTACGCTTTTATAACAAACTCCCAAGTTATGTACAAAAATTGACAATTAATAAATTTTAAAACGTAATTAAATAAATCTTTATAAAACAACCTACTTTATAATACAGATGATACAGAAGCTTGGGATTGAAATTGAACTCGTTCAATAATGTTACAGTTTAAACGTAATTTATTTTCGTTATGTATTCTAAAAGGATCATCATAAAGCAACCAGCCTTGTTTTCTTGCCTTTCTTTACTGGCTTGGTCGCGAAGGAGCAGACAGTAAAATTGACGTTTAAAAGTGATCCTTGTGATTTTAATGAATAAAAGATTATGACTTTGTCTTTAGTTTCTCAGTAAATTTCAATTTATTTCTCAGACATGTCATCCATTTGTCATGCCCCCCCCCCCCCCCCCCCCCCCCCCCCCCTCCGGGCTGGGTCCAGGACCTAGGTGGACCACTAATTAAAATTGTTAAACATAATGTTTATGATTTTATGTAAGTAAAATTAAGTAATTATGTAAGTAAGTATATTTAATAAATTTAATATGATATTTTGATTTTGTTATTTAAATATACCTAGTTAAGTCATAAGTATTGACACACAGTAAAAACTTTTCTTTTAGAATGCTGGCCACAAAAAAGTTTATAGAATTCGAATTTCGAATTGTTCATGAAAATAAAAATGTATACTTTTTAGAATTTTACTCATTTTTAAATATGGAGTGGACGCTTAAAGAAGACCGTGTTGCAGTTATTGCGTTGCATCGTTGCGGTTACGCGCCAATTAAAATTTTTGACATACTGAAAAATTTGAATATAACTAAAAGATTCGTTTATCGCGCCATCAAACGATACAATGAAGACTCTAGTGTAGATGACAGGTCAAGAAGTGGTCGCCCTCGGTCTGTTAGGACTCCAGCAGTGATAAAAGCTGTGAAGGCACGAATTCAAAGAAATCCCAAACGTAAGCAGAAACTGTTAGCCCTTCAGATGGGGTTAAGCAGAACCACGGTGAAAAGGGTGTTAAATGAAGACTTAGGGCTTCGGGCATATCGAAGAAAAACAGGACATCGTTTGAATGCTCGTCTAATGGACCTGAGACTGAAGAGATGCCGCGCTTTGTTGAAGCGGTATGCGGGAAAAAAATATCGGGAAATTCTTTTTTCGGATGAAAAAAGTTTTACCGTAGAAGAGAGCTACAACAAACAAAATGATAAGGTGTACGCACACAGTAGTGAAGAAGCGAGCAACCGTCTTCCGCGTGTCCAACGAGGTCATTTTCCATCCTCGCTCATGGTATGGTTGGGAGTTTCTTATTGGGGCTTAAGAGAGGTACATTTTTGTGAGAAAGGTGTAAAAACGAATGCAGTTGTGTATCAAAATACAGTCCTGACGAACCTTGTGGAACCTGTTTTTCATACCATGTTCAATAACAGGCACTGGGTATTCCAACAAGATTCGGCGCCAGCTCATAGAGCGAAGAGCACACAAGACTGGCTGGCGGCGCGTGAAATCGACAGGCACTGGGTATTCCAACAAGATTCGGCGCCAGCTCATAGAGCGAAGAGCACACAAGACTGGCTGGCGGCGCGTGAAATCGACTTCATCCGGCACGAAGACTGGCCCTCCTGCAGTCCAGATTTGAATCCGTTAGATTACAAGATATGGCAACACTTGGAGGAAAAGGCGTGCACAAAGCCTCATCCCAATTTGGAGTCACTCAAGACATCCTTGATTAAGGCAGCCGCCGATATTGACATGGACCTCGTTCGTGCTGCGATAGACGACTGGACGCGCAGGTTGAAGGCCTGTATTCAAAATCACGGAGGTAATTTTGAATAAACTGTAGTGTCATAAGAATCTATGTTTTGTTAAGTTCATTTTGGTATATAAATGGTTACATAATGAATAAACTTGTTTCAATTATTTTATATTAAACATGTGACAGAATTTACGACCTGACTAGGTAGGTATTTTGCACGTACATATTATAACTTCTTGTGACTTGATCACGACTATGTGACCCCCCCCCCCCCCCCCCCCCCCCGGCACCAAAGCTGGATCCGCTCTTGGTAGATCCGCTCTTGTAGTGTGTCGTAGTATGAACGAGGACATTTCTAATTCTGAAGACCAAGCGAGAGTAGCAACTGTCATCACTTCTTGACGGTAGCTCCTAGTACTCTGACAGGTAAAACTTAACATAAAAACATTGCGAACTGGATTAGTTCTTCAAAAAGTGTAAATCCCAACAGGATGCACACAAAATTTCAAAACTGCCTTCATTTTGTATATTTACTCACAAAAGCTTCGAAGCCCAAAGTAGTCCAGCTTCTGTGTGACTAAGGAATTTTTGTAGTTTCCCAGAAGGGCGCATGCATTGCTTGAGTCGTCAGTACTGTCATCGGCTGGCAAACATTTGCTCAGTGGTCACCAGCTCAAACAGACAGACGTCAAGTGTTTGCTGACCACTTCACAAATAGATAATTATTTAGTCTGTTTCGTTACGATTGCTATATTAAATAAATCTAAGAAAGCTTCGTAATGAATGTTACTTGTTTAAATCTGATATGTTCTTGTCATGACGGATAAGCTTGTATTTTTTCTTTTCTGATAACTGATTTGTAACTCTGGGAGTTTTTGATACCTAAAGATGATTAGAATTTTATTTTGTCGTTTTTGTAGACATATCATCATTATAGATTAGGTAAGTATTTGTAAAGCCAAAGGTGTTTTATACACGTTTTTCTTATTTTTTGTGAGGATGGTAGTGTTTACTAAAATCAGAGATGATTTTGGGGATGATGAAGATTTTGCCGAGACCTTTGCCCAGCAGTGGGCCAATATAGATAACATAATCCCGCCATCTCCCTTCCAATGTCAAGCAGGCGCACGGCTCAGTACCATCGTTCTTGTTTTGTTATGGCTCTACGTTCTTGATACATCTAACTAAGGTATGGAACACTTTATCGTCATCTGTTTTTCCTAAATAATCCGGGCCTCTTTAAGGCCTAGAAGATCTAGAAGAAATTTAGTATTATAGAAGGTTTCTTCTAGATCTTCGTGCTTCATCTTAGACCACATCATCGCTTACCATCAGGTGAGATTGTGGTCAAATGAAGTTCTATCTAGTTAAAAAAAATATTAATAAAAAAAACTGTTTTGCTCATAATGTTGTTACAATTTAATACCTAATATACCATACATTTTCTACTCGACAAACCTCTGTGGTAGATAAGATGATTAGTCTCTTTGAAATATATTCTTCCTTTATTATAAAATGGATAAACTGATATCCAAATAAGAGACGAGATTAGTCAGTTAATCCTGAGAACGACCGATTGACTGCAGTTTTTCTTTTCTGCCCAATTTATCTTCTGTTTCTTGTTATGTTAAATACAACAGGCTGTTTGCTTACCCGAAAGAGGAATTTTAACAGTTGACCAACAAAAAATGTTTGCGTAAGATAACTTTGCCATAGAATTAGTCAATGTTTTGCTTATCCTAAATATACTTAATTTATTTAGGTGGTCCGGTATTTCTTAAGATTTTGTTTGTTTAATCAATTAAATCTTATCGAGTTTAGTTATGACTAAATAATATTATTCAATATTTAACTAAATAAATATTGCTGGACATTTCACACAGCGCTATCTAGCCCCAAACTAAGCAGAGCTTGTACTATCGGAACCAGATAACTGATAGAATAATTATATATATATTTTTTGTAAATACATATAAATAATATAAATAGAAACAACCAGACCCGGAACAAATATCTATATATATAGATCATGCAAACATTTGTTCCGCGGCGGGAATCGAACTCGCCACCTCCTGCGTCTCAGCCGGCTATTCGCCCACTGCGCCAGGGAGGTCGTCATTTACGTTTAATTTACGTAATAACTCTTCTGAATTAGGTATTTTGGATCGTACTTATATTGTAAATTTGTAGTATCAACCCGCATTATGCTGTGTACCTAAGGGACCTTTTTTATTTATGTGTTGCGGACTATTTGCAACACAGCTAGGTATTGTATTTCATTTATAATCTGTGGTTTTGTTTAATGTATGATGTATTTGCAATAACAAGAACGAACGTAGTTGCAAAAAACCTTCTTTTGTGTTATGTTATACTAAATGCCTATTTCACGATCCCCTAGTAACTTTAATTGACAGTTAGAAATCACTCTCTCTTTATCTGTTTTCACGTGAGAGACGTATGTATTTTTTATCCGTTGGATAGCGTTACTTAGAGGCTGTGAAATAGGCACTAACACTAATTACCTAATTAATAGAAACGAGAAGAGGTGGCCACAGCATGCATGCATAATGTATATTTCTTATTAAGCATATATGTTTTGCAAAACACATGCTTATAAGGAAATGCATATTAAAGACCTCCCACCCACCATATTTACAAACTTGTCAATGCTCACTCGATTAAAACACTTTATCGCAGATGCAAATCCGCGAATTATCATTGTTTATGTTAGTGCATCAGTCAGCATAGCACAGAAAATGCGATTGAGACATTATCTGGTTAGCACTATCCGCGGCAGAACAGGACAGAGCACAAATACACCCGCATGTAATTTGTACGGAAATAACTTTCCGTGGGAGTAGGACGGCGCGATTGAAATGTCAGCCTCGACGCGTGCATAATGAGAAATCTGTTGTCTCTTTCGCTCTAGACGTCTTACAGTCGTTTATTGTCATGTTACTGTCTCGTTTCGACGGGCGAGATTGAGATGAAATTGCCTTCGGCGCGGTCCGAATCCTCCCGCTATTGCCTCGCTATGCTATATCGGTTTGCGCCGCGTTAGTGGTGGACGTTTGTTTCTCACGTCCGTAAACTTACAAAAACAATCGCCGTTAATTTTAAATTAAAACATTAACATTTCGCAGTAACTCTTTGACAGTGCAAGTGCAGTGACTTGTTTGGATTTTTATAAAGTGTCATATAAGTTTTTGAGGCAATTGAGAAGTGAGCATGTGTTATGTGCCTTATTTATAAATATGCCAATGGATTGCTTATACTTCGCCGATATAGTTTGACACAAGATGACCTGACTAATGAAGATAATATACCATCTGTAAGTATAACACGACATTAAGCATTTATCTGTACTTTTGAATGGACCATATAATTTGTACGCGTTTGTAAAAACAGTTTAATATTGAAGGGGCAGTATTCGTACATGCACCGCGACATTTTCGGAATAACTTCATATTTATTTTGGAATTTGTCGTTTTGACAATGCGACAAGTCCGATTTAGGCGAGGATTTAAACATGTGGCCGAATGCAGCATAATTTTGTACCTGCTTCGGCCACAACGAAAAGGGGCTGAGTTTTTGTTAGTTTAAAAACAAAGAAAATGTCCCGGTCGGCGGGGAGCCAGTGTTGCAGTGCAGTCACGTTTTTAGTAATTCCCAGGAATAGCTGGAATTTTTATTTATCGCCACCGTCGACTGAATAACTTGTTGCATTTATTTTATCAATGCAAGCGGTTTAAATTGAGAGTTTACAATGTTTGTAGCTCTTATTCGTCGGTTAGGTAGATTCATAATTCATTTATTCCTTGTAAATCTAGGTACCTACCTACAATGTTGGTGGTAGGCATTTAAGATGTTTAGATAAATATGTTATGAGAAATACATCATTATACAAATCCTTGGGGGTGTATTTTTAAAACAAAACTGACTATATTTATATAATTTGAATACTATGTATTTAGGTACATTAATAGTATATGACTATCCATGTTTGTTTAGGGGGGGGGGGGCTAAGAGACTGGCGGGATATGGCTCTAGACCGTGATAAGTGGAAGGAAGAGGGGGAGGCGTTTGCCCAGCAGTGGGACAGTATGGGCTAGTAAAATATATATATATATTTAACGTTATTTTGCGTTGGATATAAAATTATTTATTAAAAAAAATAACATAGTGATTCTAAATTATAAGTAAAAATAAATAAGGCAGTAGCCATAAGGAAAATTACTTAATCTTGTGTTTCTAGATTATTTTGGATTGTACAACCAAATTAAGCCGTAAAATCTTACGGTAATTTCGCAACAACCCTCAATCTAAAACAAATTATCCGCTCTAATTTAAACTACTTAAACAACTTAAAAAAGCTCTAAACGTGAAATTACTATTTCATTACATTTTATTTTTCATTTTCTCACAAGTGAGTTTATTTGCATCCGATACTTTACTCATAGTAAGATGTCTAAGGCGTTTCAAAATGGTCCCTAGTATTATGCCAATGAATAAATATTTTATATATTTTTAATATTATTTGGTTTGACATATGAAGCAATTTAAAACGGAAGGATTTATATTTTACACACCTGATATATAAAAGCTTGAAAGGATAAAATAATATCTTAATTGCACATCATTACAAGCAAACAAGCAAAAGAAAATACACTTTAAAATCATCGATACAGTGAGCGGACTTATCCCTAAAAGCAATCTCTTCCAAGATCTTTGAATGGTCAGAATCTGTGTGAACAAATGAGGACGGCGGCGGCGGCGTCTATCAAATAAAACCTACCTAACAAAACAACCTATAACAAATTAAAATAAAAAAAACATTGATTAATATTGATATAATTAATACACCAGTGGGACACTAAAGGCCAATAAAAAATACTGAACACAGATTTCCAGAGCGACCGATCTTATGCGGCCTGCACCCAATGGCTTCCAGCAGCCTTTATCAGGTCCTCTTTCCATCCAGTGGGGGCCCGTACTACGCTGCGCTTTTTGCCCTAAAGGCCGACAGATCTTCGAGCTATGTGCCCTGCATACTGCCACTTCAGCTTGCTATGTCCTTTGTGCTATGTCGCTGACTTTGGTTCGTCTAATATCCTCATTTATGAGGAAAAACAGCAAAAAAAATTAGATTCACACAAAGATTAGCTGGAAGAAATCATTAATTAGCATTATTCGCATCTCTAAATATATTAAACAAAGTCGGGTTAGTTACACCATTTATAACTCAAGAACGGCTCGACCGATTTCTATGAAATTTGGTATATAGATAGATTATGATCGGGTTTAAGACATATACTGCTTTTTACCTGACTGCGCAGAAGGAGGGTATCTTTTTATTGACAAAATACGCGTGCGAAGCCGCGGCGGTTCAGCTATATGTGTAATTTTATTAGGTCAACTAGCTGACCAATCCGCAGCTTCGCACGCGTAGTTTTTCCATGAAAAACATTAACCTCCTTCTGTCCAGTTTGGTAAAAAGTAGCCTATGTCACCCGGGGATAGTGTAGCTTCCCAACAGTGAAATAATTTTTTAAATCGGTTTAGTAGTTTCGGAGTCTTTTCAATACAAACAAACAAATCTTTCCTCATTACAATATAAGTATAGTTAAAGAGATTTATGTCTATGAATATAAACACTTTATTGTACACGAAATAAACAAAAAACTACAAACAAAATAGCAAACACGAAGCAAAAAGTACAATGGGCGGTCTTATCGCTTAGAAGCAATCTCCTAAAGACAAAATTTGGATGGAGAGGAATGAACACATTATAGGTCATAATGTTTGCATATTATCACACACATTTTCCCTATATCCCAGCATGCAATGTATAATTTGCAGGTTTCACGGACAATCCATTTCAGGTTTATGCCTGGGAGCCAATAGTTCGTGATTTTCTTCGGTTAGCTCTTTGAAGGCACCACAGAATAATTATTAATACTATGCCTGTACTTTATGTTGGCTAGTTTTTTCTCGCGGCTTCGCCCGCATTAATAACTTTCAACCCAAGGATTTTGGTAAATCATGTACCTTATGTTCTTTTTTTGTCTATGACGTCATGTGTACCAAATCTCATGACGATCGGGGAAGTATTTAAGGCGTGATAGCGTAACATATGCCTGGCTTGTACGATCCCTAAACGTATTTCGCAACTTTTTAAATTATATTTAGCCGCTAAATACGTTTAGGCATCATTACGTAAGTTGTCCTAAGTTTAAGTATTATTAGATTAAATTTTCCAGGTTTTAACTATCTCAAAAATTTTCAAGCCTAGACGGCATAGCCTGTAATAAACTGCAGCGTTTGACATTGAGCAGGTCAAAAAACTGTATAAGTTTTCCTGTAGATAGAGCTAACGGCGCTTTAGTCGTAATCAGAATCATCTCACTAATTTTGACTCTGACGTGACAAGAGCCTGTAGCACAATTGGTAGTGCATCCTCGTATCAAGAGGAAGGTTGCGGGTTCAAGTCCAGTCTAGGCTTGAAGATTTTTGTGATGGTTTTAAAAAATCTTGGAATTTTCCGTAAGTGTTCGGATAACACTATATAAATAAAATACTACAATAAAAACTCTTTATTGTAAAAAAGAGTTATTATTCAAACATACAAACAAACAAACTCACTCAAGCATTTTTAATAATAATGTTGATACAATACATGTTTGGTATACATAAGTGTTTATTGTTATGTACATGTGTATTCTGAAACGAAACTGGCGTTTTCCTTCGCTTGCAACTTAATATTACGGCTATTTGTGGTTTAAACGCTTTGCAAACCACAAGTTACGTTCTTAGACTTGCTATTTATATTAACTTAAACTTTGATTTACCAAATTTAAATTTATCACGAAAAATAACAAAAAATTATACTAATTGATCGAGCGAAGCGAGATCTCTAAATTAACTTGTATGTTTGTCCGAGGATAACTTTCGAAGCGTTTATCTGATCATCGTGAAATTTGGTATATACCTAGGTATATACTAAATGAGCTTAAAATGTGGGGCGGTTGTTGAGATATTGGGGTTCAAGAGGGGTAAAAAAATCAAAATATAACTATCCGATCAACAGGCACGTCTAATAAAAGGTCTTTGTGAGTAAATTTCGACCCCGTTTTTATTTTTAGTTTAAACCTTGTAGTTGTTAAGTTATTAGCCATAGTAAAACTGAAACTTTACAAATTTCACAGTGTACACCAGTGACCGCACAGTGCTGAAATTTCGTATGTGTTCGTAGCTTTAGTGACACAAATATAGGGAAAAGTCTGAAATCTAGAGTATGATCTGTAATTTCTACTACAAAAAGTTATAACCATATAACATGAACTCCCGTTACCTGTAATTTGAATGAAACTGTAGGTCAAGTTATTGGTTGTGTATTTTATGGCACTATTTTGATGATAATCAAAGATTATTTTTTTTAAATGGGAGTCTCGTGAGGTCTCAGTTCGGGGCGAACCACTAGTTATAATAAAGCCGTTAATGTATATGAATGCACAAATTAATTCTGTACTATCTTATTTCTTAAAATTGTAAGTACTTTAGTGCAGATAGATAAATATGACAAAAAAACCGTCCAAATGCGAGTCGGACTCGCGCACGAAGGGTTCCGTACCATTATCTATAGAAACGCGGGAGCCTCCCTTAAATATTTGTTTTATTTTAATTTAATTATTTATTTTTAAAGTCAATATTAAATAAATATTCTATGAATATTTCAAGCGTCTACCTGTTGCCGTTATCAATATCGAGCTAAAACGAGCAAAAAATCACGTTTATTGTATAGGAGCCCTTCTTAAATATTTGTTTTTATCTGTTTTTAGTATTTGTTGTTATAGCGGCAACATAAATACATCATCTGTGAAATTTTCAACCGTCTAACTATCACGGTTCATGACAGACAGCGGAGCCTTAATTTTACCCTTTGGGTACGGAATCCTAAAAACAATTACATATATTGCTTAGGCCTAGTTTCGCAAAGATTATTAATCTTAAAAGTTAATAATTTACTAATTTCCCGCGCAAATTCAAAGGAAGCCATTTTACATTTCACGAACCATGCCGAAGTTGTATGCCGATCCTCCTCAACCAGCAGTCGGGGCACGATCGGACCCCAAATAGAAAGGTTCGACTTTCGACCTTACATGATCACGACAAAGCATCGGTAAATACCTTACAAGCTGAGAGGACTACTGAGGTATCGATGATTTTAATCCATGCTTGTGTTTCCTCATCATCATAACAGTCATAGATCAGTCACTGCTAGATATACACTGAAAAAACCGAATAGGTTGTTTTAACCGAATAGGTTGATAATTTGACAGCTAAAATATGAAATTTAAAATAAGGAACTTCTTTATGAGTCAAGTCTAATTTTCCTGGCTCATTCATAACATTACCAATAAAAACCATTAACAAAGGTAGATACCTGGCTCCTGCTTATTTACCTACTTACATTTTTATATTTTGACGACCTCCTGGTGCAGTCGGCGAAAAGCCGGCTGAGACGCAGGAGGTAGCGGGTTCGATTCCCGCCACGGTACAAATGTTTGCATGATCTACAGATATTTGTTCCGGGTCTGGTGGTTTCTCTATCTAATATATAAAATTCTCGTGTCACAGTTTTCGTTGCCATACTCCTCCGAAACGGCTTGACCGATTTTGATGAAATTTTTTGTGCTTATCCGGTATCTATGAGAATTGGCCAACATCTATTTTTCATCCCCCTAAATGTTAGGGGTAGTCCACCCCTAAATTTTTTTTTTTATTTTTTAGACAAAATTTTTAATTTCTATTTTTTTATGATACAACATACAAAAATACATACAATCCTCAATTTTCACCCTTCTACGATCAACCCTTATTTTTTAATAGCAATTATTTATATGGCAAAACAACGTTTGCCGGGTCAGCTAGTATATTATAAGTATGTATTTACAAAAAAAAATGTATATAAGTACATATCTTATCAGTTATCTGGTTCCCATAGTACAAGCTCTGCTTAGTTTGGGGCTAGATAGCGTTGTGTGAAATGTCCAGTAATATTTATTATATACTTTTTATTGCTTAGTTAAAAACACCTAGTGATGTAAACCCACGATAGCACCAGCACAAACCTCACTGGTTTTTAGATGCTATATTTGTGAACATATAACTGTAATCTTTGTTAAAATAGTAAATCAATAAAAAAATAAACCTTATTTCAACCTATATTTTAGGTTAATATAGATGGTAGGTGTTTAAGGTTAGTTATGTAACTTTATCCCAAATAAATAAATATTTATATACACACACAAAATTACTATATAAGTTAGCTACATACCTACATATATCCATACGTATCTGTATCTCCCATCTAATTATTGATTAAAACGGGTATTTATCGCGTATGTACCTTTTTTATTTGTTATCCCGACGTTTCGGCTGTGTTGCAACAGTCGTGATCTCGGGTTGACTGAAAAAAAAGTACAAACGCGATAAATACTCGTTTTAATCAATAATTATGTACAGTGATTGCGAAAGTTTACAAAATACTATCTACCATCTAGTTCGGCAATACACAGGCCAACCTAGTTGTGTACTACTGTTGTCAAACCAGAAACAAACACTTTTAGCATTATTTAATTGTATGATTGAATCATTTGCGATGAAAAATTAATCAACAAGAATGGTATATTATATATATATCAATATTCGGTCCCATAATAAATAATTATTATGTTCATCAAATGAAACGGACACGCGCAAGTACAGGCTTATCTGTGCAGTTTATCTCTTAACGGTCAGGGGTTATGCTTATCGCGAAGAAAGCCGTTTGTCTCTTTAACACTTTATTCACTTTATCCAGTGTCATTTAGCGTTAACACACGAATATAAATATAATGACACTACCTGACCAATTCGCAGCTTCGCACGCGTAGTTTTTCAATAAAAACATTACCCTCCTTCTGCGCAGTCGCCTATGTCACCCGGGGATAGTGTAGCTTCCCAACAGTGAAATATTTTTTTAAATCGATCCAGTAGTTTCGGAGTCTATTCAATACAAACAAACAAACAAATCTTTCCTCTTTATAATATTAGTATAGATATTATGACATCTTCATCGGAATTATATTTAAATCAAGGAAAATTCAAAATTATAAGTTTTAAACTATCATTTTCATCATCCTTTTTATTTCATGTTTATGTGGGTTAGACACATTTTCAGTCCTGTAAGTTTAGTTAAATTAAGAGTATGATAGTACCGATATATGCTTGTGTTAGATCAATGACACATGATGGAAATTAAGTTCTTACTAACAAAAACGCGTGCGTGTACTTATGTACGCACGTAAGAAGTTATACTTCGTTCGCGTAACAGAACACAAATAGCTGAAGTTTCATCCCGTATGCCACAACTCTTTGTAAAAGGAATAATAAATTAATAAATATAGTTATGAGTTTTCACGGATAATTGAGAGACAGTTATCAGCTAGCTTCGTCATGTCGCTTTTTGGCTGTCGGCGTGCGCGCACATGAGACTGTTATCAACTAGCTTCGTCATGTCGCTTTTTGGCTGTCGGCGTGCGCGCACATGAGACTGTTATCAGCTAGCTTCGTCATGTCGCTTTTTGGCTGTCGGCGTGCGCGCACATGAGACTGTTATCAACTAGCTTCGTCATGTCGCTTTTTGGCTGTCGGTGTGCGCGCACATGGGACAGTTATCAGCTAGCTTCGTCATGTCGCTTTTTGGCTGTCGGTGTGCACGCACATGAGACAGTTATGAGCTAGTTTCATCATGTCGCTTTTTGGCTGTCGGTGTGCGCGCATATGGGACAGTTATCAGCTAGCTTCGTCATGTCGCTTTTTGGCTGTCGGCGTGCGCGCACATGAGACAGTTATCAGCTAGCTTCGTCATGTCGCTTTTTGGCTGTCGGCGTGCGCGCACATGAGACTGTTATCAACTAGCTTCGTCATGTCGCTTTTTGGCTGTCGGCGTGCGCGCACATGATACTGTTATCAACTAGCTTCGTCATGTCGCTTTTTGGCTGTCGGTGTGCGCGCACATGAGACAGTTATGAGCTAGCTTCGTCATGTCGCTTTTTGGCTGTCGGTGTGCGCGCACATGGGACAGTTATCAGCTAGCTTCGTCATGTCGCTTTTTGGCTGTTGGTGTGGACGTGCATCGTTAAAAAATTACACTCATATTTTTTACCAAACGCGCCAAAAGAAGTATAACTTACATACTTAGGCATACATTTGACAGTTCATTCATTGAACGCGGTGTCTCGGTAAGGTATTGCCGATGTCTAGCGCATGATTTATTGACAAAAAAATAAGAAAACATGATATTAAAAAAAAACACGAATACTAAATGGAGATGGTACAAACAAATGTTAACCATCGCCTATAACAAAGCATTACCTCTATTGCTTGAGCATATCTTTAGAATATTTACCTGAGAAACACTATTTATGCACAAGTCTCCATCTAAAAATAATTCACAAGCACCCATAGTAAAAACACACCCAACCCATGATATCAGCATCTCAAATCACCCCACTCAGCGTATCGTACCAAAATCACTCGGCAATCAGCATCAACCAATCACTATCGATCCCGCGGTCGTTCACTCGATAGATCTATCGACTCGATTAAGCAATTATCGAAACTATACGTCTCTAGCGCAGCTTAGATAGGCAACAGCTAGGTAACTCACAAGAGAAAATGTTTATAGACTATGTTTTACATAACCTGCATCTGAAAAAAAAGTAAACGTATCATTAATACTAAAAAACCTTTCTTGTGTAGTTAACTGATTGATTTAGGGTATCATCATAATTATCATCCACCGCCCGACTTCACCCACTGCTGGGTATAGGCCTCCCCAAATTTGTGCCATCCGCCACGATCCTGCGCTAGTCTCACCCATTGACGGTAAACGATTTAGGGTAAACGTGAGTGAATTTGGTGATTGTACAATTTTCGGGAAACGGGGATTAAGATGGTAGTTTTAGTTATTCAGTGTTTCAGCTCATTTTGCTGCTAGGTAGGTAGTTCAGAATGCTTTAGTTAAAATAATCATTTGCTTGCGTCATTGTCTGTATTTTCGACATTGTTCTTATGTTTACAAAATGTTCGTGATTGATTTCAATCATTATCGGTCGAAACACCTATAAGACTGTACGTGATAAATTCCGTATTTATAATATAAGCTATTCCTCCGCCGGCCATTACAACATATAAACTGACTTGTAGTCACTTGTAATACACAAATTACTTACATACAAAACTGCAGTGCAACTTGTTGATCGATATGCTGACGATCAACAAGTTCGACAAAATCGTTAAAATTTTGCGAGTGCATCGACTTAGTCCCAATTTCTCAAACGATTAATTCCGCACTGCTGTGGCAATACACTTACCAAGCTGTGTTCTGATTCCCTGTGTACCCAGTCTACAAAATATCTCTAGTTTTGCCGTCGGCGTGGCTCGCGGTTTCACAAAACTTCGGCTGTTGAAAACTCTAACCAATTATTAGGCGCGGATATGTTTTGTGATTTATAACATTTGGGACGTGACCGTGGAGGAAGTGGTGTCGATGAACTGACGCTCAGTTCGATTATTTGTTATTATTTTATAGAAAAAGTTCTAGACCAATGTTTTTAACGCTGGTATTTCCGGGGGCGTGAATTGAAGATTTTTTTGTTGGACTGTACGTATAATTTTAGCAATGCGATTTCAATTTTATAAGTTGAGTCCTGCCAGGCTTAAAATTGCGTTGGATTATAGACCAATTATTAATAACTAGTGGTTCGCCCCGAACTGAGATCTCGCGAGACTCCCAAAACAATAAACATATTCTTAGAGCGACTAATGTCGTTTAATGTGGTTAAATATGATTTAAGGAGTTGTTAAATCATACAAATACGTAAAGTTTAAACATGTTTAGTCGCTTAATACGTTTAGGGATCGTTGTGCAAGCCGGCCTTACTCTTTTACTAATAAAATAGTGACACGAAAAACCTCCAATTAACTTGACCCACAGTTTCATTCAAATTACAGGTAACGGGAGTTAATGTGAGTGGGCTCCTCTTTTTTGGGGTACAAATTGCAGTTATTTTGGATTTCAGACTTTTGCCTATATTTGTGTTACTAAAGCTACACTCATACCAATTTTCAGCACTGTGGGGTCACTGGTGTACCCTGTGAATTTTGTCAAAGTTTAGTTTGTATCATGGCTCAAAATCAAAATCATAACTCAAAATCTATAAATAATTTACGAAAAATAAAAACGGAGTCTAAATGTGCAAATGAATATCTTTCATTTTACGTCACAATTGACCTGATAGCTTCATTTTCATTTTTTTTTGACCCCTCTTGAACCCCAATATTTCAACAACCCCCTAATATTTTTAGCTCATTTAGTCACACTAAAATGTGCCATCAATACCTTGTACAATACCTATGTATTAAATTTCACGATGATCGGATCGCCGTTACGAAAGTTATCCTCGGACAAACATACATACATACAACGCCGATTTGTCCCAGTTGATTTAGAGATCTCGCTTCGCTCAACTATTCAAACTAAAACAAAATGCGCAATAGACAGTTGAATCGCTAAAAACTGATCTTCCATCTATCTTTATACAGTCAGAATTGTATAAAATAGAAGATTGGTCGATGTACTTAAAGATGTGGGATCTACGTATAGGAAAACAAGTATTTTCGATGCAAAAATAACATAAACGCTGCCAGTATTAACGCAGTTCAATAAAATATGAATATTGCATCCAGAACATAAAACTTATTATCAATGTGGATAGTAAAGTGGAGTAAGTGGTCGAACCGCCACTGGTTCTAACATTTTTATTATAAGTTCGCGTTTTATTTTGATATCAGTTACGAATGAAATATGGGTATAGGCAAACTTTTATATCAAACTAGCTGACCCGCCGAACTTCGTACCGCCCCTGGACATGCATATGACACGGGCTGCCAATGTACGAGAACGTTACCGATACATTTCATTTTAAACGTCGCCGTCGTTCATTTTAAACTATTCTGTCAATTTGATCTATGAACGACGACACATCAAAGGAAAACCCAAATTGTTTTTTTTAATTTAATTCCAAGCATTTTCATATTTGTTTACCTTTTAAACCTGGTCTCTGGACTTCCACGAATAATTCAATACCAAAATTAGCCAAATCGGTCCAGCCGTTGTGAGTTTTAGCGAGACTAACGAACAGCAATTCATTTATATATATATGTATATATACCAAATGTAGTTTTTTTCCTTAATTTAAAAAGTGCTTATACTTGAAACTATATTAATAATAAAAAATTGTCTAGGTTTAGGGTAACATACCACAGTTTTGTACAGACGCCAAATTGGGCCGGGTAATAAAAAATTTAGAAGTACAAATTAGTTTATTTTAAAATTTATAATGTTACTATTTGATAGATCAACTATTTATTGTATCAATTAAAGAAAAATAAACCGGCCAAGTGCAGAAGGGTTCCGTACAACTATCTATAAAAACGGCAAAAAATCATGTTTGTTGTATGGGAGCCCCCCTTAATTATTTATTTTAATTTAATTATTTATTTTTAAAGTGAATATATAACTAAATATTCTGTGAATATTTTAAGCGTCTACCTGTAGTCGTTATCAATATCGAGCAAAAACGAGGGGAAAAATCTAGTTTGTTGTATGGGAGCACCCCTTAAATATTTATTTTATTCGGATTTTAGTACTTTTTCTTATAGCGGCAACAGAAATACATTATCTGTTTAAATTTCAACGGTCTAACTATCACCGTTCATGAGATACAGCCTGGTGACAGATGGACAGACAGACAACGGAGCCTTAGTAATAAGGTGCCGTTTTACCCTTTGGGTACGGAAAACTATAAACAGAAATACAACAGAATTGGGCGTTATTTATTTGCTAATTGGACGATTTTTTTAATTAGTTGAACTTCCAATTAGATGCCAAAACTGCAGCACTAAACCTTAAATAAAAACGTACTCCAATAAACCTGGTTCGCAGTGCATAAACAAAGAAAAAAACTAATTTCACCGATATCGTTAAGTCGTTTAGTTATTTGGCCGAGCTATCTGGAGAACTGGTCGGTGGGGTCAAGAGCGGTCACGCCCTTAGATGAAGACATTCGGTGCGGGATATGAAGCTGTATCTACCTTAATATTTTAGCCGACTGCAGGGTGCTGTAATGCTTTTAATGTAATTTGTTTTCACGCGTTTAATAATTTATTTTGGTTTGTTTTGATAAGATTTTTGAAAATGCGTCGTATTGTTCTGTAATTCAATATAACATTTTTAATGATTATTTAGTGTTTTCTACGCTGTTTTTTAAAAGATGATCTAGTTAGTATGTTAAGTTGGTATATATTTTTCACTAAAATAAACTTACTATAAGTACTGATAGGGTAAAGTCCCCTATTTCTTCCACATTGTAAAGTAATTCGGGAAATCAAAGAGGAAATCTAAACAAGTACATTCATTGCATTCGTAGAATTTATCAGATAATATTAATCCAAGTTTTCTGTGAAATTTATTATTAAACAGAATACTGCAGTAAACGAATCTGTTTGAAAGATTTTTGTTCGATAATTTTTTAAACGTATATGGTGATAAAGAGGAAGTGAGATTTATTTGAATGACACTAAATTGATCGTAAACTTTTAATTAATATTCCCATCTAATTATCGAGTGAGAGCTTTTATTTGGCTTTGAAACTACTTTGACTCCAAATGTGTCCAAATTAACACGACTCTAAGAAAACAAACAATGTGGCCTGTTCACAAAACTATTGAAAGGGACAAGGCATTTTCTTTTTGATATGTTCCCACGATTTTTTTTTCATATCTACACGTAAAATAATTCATAAAACATATATTTTTTACAGTTTTTAGGGTTCCGTACCCAAAGGGTCAAACGGGACCCTATTACTAGAGACTACTATTACTAGACTAAGACTTCGCTGTGTGTCTATCCGTCTGTCACCAGACTGTATCTCATGAACCGTGATAGACAATTGAAATTTTCACAGACGATGTATTTCTGTTGCCGCTATAACAACAAATACTAAAAACAGAATAAAATAAATATTTAAGGGCGGCTCCCATACAACAAACGTGATTTTTCCCCTTGTTTTTGCTCGATATTGATAACGGCAACAGGTAGACGCTTAAAATATTCACAGAATATTTAGTTATATATTCACTTTAAAAAGAAATAATTACATAAAAATAAAACCAATATTTAAGGGGGGCTCCCATACAACAAACGTGATTTATTTGCTGTTTTTATAGATAATGGTACGGAACCCTTCGTGCGCGAGTCCGACTCGCACTTGGCCGGTTTTTTTATTATTGAATTCTGTTTCTGTCTTCGTTCAATCTTCTTGTGGCCAAGAACGATTCCTGAAAATTTCTTTGGATTGTTTATAGGAATTATTCAGAATTGAATGTATTTCTGAATATTTCCTGTTGTCATTCCACCTATACAATAACAACTAAATCTCAATTTAGTAAAAGGATAGTACTGAAATTACAGCCTTATTATTACTATTATCAGCCCACTGTGTCCCACCGCTGGGCAAAGACATCCCCCCATTCTTTCCGGACACTTGTTTCAAGCGCTAAGATCTGTCCGCTCGGAAATTAGTGAGCCACATCTCTTCTTTGGTCTGCCACGACGTCTTCGGGCTGTGTCGGGGTTCCACTCGGTGGTGAGCTTAGCCCACTGATCACCCGACATACGGCATAAATGACCAGCCCAGTCCCACTTGAGGTTGGCGTCCCACAGCCTTAAATTATTGTAAATAAAAACACATACACGTAATAACTATATAGTACGAGTAACACAATACGATTGATCAGCAAGTAATCAAATATTTTTTCACGAGGTATACTCAATTGATGTTCCCGAGAGCGTGACACGACCAGAAAATACGAACACAAAATATTTGTACAGTCAGCATCGTAATAAACACACAGAAGCGTATCGAATCACGGTCTTCTCTAAATAAAAATTCCCAAACAAAAAAAGTTGGTAAAATAAGCGACGAAAGAGCCATCTTTTCGGGGTAGAACTAATTGGTGTACAACCTTCGATAGAAAATGACTCTATCACTTGCCGTATAGAGTTCAAATTGGTTACGCGTATTGCAACGTTGGTTTATAGTTAAAAAGTTATTTGTTATACTCGCACCACTATTTTGATGTCCGGTTTCGAAGCGTGAGGTTGCCGGACAAAAAATTGGAGAGCTGGCCGCCGGTAATCTGTAATCTTCTATGGATTGAATAAGCTTGTATAAGCTTTCTAAGCAAGATGAAGTACCTATTACTGTTATACAAGTTACTGATAAAAATATTGAAATTCTTTGAAGCTTCGTCTAATAGAAATAGACTTCTTTGGTTCGAGTAGAAATTCTTACTTATGCATACATATTGAGCAACACTTTGACAATATTCAGATAAAGCGAAGTAAATTTTTGTCTTTCGATAAAATTTAAATAATTTTATAATTACGGTACACGTACGGTAAAATTTTGGTTTTTATATCATCAATGACTCGATGAAACAAACATTCCGGACTTGAGTCCGGTAGTATTAAAGTTGTTCAAATCATCTCTAAATAAAGTGATCACAAGCATCGATGGTAGGTAAGATACGAAAAGCGTTTCAGATAAAACACCTGTATACCCGCCTACCTACCCACTTATAAATATGTAACCCTATTGTCCCGCAAAGATCTATTCGAATACTTGCTAACAAGAAGGACCAGAAAAAAACAACTCATCGGAACAATAGTCTTTGGAAGAGACGGCCAGGTAGAATAAATTCTCCATTGTTGAATACCATTAGGATGTAATTCTGAAGATTTCGACGTAATAAAATTCGGTGGACGTTAAATTTTTTCGGTAAAACTTTATGTTAAGTAGCGCAATCGTCTTTTTTCTATACGTCTTATCTTTCCAGTGTAACATAGGTTCGAAATCTCAATCTCAAACTTGGGCAAATCAGCGTTGTATGTATGTATTACCCGTGCGCAATAAGTTGGGACCTGAGCGCGGTGACGTCATATTGGCGTGTTTGTACCGCCCGCAAAAAAGCGAACATAACAAGCAGCCGCCCGCGGCTTTGTCTTTGTTTTTTTTAACCTAATTTATTATGTTACTCAGGGAGGACGCTGCTTTTTATCTAATCTTTTTTACACTATTTGAATAAAATAAAAATACAATGTTTAAGTTTATACATTTATTTTATCCATTATCTCATCTTCGGTCGTCGGTGCATTCGGTCGTCGTTAGTGGTCGCCGCTATAGCATGCAGCGGCCACACCTTAGGAACCTAGGCTGGTAGAGGGGGGCTCGAGTGCCGAAACACTTTGTTGTAGCAACGGCGTGTTTCGGCCCTCGAGTCGGCACGGTCACTCCCCGTGCTAGTGCTCGTTGCTTCGGCGTCAACGCAATCCACCTCAAGTGGCGAGGCAACCAGGCAACTGTAGAAGGCCTGAAGGTAGCGATAGGAGTTTTTATCGTTGCCAGATACTGCGTCCTGTTCCCTTCCAGTCGTAGCGGTTCTCCGTTCCACTGGGTCAAGGGGAGTAAGGAGGAGAGGGTGCATCTGTGTACGGCGCGCACACTTATGCAACTTAATATATCCTGCGCATCTGACTTGGCTTTGTCATTCCGAGTTTAAAAAAGTCCTGGGCTTGGTCTAATACCTGGACACGGGTGGCCTAAGGAGAGGAGAGTGGTCGCTCTAGCACTGCATCGGGGTGACAGTGTGGTTCGGCAGCACTCTTTGAGACAAAGCAGCTTTATTTAGAGAGGCACTGCTTTCCTCGCTCAGCCGGGGAGGGGGCTAGAAAAGGTGCCCTAAACAAACGCTCATTCCTCGCAATAAGAATAAATCTAAAAACATGCAGATGAATATGACTTTTGGTGCGTGGAATGTACGTACTCTTTTAGACCGACCCAACAACCTCTGCCCAGAACGTAAAACCGCCATTGTGGCTCGCGAGCTCAAACGCTATGACGTCGACATAGCCGCTCTCAGCGAAACACATCTAGCTGACGAAGGTGAGCTTGTTGAACGTGGTGGTGGGTACACTTTCTTCTGGAAAGGCACACCAGCTTCTGAGCCTAGACGGTCAGGAGTAGGCTTTGCTATTAAAACTACTTTAGCCTCTAAGTTGGAAGAACATCCAGTTGCTATCTCTGATCGTGTCATGTCCTTACGTTTCCATCTTCGAAACAATAAATACTTAAATGTTATCAGCGTATATTCGCCAACACTCGACAAAAGTGATGACGTCAAGGACAAATTTTATGAGGAAGTGTCAGAAGTGCTGACTAAAATCCGGCGCTGTGAGAAAGTTTTGCTTCTTGGCGACTTTAATGCTCGCGTCGGACGTGATTTTGAAGCTTGGCCTCGGGTGATAGGGCGACATGGCATTGGTAACATGAACAGTAATGGGCAACTGTTACTAAGCCTCTGTTCCCAATTTCATCTGGGTATTACCAATACCATGTTTAGACTCCCAAATAAATACAAAACTACCTGGATGCACCCAAGGTCCAAGCATTGGCATCTTATTGATTATGCTATAGTCCGTCAACGGGATATAGCGGATGTCAAAGTAACGAGAGTAATGAGGGGCGCAAACTGTTGGTCGGATCACCGACTTGTTGTTACAAAACTATTTTTGCGTCTTAGCCCTTGCCGTAGACCTCGCAGGGCTAAGCCTAACTGTCTTCATCTGAAAAAGCTAGAGTCTGCTGAAATATTGGCAAATTACAGGGAAGCTGTCAATACCTTTACAGCAGGCATACACCCCGAAGATGAACAGTTGGACGAGGGCTGGAAACTGTTAACTACAAATACCATCAATGCGGCTACTGAGATCTTAGGCCAAAAACCTCGTGTCTGTGAAGACTGGTTTGACGAAAATGATAATACATTGACAGTCGCCCTAGAAAAACACCGCCAGCTCCTTCGAAAGGGAAATCAGACAACTGCTTCTGAAAAAATAAAGGAGAGTACGAGCCAAATAAGGAGACTAACTCGAAACGCAAAAGATGAGTGGTGGCTGAACAAGGTTCGCTATATTCAGTGGCTTGCTGATTCGAATAGACTCGGCGATTTCTTTAACGAGATTAAAAAGTTAGTAGGAAGTCCACATCGAGTAAACGTACCACTGAAATCACTTTCAGGTACCCTCCTGGTAAGCAAAGGAGAAGTTCTTACTCGCTGGGCAGAACACTATAACAGCTTACTCAATGTGGATCGTTCTGCTGACATAAACTATTTAGCATCACTTCCTGCCTTACCACAAGCCGTAGATCTGGATCAGCCTCCTTCTCTTGAGGAAGTTATCATCGCCATCAAAGCGCAGAAAAACAATAAGGCTGTCGGCATCGATAACATACCAGGAGAACTATTAAAATATGGCGGAGATGAGTTGCACTACAAGATTTGGCAATTTTTCCAGCGCATGTGGGAAATGGAGTTCGTTCCTCCTAGTTTTGGCGTATCACTAATTTGCTCTTTGTATAAAAATAAAGGTGATCGATCTGTTTGCAACTCTTATAGGGGTATATCACTTCTGTCTACTCCAGGAAAAACTTTTGCCAGAGTACTCTTAAATCGTCTTATGGAGCTCTCTGAAAGTATATTGCCTGAAACGCAATTTGGGTTTAGACCCAATCGCGGCACATGCGAGGCCATATTCTCTCTTAGACAACTGCAAGAGAAAAGCAGGGAACAGTGTCAACCTCTGTTTCTCTGTTTTGTTGATCTGGAGAAAGCTTTTGACAGTGTACCTCGCGAAGCTTTGTGGATTGTGCTTTCGAAACTTGGTTGCACCGACAAATTTATACGCTTGATAAGACTTCTTCACGACAACATGACTTGTTGCGTAACCGTCAATGGTGAGCAGACAGAGCAATTCCCTGTCACTTGTGGTGTAAAACAAGGCTGTGTATTAGCACCCACTCTTTTTGCTCTGTACTTTTCCGTTGTCGTGAGGGAGACTTTACAAGCCAACACCGAAGGGATCCGCATACGTTTTCGCACAGATGGCAGTATCTTTAACCTGGCTAGGTTAAAAGCGCACACAAAGGTATCGTATGACCTCATTACCGAATTGATGTATGCTGATGACCTATGTTTCGTTGCGGAATCTTCTGAGGGACTCCAGGACTTGATGACTCGGCTTGACGCTGCGTGCTGTAGATTTGGCCTCAAAATTAATATTACAAAGACAGAGGTGATGGCCATGGACACTGTTAACCAAGCTCCACTGAATCTGCAAATCGATGGAAAGCCCATAAAACAGGTCGATACATTCAGATATCTGGGAAGCAGCATAACAACAAAATGCGACCTTGACTCGGAGATCAACAGCAGACTTGGCTCCGCTATGGCTGCTTTTGGTAAACTACGAGTCCAGGTATTTCGCTCCCATAACATCAAATTGAGTACCAAGATTAAGGTGTATATGGCTATTGTACTTCCTAACATCTTGTACTCGTCAGAGACATGGTGCCTGTATCGCAGACACATACGCACGTTAGACAGATTCCATCTGAAATGCCTCCGCGACATTCTTAACATCAAGTGGTCGGATCGGGTCCGTAATACCGATGTTCTACGACGGGCTAATGTCTGTGGCATAGAGGCATATTTGATGCGGCGTCAGCTGCGTTGGTGCGGGCACCTGTCTCGGATGTCTGATGAGCGAAGGGCGAAACGCATTTTCTTCTGTGAACTAGAACATGGTAAGCGGAAACGCGGAGGTCAGTTCCTACGTTTCAAAGACGTACAGAAGAGGCACATGAAGAGGTGTTGTATCGATCCGTCGCGCTGGGAGGCTCTCGCTGAAAAACGACCTGAATGGAGGCGTCATGTTCAGGACAAAGTGTACGAGTTTGAAGAAGAAAGGAGGCAAGAACTAGACTTAAAACGAGATCAGCTTAAAAGTCGACCGCCGGCTAATATCAATTACAACTACATTAATGGCGCTTTAACTTGTGTTCATTGTAACCGGACTTTTAGCGCAAAAATAGGGTACATCAGCCACATACAGGCTAAACACCTAGGCCAATAATCACAAAGTCAAGTCTCTGTAGCCGAAATCGGCTAGGAGGATTATTATTATCTCATCTTCGTCACTACTTAGTGGATTTATGCCTTCTAGAGGTTGTTCTTCGTCCTCAGTCTCACTATAATCACTTGACGAAGAGGTATCCGATAAATTTACAATTAATTGCGATTCATTCGTCTCTTGTAAGAGGTCATCATGTCACAACAAAAACTACAACAACAAAACAATGACACAAACTATAACAACAAAACAATAACACAAACGAAAACTAAACGAATTCCAGAGCGCGTCGTTACGTGACGTAGGCCAGTACGAGACTAAAAACCCGAGTAAAAAATAGTGATGCGAACGGTACAATACGGGCGCCACCGGGGAAATGCAGGGGTAGCGGTCGGGGAGTCGCATTCCTAGCAGGTCCCAAGTTATCGCGCACGAGTAATATGTATGTTTGTTTGTACGAGGATAACTTTCGAAGCGTTGATCCGATCATCCTGATAGTTTGATACAAGTAGGTAGTTATAGCGCAATTTTGTTGTGACTAAATGAGCTAATTGGGGTTCAAGAGGGGTAATAAAAGTTTTTAATTTATTAATATACTAAAACATAAAACTTTGTCAAAATTCACAATGCTGAAATTTGGCAAAAGTCAGCAATGCAGAATAACTGCATTTTGTACCCCTAAAACATTAACCATATAACATGAACTCCTGTTACCTGTAATTTGAATAAAACTGTAGGTTAAGTAATGAGGTTAATAATTTCGTGGAATTATTTTGATAGTCAAAGATTACGAATACTTAATTATATTTTTGTTTCATAGGAGACTCGCGAGATCTCAGGTCGGGGCGAACCACTAGTTTAATTGTTTGGGTACGAATGGAAATCCAATATCAAGATATCGATTAGGAAAAAATGTTTCTAATAAACCCAGCCAGACCACAAAAAAACTCATATTATTCACATCTTGATAACATTCCGAAAAATCAGTTATCAAATTATTAAAAAAATAAATTTCTTTATCCCGTACAAATCACGGACGGTAGACCGTTAAAATTAATGACAATTCTTTCACCGAAGCCCAGAACGGAGGGGGAAGTGGTACCCTCACCTGGCCGACCACGGACTACCTGAGCGCTGACATGTCTATTTAGACATCAAAATACACTTTTTATATGAATATCTGTGAAAACTAGTTCTATACAACACAAAACAATCTTTTGTCAGGTACATTTAATGATTTTCGGCACATTTAGTGGTTCTGAGAAGGTCCACACGTGGCCCGTTTTAGCGGATACTTATAAATGGCGACCGATGCAATATAGGGTTGCTGGACATCCGGTCCATTAGATATGGACGTTCGGTCATAAAACGAAAAATATCTGGCTTTTTATAGAAAACCAAAGTAACAATAATAATACAAAATTATTACAAGTCCAGATTTTTTTTTACTAAGAAAACTGATGGGTTACTTCAATCAGTATTATGAGAACGTAAATTTCGATGTACCGTTTGATTTATAACTACGATAAAACGGTAAAATTATATTTTTCTTAGACAACTGCAAGAGAAAAGCAGGGAACAGTGTCAACCTCTGTTTCTCTGTTTTGTTGATCTGGAGAAAGCTTTTGACAGTGTACCTCGCGAAGCTTTGTGGATTGTGCTTTCGAAACTTGGTTGCACCGACAAATTTATACGCTTGATAAGACTTCTTCACGACAACATGACTTGTTGCGTAACCGTCAATGGTGAGCAGACAGAGCAATTCCCTGTCACTTGTGGTGTAAAACAAGGCTGTGTATTAGCACCCACTCTTTTTGCTCTGTACTTTTCCGTTGTCGTGAGGGAGACTTTACAAGCCAACACCGAAGGGATCCGCATACGTTTTCGCACAGATGGCAGTATCTTTAACCTGGCTAGGTTAAAAGCGCACACAAAGGTATCGTATGACCTCATTACCGAATTGATGTATGCTGATGACCTATGTTTCGTTGCGGAATCTTCTGAGGGACTCCAGGACTTGATGACTCGGCTTGACGCTGCGTGCTGTAGATTTGGCCTCAAAATTAATATTACAAAGACAGAGGTGATGGCCATGGACACTGTTAACCAAGCTCCACTGAATCTGCAAATCGATGGAAAGCCCATAAAACAGGTCGATACATTCAGATATCTGGGAAGCAGCATAACAACAAAATGCGACCTTGACTCGGAGATCAACAGCAGACTTGGCTCCGCTATGGCTGCTTTTGGTAAACTACGAGTCCAGGTATTTCGCTCCCATAACATCAAATTGAGTACCAAGATTAAGGTGTATATGGCTATTGTACTTCCTAACATCTTGTACTCGTCAGAGACATGGTGCCTGTATCGCAGACACATACGCACGTTAGACAGATTCCATCTGAAATGCCTCCGCGACATTCTTAACATCAAGTGGTCGGATCGGGTCCGTAATACCGATGTTCTACGACGGGCTAATGTCTGTGGCATAGAGGCATATTTGATGCGGCGTCAGCTGCGTTGGTGCGGGCACCTGTCTCGGATGTCTGATGAGCGAAGGGCGAAACGCATTTTCTTCTGTGAACTAGAACATGGTAAGCGGAAACGCGGAGGTCAGTTCCTACGTTTCAAAGACGTACAGAAGAGGCACATGAAGAGGTGTTGTATCGATCCGTCGCGCTGGGAGGCTCTCGCTGAAAAACGACCTGAATGGAGGCGTCATGTTCAGGACAAAGTGTACGAGTTTGAAGAAGAAAGGAGGCAAGAACTAGACTTAAAACGAGATCAGCTTAAAAGTCGACCGCCGGCTAATATCAATTACAACTACATTAATGGCGCCTTAACTTGTGTTCATTGTAACCGGACTTTTAGCGCAAAAATAGGGTACATCAGCCACATACAGGCTAAACACCTAGGCCAATAATCACAAAGTCAAGTCTCTGTAGCCGAAATCGGCTAGGAGGATTATTATTATTAAAATTATATTTTTATATATATATTCATGAATGTACAAGTTATTGCATCGTTTGCAACGGTCTTTAGATGATTCAACTGTTTCTTCTGTATTTTAGTCATGTAAATATTTGTTGAGGCATTTTGCCGCCTTTTATTCTTATATTTATTGCACGCTCATAAGCTGATTATTGACATTCTAGTTTACGTTATATTTATCATCTGTTGCTATGTAACTGTACCCATTGTCGCAAGATATATGTATATATGAATTAATGAATGAAAAATAAAAATTCACAAAGCAGCCAGTACAATGTGTGGTCTTATCGCTTAGCAGCGATTTCTCCCAGACAACCTTTGGATGGAGAGGACTGTTGTGACATTACAATAATAGAGGGGGTGTACCTGCATTAACAAAACAAAACCTAAATTTTAGGAGAGCGCTGAACTCTTACAATAAAATAAAACAATATACAATATACCTACAACAAATAAATTAAATAAAATATATATACACATATATAATATATACATAATCTATAGCGATACTACGACGTTTCTGAAAGATAAATTCTTTTCACTCTTGTTTTAAATGTGAAATGAAATGAATTAAATTATTTCTATAAAGTTATGACCGAAGTAAATTTTCTGAAAAACTAATAATGTGGGTCTCTTTAAGATTAGACAATAGGTAGAGTAGTGCCATGGAAAAATGCAAAGCGTACCCACAGCCTCGACCAAAGGTGTTCAGAAGGAATCCCGTGAGGTTTTAGTCAATAAGAGTCTGACATAACCTTCCGCCACCACCACCCCAAGGCGAAATGTGTACATGACGGATTTCCACATGCAAAAAAAATATTAGGTAGAGTAGTAGTAGAGAGTAGTCTAGAGCGTTGTACATCATCTGATGATGTACATGAATGGTGGATGAATGACTGATTTCTCATTTTATTATTATTTTATTTTGACTTTCTATTTTATTTTGTAAGTTGTAATTTTATCTTATTTGTTTTCATTGTTTGTATGTAAATTGTAATTAATAAATTAGTGTAATTGGCAATCGCCGTTCTAAATGATAAATAAATAAATGACTAAATGAGAAAATGACTAAATCATCGCATCTTTGATAAAAAAAGATCGATTAAAATTTAACCTTGTTAAAGCAACTTCAAAATTTTACGATTTATCTATTTTTATTCCTTGTAAGTGGCAACCCTACACCTGGCGATTACCGAGTATTAAAACAGCCACGCAAGGTGTTACCCAATAGGGTGTATTGACGCAAAACGTGACAAATCCCCTGTAAGTGATACTTTGGTAACTTGTAAGTTAGATTTATTGGACGACATTTTTGCGTTGCGTTTTTTGCTTGCACAGTTGTACCATAACTTTCAGTAAACCAAAATTGCTAAATTTATCAAATAGGTACTATAAGTATTTTTGAAGTGCCTCCAGTTTTAGGTGGGCTAAAGGGTATTGTGGGATCGAGTTGAGGGTAGATGAAAATTAACAAACTTTTGCGATATTATAAACATTTTTTTATATCATATACATATTATTGCTAAATGGCAACCATCCTTAACAGAGACTTACCTCGTAGGACACGCAAAATGTTTTTTTATTGTGTTTGTAAATTTTTTTGTTGCTGATGATAATGTACAGTACTCGCCTTTTCATCTCATGCTTACAGTACAAGATTCATTTGTTGATCGAACGAAGCGAGATCTTTAAATCAATTTGGGCAAATCGGCGTTGTATGCATGTTTGTCCGAGGATAACTCCGAAGCGTTGATCCGATCATCATGAAACTTGGTATATATAATGATGGCACGATCCTGGTCCTGACTATGAGCCAAAAATGTGAGCGAGTCCTTGAGATATTGGGGCTTAAGAGGGGTAAAAAGTAAAACAAACTAAGACTATCCGGTTAAGTGGCAAGTTACATGAAAGGTCTTTATCAGTACATTTTGACCTCGTTTTTATTTTTAGTTTAAACCTTATAGTTATTATGTACTTATAATAAAAACTACTGGTACACCAGTGACTCCACACAGCTTAAATTTGGTAGGACTGTAGCTTTAGTGACACAAATAAAGGGAAAAGTCTGAAATCTAGAATAACTGCAATTCATCGAACGGGAACGGCATTTGCCATTTTCGGTCATTTTTATTTCCTTAGCTCCACACTATTTAACAGAATTAACAAACAAATTAATATATTTACCCTTACCCCGCTATAAATGTCAACAAAAATGTTTTCAGTGGCTCATAACACTGTCGTATGAATAAACTGAAGACCTTTTAAAAGTTGCTGTATACTCTGTAGGTCATACACACGCAAACACACAAACATCACACACACACCCTCCCTCTCATACCTACATACACACAAACTCATACACACATACGCACACATAATCACGCATGCCTACATGTACCTATAATTTTTTTTAAAATCATTGGAAATATTAAACTCGGAGGGGGCGTTAGTGTTCGCGACACAGTTTACTTCTGCGAATACTATCGTGTTCCAGTATTATTGTTTTACCATGTTTTTATTCCAAAATAAAGTTATTTTGATTTTTTTGTATTCCTACCCAAAAAAAAACCAATGATCATGAACTCCCGATACCGGTAATTTGAATAAAAATGTAGGTCAAGTAAGTTGGTTGTGCATATCGTAGCACTATTTTAATAGTAAAAGATTAGGTAGGTACAAATAATATTTTTTGTTTTTATGGGAAACTCGCGAAATCTCAGTTCGGGGCGAACCACTAGTTTATTTGTTTTAATAACTGCAAACAAAATTAAGTACCATACAATTTTAAGGGACTCGATTAATTGAATGATTTCCCTTTGAATAATAACTTCATTGGTCATTAGCAATGATCAGAAATAATAACACGTTTCCAGTTCAAATTATAGTCCTTTAGTACAGTTGGCATCAGAAGTTGTTTTACATTTTTGTAGAATATAGCTTGCCACTATGTACTCTTGTTACCAAACGTATTCAAATACTGACTATATTACTGTTACGCCGAGGCTGTTACAGAATAATTAATAGTCAGCTTTTCGAAGTTTTCCTACTGTGTCACAGAATAGGTAATACTTGGTATGGAATATACCTACATGCTACGTTTTTGCCTACAGTTGCACAGAATAAGAAATAGTAGTCGATCGAAATACAGTGTAAACTCCATGTAACGTCACTCGTTTTAACGACAAACTCTCTAAAGCGTCGAAATCACTCGACTTTGGTTAGTTTAGCTTGTCTTGCATACAATGGTACACTCTGTATAGCATTACACCCACTCTCAATAACGAAAACAATTTGTAATAAAAAGTTCTTTTTACATTGCCAAATTAGTAAAAACTGCGCAGCTGTGTATATCCTTTTGTCGTTTTATTATCCTAGACCATAATAAACTCGACTGTCGGTATCATACACACCAAACTTTCTAAGAAATCCGTTCTTTTGTTTACAAAATGGGATTGCTTGCACGTGTAGCTGCAGACTGTTGTTAGTAGAAGTGAATTAGTGAAGTTAGTTTCTTTTACTAATACAGATTTTACTTCTCTCCATTTAACGACAACTCTCTATAACGTCAAAATATGCTCAGTCCCTTGAGTGTCGTTATATAGAGTTTACACTGTACCTACACTTTTCTAGTCGCAAGTGAAGTTGAAAGTTATTCGGAGATAGTCAAATAGGCACTAAGTGGTGAAAATGCCACAAACTTGGGGAGGCCTATACCCAGCAGTGGGTGGAGTCGGGGTGTGGATGATGATGGTAAAATAAGATAAGATAAGATAACTCTTTATTGTACACCAAAGTAAAATACAGAACATAATTCTTACAAATAGATTTAGTACAATGGGCGGTCTTATCGCTAAAAGCGATCTCTTCCAGACAACCTTTGTATGGACAGGATCAAAATGTAACACGCGACGGCGGTGCATCTATATAAATTTAAAAACATATCTACATACTATAAACCTAAATTACCAGTAATAACACAAATTTAATTTAAATAAGCAACTCTAAAAGTGGTTATGATGAATTAACAAGCAGCTACAACTTCAACACAAGGACAGATAATGGGTGTGCACTTTTGTTTTAAAATTACTAATAGACTTGGATGTTCTTATAGAGAGGGGCAAAGCGTTCCACAATCGTACGGCTGTTACAGATTAAATATTAATTGAAGATTAAAAATACGATTTAACAGTAAACGTAATAGTTCAACTGGCTTCAGGATCTAATAATTTTCAATGAGAATCTTACAAAAAATTCATGCGTCTTTGAGTTAAGCAGGACAACCTAAGAGCATTTTGTGTAACTGGTCACTTAAGTTAGTGAGCTATTTCTGATCCCAACCGCTTACAGGCTTAAGTTATCTCAAGTTACAGCGGAAATCACATAGCGCTCGCATTAAACAATCAAGTGCATGTTTAACTGTTATCTTATCATACAGACGGACAGACAGGATGCTTACTTCAGCCCCTTAGTATGAGTGACAGTCGGATCTTGGGGTAAATATTGTAGCGAGTGTGATTGCATAGTCAGAAACAGGGCAGAAACAGGTGTTGATACCCTAAATTTAAACTATAACAGCTTAATTTGTTTTAATTTTATGCATAGTCAGAAACAGGGCAGAAACAGGTGTTGATACCCTAAATTTAAACTATAACAGCTTAATTTGTTTTAATTTTATGCATAGTCAGAAACAGGGCAGAAACAGGTGTTGATACCCTAAATTTAAACTATAACAGCTTAATTTGTTTTAATTTTATGCATAGTCAGAAACAGGGCAGAAACAGGTGTTGATACCCTAAATTTAAACTATAACAGCTTAATTTGTTTTAATTTTATGCATAGTCAGAAACAGGGCAGAAACAGGTGTTGATACCCTAAATTTAAACTATAACAGCTTAATTTGTTTTAATTTTATGCATAATCAGAAACAGGGCAGAAACAGGTGTTGATACCCTAAATTTAAACTATAACAGCTTAATTTGTTTTAATTTTATGCATAGTCAGAAACAGGGCAGAAACAGGTGTTGATACCCTAAATTTAAACTATAACAGCTTAATTTATTTTAATTTTATGCATAGTCAGAAACAGGGCAGAAACAGGTGTTGATACCCTAAATTTAAACTATAACAGCTTAATTTATTTTAATTTTATTGTTCCTGTTTTATTAGATTTGTAAGAATAATGATGTAGGTTATTAGTTTGGTATATACTAGTCTATCTTTAGGTATTTATTTATGTATTAAGATTATAAGTACAGTTTTTTTTATTAGATAATTTCTTTCATTTGTAAATATTGTTTTTTAATACATTATAGGCCTGCGTTTGACCACGATCTCGCCTGATGGTAAGCGATGATGCAGTCTACGGTGGTACACGCTTGCTTAAAAGAAACCTATTCACTCGCGACTTAAAGATAACCAGGTTGTAGCTATCTGGAAACACAGACTCTGGCAAGGCGTTCCACTCTTCGGCGGTGCGCATAATAAAGGTCGAAGAGAACCGCTTTGTGCGAAAGTGACTTTATACTCTGTGCACCGCTGTCCATTACTGCTTCGCTTTTCACTTTCCATCTAAAGTTTGCCTGGAAGAAATCGCTTTCAACGATAAGGCCGCCCATTATACTATATTTAACATAAATTAGTTTTTTTTAAGTATTAAGTGTACAAATGTCTTATTAGGGTTAAGCTCGCATTTGTAGATGTCCATTTTGTTAGCTATTTTTCTCTGTAAATCTATTTGTGTACAATAAAGAATAAAGTACATTAAAGAATTATTCTATTCTATACTTAAATTTATATTTGCTTGCAAAGCTGAGATTTTTTTTAAATTATTATATTACATCAATCATAATAGGTATTTCTCAATCTAAGGCTGTCTGGAAGATGTAGTTTTCTTTAACCGCTTATAATACATTCATTTGTTTCTCGTTTTGTTTTATCTAGCTTTTTTTTATACTAATTTTATGGCAAACGAGCATGCAGTCCACCAGATGTTAAGTGGCTACTGCAGCCCATGGATATCCACATAGAATTCAAAAAAAGCTATTATGTTGTCTTGATCTCTATGTAGATACGTTGCCATATAGTACTTAGCTGTTATGCCTATGTGCCAGTAATTACAGGAACATACCATTACCATCTAACCGGAACACAGCAGCACAAGTACTGCTATTTGGCGGCAGATATAGGTAAAGCGGTGGTGCCCACTTCCTCGAGCTCGTTCACAAAAGCTCTATCACCAGTAAATAACACAGCAATAGTAGCTTGTAAATAACTTTCATTCTCTCACTACGCATAGCTATCCGAGTAGGTAAGTACCGTGCGAGCCGCAGGCAAAATCAATAACAATATACATTTAATATATCTACTAAGAAAATGTTGAGAAATCTATATTATATTTGGAGTAACAATAAATAATTATCTGTCTATCTCGTATTTGGTTAAGAAATGTCTTAATAAAAATTTCAAAAACAAGCGCATTTTGCCTCGAACTGAGATCTCGCGAGTCTCCCATAAAAACAAAAAAATAATATTTGTAATCTTTGACTATCAAAATAGTGCCACGAAACTGAAACCATATAACTTGACGTACAGTTTCGTTTAAATTACAGGTAACGAGAATTCATGACAATTGGTTATACTTTTTTGGGGATAGAAATTGCTATTATTCTGGATTTCAGACTTTTGCCTACATTTGTGTCACTAAAGCTACATGCATACCTCAGCATTGTGGGATCACTGGTGTACCCTGTGAAATTAGGTTTAAACTAAAAACGGGGTCAAAATGTACTTAATTTATGTAAAAGTAATAATAATTTTTTTACCCCTCTTGAACCCCAATATCTCACCCCCCCCCCCCTTTACCTTATTTAGTCAAACTAAAATTGTACCATCACTACATACCTATATACTAAATTTCACAATGATCAAATAAACGTTCCAAAGTTATCCTCGGACAAACAAATATACATACATAAATGCAATGCGGATTTGTCCAAGTTGATTTGAAGATCTTGCTTCGCTCTATCAATTATTTGGTATAGAAATGTCTTAATAAAATGGATTAGAAACAAGTGCATTGACCACAATTCAAGATTAAGAAAAAATCTAATATGTAAAAGATACCTATAACAGACATTTCCATGTAAACGGGAAATTTACACAATATGAAGATATTTTATCTATTTTTACGCTAATCCGTACTCTTTGTCACAATGACGCCCACTAGCAGTGGCGTAATCTGATCTTAAGGGGACACCGGAGGGACAATCGCCCATACAACACGTACTACCAAGATCATTTCTAATTGGAGCATATTTCTACCTTAATAAGGTATTACATATTTTAATTTGAATAGTATTTATCTAGGTTCCCAACCATATATTAGATTAAAATACTTACCTAAAATGAAATAGAAGCGTACCGCATTCTGCATGTTTTTACGTCATAAAATACCTGTTTCCAACCTAATTGTTTCGTATTAAAAACAACAACATCTTACGTATCCTAGTCATGGGAACATAGATTATATCGTCTAGTTACAGAATAACAACACAATGAGAAAAATACAACAAGTTTTCTGTCATCATTTTTGGTATTACGGAACACGGTCAAAATCTAATCAAATTTAGAATCCGTCTATTGCTATCACTGTCGCTCTGCGTGGCCAAACTTCGTAACTAAACAGGGATAGCGATATTCAGGCCGAAGTTTTTGACGCGGCCGAATTGAAGTTGCGCTCAGGGTTCGCCGGCGCGTTAATGCGAGTTCAAAACCCGGTTTGGCGCTAGTCGATTTTTTTACTACGTGTAAAACTAGCAGTTTGCCCCGAACTGAGATCTCGCGAGTCTCCCGTAAAAACAAAAATATATTATTCGTCGTAGTCTTTGACTAACAAAATTGTGCAACGAAATAAAAAACCACATTACTTGACCTACAGTTACATTCAAATTACAGGTAATGGGAATTCATATAGTGTTTTATTGTGTTTAATTATGTTCGTTTAAGTGTTGCGTCTGCTTCTTGTGAACAGTTTATGTGAATAAATGTCTTCTTTCTTTCTATCACTCATATAAATTGGTTATTCTAAATGGATGTTCCACCTGATCTAAGTGGTAACCATCGCATATAATAAAGAATTGCCTCGTAGGTACCTAACGCACCATAGAAATGTGCCCTAGGGTACACTGTCCTGCGTCCATCAACTTGAGGAATACAGGTGTGCCTCAACCCAACCTCATGTGCCTGTAATTTGACTGATAATGCTACACAGGCGGTAAAAATAGGTATGGTGGTAGTACTTCCCCTGGCGAGCCCTTTCACAAGGAATTCTACTACTCTTAGATCTTTATTGGTATAAATAAACAAAATATTTTAGATATGACAATATATATATATATATATATATATATATATATATTATGTATCATACATAATATTAATGTTTACGTAACTTTATGATTATATTATATACATAATTACAATTATGCATTTTATTGTATTGTTACGAGCTGATGGCTCGGGATAAAACAATTAAAATCAATCTAACCAAAATAACACTTTTATTCAACACCAAAACGACAGATACACGATCTTAATCATAAAGATTCAGAACACACTAATTCACAACACTATCGCACAAACCACTTAAAAGTCACCGAAATGTTCGCACGTATAGCCACATCAAAACTGACCCTGCGGACGTCTCTACGCACTATTTATACCGAGCATTATTTCCAGAACCATCCACTAGTATCTAGAAAAGTATAGGTATTTCGATTGTCTGCTATTTCTTAATCTGTGCAACGGTAGGCAAAAACGTGGTATGTAGGTCATTCCAAGCCAAGTATTACCTATTCTGTGACACAGTAGGTATAAATTCGAGAAGTACCGACTATTACTTATTCTGTAACAGCCTCGGCGTAACAATATATTAACTAGATTTTTTATAAATTGTAATATTATTATCTGATTTACGTCGCCGTCTTTATTTGTTCATATAGATCCTGTCTATCCAAATGTTGCCTGAAAGAGATCGCTCTTAGTGATAAGGCCGCCTATTGTACCTATGATTTAGAAGTATATTTTCTTACATATGTTTATATTTAATGGTGTGCAATAAAGAAATTATCTAATCTAATCTAATTTTTTTTGTATGCATGTCAGTTTTATAGCAGCATTACCTTCCTTTTAATGACTTTTTTTAAACGCGTTGTAATCAGGGATTCAGATTAAATACAAACTAGAACTGGACTAGATTGAATATGACCCAAAATTACCAAGAAAAACTGTTGAATAATGGCGCCCAAACATTACATCGGCCGCCCACACGAATTCTTACCAAAACCGGTTTCTCACTTATTAGAGCACAACTCACAAGATGGAGTTATCTAGATTTAGTACTTACGGGTAGATGTGATCTTGGATCGAGGTGCGTTATCTTGTGTCTGGCACCTTGGGAATTTTCATTCGAAGACTGGATTTTGTAGGGTTAATTTTTTTTATAGTTTCTATACTGTGATTTTAGTAAGCTTTGTCAAATGCTTAAAAATTGTTGATTTTTAACAATTATTTCATGAATATACTATTCAAAAAAATGTAGAACAAATATCGACGACCACCGTAGCGCAGTAGGCGAATAGCCGGCTGTGACGCAGAAGGTTGCGGGTTCGATCCCGCCGCGGAACAATTGTTTGCATGATCTACAGATATTTGTTTCGGGTCTGTGTGTTGTATGTTTACTTTATGTATGTATGTATTTACAAAAAAAGTATTTAAGTATTGTATCAGTTATCTGATCCCCATAGTACAAGCTTTGGTAAGTTTGGGGCTAGATAGTGCTGTGTGAAGTTTCCGGCATTTATTTATTTAGTATATATAAATACTAGCTGTTGCCCGTGACTTCGTACGCGTAACACTATTAAATGTGTCGGTAACCTAAAAATAAAGCTAATCTCGCTGTTGCAACTTGATTGACACCCCATTTATATCCTATGGGAACTGATTTATGGGATAAATGGTAACCTATGTTGTGATCTAGGTTATAATCTACGTATATACCAAATTTCATCGAAATCGGTTCAGACGTTACGGCGTGATTGAGTAACAATCAAACAAACATCCAAACTTTCGCATTTATAATATTAGTGTGCTGGTCCAATGTAATCTTGTAATGCATTTATTTGGCTTTTTACACAGCGCGTATTTTGGGCTAAGTCCTAATAATCTATTTTTTAAATATTTTTTTACTTTTTATCCCACTGCTGGACAAAGGCCTAATTAACTACCATTTTAAAATTCATTAACAAAGCACAAGTTGACTATTTAGAAATTTAGCTCAAATTAAAAAAAAATCTAAGCACTGCAGGCACAAAGGCCTCCCTTTTCCAAAAAGTTTTCTAACAATAGAATTCGTCTGCAACTCTAAAGTTACTTAATAATGTCCGATCAGCTTGTAAGCAGTACCCGCGCCGGTAGCTCGCGCGCCCTCGCTAACTCGCTCGGCAAACTGACATTATCACCCTAGAACCAGTAACTTGTTTACTGTTGAACTAAGCCACTTATAGATATTTCCAATCGAATACAGAAGCATTCTTTTGCAGTTGTATTTAAATTTTTTTTGCTATTTCTTTAAATTAACATCTAAAAAAGTTATAAGGACCTTACTGTTTTCTGAAGATACAAAATAAATATAAAATCAATTTTATGAATCAAAAGGCTAATCATCTGTCAATGAAATCGAGTCAACTTTTACTCTTCGTCATAATCTGGCACAGGATGTCCACTGCTGAATAGGGGCCTCCTCCATAGATTTCGGCCTGTACCCAACGGCTCCGAGCAACCTTTTTCCAGTGCTTGGTATCCACTCGAGAACCTTTCTGCCTCAACGGCCATCAGCTCTACCAGTTTTTTTCCTTTTTATTTTTAACTACCTGACCAATCCGCAGCTTCGCACGCGTAGTTTTTTAATAAAAACATTACCCTTCATCTGCGCAGTTGGGTAAAAAGTTGCCTATGTCACCCGGGGATAGTGTAGCTTCCCAACATTGAAAGAATTTTTTAAATTGGCCCAGTAGTTTCGGTGCCTATTCAATACAAACAAACAAATCTTTCCTCTTTATAATATTACGAAGTTTTTTGTAGATATTGATATGTTCTTTAATATTGTAGAATATACTTTTGTTGTATCATCAATAGTTTCTGCAGCGCATGCGACGAAAGACGTTTTAGGGCACTTTTTTACACCTTGGGTTACGTTACTTAAGTTTAAAGATCCCTAATCTTTTCCAGCAATAAATATAGTCTATGTCACTCAGGGTGAATGTAGCTTTCCAATTGTCAAAGAATTTTTGAAATCGGCTAAGTAGTTCTTAAGTTTATTCATTACAAACATACACACAGAAATACAAAAATACAAATCTTTCCTCTTTATACTCGTAATATTTGTGTAGAAGTATAGATATAGATAGTAAGTATAGATTCCACCTAGAGATGCAATGACCTATGACAGCAGAGAGCCTATGACCCACCTAATGTTAAATGATGTTAAATAATGTTAAATGATGGGTATTTTATGCTCCTTTAACATATCTCCAATGTCAATTGACTGGTTTCATAGTTACTTGTTTGGGCGCCGTCAGCGCATCCGTGTTGAAGAGTCTTACTCTTCGTGGTGCAATCTTTCTGCCGGTGTCCCACAAGGTGGCGTTTTATCCCCTCTCCTATTCGCTATGTTCATTCATTCTATCTCACAAAATTTAACTTCTTCCTACCACCTGTACGCAGATGGCTTGCAAATTTATACTCAAGCTACAGTTGAAAATATTGACGGAGCCATTAGCTTACTAAATACTGACCTTGACCGGATATGTGACTGGAGTAAATCCTTTGGCCTTACAGTCAACCTAAACAAAACACAGGCAATTATAATTGGTAGCTCCATACAGATCTCCAAAATCAATTTTGCACAACTACCATCCATAGTTTTTGACGGAACCCCTATAGACATCACCCAGTCAGTGAAAAATCTAGGAATACAGATGGATACTTGTTTAACCTGGGTTCCCTGTATCAATGAAATTAGCCGCAGGGTATTTGCATCATCTGGATCTTTACGGAGACTTCGTAACTTCTTGCCGACTGCTACCAAGGTTACGCTTGCACAGACCCTTTTACTTCCAATCCTGGACTACGCCGACGCCTGCTATCTTGACATCACTGAAGCCCAACTGAGCAAACTTGAGCGCCTTCAAAACCTCTGTATTCGGTTCATATTTGGCTTGCGCAAGTATGACCATATTTCTGATTTTCGCACAAAGCTCAAGTGGCTCCCCATCCGTCTTTGCCGGAATACACACATACTGTCCCTTTTGTATAACATCCTTTTTAACCCTTCTTCTCCCTTCTATCTTAAGGAGCGTTTTGAGTTTCTCCACCAGGCTAATGATCGCAATTTGCGTTCTTCAGATTTCCTCAAACTTAAAACTCCTGTCCATACGACAGAGTTTTATAGTCGATTCTTCACTGTAACAGCCGTACGATTGTGGAACGCTTTGCCCCTCTCTATAAGAACATCCAAGTCTATTAGTAATTTTAAAACAAAAGTGCACACCCATTATCTGTCCTTGTGTTGAAGTTGTAGCTGCTTGTTAATTCATCATAACCACTTTTAGAGTTGCTTATTTAAATTAAATTTGTGTTATTACTGGTAATTTAGGTTTATAGTATGTAGATATGTTTTTAAATTTATATAGATGCACCGCCGTCATGTGTTACATTTTGATCCTGTCCATACAAAGGTTGTCTGGAAGAGATCGCTTTTAGCGATAAGACCGCCCATTGTACTAAATCTATTTGTAAGAATTATGTTCTGTATTTTACCTTGGTGTACAATAAAGAGTTATCTTATCTTATCTTATGATAACCATCGCCTTTTACAAAGTATTGCCTCGTAGGACACGCGTCTTAGAAACGTGCCCTTCGATGCACTGCTTGCGCCCAGGTGTAAAGCCTCATGTGCCTGCAATATCACAGGCAATAGTACCCTTTAAACACAGCAATGCTACTTGGTAGCAGAAATAGGTATAGTGGTAGTACTTTACTACTTTTAGAGACTATGCCTGATCGAAAGTTTTTACTCTAACAAGAATTCAAACAATACTATCATTCCGTTTCAATTACCTATAGAAAGATTGCAATTAAAGCAATCGCAGGCCGTCAGTTGTAAATACAGAGTTTATGCGATTCGAGTGTATATTTTACTGTTTAATATATAACCCATAAATACTCGGTAATTATTGTTGTGCCCCCTGGCTGGGAATAACGAGCGGGCTTTTATTGTGGCCGGTGCAGACTGTGGTCTCCACTCTACCCCGGGTCCTGAATAACATTCTGAAATATGGCTCGTGTATTTTCTATTGCTCTATTACATTTTATTGATTGAAGACGCTTTCGTGATTTGTAAATTTAATATCTTAGTAAACCTTTTCTTAGGTTTTCATTAAAAAATCTTACAGTTTGCTATGTCGCATACTCAGGTGTTCTTAAGTCTCTAAATTGTTCTTCATTTATCTTGTAACTAGAAGTCAGTTAACGAGACTCTCTTAATGTTTAAGGTGTACCTCTTCCTTTGTTACCGTGTATTTTTTTCACAATCAACTTGGGCAAATCTGCGTTGTATGTATGTTTGTAAGACCGCGGATAACTTTTGAAGCGTTTATCCGATAATCGTAAAATTTGGTATTTAGGTAAATAGTGATGACACAATTTTGGTGTAAAAATGAGCTAAAAATGTGGAGGGGTTGTTGAAATATTGGGGTTCAAGAGGGGTAAAAATTAACAAAATGGAAGGTCAAATGGCACGTCTAATAAAAGGTCATTGTGAGTACATTTCGACCCCGTTTTTTTTTTAGTTTAAACCTTGTTGTTTTTAAGTTAATAGGCATAATAAAAACTGAACTTGGACAAAATTCACAGGGTACACCAGTGACCCTACAGTGCATTAATTTGGTATGCGTGTGGCTTTAGTGACACAAATATAGGAAAAAGTCTGAAATCTAGAATAACTGCAATTTGTACTCCTAAAAAGGATAACCAATATACATGAACTCCCGTTACCTGTAATTTGAATGAAACTGTAGGTCAAGTTGTTTGCATAGTATTCCGGTTTACTATTTTGATAGTCAAAGATTACAAATATTTTTTTTTGTTTTTATGGGAGACTCGCGAGATCTCAGTTCGGGGCGAACCACTAGTAGGTATTTAAGTAATATTTCGTGTTACTCGTCCATAACTACTATTCTCCACGAAAACTTTTGCAACTATCAAGACAGATTCCCGACAATTATTTTCATTTACCAAGGATTAAAGGTATACAAAGCTTAAACATCCTTAATACGGAAGATTATTTGAACAAGTGTGCAATAGCCATATTCAAGTGGTCCTATTGTCATAAAGAAAGGACTTACGAACACAATATGACAGGCCTTGACAGGGTAAGTACCGAAGGGAGGATTTGTGAAAATTATGTATTCAAATGAAAAGGGTATTGGTATGCAGGGATACAATTGACAAGTATTATTGTATTTTTAGGATTTTTTTTTGCAAAATCTGGAGTATTTGATCATGAATATTATATTATGTTGTGTTAAGACGATAAACAAATTTAATTTCGGTGACGATTGGGCGGAGCATCCGGTAATGCAAAAAAGTGACAGTGCTATTCACTTGAATAAGTGAAGAACGAGACAAACATGTATCATAGCCGCGCCTCATTGTCGCAGGAGTAAATGACGTAAGCGACAAGAGATAATATCTCGAATTGCATGAGAATCTACAAACGAAAAAAAAATGCTTTTCCATTAATTAAGATACCATAATTACCAACATAACTATGTAAAAAAATACTTTAAATATTTTGTAGATTCGGAGAATGAACGATATTAGTATTTTAGAAGAGCCGGTTTTGACAAATAATTGTATCGAAAAAAGTTTTACCAATTGCGTTTGTGACTTTAATTTATGTAGTTTTAATCCTCAAGTAAATATTGAATAAATATGAAATCGGAATCATTTTCGTTATTGAATAAGACAGTTACTTAGCGGTTCAAATTTTTTTAGATTTCGTCTAACTCTTGAGAAAAGCTTTAAAATTTTCAAATGCTAAAAATTACAAGCCAGACGTAATTTGTGGGGAGATTGCTGGTGCCGTCTTTTTTTGAGATTTTAAAATCTTATGACGATATGTAAATAAAATTGAGTCGCTAAGTAACTGTCATATTTTATTGTTACTGATTTCATATTTAAGCAATATTTACTTGAGGATTTAAACTACATAAATGAAAGTCAGAAACGCAATTGGTGAAACTTTTCCCGATACAATTATTTGTCAAAATCAGCTCTTCTAAAACACTAATATCGTTAAATCTCTGACTCTAGCAAAGATTTAAAGTATTTTTTACATATTAATGTATTGCTGATAATAGTACCCAAATTAATGGAAAAGCATTGTTTTCATTTGTTGGTTCTCCTGCAATTCGAGATATTATCTTTTGTCGCTTACGTCCTTTACTCCTGCGACAATGCGGCGCGACTATGATACATGTTTGTCTCGTTCTTCACCTAAGCACGTGAATAGCACTGTCACTTTTTTGCATTTCCGGATGCTCCGCCCAATCGTCACCGAAATTAAATTTGTATATCGTCTATTGTTAATGTCAATTTATTAATCTGTTTGTTTGTTTATACTTGATCGTTATATAATTTTATATTGATATATTGAATAAAATTAAAGTTTATTAAACCCATAGATAGATCCCGTTCACAGCTTTAAAAATAATAAAAAAAACATTAATGACATTAACATTTTACTAAGCCCTTATCTCCTCCTACTCCTCAATTAGTACAGCCTTAACACTTCCCCACCATTTCTAAATCTATCATCCTTATCACTTAAGCATAAGCTTCAAAATACCTCAACTTTTCCCGTTCACTTTGTCCATATCTCAGAGTAACACTAAAACCATTTCTCGGAAAGTGTTTTAACTTCAGCTAATATTGACTATGTGGTACAGTAGCTTATTGGTATTATGGATTCTGGTCCCGTCAATATTAGTTTTGACCAGTTTTTAGTCAAATAGGCAAGTCCGAGCTATGTCTTCAGCTTAAACGGGTTAGTACGAGTACACTATTAAAGTTAAAAGTAGTAACTAAACGTTATTACCGTTGCACTGCTCAGACTTGCACAATAGGTACTTATACATATAATAATACTTACTTCATCATCATCATCATCATATCAGCCGTAGGACGTCCACTGCTGGACAAAGGCCTCCCTCATTGATCTCCAGGAACTGCGGTTGGAAGCGGCCTGCATCCCACGCCGACCTGCGGTTCTTACCAAGTCGTCTGCCCATCTTGTGGGTGGACGCCCTACGCTGCGCTTGCCGGTCCGTGGCCTCCACTCGAGAACCTTTCGGCCCCATCGGCCATCTGTTCTGCGCGCTATATGGCCTGCCCATTGCCACTTCAACGTGCTAATCCGTCGGGCTATGTCGGTGACTTGAGTTCTCCTACGTATCTCCTCATTTCTGATTCGATCCCGTAGAGAACACTTACTTATAGATATAAAATAAATAATAAAGATATATAGAGATTAAGCAGAACATTTATAATACCGAATAACCAGGTTCTGTACATATATATGAAAAAATATAAATAATATAAAAAAAAACAAAAAAAAACCTGTATGTACAATTAACCTATATATTTATTTAAAACAACTCGATAAACAAAAAACAAACAACACAACACATAAATTAAAAAATATGTATTAAATATATGTATATATTGGACAAACAGATGTACAAATTACTCTGTCATTATCAATATGTTAAGCCTGAAAACATCTCTGACCTGTGCCAGAGAGGAAACAGGCGGATCATACAAAAAAAAAACGTTATTAACTAAAATCAGTCTGTCCGTTAGTAACATTGGAAGTTTTGGTATGATTGAAAAACCAGGATCTAAAAGTGATTGTTCAAGAGAGGTGAACCTATATTTTTTTAAACTGGATAAATCTTCGTTTGACCACAATCTCACCTGATGGTAAGCGATGATTCAAAATCTTCTCTTTCTTTTTCTTCGAGAAGGTTATTTTTATTAAATCTACTAGTGGTCCCGCCGAACTTCGTATCGGCTTGACATGCATAGGTATAACGCGGGCTGTCAATATAAGTCACCGTGGTAGAATTGTCAATTCTTGTCCCCGGCCATCATTATGTATGAGAAAATGAACGACTTCCACAAATAATTCAATACCAAAATTAACCAAATCGCTCCACCCGTTCTCGAGTTTTATCGAGACTAACGAACAGCAATTAATTTTTATATATATAGACAATATATCTCGGGATAACTCCTACCGAAGCATCTGTTTCAAACGATATTCATTTTTTTTACATCCTCTTTGACGATATTTGCAGCACGCATTCTGTCAATTTCTATGTCAAACGTCATAAGGTTTCATTATAAAAGCGCTAAGGTTAGATTATAAATAATTTTATATGATGGTTAAGTATTCTTAAATTTTCTAATTTTGCGCGCAATTTTCTTAATTTTTTCTTTCATAAGAACCTTCTCCTGACAATGAGAAATACAACAAAAAAAGAATTGGCCAAATTGGTCCAGGCGTTGTTGAGTTATGCGCTTACCAACACATTTTGCGATTCATTTTTATATTATAGATTTTAAGCTGAGAATACATACAATTATTTACATGACTCAAATACAGAAGAAACAGTTGAATCATCTAAAGACCGTTGCAAACAATCTATCGATACTTCTCTTCTCTCGCTTCTTCACTTCTTTTACTCCGATCTTATATCTTAAAAAATCTTATATAATATTTTTTAGAACACTGTATTTTTTTTTATACATATTTTTCAATGCAGCGTCAACTTTTGATAACTATCACCTTTGTTTGATTAAGAGGAAAATTATCAACAAACAGACACGAAACACGAACAAATATTAATTTAAACACAAACTTTATGCACCTACGCAAACACAGCGATACAAGCTCCCAAATTAATGTCAACACACAAAATGACATATAAATATGACATTAAGTCCACATGTGTACATAACTTGACCTTATTCTAACTTTGTTTCATTAAAATTAATGTCATTATAATCATCATCACTTACCTGCACGGCTACATAACTAAGCCAGATCAATTGATGAACTCATCCAGTCATTTTAACATTAGCATGGTCATATACCAATAAAAATTATAATATAATTATACAACTTTAAATAAATAATTATATTATATAAATTAAAATAAATTAAATAATAAAATTTAAAAATAATTAAAAAAATAATAATAAAATAATAAATAATTAAATTTAAATAATAATTTTATTATTTATAATAATTATTACACATAAATATTTAGAACAAGGACAAAAATCCTAATCTTTGTCACATTTTTGCAGTTTCTAACATAAAGTAAAATAATCGATTATTTTGTTCCTAAGAACAACAAGAGAAACGTTACAACACTTAGACCAGCGTGCACAACGATCCGTAAACATTACAACAACACAACTTAGCGACTAAACATGTTTAATTTTTACGTACATATATATTTAGCCACTAATACATTAAGGCCTCGTTGCGCGTCGCCTTTAAAAATAAGAAATAGTAAATAGATTTAATATTACTCCAAGTATGGTGAGTTATTATACTAGAATATCAAGTTGAACTCTGTTTTCATTGTTAGCCGAATAATACTTCCTCGTGGCTAAAAACCTCTCAAATGCAATCCACACGAGACAGCAGCATATTTTACGATATTCCCTCATCATGGAGTTTGCTCTAGAAATGCTTCTAACTAGTCACACAACGTTCAACGGGTTGTCAGTTTTCAAGTCCAGACCGTTTCTATTTTTTATTTTTCTCGGCCTACTCTAGCTTCTGACAGATTTACGCTATTTTTTAAATATTTAAAAAGAAAAAAAAACATAATAAAAAATAAACATTTTTACATAAATTATCTCTAAGTCAGTGGCGAAAGAGAGGCTTTAAGTTTAGACATCCGTAAAATAATAAATTTAACATAAGAATAGCAGAATAAAAGATACAATTGGAGTAAAAGGGTCCCTTTAAAAAGAATAATCAATTTATTTGTAAAATAATTTACAAGTCAAATACAGTTTTAACTAATTATTAAAAATAATAATAATAATAATAATTTACCTTAAAATCACAATTAATTAAAATAATAATGAATTGAATTAAAATAAAATAATAAACAACACATTGACTAATTAATAAAATCGTAACATAAAATAGTAAAATTAAAAATTAGCGGACTTTACAGACAAAATACTCAACATTGTAGAACGCCCTCTCGATGAGCCATGATTTTAATTTGGATAATTTTAATTTACTTACACCATCGTCATCATTATCATTATCATCATTGTGTCGCATTGGTCCACTGCTGGACATAGGCCTCTCCCAATAAGCGCCACTTTCTGCCGCCTTACACCTTCAGAACCTTAAAAATGCAAATCTTATTGCATGAAGTCTTCCGTAAGTGGCAGCCCTGGCGCGCGCACGACCGCGTCAATATTGACACGCGCAGTAAGCTGCACCGATGCGTCGCACAAACTCGCTCTAGAGTCAATATTTGCCTGTTTGCCTCGGAATCGAAGCAATAATGCACCTCTATGATACATTTATGGAGCTTGAAATTCCTTTTCAGAATCAATCGATTTTCAGTATTCTTAATGAGCGCAGTGAGTCGCGGGAGTGTATAGTACCTACTGTGTTCTTGTTTAGATATTTTTATCTCTTATAATCTTTATGTAAATAGGTATGTTTGTTCTGTTCTGAATAGTCTATCCTATGAGTGTCGCATAAAGGTATTTTCTTTCTTTCTTTATAGCATACAGTGAGGTATAATTAACGTGACCATTCATCCCGCTTTGGACGGGACAGTCCCGCTTTCAGGCTGTCTGTCCCGTTGTCAAAAAACCAGAGCAAAAATGTCCCGCTTTTACAAAGGGACCAAACGATACATTCATTAAACGTACCCTTACCTACTTACTAGTTTATTCATTGGATTCGAAACGCGTGGGTGACAGCGGCAGCGAGTCAAAATAGTACAAACACTAACATCAACAAATCATTAGAGATGGGTAACCACCCGGGTTAAAATACATGAGTGGGTTAAAACCCAATTATCACCCAAGTCATTCCACCCACTGGGTTGTTTGAGCGGGTGAAAATGAAATAAGTAGTAATTATTAACAATGACGACTAATAAAGTACCTAGGTACCTTTAAACTTCTTTAGCTCCGTCTATATGTATGTATATTTATATACAGAGTGTTTTTTAACTGGGACAGTACGGCAGCACCCATAAACAGAGGAGATACAGGTGCAGTTTCTTTTAAAACATCAGCTCGTTTTCGAAGAAAAACATTTTGGCATTAAAATTTTTTTGGTCAAGCGTGAGTAGCGTCTTAAAATGAATCAAGTTTGTAATTTTTTTTTGATGTTGATCGATGCAGTTCTATGTAAGGATCATTTTATTGTATTGTATGAAAAAAATCTGAGCAGCGAAAGTTAGTCAAATTTGATAAAATGTATTCTCATACAACAGGACAAAGCAAAATTCCTCCATCTTTCTCCATCTCTTTCATCCATCTTTAACCACAATTTAATGTTAAAATTTCATATTAATATAGGTACCTAATATATTGTTTTTCATGTCCTTTACTTATATTTATATAAATACTTAGTAAAATAAGTTTTTTTTGTTTAATTCTGCATGTGTCCTGCTCTGAAAAAAATATACACATAATAAATGGTCACGTTAGGTATCATATACATTCGGTAACGACTTACGTTCAATAGTTCAAATAACTTATATATCGATGATATATCAAATAGTACCTATTCATAGATTGTGAAGAATGTATCAACAAAATAAATTTAATAAATGCGAAAGTTTGGATGTTTGTTTATTTATTTATTTGTTACTCAATCACGTCGTAACGGCTGAACCGATTTCGATGAAATTTGGCGTGTAAGTAGATTATAACCGGGATTAACACATAGGTTACTTTTTATTGACAAACCACGCGAGCAAAGCCGCGGGCGGAAGCTAGTAATTTATATAACCATGAAAGATTGAAGCAATATATGTTTAATCACCTTAATACCAATAATTTAAACAATGACATTTATTATTCTTTACTTTGTATAAAAAAAGAAAGTAACAGCTTTATTTTTCATATAAATAATTCAGTAATCTCAAATCCCGACATATGATAGTTGATATACGTATAGTGGTATGTTTCTGTCCCATGGCGAGTGATAAAGACGCGGCATGGGTCCTCGGAGTCGTAAGTGATGTGCTTGTGCCTCACAATATCGATAACGATGAACTCAATAAAATATGATAAAACTAACAATCTTTAATCTGAAATAATTAAAATATAAATTGGTTATTCCATCTCCAGATTGTATACAAAATATATTTGTTCCAATCAATATTATGGTACAAAAGTAGGTATTAATTACCGGAGTAAATATATAAAAATAGAAAAAAAATGGTTTTATGCCTCTCAAATGTTTCTGAATTAATGAATTTAATGATTTTTTTGACGAGATCAACGTCTTATCATATTTTGAAGTACGTTTTACTTAACATATGTTGAGTAAAAGATCAACTTAGATCTTTTACTCAAGTCAAGACGTATTATTTATGAAATTTAAAGTAAAAATCAGTAAAAGTGACCTTTCATCGATGAGATTGCATTTATCAAGACATTAAAGCTTCTCACTGACATTTTGAAAGCTAGCTCAGTTAAAAAACAATTTCCAAGAGCTGGTAAAAAAAAATTAATATAAAAAAATAAAAGTAACCATTAGCATTACTATATTAAGAATTAAAACCAATTGATGGAATATCGATAAACGTCAACCCAACTATCGATAGCTATATTGAAACAATGCAGAACCATCAAACACTACAGACAATAATTCTATCGATAAAAGCATTGAATATAGCTCAGCACTATCGATAATCTCGAGCTTTCTTCTCACAATAAAGGTATGGGCGTGGAACCAGAAAACAACGAATGAAACAGGTATTGTTATAACAAAGTGACGAATATCTGTAGCACGTACGGTTTGTGCGCAAATTAGTAGGTGCAAGTAGACGTAAGACGAGATCTTAAGTGTAAGATGAGTGTTTGCTCCTTGTATTGATTGATAGCTATGAGTGGCCTTTACTGGTGCTGACTGCAACATAATCTGTGTTCACAAACGTACTAACTTTAACGTAATTTAGATTCAAGTTAGTACATGAATCCTGTCTTTGATCAGTGTGTGTTACCAGTGATGACGATGGCACAAAACGTGATGATACAAAACTTTCACTATGGGCCTCATAGAATGCTCAAGGTTGCTCAGGCTATGGAGAGGAATATGCTTGGTGTTTCTCTACGAGATCAAATCAGAAATGAGGAGATTCCTAGACGAACCAAAGCCACCGACATAGCACAAAGGATTAAGAAGCACATGTTCAAGCTAGGGCTATGCAATACACAAACCTGCAGATTCTGTAGTGAGGCGGCAGCATCGCCTTTACATCTGCAAGGCAAATGTGGTCGTCAATGCGTAAACGTAGCATTCATCTGGGCAAACACATTCTTAGCCCGGAGGAGCTAACAGTTATCATCACCCCTAAGAATATTCTACAGTTTTACAGTTGTAGGACTTAGTGGTGAACTTTAAACGCCCCCATAGCCTAGGAGCGACAGAAAAACAAGTGGCGATCACAATAGGCCTCGTGGCCGCAGTGAAATTGAAGCCGGAAAGACTAATTTAAAAAAAATCAGGTTGAAGTGGTAGTAGGCAGCGCACATAGCTCAAAGAACTGACTGCCGTCGGTCGGGGCAGAAAGGTTCTCGAGTAGACCACGCACTGAAAGGCGCAGCTTAGGACGGTCCTGCCACTAGGTGGAAGGATGATTTGATAAAGGTTGCTGGAAGCCGTTGGGTGCAAGCCGCACAAGATCGATAGCTCTGTAAATACATACAGCGCTCTGTAAAAACGAGTGTGCTTTGGACCACACGACTGGAGTAAAACTTCTTTAGCTCCATCTATACATATGTATGTATGTATTATATATGTTGTATATTATATATGTTTTAAGGAAATGTCAACCTTATTTCGTGGCGCATACAGTAAGTACATAAGTTATATTCTGCTGCTGCCTGCCACCTGTTGTGGAATAGCTGAACTTTTTCGTAAATCGAAGCTTGTAGATTCAAAATACGAAACGTCGTAAATTCTGTAACTTCTGTAGCAAAATGTCTATTATACAGCATGAAGGAGTGTTGTGTTTTTGTAGTTTGTAAAATTTAGACTAATTTGGGATAGGAGATATGCGACAAATCAACTGCTTATGAGAGAAAGAAGGAAAGAAAATGTGTGCTCGCACCTCTCTCTCTTGCTCCTACAGTAATATACGAAACGTAACTCTTTCTCTTTCTCTTCTCTTTATCTTCACTAACTTATATCTCCTTCTCAACTTCCATTCGCACTTTTCTTAACGCATTCACCAGCTTACTCCCCAAGTCAAGCGTGCGTAAAGAAGTGTTACTTCAAAAAATATAATGTTGGATGCCTTTTTTCAGACGCGGACGTCTTATGGCTTTTATAACGATGATGATATAAAAATATCTTTAAGTTTGTCTCGTTAGGAAGTTATCTGACTGTCGAGGGTATAATGATGGTAATATGGTAGAAACTTCATATCGTGTTAATGCAAATACATGTTTCGCCATCTCAATAAATGACGATAAGATCTCCTATAGCGTATTTGTATGTATCAGTTATGATAACTTTAGCAAATTGTTTACTGCATTATGGATTCAAGTTATACTTTGAATATATGTAAATAGATATTTTTTGAATTTTGAAGTAAAACTTCTTTACACACGCTTGACTTGGGGAGTAAGCTGGTGAATGCGTTACGAAAAGTACGAATGGAAGTTAAGAGGGAGACATAATTTAGTGAAGATAGAAAGAGAGAGAGTTACGTTTCGTATTTTTTTAAACGCTAATGTGCGAGTGCGATTTGCGTCTGTTCAGAATTAACGTAGACTGATCTACCTACAGACGTGTGACAATTTCAGTCGTGTGGTCTCAAGCACACTTGTTTTTTATCTGTGGATTCCCACAACTGGGCAAATCCTCACACCTTTTCCAGTTTTCTTTGTCAAGGACTAAGAGTGACGTGCGCACCGATCCCTAAACGTATTTAGCGGCTAAATATGATTTAGACAGTTGTGAACTCATACAAATAAATTAAAACGTGTTTAGTCGCAAAAACGTTTAGGGATCGTTGTGCAAAGAGTGCTAACTTAAAAATAGGTAAGTAATTATGTATTTGTGACTTTCGATTTAACTTAATAATTATTTGACTATCATTTTTACACTTATTCCGGGTCGTATAAAGGTGAAAATGATATTATTAATAGACCTACTACTACTAGACAATTTGTGTAAGAATCATCATACGCGACTTGACTTCACCCACATACCGTAATATATGTTTTAACTAATTATCAAAAAAACCTTCTCAATTCGCTTTTTTTTACATAAAATTTGATATTTGTTCAAAGTTACGATCATAAATGAAATATAAATAAAGAAATCATAATTTCTCATATCAATTTGTATTTTCCTCATTTGAAACGGCCCATTACTGCGTTCGTGACTTACATAGCACTGTTCCAAATCGAATGTGCTGTAATAATAGTGGCTCTGTTCTGTATAATTTACTAAGGATTGAGTTATTAGTAGTACCTTCGAGGTCTTGGAGCCAAGCGGAGAAAATCTCATATTATAGAGTGTATGTATGTTGTCTGTTGTATTTATTTATTCGACAAAAAGGTACATACTAGCATACTATTACACCATTGTAAAACCATCGAGGTTTGTCTCGGTACTTAGAGACACTACACAATATTTACGAGTAGATACTTAAAAACCGTCGGGCTATGTCGGTGACTTGAGTTCTCCTACGTATCTCCTCATTTCTGATTCGATCCCGCAGAGAAACCCCGAGCATAGCCCTCTACATAGCTCGTTCAGCGACTCGTAAGCTTATTCATAAGGCCAGTAGTGAAGGACCACGTCTCGGTTCCATATGTCATCACTGACATATTATTTATTACTGATTAGCACGTTGAAGTGGCAATGGGCAGGCCATATAGCGCGCAGAACAGATGACCGATGCGGCCGGAAAGTTCTCGAATGGAGGCCACGGACCGGCAAGCGCAGCGTAGGACGTCCACCTACAAGATGAGCAGACGACTTTGTAAGGATCGCAGGTCGGCGTTAAATACAGGCCGCTTCCAACCGCAGTTCCTGGAGATTAATGAGGGAGGTCTTTGTCCAGCAGTGGACTTCCTATGGCTGATATGATGATGATGACTTACAAACCCGTCACCTTTACCTAAACATAATTTTATAGTTATATTTACTAATAGTACTACTAACTGATAGTACTACAACCGACCTACCCACCCAAATTATCGTCTACATCTTATTACCAAATGTACGCAAATATATATAGTAAGTATATACTGCCTATACTCCATTCGGGATTTTTATCAAAATAAAATCTAGATCCTACAAAAATACAAACTTACAAGTCCGCACAACAACCTTTAGCTCTTTACTACAGACTAGCTGACCCAACCCGATTTTTTAGAATTGTTACATGTTTCTGAGACAACCCCCTACAAACATGCAAACTTACCCCCAAAAAACATTACCTCTATAACAAAAAACTGTACTGACGAGTACTGACGAGTGCTGAAGTAAAAACTTGAATAAAAACAGACTACAGATACACTATAGATACATAAATAGAGAGGTGACAATATCAGTGACAGGTAAATCCTCCGTCGTCCGAGACACGTTCTCGGAGACCCGGATGACGAAATGACCTCCGCTAACGTGGAAGTGATTCCTGTCATCTACAATAAGCAGAGCAGACACTTCACAGATACACCGACCTCGCCGGCGAGGTCGACTAGTCCCTTCAGTCGCCGCCTATACGAGGTACAGTTACCCGGGCGTTGCTCTCCTATCCCCTCCTGGCAACGGCTCAAGCCGAGGTTCGTACCTAAGTGGTGCCCTTGTGCTAGTTGCCTCATCAAAAACTTACAGGGCTGAGCGCTTTCTGCGCTCGCCAAAAGTTCGGTTAAACTGCAATTGCCTCAGAAGCCAACAGCGAGGTTAGTCAATTCGAATAAAAAAATCAGTGACAGGTGTTGTCAGACAGTATCGCGAGATCAAAGGTTTATTCCTATCTCAAAAAATGCTCAACGCGCCTGAAGAAGTTTTGACTTAAAAATATATAGACTAGTTCTGGGGATTACTCTGTGGGCCATAAGCTTGATCCATCTCCAGGGGGTCAACCTAAATCTCTTATAGCAATATTAAAATAATATTACACTTACATTTCGTTCCATGACCCTCAATTACTATGCCGTTTTGGTGACGTCACCATATCGTTCACTCAAAACTTTTCACATTAGAGCTCAAATATAGCATAAAATTATCTAAGTAGTGTTTATTTTCACAATGTTTTATACTGAACGTGGTTATCACTAGAACGCATACAATATTATTAGGATTGTAATTGATTGATTGAAAATACATTATTGCACTTATAAAACTAGTACAAAGGCGAATTTAATGCTAAAGAGCATTCTCTTCCAGATAACCTTTGTGTATTGTAGATAAAGGTAGTGCACAGGAAAGGGAACTAATAAAAAAAATTGCACAGGACTAACAATAATAGCATAGGTAGATCCTACTTAAATACTTTATATCATAGACTAAACTGTACCAATATCAAATAAAAATACATACTTATCAATAGAAGAAGTGATAGGAAAGATTAAGTTGCTCATTTTTGGTCGGTTTGACCGAGAAGGTGCCTATAGATACTCAATCTGAATGCTTTAACTGAAATAGCCTCAAAATAGTTTGGTGGCATATTATTTCAGAGACGAGTAGCGGTTATGGTGTAAGAGTCAGAGTAAGTAGCTGTGTTAAGCTCTGGAGTAATCAATTGGAAGCGACGAGACGATCGCACAGCTCTGTCCTCAGTTGATACGAACGCAAATCGCTCTCTGAGGTAGCTGGGAGATAGAGGGTTGTGAAGAATACTGAACTATCTAATAAACAACAGTAATGTTTAAAAGTTTTGTGGTCCAATAATGTTGCTACAAAATTGAAACAAAACGCTCCTGAAATATGATGGTTTTCTAAAAGATTGTGGTCGGTGCCCAGGTCATATACATAAAAATAAGAGTTTTTTTGAGGGCGGTCATGTAGACTAGCTTAAATAAAGTCCCTCTTTAAGGCAGTGATAGTTTACCCAAAGCTTGACCTTAATGTTTTGAACAATTTAATGTGATTTTAATAATGTTGTGTCGGTCGAGAGAAAGAGACAGCATTTGTCGATTAGGTTGTCAAACTTTAGTAACAAAAACATCTCACTCAAATAAAGTTTCAAGTTAATCACAAGTGTGATTAATTTAACCAAATTGATAGTTGTAGGAATGGCAAATGCATAGAAATTGATTTTAATCGTGGGCTCAAAGTAAGGGAATGCTTAGTATTCTTTAGTAGTAGAAGTTTACTTAATATTTCTGTTTTTTCATGTATTTTCTAGTTAAAATGACCAGATATTTTTGAAAGAGCTTAAAAAATAATCAGATGGTGGCAAGCACTCTATAGTGGGCTAATAGCTAACTAATATGTCAGTGCTGATTACATTCCATTGGTGACACAAATATTTGCACCACCTGCAAATATTAATTTCAGATTTGGGTATTCTGGTACAATGGTAATCAATGGTAATCATACGAGAGGGAGTCCTAATTTAAGAACTGTTTTCTTGTATAATGGAGAAGTACGTATGTATATATTTATATAATGGGGGGGGGGGGGGGGGGGGGAGGGCATACATGCCAAATATACAGAAGACACAGTTGAATCATCTAAAGGCCGTTGCCATATATTTATATACAGTGTAAACTCCATGTAACGTCACTCGTTTTAACGACAAACTCTCTAAAGCGTCGAAATCTTTGGTTGGTTTAGCTTGTCTTGCATACAATGGTACACTCTGTATAACATTACACCCACTCTCAATAACGACAACAATTTGTAATAAAAAGTTCTTTTTAAGTTGCCAAATTAGTAAAAACTGCGCAGCTGTGTATATCCTTTTGTCGTTTTATTATCCTAGACCATAATAAACTCGACTGTCGGCACCATACACCACCAAACTTTTTAAGAAATCCGTTTTTTTGTTTACAAAATGGGATTGCTTGCACGTGTAGCTGCAGACTGTTGTTAGTAGAAGTGATGGATTTTATCTATACGTTGTCATATTCTTAGTAGCTTACAAACTTTCGAATTGTAAACATAAACTGTAAAACGCAATAAATAGCGTTCAAATTAAAACAGATTTTTATTGTAGGTACTATTTAACAAGACAAATCAGAAATAAACGTTTTCTTTTTCTAATACAGATTTTACTTCTCTCCATTTATCGACAACTCTCTATAACGTCAAAATGTGCTCAGTCGCTTGAGTGTCGTTATATAGAGTTTACACTGTATTTATCTTAGTATTATTTCTAGTTCTTTATCTTTTAATTTGACATAAGTATTATTAATTATCATTTAAATAATATTAATAACCTATTGTTTGCGAACAAATGAAACTTAATCTGAAAACTGATAAATGAACATCTAAAAACATTAGTTTCTTTATGTAAATGCCATTTATAGTCAAAACTGATAATAATTTAATTTAACTGATATGATCTCAGGTAAAATTTATATTTTTACTTAATATAAAATGAAATCGCTTCCGCTGTCTGTTCGCTTAGATCTTTTAAACTACTCAACGCATTTTAATGCAGTTTTCAGCAATAGATTAAGTGAGAGAAAGGTTTATATGTATAAAACATACATAGTAACTGCGAAAGTAACTGTTTGTTTGTTACCTTTTCGTAACTAAACGGCTGAACGGATCGTAATGAAATTTGGCAAGGAGATAGATTATATCCTGAGGAAGGACATAGCCTACTTTTTATCCTGTGTGCAAAAAGAGGGTAATGTTTTTATTGAAATACCACGCATGCGTTGCCGCGGGCCTGTCAGCTAGTGAAGAATAAAATCAAAACTATTTTTATCTTATTTAAATCGACACCAGAAACTTCATACACTTCCTGACTAGAGATAATCAAATTATGTGTCAGACTTGGTTTTTTTTCTTATACAAATTACCTTATTATTCTGTTCCTTCGAGCCGGATTGTGGCCGTGGGTGTAAGTTCGTCGCTTTCTTACGGCCCTCTTGAATTGATTATTATTTTAGGGATCTGCATCTTAAAATTAAGAAATAAAAACCCTTATGGATATACTTAAGTAATGGATTAAGTTGGTAGCCGTCAGGTTCTATCTGTCAAGTGACGTTTTCAAGGGATACGGATATTAATTTTAAAAGAATATCAAACTAGGTTAAACTGTTATTTATCTTAAAACACAAATAGATTGGTCCTATTTTGAATACAAACCGATTGACCTACTTATCGGTTATTATTTTCAGTACCAGATAGTCGAGGTTGTCAGGAAGAGTTCGCTTTTAGCGATAAGACCGCCACTTGTAATTATGCGTGTATTGTTATATGTTATATTGTTTTTTTTATTTAAATGTGTGATTTACAATAAAGCGTTTTCTATCTATCTACGAGAACTTTTTCATTCATTTTCATACAAAAAGCCGATTTGTGACAACCAAGAATGTAATAAAAAAGATATTACTACATACCACAATGAAAAAAAAATAGTTGCGTTCCGAGAATGCCGACAGAAGGGAAAACTTGAAAAGACTGCATTACAGATACAGATGTGTCGGTAACGCTAACAGTGTCGCGAGTTCAATCGTTTTTCCCATCTCGAAAAATTCCCAACGCGCCTAAAGAAGTTTTCACTTCAAAAAAATGGCACTCCGGGAGTGCCAATAGAAGTGAAAACTTGAACAGTTACGAGATACTTAAATACAGAGGTATCGGTAACGATAGCAGTGTCGCGAGTTCAATGGTTTTTTCCATCTCAAAAAATGCCTAACGTGCCTAAAGAAGTTTTCACTTCACACAAAAATCTCTACAAAAATATATAAATCCATAATTCATTTTATGGTTTATTATGTCTATTTGTATTGTAAAGTATTTAGGTATAAGTTGCACTCCCTTCATCCATATATTTGACATAACTAAATCCTCTTCATACAAAGGATGTCTGGAAGAATTCAAAGCGATAAGACCACCTATCATACTATTTGATTTGTGTTCTCTGTTTTGTCTGTAATTTTGTATTTTTATATACAATAAAGTGTTTTCATCACACTAATATTATAAATGCGAAAGTTTGGATGTTTGTTTTTTTTTTTTTTTGATTTGTTACTCAATCACGTCTTAACTGCTGAACCGATTTCGATTAAATTTAGTATGTATGTAGATTATAACCTGGATTAACATATAATCTACTTTTTATCCCGTAAATCAGTTTCCATGGGATGAACCATCAAAAAATGTAGCAACTGCAGTAACCAAATCACAAGAAGTTATATAGGGTTGAATTGATTAGTAAAAAAAATTACAGCAAGTGCAGCATCCCCCAGCCCCGTCTCTTTAAGTAATCTAGGGTCGCAATGATAAGTAACAACCAGTTTTAGCTGCCGCAGAGTTCAGCCTGCTCTTTCAAGGTCTCACTAAGTCTCTTAAAATTAGCTGCAAGTATTTTTAAACTCCAGAACATCGCGGGCGAAGCCGCTAGCTAGCTGTTACCACAGCTAGTTCATTCACAAATTCAACCGTAGTACACGGAACCATCAAATCTCGAGTTGTAACTTCACTCGCTCATCTTTTTGTCTCACATTGTATTTGTAGGGTCTTTATCGCAGCTAATGATCTCAGATTAACATGTAGGGCTGTGATGATGATGGAGACTTGATGACGAGCATCACCGGATTCTAATTGTCTTTGACTCCGTGACTTTTGTTTTGTTGGATAACCTGTTTGATCATTTACCGACAAGCGACTTTTTTGAAGAAGGTGTTCTGTGCGAGAAGCGTATGTTTTTGATAAGAATACATATAGATTTTCAGAGTGACCGATCTTGTGCGGCCTGCACCCAACGACTCCCAGCAACCTCTAACAGGTGATCTTTCCATCTAGGGGGGGAGGGGGGGGGGGGGGGGTTATCCTACGCTGCGCTGTCCAGTGCCAGTTTAGCTTGCTAATCCTTAGTGCTATGTCAGTGACTTTGGTTCGTCTACGAATCTCCTCATTTCTGATTCTATTTCGTAGAGAAACACCAAGCAAATGTGGGATATAATCTAGAAACTGTAGGATCAGAACAATTGAATAAACAAAGAGAGGTTTATGTCCATCAGTGGGTCTGGTGGGTCCACACGGACTGTAAATAATGATAGTAAGTAGGTATTTAATTGTGTTATTTATGTATTTAATATGGTTTGGTTTGAATTTAAATATAGTAGTATTTTCCTTACGAAGGCTTGATCAAGATGTACTTGAGCTAATCTGTACTGGACTCAGCGGAAGACCAGCGCTGCGGCATATTAACATGCCGTAGCATCATGCTGAGCTGGGTACCAATTCATCCCCACACAGAGCTGTTAAGTTTGTTAGTGCTTCGGTTAGATTTTATTGTTCTTGTGTTTTTTTTATTACTGTGTGGTTTTTGAATAAAATGTTTTCTTTCTTTCTTTGATTATTTGGGGTATGATTGTTTGCAAGCAACATGTGTAAATTGACGATTCAAATTGATATAAAATATTTCATTGTTATTTTTACTTTGACTTCTACCATCATACCTATCTCCTAAGTACCAGGATATTTTAATTGATTAAATGAACTTACCTTTAGGTACGTGACGTTCTATCATAATTATAGGAACGTCTAGTTCGAAGAGATATATTTAACATAATAGAGATCTCTAACGGATGTATAAGTCCCGTATACGATTTTAAGTATTGTTGAGAACTGCCAAGTCATCTCCAGTTGGTTATCTGACTATCCTTAGCATTAATGACGGTGACTTGCCCCTTTTTCCAAAGTAATTAATTTATATATATATTACTAAATCTTTTATTTATACTATGTTAAAGGTACTCCTGTGTTTATACCTGTTTATACCTTGCGGAACAATTTTGACAAATGATCACTATGTCTTCGGAATTATTTTGTACTAAATATTTTTAATAAATATTATAAGTCTATCGCAACATAAAATATATTTATACAAGTTTTTACGAATAATAAATAAATTGTATTCAGTTAATAAAAATCAACGGTGCAAAATCAAGCTATGTAATTGGATAATATTAGTGCCTAAGCTTCAGATTTAATTTTCAAGATTTGTTTTTAATAACCAATACTGTCCCACTGCTGAGCAAAGGTCTCCCCCATTTCCTTCCATTCCTTGCATTCAGATATCTTCTGCCAGTCAGAGTGGAACCCATCCAGATCGTCGATGATCTGGATGGGTTCCACTCTGGTCTTTTCGTGGTCTGCCTCGTTGCCGTCGTCCTATAGGTGGCCAGCGAATATTTAACTAATTTTGTTTAATACAAAGGTTGCGTGGAAGAGGTCGGTTTTAGCGACAAGGCCGCCTTTTTAGTTTAAGTTTAGTATTATATAGTTTCTGTGTGGTTTAAGTATACTCTGCTATTTAAATCGAGATCTTTTATGTAGACAAAGAAATGTCAATTTTACGCGAGAGCGAGGGAGAGGATAAGCATTCCCACCCCCTTGCTCTTATAAAAAACGAACATTTCTTTGTTTAAATAAAAGATCTCAATTTAAAAATAAATAAATAAGGCTAGACATTGCAGACAGCGCTATCTAGCCCCAAACTAAGCAAAGCTAGTATTATGGGAACCAGATAACTGATAGAATACTTATATACATTTTCTTAGTATATACAATACATACTTATTAAAATAAACCCGGAACAAATATCTGCAAACCATTCAAAAATATCTTACAGCGGGACTCGAACCAGCAACGTCCTGCGTCAGCTGGCTATTCCACCACGAACCACCGAGGTCGGCAGAGTATAGTATACTTACTTTGACCTGTCTCTGATTTAAGCACGACCAAGAAAGTACCAGTGCCTTACAAATTAAAATATCATTGACATTCTTGTGAGATCTCACTCAAACCTACTGGTTACTTTGACAAGCCGGTTAGCCCCCAGACCGAAAATAAAGAATTTAGAGAAGAAACCGCAAAACGAGTCCTAACGAACTTAAATGTATTTTTTATTTTCTACTCTGGCAAGACAGCATGTCGGCGGGAGTTGTTGCATTCACACGGAAAACAGGCTATCAGCGATTGTTAGACCGGCTAAGACTCAGTTGAAAAAAACTGGTTGTTCTTTAGTCAATTTTATTGCAAGTGATGAAATATGGATGTTTATAGGCCGGAACTAGGACGCCATTATGTAAAATTAAAAGTTTTGGAACAAACATAACTTGCTTTCAAAAACAATAATTGCGGATTGCGGGTATTGGGGATTGTAGCTCTCATTTTATGGCCCTATACCACTGCGGCCAAATAGGTAACCATGACATTTGCAAATTTTGACGTGATAAACGTCTTATAAATCGATGAACGCCGACTGCACGCATGACTCATCGTTCCGCATGAGCCGAGCGTGGAAGCGAGAGCGATAGAGATGCACGGTTGGCCTAAGCGTTCGGCTTATGACGCATCTATCTCTCTCGTTATCACGTAAACTTATCGTCCGTAAACCAACTTTACAGACAACCAATCTTTTTAAAGCGGAGCAGCCATTCCCATGCATTCCGCTATGTATAATTCAATACAGTTGATAAGATAATGATAGGGTAAGAAAAACCAGCCTTGTTTCTTGCCTTTCTTTCCTGGTTTGGTCGCAAAAGAATAGGCAGTAAGATTGACGTTTCAAAGTGATCCTTGGGATTTTAATGATAGTTAAATGGTTTTAATGATGAGTAAAAGTATTTTGAATTTCTAACTTCGACGTTATCGTAACGTCAATGTCGAAAGCATAGCGCAGTTGTGCGCCGGTAGAGTAAACTGCCTGGTTTCTACCTAAACGCGCCCTTACACGTGAATGCAGCCTTCCTTCGGGCGATTTGGGTATTTTTTATTGTATACGAGTTTCTCCAGAGCTTGTTCTTGCTGTAATGGCTTCATTATACCGCTCGGAATCTCGGCTGAGGAGCTTGAGGGCGATGGCGATGCAAAAACTGGACGTGGCGGGATCGTTGTCGATTACCTGGGGGCGAAGGGGGCTGGTAGAACATTACACTAATATTATAAATGCGAAGGTTTGGATGTTTGTTTATTTATTATGGAAGTAGGCACCACCGCCTTACCTTTATCTGCCGCCAAATAGCAGTACATGTGCTGCTGTGTTCCGGTTAGATGGTAATGGTATGTTCCTGTAATTACCGGCACATAGGCATAACAGCTAAGTCCTATAGTATGGCAACGTATCCACATAGAGATCAAGACAACATAATAGCTTGTTTTGAATTCTATGTGGATATCCATGGGCTGCAGTAGCCACTTAACATCTGGTGGACTGCATGCTCGTTTGCCATTTTAGTAGTATAAAAAAAATTGTTACTCAATTACGTCGTAACGGCTGAGCCGTGTTCTATGATATTAAGTATGTATGTAGATTATACCCTGGATTAACACATAGGCTACTTTTTATCCCATAAATCAGGTCTCTTGGGATAAAAATGGGGTGTCAAGTCAAGTTGCAACAGCGAGTTTAGCTTTATTTCTAGGTTACCTACACATTTAATAGTGTAACGCGTACAAATTCGCGGGCAACAGCTAGTGCGTAATAAGTATCCGGTTACCCATAAGCATGACCTAACCTTGGGATAGATGCAACGTGTTTTAGTTGCGTCAGTTGTTAAAAAATGACATACTTAAAAACCTAAACTCAGTTCAGACTGGGACCGGGAAGAATGGCAGAAACAAAGAGAGGCCTATGCCCAGCAGTGAGTCGGGCTGAGAATGATGATATGTTAGCTAAATTCTGTAAATAGTAAGGAGAGAGTTAATTTCTTGACTCCTTTCCCCTTTCTTACTACGAGTATCCTGTGTCCCGGCACACACGAATTTACGTATTTTAGGAATAATAAGGCAATGTTGAAGAATCGTTAAGTTATTATGCAATTATCTTCGTTTTACAAGGTGAAGCTTCCGCTGTGCTTTCGTGTTTGAAATCTGTTATGTTACTATCAGCATCGCCGGGTGACCACTTAAAACGTCGATGATGTGTTTGGTGTTCTTTTATAAGCTAAAAAGGAAACGAAAACAGGTATAGGTAGATAGATAATAGGGATTATTCTCTTCCTATTCTAAGAAGTACAGCACTAAAATCACAAGTGTCACTTTCTGTCCTAATTAGGGTTGTCATGCGTCCGGAATTTTCCCGACATGTCTGGTAATATAGGACTTTGTCCGGAATGTGGGGGGAATTCTAAACCGTCCGCAATTTCTACAATTTAAGTAGGTAACGAGTAAATTAAAACATTAAATTAGCAATCAAAATTATTGTCACCTTATTTGTCATTTTGATCATTATATACTGATATTTTTTCGTCAAGTCTTCTCGTCATCCATCCCACAATGCCTAAAAACAAAAGTATTTAATCAGTGCGTCCTACCTGTGATGACCTACGCAGCCGAAACGTGGACACTTACGGTGGGACTGGTCCACAAACTGAAAGTCGCTCAGCGAGCTATGGAAAGGGCTATGCTCGGAATTTCTCTGAGGAATAGAATCCGAAATGAGGTTATCCGACAGAGAACCAAGGTCATCGACACAGCTCAGAGGGACAGCAAGCTAAAGTGGCAGTGGGCCGGTCATATCTGCCGTAGAACCGATAACCGTTGGGGTAAACGTGTTCTGGAGTGGAGACCACGTCGAGGGAAGCGAAGTGTAGAACGCCCTCCGGCGGATGGAGTGACGGTTTGCGCGCTGTGGCTGGCAAGGATTGGATGAGACGAGCTGAGGATCGGGCTAAATGGCGCACCCTGGGACCTACGTCCAGCAGTGGACTGTTATAGGTTGATGATGATTATGATACTTATTGCTCCCAGAAATATTCTGCAACACTTCCCCTCCCGTTTCACTCACAGATCCGTGCACGCGCGTAAATTTCGAGATTTTGCTTCCTTCGTTCACATGCATGGATGATGCTAACGATATTATTGATATACATATTTACAAGAAAGTCAGGAATTTTCATCAAATGGGAACCCTAGTCCTAATGGTCCCCACCCACGTCAACGTTTTGCGCGATTTTTGCGCAAGCCTAGAAATCCATACAAATATTAAAAATGCGAAAGTGTGACTGTGTCTGTTTTTTGTTACCTTTTTTTTATTGATGATAGTCAAGCGCCTGACCACTACCTCACCTGGTGGTAAGGGATGGTGTGATCGAAGATGGAGCACGCTTGCCTAAAAAGAACCTATTCACTCTGGACTTGAAGACTCCGATTATACTGGTTCGGAAAACATACGCTGAAAGTGAGTTCCACTCTTTACTTGTGCAAACAAGAAAAGTTGAAGCAAATTGTGTGGTACGACAAGTGGGTACAACCTACCTTTTTCCAATATTAGTGAGATTATATAAGAAAAGTAACTCAGTCTGGTTGCCTGTCTAAAAAACTCGACCGATGTCGATGAATTTTGATACACAGATTTAGATCATGATCATGATTGGGACTGGACTGCGCTGATGCAGAGTAATGTTTTTAATGACAAACCATGCGTGCGAAACTGTGGGTAGCAGCTAGTTATAAATAAATGTATCTGTCCTATCTTGTTGTACCTAGATAGTTATGTCAAAAAGTTTGTTTTTTAAGAGCCTATAAATAATTAAAGTAAAGTAAATCTTTATTAGGAACAATAAACATAAGATTAATTACAAAAATAAAACGATGTTACCTGCATAAGTAATTTAGGGATCGGCGTAGGTAGTGCTATTTTGGGTCAATGAACCTGGATGATATGTTAATATGGATATGCCCCGGGATTTATTCTCTGATTCCCTGGAATATATTTCTGAATGTCCATGTTAATGAAGTAAAACTGTTTAAGATACCATGAGTACGCACGACGACAAATATTAGACTACTAACTGGTTAAGACTAGCGCACAGTGCTGTTTGCCATATTACTTTCTAGTCCATAGGCGGGATCTGATTATACTCGAAACGGGTGGCTTGATGTGTCGTCATGTGTAGAACTACAATGACTTTATAAAATAAAAATATATTTCCCGGGATTTAGAAGGCATATCCATGTTAAGTTGTCACAAATTCCCGTGAATAGCACTACCTACGCCGATCACTAGAATAATACTGTGTAGCAAATAGCAACGCCCTCCTCTACAATAAGGTGAATTTGAGTTCCAGTTTAATGTAGAAGCGTAGCTTTATATACACAAGTGACAAGTTAAACTAAAGTAGACAATTGATTGAGATAAGTTAAAGTAGTCGTAGCTTAATTAAATTAATATATTTATGTAAACAACCAGTTTTATAATTAATCGATAAGCATGCCCCTTCACTGAGTGCCAATTTGCAGTGTTGGGGGTCCTCAATCGAGGGCATAATGACAGCTTCTCTTGTAAACTTGAGGAATTACCTTCCAATTTCTCGTTTTATGTCGAAAACATGTAGTAAGCCAGTAAGCGGCGAAACGAGGAGCGGATCGCACTTTAAATCAAGGACCACGGATTTAACGATAACATAAAATTGAAAATGCTTTATTTGTACACCACACTTAAATTAAGAAATCATAGGTATTTAAAAAATATAATAATAATAAATATTACTGGATATTTCGCACAACGCTATCTAGCCCCAAACTAAGCAGAGCTTGTACTATGGAAACCAGATAACTGATAGAATACATATATACATATTTTTTGTAAATACATACTTATATTATCTAGAGAAACAACCAGACCCGGAACAAATATATGTAGATCGTGCAAACATCTGTACCGCGGCGGGAATCGAACCCGCTACCTCCTGCATCTCAGCTGGCTATTCGCCTATATCTGTATATAATTAGATAGTACAATTTGCGGTCGTACTGCTATAAGCGATCTCTTCCAGACCTTTGAATAGACTGGATTTTATGAGAACGTTAAAGGGCGGTAGGTTAACATGAATATAATTGGTCGCAACACCGCTTAAACGGTGTGTGATCAATCCCGTATTCATAATAATTATAAAAAAGTGTGTGTGTACTTATGTACCCACAGAAGTTATACTTCTTTGGCGTAACAGAACAAAAGTAGCTTAAGATTTCATCCCGTATGCTACAAATCTTTGTTTGTAGCTAACTTCATCATGTTCCTTTTTGGCTGCCGGTGTGCGCGCGCATCGTAAAAGGTTAAGATGTCGTGGAACAATAATTGTCATTGCTTGCCGTCACAAGTATTTATATCGCGTATGCTATGATTAGATAAACGGTTTCCTTTAATTGGTCGATCGAAGCGAGATCTCCAAATCAACTTGGGCAAATCGGTGTTGTATGTATGTTTGCTTTTTCGAGGATAGCTTTCGAAGCGTCTAACCGATCATCGTGAAATTTGGTACATAGGTAGATAGTGATGGCACAATTTTGGGTGACTAAATGAGCTAAAAATGTAATAGCGATGAGGGGGGGGGGGGGGGGGGGGGGGTTGTTAAGATATTGGGGTTCAAGAAGGGTTACATTTCGACTCCGTTTTTTTAGTTTAAACCTTGTAGTTTTTAAGTTATTAGCCGCAACAAAACAGGGTACACCAGTGACTTCACAGTGCTGAAATTTGGTATGCGTATAGCTTTAGTGACACAAACAAATATAGGCAACAATCTGAAATCCAGAATAACTGCAATTTCTACGACAAAAAAAAGAACCTATTATCATGAACTCCCGTTCCCTGTTATTTGAATGAAACCGTAGGTCAAGTTATTTGGTTATGTATTTCGTGGCACTACTTTGATAGTCGAAGATTACGAATAATAATTTTTAGTTAAAAATCTTTTAATAACCATCGATTTACTACTTTATATCTGTCAGGCGTTCCGTGGCGGTGACATTTTTTTGTACTTGCACTGGTGGCAACAATGTAAGTGACTTACCACACTTTTCTGATATGGTAAAAGTAAGTTCCGAAGCGCGATTCGTTTTCTTCGCGCCTTGTAATTAGACGTTCCGTTCCACGCACGCGGAGGCATTTCGTGAAATCGATAATTCCTTGACCAGAAACAACATTTGCAATTACTTCATCGGGTTAATAGCTTACTTTGGGGAAAAAATTCAGTATGCTTAAGTACTTGCGGCTTCATCGTCATCATAACAACCAAAGGACGTCCACTGTTGAATATAGCAATTAAATTTTAAATTTGGTATACACATAGATTATGTCCGGGATTGGGACATAGGCTACTTTTTACCTGACTGCAAAGTCAAAGTCAAGTCAAAATCTTTTATGTGTTAAAATCACAAGGATCACTTTGAAACGTCAATTTAACTGCCTGTTCCTTCGCAACCAAGCCAGGAAAGAAAGGCAAGAAACAAGGCTGGTTGTTTTTTTTAATTATCATTTTAGAATACATAACAATACAGAAATTGTAACAACACAACACATAACATTGCTTCAACGAGTTGAAGCAATTTCAATCCCAAGCTTTTCTATCATCTTAATAATCCGATATTTTATAGTAGGCTTTGTGATAAAGATTTAGTTTGTTTACGTTTTTAAATTTGTTAATTGTCAATTTTTGTACATCACTTGGGAGTTTGTTATAAAAGCGAACACCTTGCCCTTTAAACGATTTACTAACTTTACGGAGTCTACAAGTGGCAACAGCGAGTTTAACAGTGACTGCGCAGGAGGGTCAGCTTGTGTTATTAGTTTCTTTATTAATTATAAATAATAAACAGAGAAACACCCAAACCCGGAACAAACATCTGAGGATCATGCAAACATTTGTTCTGCTGCGCAAACAATCGAACCCGCTACCACCTGCGTATCGGCTATTCACCCACAGAGGTCGTAATTTACTAACGAAAAATCTTATTTCCTGTTAAATATTTTTGCTACGATTTTAAACCAAAAACTATGTGTCTAACCACAAATAAAATTGAACACAGTTTAGTGCGTGATTATTCATAAATTGTTAAGAAAATATTTAAACACGGGTTAAAAGTTGTTTAAATTTTCTGTGTTAACAAGGTATATTTTATGTATGTTTCGAAAGACGGAAAGCGACGCCGATGACGGCCTAAAAAGCGCTGGAGCGATGACTTGGACGTCTTCCAAAGAGACTGGCGACTCCGAGATATGGCTCTAGACTAGACCATGATAAGTGGAACGAAGAGGGGGAGGCCTTTGCCCAGCAGTGGGATAATATGGGCTAGTAAAAAAAAAAAAGTTTCGAACGATAGTTGGTTAAGATCTTTTTATACAATATTATAAAAACTCATAAAGTGATATTTGTAACAGATGATTTAAAATAATTTAAAATGATTTAAATAAGGCAAAGGCCTCCCCCAATTCCTTTCACCTATCGCGATCATTGGCATATTTCCACCATTCCTTCTCGAATCCACTGATATCGTCGCGCCAACGTTTTCGCGGCCGACCCCGACGTCGCTTTTCATCCTCCGGTACTCAAGGTGTTATGATGTTGGCCCATTTCTCCGGAAGCATTCGACTTACGTGCCCGGCCCAATCCCACTTGAGCTTCGCGGTTTTGTCTCCTATAAATACTAATATATGATTAAAATTGTAACGTTATATGTTATGTATAACTTTGACAATAAAAAACAAAAACGAAATAAAATTAATGTCTCGAAAGCAGACATTACAATATCATATTACCTTAAGAAAAATTAGCGAACACAGCACACATTAAGTCGATTTCTCGAAAAGATAATAATGGATCCAACAATACATACGGGTTTAAACCTCGCTAGCAAAAACAACATTAATCTGGAGGTTTATTCCCGAGCGCTCCCAAGACTATGATTAATCAACCAAATGTACTTAAAAATGTACAAATGTACCAATGTATGTCACCGGTAGAATTGTCAATAGGCCATCATTAGCTGCATCTATCTATTATATTTTCATCATAATTTATTTTTGCGTGCATTTTTTCAATATATTAATAGTTATTCTGCTCCTCGGGGCGAATACAAATCTAACAACACAGGATCATAAAAATCGGTTTAGCTGTTATTGAGTTATAAATGGTGTAACAAACCCGACTTTGTTTTATATAAACTAGCTGACAAATCCGCAGCTTCGCACGCGTAGTTTTCAATAAAAACATTACCCTCCTTCTGCGCAGTTGGGTAAAAAGTAGCCTATGTCACCCGGGGATAATGTAGCTTCCCAACAGTGAAAATTTTTTTTAAATCGTTCCCGTAGTTTCGGAGCCTATTCAATACAAACAAATATATCTTTCCTCTTTATATTATTAGTATAGATTCAGATATTACATAAATCTTTATATCTTCACTATGTCTAGATATTTTTATCATCAGAAGAAACTTTAAATTAAAATCTCGATAAAATCTTTCTCAGTACACTTGGTAATAACCCAGCCCAAGACCAACAGTTTATCTCTATTCAGCCATTGTGGAGGTGCAATAAATATAGTGAGCACACGTCTGCAATTGAATCGTACACTACTTAATAATCGCGGGCGTGCGCGCGGCCCGATAACGCTACGTGTGGCCGAGGCCTTTTATCGACATCGATGTAATCTCGTGCTCTTCCCATCACTATATTATACTTTTCAATAGTTCGCAATTTGAATTTTATGCCTTATTATGTTTTAAAAGGATTTATTTTGGGTTTGAAAACTTTATCGATACCTTTTCAAGCTTTTCCCAACACTAATTATTCTTAATTTAAACATTTTATCTCGGAGACCACGCACTGGAAAGAGTAGGACGGCCCCAACTAGATTAGAAAGGGTACTGGGAGCTGTTGAGTTCCGGATAGGGTTACCATATGACATGCATTTGCCGTATTTGACAGGCATTTTGAGACTCATACAGGCGTGCGGCTGGCATTCATAAATAATAAATATTACTGCACATTTCACACAGCGCTATCTACCCCCAAACTAAGCAGCGCTTGTACTATGGGAACCAGATAACTGATAGAATACTTACATACTTTTTTTTGTAAATAAATACTTATAACATATAGAAAAACTTCCAGTCCCGAAACAAATATCTGTAGATCATGCAAACATTTGTTTCGCAGCGGGAATCGAACCCGCTACCTCCTGCGTCTCAGCCGGCTATCCGTTCACTGCGCCACGGAGGTCGTCTTCATTAAAGTAACAAAAGGTGTAAAAAGATTAGTCATAAAATGTCTTTCATCGCATGCGCTGCGGAAACTTATGTATACATTATAATTTCGAAACGTTGCACTGATACAGGCATTTCGTTATTTCGCTCGCGATGAAAGATTCTCGCTGATTGCTGCGGCTTAAGAGCCGGAAAGAAAAATGATCTATTGAAAAAAATGTTGCCAAAAAATTACCTAATTTTTTATGTTTGTTATTCTAGCAATATAAGAGCTTACTGCAAAGAAAATTAAACATTGTTTAGCGCGTGTTTAAAAAACCCTGTCATCATCATCAGCCGGTAGACGTCCACTGCTGAACTATGTTCAGCAGTGGACAGCCTCCCCCTTAGATCGCCACAACGAGCGGTTGGCAGCCGTTTGCGCCCAACGGCTCCCCGCGATTCTTACTAGATCGTCGGTCCATCTTGTGGGGGGCCGGCCTACGCTGCGTCTTCCAGTCCGCGGTCTCCACTCGAGAACCTTTCTTCCCCAACGGTTATCGGCGATGTGGCACACCCATTGACAATTCAACTTGCTAATTTTGAGAGCTATGTCGGCAACTTTAGTTCTTCTGCGGATTTCCTCATTGCGGATTTTGTCACGCAAAGAAACCCCGAGAAAAAAAACCTGTAAAACAAAAACCCTGTAGGTCTAACAATTGGTAAGGAATTTTTAAACACGCGTTCAACATTTGTTTAATTTTTGAAGTAAAACTTCTTTACGCACGCATGACTTGGGGAGTAAGCTGGTGAATGCGTTACGAAAAGCGCGAACGGAAGTTGAGAGGGATATAAGTTAAGGTAGAAAGACAGAGAGTTACTTTTCGTATATTTTTAAACGTTAATGTGCGAGTGCGAGTTGCGTCTGTCCAGAATGAATGTAGACTGATCGACCTACAGACGTGTGGACAATTTTGTCATTGAACAATTTTATAAATTAATATTTTGAAAACGAAGTTTTACTTCAGTCGTGGGTAAAAAGCACACTCGTTCTTTTGTGTTATTAAGGTAGATGTTTATTAGATGTAAATTTGGCTTTTCGAATTCGAAATTTTACCTTTAATATAACCATTTAAATATCCTATGCTCGGGCGATATTATACCGCACACGTATAGGCAATATATCATATATGAATAAATGCGACGTGTCAAACCCAGCGGTGACCAACTAGGCCCGGCGTTGTCAATAAACCATTCGCGCGAGTTATCGACATATCTCGACCACACATTTTGCGATAATCGATAAGGACGTGACGTTGCGATAATCGATAATGTTAGTAATATATCTACTCGATGTGTTGACACTGTTAGGAATTGAATACCAATAGGCGTGTGTGTTGATTTTGAATTGTATAACAGTAACCTCCTTTGGCACTGCCCGTGCCTGACGAGTAACAGTTTCAAGGTAGATAGATTGTGAACCAGATAACTAGTAGTTCGCCCCGAACTGAGATCTCACGAGTCTTCCAAAACACAAAAAAATATTCTTAGGGCGACTCTCGCAACGATGCCTAAACGTATTTAGGGGCTAAATATGATTTTGGCTAAATATAATACAAGGCGTTGTCAAATCATACAAATACGTAAAACCTAAACATGATTAGGTGCTAAATACGTTTAGGGATCATTGTACAAGCCGGCCTTAATAAGATAGTGCCACGAAATGAGAATCCATTAAACTTGTCCAACAGTTTCATTCAAAGTACAAGTAACGGGAGTTCATGTTAATTGATTTTCTTTTTTTGGGATAGAAATTTCAGTTATTCTGGATTTCAGACTTGCCTATATTCGTGTCACTAAAACTACACGCATACCAAATTTCAGCACTGTGGGGTCACTGGTGTACCCTGTGAATTTTGTCAACGTTCAGTTTTTGTTATGGCTAATAACTTAAAAACTACAAATTTAAACTAAAAATAAAAACGGGGTCGAAATGTATTTACAAAGACCTTTTAGTAAACGTGTCTCTTGACCGGATAGTCTCATTTTGTTATTTTTACCCCTCTAGAATCCCAATATTTCAACATTCCCCACATTTTTAGCCTATATAATAGGTTTGGGAAAAATTATTTTCGCATTATAGTATGTATGAACTTGTAATAAAATCTCTTTGGCTATACTATTTGTATCTGGCTGGTTTTGGTATCATTCAAAGTTTAAATTTTAATGAAGATAATTCCAAATTCAAATTAGGAAAATGTGTGATTTTTATTTGTTTTTCGTACTGTAAAGATGAGTGAATCTAATGAAGAAATTCGATACATTTTAAAATTTTACTACAAAAAAGGTAAAAATGCAACGCAAGCCACGAAAAAAATTTGCGATGTTTATGGACCTAGTGCAGTGTCTGTGAGAGTAGCACAAATTTGGTTTAAGCGTTTTCAATCCAGAAATTTTGATGTCAAAGATGCACGTCGCTCTGGTCGCCCTATTACGGATAAAATTGATGCCATTTTTGAAAACGTGGAGCAAGATCGGCATATCAGTAGTTACGACGTAGCTGAAGAACTGGGAATTGACCACAATACAGTTTTGGCGCATTTGAAAAATCTGTGTACACAAAAAAGCTCGATATTTGGGTACCTACCCCACGAGCTCACTGAAAGAAACCTAATGAACCGTGTACTCATTTGTGATTCTTTATTACGACGTAATGAAACCGAACCATTTTTGAAGAAGCTGATAACTGGTGATGAAAAGTGGATCACAAGAACGTGCGAAAAAGGTCGTGGTCAAAGGCTGGTCAGGCTTCACAGACTGTGGCGAAACCCGGGTTAACTCGCAACAAGGTGATGCTGTGTGTGTGGTGGGATTGGAAGGGCATTATTCATTATGAGCTGTTGCCACCAGGCAGGACCATCGATTCTGAACTCTACTGCGAACAACAGATGAGATTAAAGCAAGAAGTTGAGAGAAAGCGGCCGGAATTAATCAACAGAAGGGGTGTGGTTTTTCATCATGATAACGCTAGACCTCACACATCTTTAACCACTAAGCAAAAATTAAGAGAGTTTGGTTGGGAGGTGTTAATGCATCTGCCATATAGTCCTGACCTTGCACCTTCAGATTTCCACCTATTTCGGTCTCTTCAGAATTCTTTAGGCAGTGTCAGGTTAACATCACGAGAGGACTGCTAAAACTACTTGTACTTGTATTTTGAACAGAAGCCCCAAAATTTATATAGCAATGGGATCATGCCCCTACCTACAAAATGGCAAAAAGTTATCGAACAAAATGGTACCTACATACTTTAGTGAAATGTAAAAAAACTAATTTTTTTTTTTTAATTTTCTTAAAAAATGCAAAGAAACTTTTCCCCAACCTAATATAACCTATATACCAAATTTCACGAATTTACGAAACGCTTCGAAAGTTATCCTCGGACAATCAAACATACATACATACAACGCCGATTTGCCCAGGTTGAGTTTGAGATCTCGCTTCGCTCGATCAACTATAGTCTCTATTAAGAGTACTATAGTCTGATCAAATGCGCGCTATCTTTCTCTCTTTTTGAGACGTAATCCTCAATGTTGAGGGTCATGACCTCCATGGGTGATTGTCTCTTATGCTGCGCCATCGATGTCTGTTGGCGGCGACATGTATGGCATCATGAAGCTTAGAGTCGAGAGTAGTGTGGATCTGGTCAGACCAACGTATCGGGCTATTGTAATGAGCCAAGAAGCTCATTTGCAATGACGAATTAGCAGATTCACGGCTCCTCAGCCTCGAGCATCGTCGAAAGGTTACAAGCCTCTCGGTTTTCTATCGGATACATTTCGGAGAGTGTATTCAGATGCTGCGGAGCTCTTCAACCTGATCCCACCATCCCCATTCTATCATCGGACAACCAGACGCTTCGCGGTGCGCCACCGCTACATGGTAGACATACCTCCCATACGCACAAAGTGGTACACTTCCATCTTTATTATGCGCACCGCCAAGGAGTGGAACGCCTTGCCTGAGTCTGTTTCCTGATAACTACAACCTTAGGGGTCTTCAAGTCGCGAGTGAATAGGTTTCTTCTAGGCAAGCGTGTACCATCGTAGACTGCATCATCTCTTACCATCAGGCGAGATCGTTGTCAAACGCTAGCCTATAATTTATAAAAAAAATCCCCTCGATTTAGCCAGTAATCATAAGTTTCTCCAGGTTATCACTGTGTTTCCTTGCTGTGTGCCCAAAGCACTCAATGACCATCAGGCGAGATTGTTGTCAAACGCTAGCCTATAATTTATAAAAAAAATCCCCTCGATTTAGCCAGTAATCATAAGTTTCTCCAGGTTATCACTGTGTTTCCTTGCTGTGTGCCGAAAGCACTCAATGACTTGTTTGAGGCAGATGGTTGATAGCCTGGTTATCTTGAGTTTCTTGGGTATTGGAACATTAAAAGAGCTATCTTTATCCTGACTATAAAAGTAACTAGTATTATTTCCCATCACAATTTTATTGACAGCTCTAACGAAAAGGTTGATTAGGCTTGATTGTTAATATATCTTTTAATCACGCCACTATTATGTTATGGGGCGGATAACCGTTCAATGCATTTTATTTTCATTGTCGGTAAAAAGTTTTGTTAGCGGTTTTAATTGTATTTTTTCTGTAGTTAATACTTTTTGTCGATTTATATTAAAAATTATAAACTTATAAGTAACTCTCTATCTATCTGTTCCGTTTCACGACTGAACAGATGGGCTGATGTCGATGAGACCTGGTATACTGCGTGTCACCACATTTACGACATTAATTTAAATCAGGGGTAGGGCCGATGGTTAGTATTACCCGTGCGCGATAAGTTGGGACCTGAGCGCGGTGACGTCATATTGGCGTGTTTGTACCGCCCGCAAAAAGCGAACATAACAAGCAGCCGCCCGCGGCTTCGTCTTTGTTTTTTTTAACCTAATTTATTATGTTACTCAGGGAGGACGCTGCTTTTTATCTAATCTTTTTTACACTATTTGAATAAAATAAAAATACAATGTTTAAGTTTATACATTTATTTTATCTATTATTTACAATATCTCATCTTCGTCACTACTTAGTGGATTTATGCCTTCTAGAGGTTGTTCTTCGTCCTCAGTCTCACTATAATCACTTGACGAAGAGGTATCCGATAAATTTAAAATTAATTGCGATTCATTCGTCTCTTGTAAGAGGTCATCGTCCCAATACTTTTGTCGAAGCCTGTCCACATGGTTGACTTCTTTTTTCCAGACAACAAAACAATAACACAAACGAAAACTAAAAGAATTCCAGAGCGCGTCGTTACGTGACGTAGGCCAGTACGAAACTAAAAACCCTAGTAAAAGTAGTGATGCGAACGGTACAATACGGACGCCATCGGGGAAGTGCAGGGGAAGCGGTCGGGGAGTCGCATTCCTAGCAGGTCCCAAGTTATCGCGCACGAGTAATATTGTTGTAAAATAGTTTTATTTCAAATCCATTACCATGGATTTTTTTTAATTTGCAATCTACTTTAATATCAAGTCCTAAAATATTAATGAAACAGCCTGTATAAAATAGGAAAACAAATTATATTGACGACCTTCGTGGTGCAGTGGGCGAATAGCCGCCTGAGACGCAGGTGGTACAAAAAAAAAAACTTTATTTCATAGTACATTAGAAATTACAATTTAGCCCTGCTTGCCAAACTAAGTACTTAAAAATGCTTGTGTTTTGGTAGTTAATGCTATCCCTTTGATTTAATTATAAATATACATTTTTCATGGAAGTGACATATTTATAAATACATAGTTACAAAATATTAAGACAATAAAATAAAAATTCCAAAAGATCCATAGTTCTTTTGGAAAATTAAAGCTAAAATCTACAAAAACAAATGAACAACAACATGCAAATAACCAAAATATGTTACTAACCTACTAATTAAATATAATTTTCATTTGATAGATATTAAATTAAAAGAATTAAATTAAGTAATGGTATTTGCGAGCAAAATTATTTTTGTAAGTTTAAATATAATAAGAACACTGAGTTATTGGTAACTATGATTAATTCGGGTATACGCAGAATGGAGTATTCATAAATGTGAAAAAAGGTAAGGTAGTGGGTTCCATTCCCACCGCGGAACAAATGTTTGCATGATTTACAGATATTTGTTCCAAGTCTGGTTGTTTCTGTATATATTATTATAAGTATGTATTTAATAAAAACGTATATAAGTATTCTATCAGTTATCTGGTTCCCATAGCACAAGCTCTGCTTAGTTTGGGGCTAGATAGCTCTGTGTGAAATGTCCAGCAATATTTATTTATTTATATTTATGTTCATTCGTCATGTAAGTAGGTACCTGTTAAATTGACTAAGCGGCGTCGGCGCGAATTTACGTTAAAAATTGTTTATTGGAAATGTAGCTTTAATTCTTTTAAAATCGATAATTGTTATCAAAAATTGTTTATTTATAATACTGAATAAATAATGGATACATATCAAGCTACCGGCATTTATCCAATTATTTAAGCAATTCTGCATATGTGTTTTAAATTAATGTCGTGAATGCGGTGACAGACTGTATAGAAAGTTATGACCTAGATTGATGACCTAGACAAATGCTACTTTTTATTGACAAATCACGCGTGTGAAGCCTGGGGCGGAAACTAGTAGAATATAACATCATTATTGATTTAATCTCACCTATACATTTGAAAATTCTATTTATTATAAGAGTATGGCCTGCCAATGATATTTATTACATGTAGACGTCCCATTTAACCTGATTTAGATTCTTTTAACCCCAATATTTCAACAATCCCCTAATATGTTTCATCATCATCATCCACAGCCTGACTTCACCCATTGCTGGGTATACGCCTCCTCAAGTTTCTGCCATCCACCACGATCCTGCGCTAGCCTCACCCACTGACGGCCCACGACCTTTACGATGTCGTCCATCCATCTCGCTGCTGGTCGCCCTACCCTTCTATACCCGCTCCTCGGCCACCATTCAGTCACTGTCCTGCTCCATCTGTCATCACCACGTCAATGTCTAAATACATATTTCAAATATGTCTAATATGTTTAGCTCATTAGAATTGTTTCGAAAGTTGTCCTCGGACAAACAGATATTCATACATACAACACTGATTCTTATAAGTTGATTTGGAGATCTCGCTTCAATGGCATCCGATGATAATGCCATGTAGGCCAAGTCTTAGTTGTAAAAAACCTTTGAGGTAATCCAATTGTTACAGGCATAATATCAGTTTCGCCATTAGGCTTGTGACGTCATCTCATCTATAGACAAAAGTTACACTGGATCTTGTAACCACTAATGCCTCCTCTAAAACCACATGGAAAAAAAACAACTGAAATGATAAATAAATTGTATTTTCAAGGGATTTCAGACTAGTAATTAATTTATAAAGGCTCGCTACATATTTTCTCACTGCGGGCGCGATGTTCCGATACTTAGATAACGTTGCAGATCCCCCTATCAGGTTCCTGTTAGATCTTAATCGGTATCAGCTAGAGCTGGTCTGTAGAGCAAGTTACGAGATATCACTACTTTAACAAGATATTTTTCAAGAACTTTTGAGTTTTGAGCATTTCCATAAAGGTTAGATTAGATACCTCTTTCTTGTACACCAAAATAAGTTACAAAATTGATTGAGCACAATGGCCGGTCTTATTAAGTACTAGTAGCGATATATTCCAGACTGCCCTCGGATTATGTGTTTCGGTAATATTTAATTAATGTAAGCTTGTGGCAATAATATGTGTAAGCAAGTGGCTACTACTACCATTGAAAGTTACTACTTAGGACTTTTCTTTAGAATGCTCTGGAAGTTTGTCTTATGATCAAACTATTGCTAAAAAGCAAAAAGCCGGATTATTTTTTCCACCAGCGATGTGAGAAGCTGAGTGCTACGTGCTTACACATATCAAAAACCTACACTATTAAAATATTATCTAAATAGATAATTTATCTACCTTAAACAATGGACGAGGCGAATGGCGACAACTAAAAGAGACCTTTGCCCAGCAGTGGAATGAGAAGGGCTGATGATGAAACAATGAACGAATTAATGAACAATCTTTATTGTACTAACACCATATTACAAACAAAGACATGTCATCATCACACTAATATTATATATATGAAAGTTTGGATGTTTGTTTATTTATTTGTTTGTTTGTTACTCAATCACGTCGTAACGGCTGAACCGATTTCGATGAAATTTGGTATATACGTAGATTATAACCTGAAACTACCTTTTATCCCATAAATCAGTTCCTCTGGGATAAATAAGGGGTGTCAAGTTAAGTTGCCACAGCGAGTTTAGCTTTATTTCTAGGTTACCTACACATTAAGTAGTGTAATGCGTACGAAGTCGTGGACAACATCTTGTATTTACTAAATAGATAATTTATCTATCTTAAACAATGGACGAATGAATTAATTAAAATTTTATTAACAATAACATTATTGTACTGACACCTTATTACAAACAAAGAGATGTCTTATGAAGCAATAGAACAAAAACAAAAACACAGTGTGCAATAGTGGCTGTGATCAGTATACCAAATAATTCTCTCCGTACATGTAGTTCCATTGATCAGTAGTTCCGGAGATTAGCTCGTACATCCAAACTAACAAAAAAATTCACAAACCTTCCCTCGTTAAAATATTAGTATGATTTTTCTCAGCTTAACGGAAAGGAACAAAGTACCGCTTATATTTCTGAAATGGGAGTATTCGCAGCAAATAATAGTCGCTGGTCTGTGCTTAAGTAGCTTAAGAGAAAGTTTAACCCCAGAGTGTGCGCCGGTCTCTTGTACCCCACCCTCTGTCGCACACATCCTTAAACATTTATAAAGCTTTGTGGTGGCATTTAATTAACCCTACAAGATTTATCGCGTCCACTTGCGCGTGCGTCAGTTGTAGGGTTGGCAATTACATATTTTTAATTTAAAAAAAAGTAGCGTGTTTCAGTTGAGTACTCCTGAGTCTTATAATCAATGTAAAAGTAGTAAAGATATTGTTTAATTTATTTTGTTATGTCTTAAAATAACAAAAATAGGATGATCGAAACTAATACAAAAATATTTACTAAGTCAGAAATATTTATGAAATAGATTGATGAATACAAAATACTAGTTGAGTTGCAAAAAATTTAGCTAATGTTAAATTGTTTGCGTTCATGTTGTGTTTAGTGCCAGCCCTGGTCAAACTGTGATATACAGGGCTAAAAAGACCCGAATCAACTGTTTCTCAAAATCGATTTATTATTCGGGTTAATTGAAATATAGAGATTAAAACATTTTTTTAATTGCAGTATTTCTTTAGTGACGGCCAGTATCGATATTCTTAGTAATGTACAAAGTTATCGATGTGTCAGTACGAATGAGTAATCGATAGTTAATTTTGAATAATAAATTAATTTATTATCGATATATTTTAAGTGTCTGTAATAAATTTAGATTGTGGTTTTATTTTGATAGATTTTGTAGCCAATGTCCCTTTTGTTTTAAGTAATGTTCTTTTAATAGTAAATTTAAGCTTAGCTACTATGCAAAAACTGTATGCACAAACGTAATAATTGGATATGCAACAAAGAGATCTCAGGATCTCCATTGTAGGGATTCATAAAGGTTAGAATTAATTAATTTTTACTTTCTTTATTAGTACGTAACTTTAAGCAAAATTCTGAATATACTGAGTATTATTTATATTTACACTTTGTAAAAAAATAAATAGAAATAATCAGGAACAACTTATTTGTAGAAATTTAAACAAGTAACTTTTTAACAAAAATCTAACGGACTTCAGATAATAGTAAAAACCAAACTACTCTACTAATTTTAATGAAATTTCCATAGGATCAATTTAAAAGTATTATCCTTTCAAATAAATAACTAATTTTCACTAACACAACATAAAAATTAAACAAATTTAAGACTTATATAGTTTTCTCATGGATGCCATGGTCAGAACTGAACCAAATGGAAATGACACCACGCGGAAAGCACCAGCTTTCAAATAAAAAGAATTTTCAAAATCGGTTCTCCCAGTCAAAAGTTCTGAGGTAACGAACACAAAAAAAATACAGTCGAATTGAGAACCTCTTTCTTTTTTGATGTCGTTTACACAAGAGTGCGAGGCGATTCATGAAACATGGTCCCTGGTAATACTGATAAAACGGTTCATGATCAATCTCATGTTAAACATAATGATTAAATAAAATATTGTTTTGTGTTAAGCAACCGTAAATTTGGGACCTATTGATTAATCACACAAAATTACCCGCCTCATAGCCAACACCATAAAAAACAACAAATTGGAACTGTCAAAAATCACCCCGCTCATAAGGCGAAACGGCTTTATAAAGGCGTCCACACGACCGATAATTAAAGAGGCCGAATGATAAATAACCAACTGTCTGTGTTTTTACCGAAGATGTCATTATCTCGACCGACTCTATCGCTCGTCAGTTGATTACGACATAAGAGCGCAGAGCTGTTAATACCACTTACTAAAGGTCAGAAGGGTTGTGTTTTTTTTGTGAATGTGCAAGGGATTATGCGCATTCCGAGTAATTGAACGATAATTGAAGCGGTGATAAATTATCCATTAGTGGGTTTTTTTTATTTAGATCGTTGAAATGGCATTTGTTATGCATGTATCCATTATTAAAGGATTAAAATGGAAATATAATATTATCATTTGCCGCTGTTTAATACGCCAAATGATGGAAAGGAAATGAAAATACTATCTTCATGACTTTATTAGTTGAAAATTGTATGAAGAACCGGTGTTTTTTAAATTATCATTTGTATTATATTAATAGTATAGTAGGTGGTAGAGCTTTTGTGAACGGGCTCGAGGAAGTGGGCACCACCGCCTTACCTTTATCTGCCACCAAATAGCAGTACTTGTGCTGCTGTGTTCCGGTTAGATGGTAATGGTATGTTCCTGTAATTACTGGCACATAGGCATACCAGCTAAGTCCTATATGGCAACGTATCCACATAGAGATCAAGACAACATAATAGCTTGTTTTGAATTCTATGTGGATATCCATGGGCTGCAGTAGCCACTTAACATCTGGTGGACTGCATGCTCGTTTGCCATATAAGTAGTATAAAAAAAATAGTATCATTTCAATGACAACATATCATTGTCCTAAGTATTTAAAATATATTTCTAAAATGTAAATATTTTATATGATAAAGATATGTATATGTTTCAAAGTTTTAAATCAAATCTCAAATTTTTAATCTTTTAATGAAAACTCTAGAAAAGGAGTATAATTTTGATTTAAACATCAATAAAGTCTAATTGTTTAAAAAGTACAGAATATTTATGAAATGAAATGATTTTAATTTGCCAAAAGTATGATATACTAACATGTTCTTACAATCAAAAAGTGTATACTTACGCCAGTTAACGGCGTACAAACTACTCGCTTAAAATCCATTAAAGATGGTATAAACATCTCTACCGAGATATTGGACTCCTGCGACAGCGTAGCGCATGAATAATCGAAAGGCTCCAAGTTGATGAGAGCGCGTGAGAGCCTTTTTGTCGTGACCACGAGCAGTGCGTGTAGCCCCACGACTCTAGGGGTGGACTCTGTCGATGAAATACTAGTCCATTTCACAAAAATTCAGTCACCGAATACCACAGCCTTTTGGGGAATTAAAGCTTATCAGATGAAAATTTATGTTTTTTGAAGCATGAAAAAGAGTCTATATCGATCATCGATATGCCTTATTCTTTGTAGTGTAGTATTTAGTAGTTATCAGTTCTAAAAAAAAAACACAAATCATAGCTGCGCATGCGGATCACTTCGGTGATATGTAACAGTGTTTTACTTCAGTGCTTGAGATATAATTGGATGTCGATATCCATGATTGTTATGTCAATAATGTGTTATTTCTTGGTGACTCTTTTTAAAGATAAACTTGTACTTGTCCTTTTTGTATTTAATTTGTGTGAAATAAGGAATACGGCTAAGATTTTTACGTTTGGAAACCAACCTTGAAACTGGCACGACTTATGATTATTATCTTGAGTAGGTAATTTTATAAATAAAAAGACAATATGCTTATTTTATTTGTACTCTGAAGGGGCGTTTCCTCGGGGCCTAACTGCAGCGTCACAGAGGAACACTTTTACTTAGAAAACTTTCGTGATTCATTTCAATTATTATTATAAATCGAAACACCGATAAGAGGGTACGAGATAAATCAGGTATATCACTTATTCAGTCCCTGGTATAACGCAAAAAAAAAACTTTAAAACAATCAATTTATTTTTATCGATAAAGTTAATATCGTGCTGTCCCTTCCCTATCACATTCCTTAAGGGCCGTCGAGAAAAAATGCGAGGAAACAAATAATTATAGATAGGCGTAAAAAATTACTAAATTAACTGTTCGCTGCTGGTCACTCTACCCTCGTTAATATAATAAACAAAGGTGTTTGAAATGCCGCGGATGTAGTTTCTGACAAGACGATATACACATTTAATATCGGTGACGATTGGGCGGAGCATCCGGAAATGCAAAAAAGTGACAATACTATTTACTTACGTGAAGAACGAGACAAACATGTATCATAGTCGCGCCGTATTGTCGCAGGAGTAAATGACGTAAGCGACAAAAGATAAAATCTCGAATTGCATGAGAACCAACAAATTAAAAAAAATGCATTTCTATTAATTTAGGTACCATAATTACCTACATAACTATGTAAAAAAATCTTTAAATCTTTTCTAGATACGGAGAATGAATAATATTAGTGTTTTAGAAGAGCCGATTTTGACAAATAATTGTGTCGAGAAAAGTTTCACCAATTGCGTTTCTGACTTTCATTTATGTAGTTTAAATCCTCAAGTAATGCTTAAATATGAAATCAGTACCATTTTTCGTTATTGAACACGACAGTTACTTAGCTGTCAAATATTTTTACATATCATCTTAAAAAACGAAAAATGATGTATTTATTAGGAAGTAAAAAACCCTGTTGTGGTCCGGTTTGAAGGGTATGGGTGTATTTCTACCAGATAAGTAGGGTTTCTTATAAAAGGGCTTGCGCCGGAAAATACTACCACGATGCCGTAGAATTGCTGTGAATGAATGAATGAAAACACTTTATTGTACACTTCAAAAGAAACGGACTTAAAAATAAAAAGAACACAAAGCAACAAGTACAATGGGCGGTCTTATCGCTTAGAAGCGATTTCTTCCAGACAACCTTTGGATGGATAGGACTGTTGTGACATTACAATTTTTTATTGTTTTTTTCTAATTACCTGTAGTAGGTTATTTAATATTATAAAATTATTTACATAATATATTTATATGTATATTTTATTTTAGTCATTTATGTACTTATTCTGTTAGTTATTATTTGATTAACGCCGCCGTTCTCATTTGTTCACACAAATCCTGTCCATCCAAAGGTTGCCTGGAAGAGATCGCTTTTAGCGATAAGGCCGCCCATTGTACCTTTGATTTAATTTTGTATTCTCGTTTGTTTGTTTTATTTTTAATGGTGTGCAATAAAGAAATTATCTATCTATCTACAATAATGGAGGGGGGTGTACCTGCATTAACAAAACAAAAACAAAATTTTAAGAAAGCGCTAAACACTTACAGTGAAATAAAACAGTTGTGTTTCGGTTTGAACGGTTGCCGGTGAAATTACAGGCACATGAGGATTTACACCTGTATGCCTCAAGTTGATGGATGCAGGGCAGTGCATCGTAGGGCAAGTTTCTAAGTTGCGTGAACTACGAGGCAATATTTTGTTATATGCGATTGGGCCATAGGCTTGTCCATTTCGATGCAGTATAAAAAATAAAAACTGTTTTAATTTTCAAGGCAAGACGATAGCTTCAGTATTTGCTGGATCCGTTTTTACCATTAAGCGCGTCTCACACAATGAAGATGCTATAATACCTTATGTTAAGACTAGGTGTTGCCCGCAAGTTCGTACGCGTTACACTACTTAATGTGTAGGTAACCTAGAAATAAAGCTAAACTCGCTGTTGCAACTTGACTTGACACCCCATTTATCCCATGGGACCTGATTTATAAGATAAATAGTAGATTATTAACCATGGTGATAAATCAGTGTCTTCTGTCACGGGTGCCGATTTAAATCGCGAGCGTAACGAAGGACTCGAGGTCTACTCCCGAGCGTAGCGAGGGTGTTAAAAACTTAAATCACGAGCGAAGCGAGGGATTTAAGACGAGTCCTGAGTGTAGCGAGGGATTTAAGTTCACCCAAGACTAAGACAGCTTTATCACCGAGGAAAATATAATAATAATATGAGATAAGCATTTATTAAACATAATGACAATTAAAAAGTTAACATTCGAAACATTGGTCCAAATATTGATAGAGTTACATTTTTGTTTGGTACATTTATTGTTGATGAGTTGATTTGAGTATTTCTATGTTCTTGCGTTTCATTGTAGATAGTATACGTCGCAGATAGTGGTGGTGGTGCATCGTAAGTTACGGACGAAGATAAGATGCCGGAAGTTGATGGTTGTGGATCTGATGGATTAAGTTTTATGTTTTTGTTAATTTGACTGCTTAATATGGTTATTCCTTTTTCAAAAAGATGTATAATGTTTTATATACAAACTCAATGGTGTAAACACAGATGTAGTTCAGTATAAATTTCGGTAAGTATTCCAAATTTAAATCACATTCTAGAGGATGAATGAAATTCAGTACAATTTTCTTTCCCTGTTCTTAACAGATTAAAAATGACTATTGTTATGTTCGCTTTTTGTGGCATAGAATGTCACTTTTTTGAGCAAGTGGTACGAAATAGTAGTATATGTGTTAATCCAGGTTATAATCTACGTGCATACTAAATTTCATTGAAAACGGTTCAGCCGTTATGACGTGATTGAGTAACAAACAAATAAATAAACATCCAAACTGTCGCATCCTATCCCACTAATAATAAAAACGCGAAGGTTTGTATGTATGGATGTTTGTTACTCCTTCACGCAAAAACTACTTAATAGATTTTAATGAAATTTGGTACGTATGTAGATTATAACCTGGATTAATACATAGGTTACTTAATATTGCCAAACCACGCGTGCGAAGCCACGGATGGAAGCTAGTCAATATTATAAACGCGAAGTTTTGTATGGATGTTTGTTACTCTTTGACGCAAAAACTACTCAATGGATTTTAATGAAATTTGGTACGTATGTTGATTATAATCTGGATACATAGACAGATAGATGGATACATAGATCTGGATACATGGAGACATAGACTACTTTTTATTGACAAACCACGCTTGTCAAGTCGCGGGCGGAAGCTAGTTTAGCCTCCGTGGCGCAGTGGGCGAACAGCCGGCTGAGACGTAGGAGGTAGTGGGTTCGATTCCCGCCGCGGAACAAATGTTTGCATGATCTGCAGATATTTGTTCCGGGTCTGGTTGTATTTATATACCTAGTCAGGTCATAAATTCTGTCACATGTTTAATATAAAATAATTGAAACAAGTTTATTCATTATGTAACCATTTATATACCAAAATGAATTTAACAAAACATAGATTCTTATGACACTAAAGTTTATTCAAAATGACCTCCGTGATTTTGAATACAGGCCTTCAATCTGCGCGGCCAGTCGTCTATCGCAGCACGAACGAGGTCCATGTCAATATCGGCGGCTGCCTTAATCAAGGATGTCTTGAGTTACTCCAAATTGGGATGAGGCATTGAGCACGCCTTTTCCTCCAAGTGTTGCCATATCTTGTAATCTAACGGATTCAAAGCTGGACTGGAGGAGGGCCAGTCTTTGTGCCGGATGAAGTCGATTTCACGCGCCGCCAGCCAGTCTTGTGTGCTCTTCGCTCTATGAGCTTGCGCCGAATCTTGTTGGAATACCCAGTGCCTGTTATTGAACATGGTATGAGAAACAGGTTCCACAAGGTTCGTCAGGACTGTATTTTGATACACAACTGCATTAGTTTTTACACCTTTCTCACAAAAATGTACCTCTATTAAGCCCCAATAAGAAACTCCCAACCATACCATGAGCGAGGATGGAAAATGACCTCGTTGGACACGCGGAATACGGTTGCTCGCTTCTTCACTACTGTGTGCGTACACCTTATCATTTTGTTTGTTGTAGCTCTCTTCTACGGTAAAAAAATTTTCATCCGAAAAAAGAATTTCCCGATATTTTTTTCCCGCGTACCGCTTCAACAAAGCGCGGCATCTCTTCAGTCTCAGGTCCATTAGACGAGCATTCAAACGATGTCCTGTTTTTCTTCAATATGCCCGAAGCCCTAAGTCTTCATTTAACACCCTTTTCACCGTGGTTCTGCTTAACCCCATCTGAAGGGCCAACAGTTTCTGCTTACGTTTGGGATTTCTTTGAATTCGCGCCTTCACAGCTTTTATCACTGCTGGAGTCTTAACAGACCGAGGGCGATCACTTCTTGACCTGTCATCTACACTAGAGTCTTCATTGTATCGTTTGATGGTGCGATAAACGAATCTTTTGGTTATATTCAAATTTTTCAGTATGTCAAAAATTTGAATAACCGCAACAATGCAACGCAATAACTGCAACACGGTCTTCTTTAACCGTACACTCCATATTTAAAAATGAGTAAAATTCTAAAAAGTATACATTTTTATCTTCATGAACAATTCGAAATTCGAATTCTATAAACTTTTTTGTGGCCAGCATTCTAAAAGAAAAGTTTTTACTGTGTGACAATACTTATGACCTGACTAGGTATATTATAAGTATGTATTTACTAAAAAAAAGTATATAAGTATTCTATCAGTTACCTGGTTCTCATAGTACAAGCTCTGCTTAGTTTGGGGCTAGATAGCGCTGTGTGAATTGTCCAGCAATACTAATATTTGTTTATTAATACTATTGTTATAAAATATCGCCCGCCATGCAATCCAGCGAAGATAGTATATATTTTCATGTTAAATTGGATTGTATGGTGATCGATAGTTATACTAACATAAAATATTAAAGCCTCTTCATCGTCCCGCGTTTTATGCCACAGAACCTTAAAAATGTATTCAAAGTTAACTTACTTATTCAGTTGATATTATCTTCCGGAATTTAGCTGAACTTGGTGTTATTAATATGCCAAGGTTAAGGCATATTAATTGCATCATTATACAACAGCTTATAAGTTACTTATGTGAAATGTGATACATAAACCACTCAAGTTCCAAGATGCAATTCAAAATAAATACACCAATCTACACCGCACCGTAAAAAAACATTATTTACATTCCAAAAATGCATTAAAATGCACCTTTTGGTGCAAAATTACTGCAATTTGTATTAAAAACACAGGTTAAGGTGACAATCTCATTTTCGTAATTAAGCGATAATGTACTTACTATAGTTGGTCTACTCTAAGTCTGCATAGCGCTAAGACTATTATAACAAAAACAAATGTATATGGAAACAACTTCCATAGTATTTATCAAACTTTCGCGATCACTGTACGTAATTAGAGATTAAAAACGAGTATTCATCGCGTATGTTCCTTTTTATTTTTAAAAACTAACTAGATGTTGCCAGCGGCTTTGCCCGCGTTGTTCTGGGGTGTAAAAATATATATAGAAACTTTAACATCCCATTTTTATCCGAAGGGAACTGATTTATGAGATAAAAGTAGCATATGTGGCAATCCAGGTTATAATCTTCGCTTATACCAAATTTTATCTAAATCGGTTCAGCTGTTTGGACGTGATTGAGTAACAAACAAACAAATATCCAAACATTCACATTTATAATATTAGTGTGATAAAAAAAGGTACATACGAGATAACTACCTGTTTTTCATCAGTAATTAACAACTTCCATGTTTTTACCTACCAGCACTTATGCTACACATAAAAAGAAAAGACCAGTGCTACTACGGAAGCGTCAGTGTTACTGTAGGTACTGTAGCACACGGCTGAATGAATGAATGAAAATTATTTATTGTACCCTACAAGTTAGATACCTACAGCAAAATGAAAAACAAGAAAATGTATAACTATCGCTAAAAACCGATCTCTTCCAGACAACCTTTGTACGAAGAGAAGTATTATATTACCTGTTTTGTTTTCTAAATTGAATAACGTATTAACAAGATAAACTTTTGTACTGGTATCAATGGGCCGCTCTGGAAATCAATGGATTTTATACAGCAGTGGACTTTCTATAGCTCATATGATGATCGCAGTTGTGTTATTTTATCACAATCATGTTTTACAACTGAATACACATATTAATATTACAATTTGACATATTTTAATTGTTATAAAATGTTTTGATGCAAAATAAATATTTTTATTAAAACAATATACGTATTTTTATAAGTATTTCGATGGTTTCTATGTCGGATTTAAAAAAACCATATGTACCGTGCATAGAGAAGAGAAGTATGCCTTAATTTATGCTAGCTGAAAGCTAGATAGATAGATATTTATCCATTATGCGGACTTAGCGTGGCCGGACTTTGGAAATTGGAAACGATAAATGTCCTTAAAGCTAAAAATATATATTCCTTCAATGTTATTTATTTTTGCAATTGCTAGATTTAATTAAAAATGCATTATCTTTGTTTGCAGATGTTAAGTGCAGTGGCGTGGTTAATATGGTGAGTTTAATTTGTATTTGAGTAGACTTATTTATTTTTAATTGGTCCTTCTTGCGATGAAATATCACGGATTTTTTTCATTGACCTTTAATATAGTGACGGTGATGGTTTTAATTTCGCTACTGTCTTTTACAGCTTTGGTTAATCTGATTGATCGAGTAAACCTCAGTATATTTTTATAAAATTACCGAACCCCTAATTTCCAAGCGATTCACTTTTTTCATATATTCGACAAGTTTCTAAGGTCTATAATATAATAGTAGATTATTAAACGAGGGGATAAAGCAGTGTCTTGCGTCCCGGGCGCTATATTGAATCCCAAACGTAGCGAAGGAATCTAGAGTTAACTCACGAGCGGATCGAAGGAGTTAGTAGAATCCTGAGTGCAGAGAGGGATATTATCACGCCCAAGATGCAGACAGTTTTATGCACGAGGAGAATACTCTACTTTTCACACTTTCTGCGAGAGAATAAAAACCAAATCTAGGTTGGTGCACTCTGTGCAGACGTTAGTTCGATTTACGTATATAATAAGTTTTTATTGGGTGGGTCTTTTTGCTTCAAATTTTCATGTTCCAAATTCAGTACAAGGGATTTAATCACCTGATTGCGGTGAGGTTTACATGACATATAATTTATACGACGACCTCCGTGATCCAGAGGGCGAATAGCCGGCTGAGACGCAGGAGGTAGTGGGTTCGATTCCCGCCGCGGAACAAATGTTTGCATGATCTACAGTTATTTGTTCCGGGTCTGGTTGTTTTTCTATATGTATTTTTCTGTATGTATAAGTATGTATTTACAAAAAACAAAGTATTTATGTATTCTATCAGTATCTGGTTCCCATATTACAAGCTCTGCTTAGTTTGGGGCTAGATAGCCCTGTGTGAAATGTCCAGCAATATGTATTTATCTAAAATATTAGTGTGAAGTTATGGTAGCATTGGCATATATCAATTCGTTTATTATATGTTTCTACAGCAAAGATCCTTATTAACTAGTTATGGTGATAGATAAACACCCTTTTACCCTTTTTCTCAGTCGTTTACTAATTATATAATTATGAGTAACTCAGTAAATAAATGAACACTCATTATATGCAGGGGAGTCAACCAGTTTAAGTACACTTGCATTAGTAACAACTAGATCTTGCAAAAAACTCGTTGATTACTGTTGTTCGTCAACAAAATAAAGGATAGTAATTATTGGTTTTTATAAGAATAAAAACTTGCTTTTATAAGGGCATGTAGATTATGGGACGAATTTAGTTCCATGTCTATATATATAGGTATTACTCGTACGCGATAACTTGGGACCTGCTAGGAATGCGACTCCCCGACCGCTTCCCCTGCACTTCCCCGATGACGCCCGTATTGTACCGTTCGCATCACTATTTTTTTCTAGGGTTTTTAGTCTCGTACTGGCCTACGTCACGTAACGACGCGCTCTGGAATTCTTTTAGTTTTCGTTTGTGTTATTGTTTTGTTGTCTGGAAAAAAGAAGTCAACCATGTGGACAGGCTTCGACAAAAGTATTGGGACGATGACCTCTTACAAGAGACGAATGAATCGCAATTAATTGTAAATTTATCGGATACCTCTTCGTCAAGTGATTATAGTGAGACTGGGGACGAAGAACAACCTCTAGAAGGCATACATCCACTAAGTAGTGACGAAGATGAGATAATGTAAATAATAGATAAAATAAATGTATAAACTTAAACATTGTATTTTTAGTGTAAAAAAGATTAGATAAAAAGCAGCGTCATCCCTGAGTAACATAATAAATTAGGTTAAAAAAAACAAAGACGAAGCCGCGGGCGGCTGCTTGTTATGTTCGCTTTTATGCGGGCGGTACAAACACGCCAATATGACGTCACCGCGCTCAGGTCTCAACTTATCGCGCACGGGTAATACTTCTATATCTATCTATACTAATATTATAAAGAGGAAAGATTTGTATTTTTGTGTGTATGTTTGTAATGACTAAACTCAAAAACTACTGGTTCGATTTTAAAAATTCTTTCACCATTGGAAAGCTACATTCACCTTGAGTAACATGTGTTACTTTTTACCCAACTGCACAAAAGAGGGTAATGTTTTTATTGATAAACTACGCGTGCGAAGCTGCGGATTGGTCAGCTAGTTTGTATGTAATTGGAATATACACTTACTATCAGTGGGCTGTACGCCTGTTTATCACCTGAGTAGTATAATAAATAGGACTTGTCAAGTGCGAGTGGCCCACGCATCAAGGATTCCCTACTTTCCTAGATTTATGTTTATTTAGCAGCGCTATCTATGTGAACGGTAAAGTAGCATGAAATAGACTTTTCACACCACCTGCTCGACAATGTCAAACTATATGTCATGTAAACCTCACCCAAAGCACGTGATTAAATCCCTACGGCTGAGCCGGGAATAAAGGGATTTGAATTTGGAACCTCATCTGTATTAAAATTTGAACCAAATAGACATAAATCACTTATTCGTAAATCGAGCTAACCTCTGTACGGAATGCACTAACCTAGATTTGGTTTTTATTGTCTCGCAGAGAGTGTGAAAAGTAGAGTATTCTCCTTGTGGATAAAGCTGTCTGTCTGTCTGTACTCGGAATTCTAGTAACTCCTTCGTTCTGCTCGTGAATTAACTCTAAAATCCTTCGTTACGTTCCGGATTCAAGATAGCGCCCGTGACGTAAGACACTGCTTTATCCCCTCGTTTATTCTACTATTATAGGCAGATTTCTAAAAAAACTGTTAATAGAGACTTTATTTTATTTTTACCTGTAAGCGAAGAAGGAGGGTAATGTTTTTTAGGGTGTAAGTATGTATGTATTCTTGTGTGCATTTATTTATGTAGGTATGGCTGTTCATTTGGCGATGAAATATTGTTGTAATTTTCTAAATCACGAGAGGTAACATAGGCAGATATGAAGTACAATAAATATTGCAGCCATCTTAAAGAATTTCACTAAAGCATTAATTAATCAGAAACTATCGGTATCATTTAAAATTCCATTCCAAAAATATATAACGTCTTTCGGTTAAAAGTATCATTTGGTGGTACAAAAAAGTTCCGACCTCACGACCCAAATTTCAAAAATAACAAATTGGTATGCAATTGAATGAATGAATTAATAAATGAATATGTATTTATTTCAAAAAAAGGGGTTTTACATAGTGCACTTACATAAATAGTTATCATTCTAGGATGCGTAGGGTATTGTAGGTATCTTGTGGTTCTGCACTACAAACTTGTTATCTACATCAAATACTTTGGTACCTTGCTCTAAGTTTAAAAACTTGTGTTTAACTTTGTGTTAACGCAAAGGATCTCTGCTTCGGCTCGTTAAACATAGGATGGGCATGACAATGTAGGTATTACTGACTACAGATACTATAAGTATAAGATAGCTAGACTGAGTTTTATTCTATTAATGTGTACATCATTATATTGCTTTTTTTAGGAGCAAGGAAAAAAACATTAAGAAAAACTATAGACTAAAAATAATTCTTATCAACTAAAAGCCCGTGTTTTTAATTTCTATAACGATTAATCCATTTAATTTAATTATTATTTTATGAATTTGTGTCGGTGTGAAAATGTAATCAAACATTATCGCAACACTCAATTATTAATCATAAGCATTGAAAAAAAAATGAAAAATGAATATGAAAATCATAAGCATTAAAATGCAAAATAATATATATTATTCATTATTAATTATCATTGTTAATTATTAACGGGAAAGAAGGGAGGGAGGCCTTTGCCCTGCAGTGGGACAACACAGGTTGAAAATAAATAAATAAAATTATAAATATTGTTATATGAATTCAAAGCGACCAAAAGTTATATAATCCTTTAAAATATGTCCACATTAATACAAACGTACCGAAAAGGTATCGTTCGAACGACAATAAATTGAGTGTCGCCTCGCTACGTTTTATCTCAATTCTGAGAAGCGATCCTAGAAGCGCACGCGCATACCAATCCAGTCTACCTGATTCAGAGTTCGGACACAGAATAAAGAGCACTTTGTGAAGACGACAGCCTGATTTCAAATAAATAGTAATGAAGTATATTTAAAGGCAAGCGCAGCGTAGGACGTCCACCTACAAGATGGGCAGACGACTTGGTAAGAACCGCAGGTCGGCGTTGGATGCAGACCGCTTCCAACAGCAGTTCCTGGAGATCAATAAGGGAGGCCTTTGTCCAGCAGTGGACGTCCTACGGCTAATATGATGATGATGATATTTAAAGGAATTTGTAAAGTAAAACCACAAAGTATTACTATACTAGTTGTTCGCCCCGTTATCCTCGGACAAACATACATACATATAACGCCGATTTGCCCCAGTTTATTTAGAGATCTCGCTTTGTTTCATCAATAATTAACTAAGTATATATTATACGTATGTTAAAAATATAAGTATTCTGTCAGTTATCTGGTTCCCATAGTAGGTACAAGCTTTGCTTAGTTCGAAGCTAAATAGCACTGAGTGAAATGGCCTTGTTTTTGTTTTATTGTTTATTCCATATGGAGGTGGAACAAGCATAATATGGCCCACCTGATGTCAAGTGGTAACCATCGACTATAACAGACTATTGCCTCGTAGGTCACGCATCTTAGGAACTTGCCCTGCGATGCACTGCTCTGAGTCCACTAACTTGAGGCATACAGGTGTAAAGCCTCATGTGTCTGTAATTTCACTGGCAACCATAACCTTCAAAGCGAAACACAGCACGCTGCTTGACGGCAGAAATAGGCATGGTTGTAGTACTTCTCCGGATGAGCCCTTTCACATGAAACTATTCGATTTTGATTAAATTTGTTATAAACCTGGATTGAGACATAGGCGTGCACGCGTGCGAAACCGCGGGCGGAAGCTATAGCTATATTGTATCTAAGTAACATGATCATCATCAGCCTACATTAGTCCACTGCTGGACATAGGCCTCTCCCAATACGCGCCAAAGAGCCCGGTCTTCGGCTCTTCTCATCCAATTTCTGTCCGCCACTTTTCATGTCATCGCTCCACTTAACCGGGGGACGCTTCGCACTACGTTTTCCAACATGCGGTCTCCACTCAAGAACTCGTTTACCCCAACGGTTGTCGGTGTCAAATGTTTGCATGATCTACGGATATTTGTTCCGGGTCTGTATGTTTCTCTATATATTATAAGTATGTATTTACAAAAAAAATGTATTTATATATTCTATCAGTTATCTGGTTCCCATATTACAAGCTCCGCTTAGTTTGGGGCTAGGTAGCGCTGTGTGAAATGTCCAGCAATATTATATTATATTATTAAATATTATAATTCGCTGCGCAACCTTAACGCGCCGGTGAACACTGAGCGCAACTTCAATTCGGCCACGTCAAAGACTTCGGCCTGAATATCGCTATCCTTGTTTAGTGACGAAGTTTAGTCACGCAGAGCGACAGTGATAGCAATTCCAAATTTGATTAGATTTTGACCGTGTTCCGTAATACCAAAAATGATGACTGAAAACTTGTTGTATTTTTCTCATTGTATTGTTATTCTGTAACTAGACGATATAATCTATGTTCCGATGACTAGGATACGTAAGATGTTGTTGTTTTTAGTACGAAACAATTAGGTTGAAAACAGGTCTTTTATGACGTAAAAACATGCAGAATGCGATACGCTTCTATTTCATTTTAGGTAAGTATTTTGATCTAATATATGATTGGGAACCTAGATAAATACTATTCAAATTAAAATAATACCTTATTAAGGTAGAAATATGCTCCAATTAGAAATGATCTTGGTAGTACGTGTTGTATGGGCGATTGTCCCTCCGGTGCCCCCTTAAATTGGTGGGACTAGTCCTACCGTGAGCGTCCACGTCTCAGCACCGTAGGTCATTACGGGTAGGACGCACTGTTTGAAGGCTTATGGTATTGGACTTGTGGACTTGCGGTCTAAAGCACACTCGTTTTTTTATTTGTAATTTTGCTTAATTGCGGAGACTCGCCTTAAAAAAGTGTAGCACGGAAATCGTATTACATCGTAGGTACTACATATATGTATGTTTATCTTACTTTATATATATAATAAATGGTGTATATTTTAGTATAGTAGTTACTCTATTTTTTCATATTATTATCATCTCTCTTCTCATATATATCTTAATAATATATACTACCTTTGGAACTACATACACAAGCAGGGAATACATTTCCAACAACATCTCTCTCACCAAATTAAACAGTACCTATTAAAGTTCCCTGTTTTAAGCGTAAAATGAAATTCAATAAAAGCTAATTTAAACACAAATAAAGGGCCGGTGCGTGACTTACACTTTGTTTAATACCTTACTTACAATGTAAGGAACTTAAAAATAACTTGAACTTAAATTTAGCTGGCATTGTTATGAACTCCGAAAACAATGTATTTCTGATTTATTTAAGTCAAACGAAGGTTCAATGCTTCAAAATACTTGTTCTTTCAAGTATGAGTTGACTGACTTTAGCAGAAACGGAAAAAGTGTCTGCTAACATAGTACACAGTCCAGAAAAGTAACTTAGAGCAATCTCTAGCACGAGGTGACCTCTAATGACGGAAGAGAATTCATTTGCATAGACCAGGGGTTCCCAAACTTTTTCAGTTTTCGGCGCACTTACAGGTTTAGTATTTTGTCTCGGCGCTCTAGCTAGTTACAATAGGGTACAATGATACTAAGTAGATAGGCACAAAAATTAAAACATCCACAATATAAATCTGAGTTTTTATATATACAAGAAAACATTTATTATTTAAGAAAAATAGAAAATATAATACAATAATAACTCAGTCAATATGACGTCTCCACACATTTTTTCATAAGGCTTGACACTGCTACTCCCATTTCTTGCTCCACATTGACCTTTGATTGTTCATTTTGTGACCACGAATGCCTTAGTTTAGTTTCCGGAGAATGGCTAACAGGAGCACCTCACGGCGCCCCTCTTTACTCTCTACGACACACTAGGGCGTTGCGGCGCACACTTTGGGAACCCCTTTCCGATAATACCAGTATCCAGAAGGATGACTTTAGGAACAATATGAGATGATGTAAAATGTCGCATGAAAACTTGGATTTGCGTAGTATTAGATGGCGTGTCTACTCGTTGCTAGATTTCTCTAAAATACGAATCCTGGCTGCAAAACATTATTTGTACTTTATGGGTCACAACTAACTTTCTCTCTTTGCTCCCTTTCTCTCTTCGCTTCTTTTTTGCATCTCTCTCTCTAATAATTAATATTATAGAGACTTCAACGCCCACAATGTTGTCTAAGCCAATTGTGGTAAATATTTCACGCTCTGTTTGAATCTGAACAAAAAGTGGTATAAGGGTTCTAACCACAGACTAAATAGGCGCACGAGTCTGCATTTGAACGTCGTGGTTTTGTAGATTATTAGCCACAAGTAATCTACAAAATATCCCCTCTAGGGACAGAGAAGAATACATCTTTATACTGGTTTTAATAGAATCTCTTGTCGAACTTCGCTAGATTACTGCTCTGTAAACAATCTACTAACTATTTTAAACCGTTCAAGATTCTATAAAAAATTCTTGCTCATTCACTTTGTTTTGGATTAAATATTCTGTTTCATCACCAATATTTACTACTATAGGTACCTTAACATTAATCAACTATATCTATCTTCAAAGGTTTGCTGGAAGAAAACTTTTATTAGGGTTAAACTCGCCTTTGTACATGCACATTTGTAGCTGTTTTTGTATTTTTATCTATTTGTGTACAATATACAATAAATAGAAAAGAATACCTTGCTAACTTAATTATTTCCGATCCCCTTCCCCCTTACCGCTTCCCTTTAGATTAAACTAGTTGACCCAGCGAACTTTTTACCGCCTCGACATGTACATGACGCGGGCTGTCAATATACGCCGGCCATCATTATCTGCATCAATGTATTTGAAAATGATTTTTCTTCATAATATCTTTTTGCGTGATTTTTCCAATATTTTAATAGTTATTCTGCTATTCGGGACGAAGACTAATACAAGAAATCAAAGATCATCGAAATCGGTCCAGCCGATCTCGAGTTATAAATGTTCGAACAAGCCCGACTTTGTTTTATATATTATGGTATACTATTCTCCCCGAAACACGTAACTATCAACACACCGTGTGTATTAAATTTGGCGAAATTTGCATCAATTGTTTCGCGTCCCACATTAACCGTAAGCTTTATAAACTCTGATTGGCATGCAAGTAATGATTGCCTCGATTTTTTTCCACCTGCCAAAAAGATAAATGTTTAGAATTTATAATTAATTAAAATTTCAAAGCTGATAGATAAAACAAAATAATGAATGAGGTAATGAGGTGACGTAGTAAGTGATTAGCTATCAACTATTTTATCGCTCAAGAAACGAACAAAATATATAGATTCCGTCTCAATAAAAGTGACACGTATAGTATATATAGTTGATCGCTGGCCGTTCACATTGCCGGCGAGAATTCCCTCTCCACTATTTTGTCGCAGCGACTACAACACTCGCTCAGCGATACGCGAAACAAGGCGCTATGTTATAGCCCAGGGAGACTACTTTAACACGCTCGCTTCTCGCTGCTCGCCAACTCGTTTCTAGTATCTAGCTCTACTCGCTTCTCGCTCATCGCTGGCGGTGAGACAAGTGTCTTAGAATAACATTTTCATGATTTACTAAGAAAACTTTAGTGATTTATTTCAATCTTTACTATAAATACGGATCGTAGCAACGATAAAACGTGATAAATCCCGTAAGTAATGATTTTCATTTTATACTGTTCTTCTATAATTAACGTATAGTAAATTAAAAGGATTACTTAATTATGGCTTTATTGATACTCATGATAAATAAACTGGACATTTCACAAAGCGCTATCTAGACCCAAACTTAGCAGAGCTTTTACTATGGAAACCAGATAACTGATAGTGTACGTATATACTTTTTTGTAAATACATTCTTATAATATAAAGAAAAACATCCAGACCTGGAAAAATATCTGTAGATCATGCAAACATTGGTTCCGCGGCGGGAATCGAACCCTGAATTCGTTTTTATTTTAGCTGAAACAGAGTAATTTTCTAAACTTATCCATAAAGCAGTAGGTAATTATAAGACATCAAGGACTTTCCCAGCGTAAATTCTAGTACAGCAATGCATTATCCAACGTCACGAGATCCAGCAAACTTCCGAACAACTATTCATATTCAACACTCAGCCTGAGAAAGTGTTAATTAGTATGTGCTAACTCTTAACACAGTAAGTGCGTGCTTACTATCTATCATGTAATTTGATAGTGATATCGTCAGTAACTACTAAATAACTTCTATTTATTCTAAAATTAGGAGTGGGGGAGAATATTATTAGAATTTTTCTTTCATATTTTTATATAAATCAAGCGCTTGACCACTAACTCACCTGATGGTACACACGGCTACACATCAAGCTATAAATTTCCTATAAGCAGACCTCTCATTCTACGAAAAGCCTACACAATGCGAGGTCAGCTTATACTGGAAATGTATAGCTTGATGTGTAGCCATGTGTACGATGGCAAGTGAGCGCGTGGTCGCTCTCCAACGAGATGATCAGACTTTATCAAATCCATCACACACTCTATCATACATAACTGAATGTTCTCGCAATCTAGAACCTAATGTTTAGGGGCAAAAACGCTATCTCTTTTTGTATGCAGAAGCGTTCGGTATACAGTTATAACAAGGATTTGCATATTTTTCCTAATGCATATACTTAGAGCAATATACCATAATTTAAAAGACTATAGACATCATTCGTAGAAGTTTTTGATACATCGCTTCCTCAATGCAAGTGTATGACGTGGGTGTTATATGAATATTAAAATCTTACGGATGTGGTATAACTCTGCAAGTCCCATTTGAATTTTATACTTACTGCATTTTACTGTGATTATACTGTGATGTAAGAAGTTCAGTTTCCGAGGCGGGAGAAATATTTCCATGGTCTGCAAATATTTGTTCTTGGTGGGTGTTGTGACATCATGGTAATCGTAGTTTCTGATACTCTGGTCATATGGTGAGATCAGGGGGACAATAGCGCTAATTTTGAATGATAATACCAAAGTAACAAAAACGATACGTTAATCACAATTCGTATCGCGCTGACACGCGTAACATCAGTCTAACCAACGAGAGTTCCAATGTTACACACGTTCAAAATTAGCGCGATTTCCTCCCTGGACTATGTATACGATGGTTGGTTGGGTGCTCATTATAATTTGACCACGGCTAAAATGATAATCCTTTACAATCTTTCTCTACGGAGCTGAGACGTGGATATTGAGGCTGAAGGAACAGAGGAAAATCGGCGCAATACAGATCTGGTGCTGGAGGCGTTTGTTGAGATTTTCGCGAATGGCGCACTGTAGCAATGTTTCGATTTTAAAAGAGCTTATGATAAAAGGAAGATTGTCGTCAACTGTGCAAATGCGAGTACGTTTTTTTGGACGCTTACCCGTGAAGAGGACTCATTGGAACGTCTAGTTGTGTAAGGCAAAGTGGACGACAAGAGACCGCGTGTCCGCTCTCCAACGAGACGGTCAGACCTCATCAAGTCCATCACACACTCTACCATGACTGAACGTTCTCGTAATGCCTTCAATAGAGCTGAATGGAGACGCATCGCTAGAGCCGATACTCAAGAGCCAAGACCTGACATAACCACGACCACTCTGCCAAGAGTGTCCGACTAAGAAGAAGAAAATGACAATAGTTAGCAAATCTAATCTTTTATCTTTTAAATACCATAAAAATACTAGACAAGCCTTTAACAAGACTTCCCACTTTGTAACCATAAAACAATTAAAATGTATGCCACGGTGTCTTCGTGACATATTTTATGCTTTTATGGTAATATTTAGTAATGGTGAATTAGTTCCGTTTGTCCCAGCTCGACTGATTGTAACTCAAATATTTAGTGATGTAGCCTCATTTTTTGTTAGTTACATAAGTTGGAAAACAATTGAGTAATGGTATGTTGGGTTTCACCACTTTACATCAGCTATCCTCAAAGGTTTGTTGAATAAAAAACTCTGTAGATGTCCTTTTTATCGGTAATGTTTTTATTCAAAAATACTTTATTCTGTAAAATTATAGTACGAAGAAGATAGTTACTGTTATTATTATACGGGATTTATCACGTGCCGTTTTATAGTCACGAAAGTTATCAAAAGATAAACGCATTGTCATAAAATATATGCAGTATGTCATTATTTTTTTAATAATTATTTGTGTCATTAAAATAATACCAAATCTAAATTTAAATTGCATCGCCTTGATCTTAAAAATAATACCGTTTCAGGAACTTATAAATCGTCGTTGCAAATATTTCAACACCATGTTTATATTGAGTCTGAGAGAAAACTCACTTCATTTTGGCAAAGCTCCATAATTTTACGAACAGAAGTTATTTATTACTTATGACTTGTCAATTCTTTCTGTATAAATAGTTATACTGTTGTAGATAATTTTTTTGTATTATTTCGTTTTTAAAGTACGTTTAAAAGGTAACACGACATCAGATCAAGCGGCCTTTTTACTATTTGTTTTATGCATAACTAATTTAATCCTTAAAGTCCCTAATCCTTAATGTCTTTGAGGCCATAGTTGTTGAATCCAACTTATTTCTTCAATAGTAATATTAGTTTTACTCGTTTTTATCTATAGCCTACGCTGTCCCACTGCTGGGAAAAGCCCCCCCCCCCTCATCTCTCCACTTATCTCGATCCTGTACCAAATCCCGCGAGTCCCTATAAAAAGCGTCCAAATCATCGCGCCAGCGCTTCTTAGGCCTTCCACTGCGTCTCTTTCCATCGAGTTACGACTTTAGCCCACCTATTCGCCCTCATCCGGGAGACATGACCCTCCCAATCCCATTTTAACTTGGCAGCCTTGATACCGACGTCAGCGATGCCGGTCTTTGAGCGCAGCGAAGTGTTCCGAATCCTGTCTATTCTCTTGACACCTAAAATGCTGCGCTCCGTCGCTCTTTGGCGAATCCCGAGCTTGGACTTTTGAGTCAGTGACCAAGACTGGGGCACCGTAGGTTAGAACAGGCAGAATGAGTTGCCGTTGTAGCGGCAGGTCGCCTTTCATGAGTGTCTTCATGAACCAATAGCTCTTTTAGGCATTGACGACACGACGATCTATTTCTTTGTCCTGCCTGTGTGTGTTTTGAAGCTAACTGGCCCAAGTAGATTTGCTCTATCTTTTCATTTCTCCAACTGACCCGTTTTTACTCATATCATAAACATAAACAGATTGATAGTGTTAAAATATGAATAAAATAGCTATGTGTTATGGCTTCCATGTGTATCTTAATTTGTTATTCGACAGTTGTCTATTATAACGTATTTATTTATAGTTTCTAGAAAAGAAATCATAAAAATCACTCGTAAAATAGTTGGAAGTTACTATAAATTCGAAAAATGACTACCAATCAACGCAATAAAAATAAAATTCAATGTAAATAAATATCACCTACAAGTTTTATTGTTTGTATTTATATTCCAGCGTGTTTTATATTGTACTTCCTTTGACCGTGTTGGGAATACTGTAGCTAATCGTCTAACAAACCCTACCAAAATCAACGGGCATTTTAGACTTTAATAGCGACGGTTGAAGATACTTTTTAAATTGAAGATAGCAAAGATAAGTTTGTAAAACAGAGGCGTCAAGTCATTAACAAGGTGCCGCCGAAAAAGCTATAAAAGTAGAAAACATAAATAAGGTTTTTAGCTATGCCTTCGATAGAGGGTCACAGTGTTCTATTTATAATGCTATGGACACACTTGAGAATACGCTGCCAGACTTTAGTAGTCGGCGAAACTTGTGATGGATCCGCTAGTGCCAACTCTAGTGCAGAAATGACCAACCTTCTTACAAAAAATATTCCAGCGTCATTTTACATTCATAGTTTGCTCCAAGTTCCTGATAATCCGGTGTCTAATAATGATAATGTGTGATTAATAATGCTGGATATTTTACAAAGCGCTATCTAGCCCTAAGCCAAGCTTGTTGTTCGAGCGAAGCGAGATTTCTAAATCAACTTAGGCAAATCGGCGTTGTATGTATGTTTGTTTGTCCGAGGATAACTTTCGAAGCGTTCATCCGATCATGATTACACATAATATTTTCTTTGTTTTTATGAGATACTCGCGAGATTTCAGTTCGGGGCGGACCAACAGTAACTTAAAAACTACAAAGTTTAAACTAATAATAAAAACGGGGTCGAAATGTAATCACAAAGAATTTTTATTAGACGTGCCAGTTAACCGGATAGTCCCATTTTGGTTATTTTTACCCCTCTTAAATCCTAATATCTCAACCCCCCCCCCCCTCCCCCACATTTTAGCTTATTTAGTCACACCAATATTGTGACATCAGTACCTACCTATATACCAAATTTCACGATGATCGAATAAACGCTTCGAAAGTTATCCTCGGACAAAACAAACATACTTACATAAATACATACTTACTACGCCGATTTGCCCAAGTTGATTTAGAGATCTCGCTTCGTTCGATCAATTAGCCATAATAAAACTGAACTTTAAAAATTCTCAGGGTACACCGTGACTCCACAGTGCTGAAATTTGGTATGCGTGTAGCTAGTGACACAAATATAGGGAAAAATCGCAGTTAAAAAAAATCCCAGAATAACCGCAATTTCTACCCCAAAAAAGATTAACCAAATAACATCAACTCCCGTTACCTGTAATTTGAATGAAACTGTAGGTCAAGTAGATGGTTAGTCATTTTGTGGCACTAGAACTGAACTGCGTGGTAAAGAATCTAAAAGCACCATGTCAAACAACTCTTCAGAACACACCCCATTATACAAGCGGTAGAACACACACAGGGAGGCAAAATTGGTTAATTTTATTAAAAACCCCTGTTGCGATTTATTTTAATCATTACTATAAATACGGGATTTATCTCGTACCGTTTTATCGGCGATACAATCGACAATGTTTCGCTTCAATCCGTGAACCTTCATCAAGGTTAGTGCGAACAATGTAGGTCGTAACACCAATAAAACGTTACGCGATTAATTCCGTATTTATAATAATGAATCTGTTTATGGTAATAACTGGATTCATAACACAGATTCACAATTGTTTTTATACTATTTGGAGATGGAACAAGTATATGGCTCACCTGATGTTAAGTGTTAACCATCGCCAATAACAAAGTATTGTCTCGTAGGTCACGACTAAGAAACGTACCTTACAGTGCAACTGCCCTGCGCCCATAAACTTAGGCATACATGTGTATGTGCCTGTAATTTCACCGGCAACCGTACCCTTCAAACAGAAAAACAATTAAAATGTCGAGTACACCTGCTCCAGTGCGTTCAGAATCAGTTCATTATCTTTGTTATTTACCCACGGTAGAAAGTATGGCTCGTTGGGAATGCAGTAATGTGGTGACGACTGCCATGTTTGCAGACTCCCTTTGAAAGACTTTCTGAGATAAATAATAATATGTTAATAATGCTGGACATTTCACAAAGCGCCATCTAGCCCCAAACTAAGCTAAGATTGTCATATTAGAACCAGTTATCTGATACAATACTTATATACATATACTTTTTTTGTGTATACATACGTAATAGTATATAGAGAAACAACCAGACCTGGAATAAACATCTGAAGATCATGCAAACATTTGTTCCACGTCATGAATTGAACAGGCAACCTACTACGTATCAGCTTGCAATTCGTCCACTAAGCCTAGGAGGTCGTCGAACAGACGCGATAAGAGAGATAACACGTAAGTAGCTAGAGCAGTACTGGCGTTTGTGACGACACCATCATTATTTGTGGTCAGCAGAAAACCAGCGTTAAGTAGGTACGCTTACAACCTACCTACTTAGCACACGCTGAGGTGGCGCCATTTTGGTCGCTATTTATAATTTGGTTGTTTGAAGTTGCGTGGGATGTTTCTGTTATCTAAGCATTTACTTATTAGAACTTCTTGAGGTCTGGCATTTTTGTCTTAATTTATGTACAAAATAACGTAATTAACCAGAAGTCAAGGTATCCCAACATTTTTTACTTTGTTGCTTGTGTATGCCATGTCGTCGTGTCAAATAAATATTTTTCATTTCATTTCATCAGTTCCCATAATATTGTGCTAATAAAGAAACTATTCGCAAACTCAGCCATTATAATAAATTCATATAAACTTGTCAGTGAAGCCAAAAACTTTAAATTCACAGAGCAAGACTGTTTAGGAGTTGAACGTTTTTTTTCTAATTTGGTAGCTTATATTTTTCTCGAATTTTATTAGCAGTTTATTTAATTTACTTCGTAAACATAACAGGAACTGAACAAACTTAGGTACACGTAAAGACAAAGGGGCAAAATGCCTTTAATAGCAGAAAGAATATAGGTACAATTATTTACAATAATATACAGAAGAAACAGCTGAATCATCTAAAAACCGTTGCAAACGATCTATAGATAGCTCAACTGCTCCAGATCACTACTAGGCGGAAGTGTCCCCAAGACACTGGCTGCATTGCCCCGCTGAATTGCAATGCTTATGCGTTGACCCTCATAAGCTCTCGGATCACACGGTAGGTACATGTTATATCTAGGTATGTTAATTTGAATCTAAAATCTGCGTGATAAATTTAATTTAGTGTTTTATTTGTACTTTTTTACACCCAAGCCACTATTGATGACACCATTTTTCCCGATTTATAGTTTTGATTCCAACATATTGAATCTTATACCAGCACAATAAAGCTCAATAGAAATCTTATTTTAGAGTGTATTACAGGAAACTTTACGTACAAGGGGTTTTATTAAGAATTTTTGAACGGAATAAGGTGATGTTTTATCCAGGGATTTCTGTTTCACATAACTTTTTGGGACTCCCCGTCCTTAACAAAAACAGGGTGGCAGTTGCACCAATTTCGTGTATTTCAGTTGTTCCATCCAAACCAAATTGAATCTTCAGTCACCTTGATTAAAACTCTTGAAATCCTGATATCTGGTTACCTGGATACCTAGTGCTAATCCTGGTACTAGAGGTAGGTACTCTAAAACTGGCTAACAGTGAATACCGAGCTGGTCATACCCAAACCATTTTGAGTATTCGGTCATCGTGATAAGGTTCTTGAACTTCAGATACGAGATTCGGTACTGCTAGACCGGCTGACAGTAGATACCGAGCTGATAGCCAAACCATATTGAATCTTGGGCTAACGTGATAAAGCTCTCGATGTCCAGTTATGAGGTCAGGTACTGTGACACCGGCTGATCCTTTCATCGTCGACTTAGCATTCCTCGTGCAGAGAGTGGCTACATCCATAAATTACAATGAGGAGCCACACCATGTCTTTGAGCGGCTGGTGTCGGTACGTGCGCGTCCGGCTAGATAGAGGCATAGAAACAACATACTATATTTTGCTTTGAAAACTTTCGTGATTTATTTCAATAATTATTATAAATACGGGATTTATCACCGATTTATGTACCGAGTACTACCGAAGACAACAGCAGTGATTTAAATGATGATGCAGTCTGCCAACGCGATGGGCCACCCTTGATGCAACCCCAACAACCGATCCCGTCTACTCGCGCGCAGATGGCTGCGACGCGTAGTGCGAGGCGAGACGTGGTTCGAAGCGGATCGCACTCACCGTGATGGTTCACGAATTGAACCGAAACATTGTCGGTCGAAACACCGATAAAACGGTACGTGATAAATCCCGTATTTAAAATAGTGATACTTATTATACGATGTGTTTTGTTATATACGCTACTAAATGAGAACAAGGGTAGGACTAATGGCTAGTATTATTGTAAAATAGAGTTTTTATAATTCATTGCCATAGAAAATGTTAAATTTTCAAACAACCTTTAATATCGAGTCCTAAAATATCAATCAAACAGCCTGTATAAAATAGGTAAACAAATCATATAACTACTAAGCGACATCGTCGCAAAGGGACCGCCGATTTAGGCTATTTTCTATTGGAAACTAGAGGTCCCGCCGAATTTCGTATCGACTTGACATGCATAGGTATAACGCGAGCTGTCAATATAAGTCACCCTGGTAGAATTGTCAATTGTTGTTCCCGGCCATCATTATGTATGAGAAAATGAATGACTTCCACAAATAATTCAATATCAAAATTAACCAAATCGCTCCACCCGTTCTCGAGTTTTAGCGAGACTAACGAACAGCAATTAATTTTTATATATATAGACAATATATCTCGGGATAACTCCTACCGAAGCATCTGTTTCAAACGATATTAATTTTTTTTACATCCTCTTTGACGATATTTGCAGCACGCATTCTGTCAATTCTATGTCAAACGTCATAAGGTTACATTATAAAAGCGCTAAGGTTAGATTATAAATAATTTTATATGGTGGTTAAGTATTCTGAAATTTTCTAATTTTGCGCGCAATTTTCTTATTTTTTTCTTTCATAAGAACCTTCTCCTGACAATAAGAAATACAACAAAAAAAGAATTGGCCAAATTGGTCCAGGCGTTGTTGAGTTATGCGCTTACCAACACATTTTGCGATTCATTTTTATATTATAGATTATATTATATTGTAGATATATTGTTTACTAGATAAGTATTCAAGCTATTGGAATTAAAACCACCTCGAAAATCTGTTAATATGATACCGGATGTGTGTTTTAAATTAATGTCGTACATAACATAATAGGTTGTATAACTTTTGAAACTATGGTTATGAACACTATTTGCACAAAAAACGGGATATTTACCATAATTTCTGAGCTATTAAGTATCCCGATATTTCTGCGAGTAACCTTATTTGAGCGACATTACATGACAAGTCTGGTTCAAGAGGCAATTGAGATTACCGAACACTAGAATTTCTTGGTTGATGATTTCCAAATATCTGTAGCCTGGAATCCTGTGGTGAGAATGTGTAAGAACCGAAGAAGTGAAGTGCCAATTACGCGTCCTGATACCGTGAGTGTTGTGCGTCGGAATCGAGTTATGATCGAGAATGAAACTGTCGTCGTAATAGTGAATTAATTCCTAGCAAGAGACTGAGAAAGAGTAGATCGTTATATCTGCCAATAGCCATTCACTCGCAAAGACACTCGCAAGATCGCTCTGGAAATCTGTGGAGAAGGCCTATGGCAATGGACATCCTATGTACCTATAATAATAATGAAACTGTCTGTAAGCCTATGGTATTATTTGAATCGTTTGCTTATGTTTCTTTTGCTCAGTTGTTCCTAAAGATCGGTTTTTAATTCGATAGGTCTAAGATAGGTTTTCCATTCGTTTGTTTTTTTGATATATCAGAACTCCGTCATTTATCTACCGATTTGGAATAATATTTTTTTACTTGAAAGGATACACTTTCAGATTTTTACATTTACAGATTTTTACATTTGACGACCTCCGTGGGTCAGTGGGCGAATAGTCGGCTGAGACGCAGGAGGTAGGTAGGAGGGTTCGATTCCCGCCGCGGAACAAATGTTTGCACGATCTACAGATATTTGTTTCGGGTCTGGTTGTTTATCTATATATTATAAGTATGTATTTACAAAAAAAGTATTTAAGTATTCTATCAGTTATCTGGTTCCCATAGTACAAGCTTTGCTTGGTTTGGGGCTAGATAGCGCTGTGTGAAATGATCAGCAATATTTTTTTTATTATTTTTTTTATGGTGCCATAAAAATTTCATTTAAATCCATTATGTATTCTACAGATATTTGTTTCCAGTCTGATTAGTTTTTTTCTTTAATATTTTTAGTATGTATTTACAAAAAAGTATTTGGCTAGACATCGCTGTGTGAAATGTCCAGTTATATTTATTTATTTCAAAGCGGTTTCTTGTGTTGTTAGTTATTTTCGGTGGAAATGAAGGGTTTACTTCCAGTCTGTTATTTTTATATAACTTGTTGAAAGGAACAATGTATTAATTGTTATTGAGACAAACTTGCCAAAGGTATACATTAATAGCATACTTAATACAGAACAATGCAATTAGTGAACTAATTAGCTACTAAACGATGTCCTTATTAATTTAAAATCAATAATAATAAGACAGCACTTTAAAAAAATCCTTACCTTTACAAATTAAGGGTTTTTCAATATTTTTGTACATTTAAATCGTTGAAACAAACAACCTCCTTTTTAAAGTCTGCTAATGAAGGAAAGTAAGTCATTAAATTGCAGCTGGAAAAAGGTTAAGTTTTTTGTATATTGTTCAAACTCTTATGATAATTTAAGTTACTAATAGGTTTAATTGCTTTACGTATGACTAAATTAATATTTTTACTCAAGTACCTGACTTAATTAACTTAACTGGCCGACTTAATTAACGTTTGACGTATTGGTTAAATTTTTACTCTTGCGGGCATTAGGTTCGGCAAAACAGTAGAAAAACACCAGTATGCGCTGGAATCATATTTTCAGGCATTTTTTAAGCTTGTATTTCTGCCTCTTCTTCATCGTGTCGATGTGGTTCTTAATGAAATATCAAATTTTGATTTGCCAATATTTTTCTGTGCACTAGCGACACATCTATAAAATAAATAAATAATGCTAAACATTTCACACAGCGGTATTTAGCGCCAAAACAAAGCTTTTACTATGTGGAACAGATAATCAGAACAAATATCTGTAGACCATGCAAACATTTGTCCTGCAGCGGGAATCGAACTCGCTGCCTCCTGCGTCTCAGCCAGCTATTCGCCCACTGCGCCACACAGGTCGTGAATATACAAAGGTTATGTGGCATAGAATGCTTTTGAGCATTAAGTCCATATTTATACTTGTTGTTAAGTGGAATAGTATTTTCAATCAATCAATCAAACTTTGCCACTGCAACAGCGCAAGAGCGTCTGTAGCAGTAAAAGTATTCCAAGAATTAGGGTACAATGGGTAGCTTAGTAAGTGTGCCATAGTCTGGGCAACTAAACTTTTTAAATGGATTTTTTTTATTATTGTACCTACTGACATATCTAAGAACATGTAGTTTATTGAAAGATGAAATAAATGAAATTAAATAAACGCTGACTCTAACATAGCCCTGTTTACTCCTATTTAGCCTACATCGACCCACTTGTATCCGGAGATGATTGAGTGATTTCCACGTGGGCCAGGGAAGGTCTTTTCCAGCAGGCATCTTCTCTGCAGGCTCTTTATATTTTTCTGGTGAAGCATTTCAGGATTAAGCATTTTGAAAAGTGGCTATAAATTTCAAATTTGAAGGTCCTCAGCCACTGCGTTGCCCGTGATAGACAGATTTTAAAATAATCGTGTATTATTTCTGGATTATACCCAACTTAGCACGTAGCAAGTGAAATCACAGAACGTATTGGTGTGCTTTTGTTTAAAATACAAAACTACTCACCCCATTACAAATATTGAAGGAAACATAAATAATGTACCTACTTAATTTTATTGTTAATTTGTTACGCTCGCATACTAACATAGTTTTATGCATCTATTTAGTTTTGTAAGTTTTCATTATTAAGTTAAAGCAAATTCTTTTTTGAAATTAAAGTTTCTTTAACCGTAAGTACAACTCAATAAATCCAACTAAATGGCGTCACAGTTTTTTAACTTGGCGCAACTAATGATGCGTGTGAGCTAAACGCTCTCTAATTAGATAATTCGCGTTCAATCCGCGGAGGCGTCGCTGGAGGACGTATAATGATGTGATTCTATTGTCCCACCTGACTTATAGGTGATAAGTACAGTGTACAATTATAAACAGAAAGTAATCTTACTAATTCTGTTATGACTCGATAAGTAACTCGGGGGTAGATTTTTCGCATTTATAAATTTATATTGAGCAAGTGTGATTAACACTTCAAAGTATAACAAATAATAAATGCAATAAATAATTCAAAAAGCCTCTTTAGACATTAAAAAAGTATTATATGAGGTAATATTATTCTTGTAACATAAAAAATATTTAGAAATTCATGCTTTCATTCGTAGTTCTCAGGACAATGATTCAATAAAATAAATTAGTATGCATTTTTTTGAGACAACACACGATCCATATAGTTTTAGTAAAGACATAAATCTATAGGTTAAAAATTAAATTAAAATTAAATATGCAATGGTAATGGTATTGTTTAATAAATCTCTAAATCAACTTGGGCAAATCGGTTTGTCCGAGGATAACTTTCGAAGCGTTTATCCGATCATCGTGAAATTTGGTATATAGGAATATTGGAATATGGTATATGACTAAATGAGCTAAAAATGTGGTGGGGTTGTTGAGTTATTGGAGTTTAAGAGGGGTAAAACAAACTAAAATGGGACTATCTGGCCAAGTGGCACGTCTAACAAAAGGTCTTTGTGAGTATATTTTGACCTTGTTTTTATTTATAGTTCGAACCTTGTAGTTTTTAAGTTATTAGCCATAATAAAAACTGAACTTTTACAGAATTCATAGGGTATACCAGTGGCCTCACACTGCTGAAATTTGGTATGCACGTAGCTTTAGTGACACAAATATAGGGAAAAAGTCTGAAATCCGGAATAACTGCAATTTCTACCCCAAAAACGAGTAAATTTGAATGAAACTGTACGTCAAGTTAGGTGATTATGTATTTCCTGGGACTATTTTGAAAGTCAAAGATTACAAATAATATATTTTTGTGTTTATGGAAGGCTCGCGAGGTCTCAGTTCGGGGCGAACTAGAATAAATATGAAATAAAAATTATATCAAAAGTAGGTATATTCAGTTTAAATAAAAAAATGTAGCGGCAAATTATTCTTGCAACTACGTACTCTTTCAAACGCTATGTTAAACGAAAGCGCGCAATCTAACCATACCCGAACACTATAGTGAAAGCGCCAACACTCCGACCATACCCGAAGATCTTGACTTTTCCCACTGCACTCACTTTTACATTGGCATGGCTATAGGCTATAGGATAGGTAATGCCTCCGTGCTTGGACGGTCAAATGTTCAACTTAGCAAAGTTTGGAGTAGTGACTTCACGGACCATAATTGGTATTGCTGATTTGTTGCTGCATATTAATTAGGTATTTTATTGGTTTGACATTGGACTCTCAAGGACTATAACAAGTTTATTGGTCTGTCTGCCAAGGACTTATGGGGTTATTTAGTCGGTAACAGTTCGCATGTGGAATAGTTAAATCTGATTTTCATAGGTCCAGTTAATAACCGGACAGTTGGTAGTAACTGTATTACTAGCCGTTGAAAACTAGGGTTTAAGATTATGTACCTACCTATACTAATATTATACAGAGGAAAGATTTGTTTGTTTAAATTGTATAGGCTCCGAAACTACCGGACCGATTTAAAAAATTTTTCATTGTTGGAAAGCTACACTATCCCCAGGTGACATAGGCTACTTTTTACCCAACTGCGCAGAAGAAGGGTAGAATAGAATAGAATAGAATACAATTATTTATTTGACGCACAAAGAAAGATAGAACGGATCATAAACAAAATAGGTAGATAGACAGGAAAATTACAAAACAATGAGATTATATTAGACCTACAGCTAGAACACATACGTACCTACACTACCAGTAGGTAGTAGATACTAGGTGCACCAACTAGTCCCGCTCCGTGTCACGCGTGCCCAAACAGGCTCTGCCTCAGCTTTATGCTGCTTTGCTATAAATGATGCAAAGCAGCGCTGGTTTTCAGGAAGAGCCTTATGTAGGGTGACGTCACAAATTTAAACATAATAAGACCAATTATACAAAAATAAACATATTTATATAATAAATAAACAATGATATACAAAAACAATAAGATGTTATATATAGGTATATATATATATTAGAATTATTTAAGATAAAAGAGTAGAGGAGAATGGTTAGTTTGTGGCTGTTTGTAAATAGAGTCTCCTGAAAGTGATGAGCAGTAAAAAGTTAAAAAGAAGGCACCTTTGTTTGTAAGCGTACACGCATGCATCGCACATCCAGACTGGTAATGTTTTTTTTTTTTGTTTTTTTTTTATATTATACTTGTAGACACACAGGCTGACGGGCCTCCTGTTGTTAAGTGGTCACCGCCGCATATAAACTCCTGCAGCACTCGAGGTACCGCAGTCGCGTTGCCTAGCACTTTACACCTCTCTTGAGGGCGCTTAATTTGAAGCCCACCGGAAAAACCTCCGGAGGAAGGTCATTCCACATGTTGCAGGTGCGTGGAAGAAACGACCGGGTAAAACGCACCGTGTGAGACTTCCGCGCATCTTTCCATTTTTATTGATAAACTACGCGTGCGAAGCTGCAGATTGGTCAGCTAGTCTATAATAATTGCATACGTCATACCATGTCATCATAATAACTAGTGTTTCAGCCCGAACTGAGATCTCGCAGAACTACCAAAAAAATATATTATTCTTAGGGCGACTTACACAACGATACCTAAACGTATTTAGTGACTAAATATGATTTGAGGAGATGTCAAATCATACAAACGTCAAATTTAAACATGTTTAGTCGCTAATTATGTTTAGTGATCTTTGTGCCTGCCGGCCTTAATCTTTGACTAATTTTGTGCCACAAAATGAATAACCAAATTACTTGACCTACAGTTTCATTTAAATTAGAGAAACCGGGGGTTTATGTTAATTGGTTACCTTTTTAATTGCAGTTATTCTGGATTTCTGACTTTTCCCTATATTTTTGTTATTAAAGCTACACGAATACCAAATTTCAGAATTGTGGGGTAACTGGTGTACCCTGTGAAATTTGTCAAAGTTTTCTTTTTATTATGGTTAATAGCTCAAAAACTACAAAGATTAAACTATAAATAAAAACTGGTTTGAAATGTACTCACAAAGACCTTTCATTTGACGTTAGATTTGACCTAATAGTGTAATTTTTATTTTTTTTACCCCTCTTGAACCTCAATATCTCAACAATCTCCCAACATTTTTAGCTCATTTAGTCACACCAAAATTGTGCGATCACCACTTGACATACATAGGTGTGTGACACACACACCTATGTATCATATTTCACGATGATCGAATCAACGCTTCGAAAGTTCATCCTCGGACAAACAAAAAAACATACATACAACGCCGATTTTCCCAAGTTGATTTGGAAATGTCGCTTCGCTCGATCAATAATATAAAATTTTCCCGTTGTCACAGTATGCCATCTAGGAGTTTTGTTATCGACAATTTACATTCATCATCGCCTCGCTTTGCAAAATTAGAACTCAATCGACTGCGTTTTGCTCGTTATTTCATTAGATTTAGACTAAACCAACATACCAGTCAGGTTGAATAAAATCTCGCAAAAACACTAAATATGCTTGGTATGGTATGCCTAGAAAATGTATATGAAGAACCTTCTAGAATGTTCAGAGCGGCAAATAACTATGTCTCGCCGCGAACTAGTTATTACAACTTAATTCCATGTACCGCTAACAACTTTACAAGAATAAGCCATTAAATTAATTAAAATTTATTTTTATTGTGTGCAAGCATTATTATACGACTTTTTAATACATAATTAACATTTAAGTTGCAACTTTGTATGAAAATTTATGTATGCGATAGTGTTGGGCATCAAGTTTACCGATATCGATTAAAATGTTATAGGAAGGTAACATCGAAAGTGGGTTATAAAAATGCACTTTGCAAAAACGGTTTAGTGATTACGTATATTTATTTGGTATTTATCGAGTTTTTTAGTTATCATCCCGATAGATACTAAAATTGTGTTACAACAATTGAGGTCCCATGCGGACTGGAGTATTCAGAGCTACCGTCGAGAAGTTATGGCAGCTGCAAAAACCCTGTCTTCAGAATGAAAAAAGTCCACGTTATTATTAAAATAAATTACACTATCCCGACATCTAGTAATCACTGGAATTATTATAAATTAAATGGTGCATGCATGATAAATACCTGATAATATTAGTAACTAGTGGTTCGCCCCGAACTGAGATCTCGCGAGTCTCCCATAGAAATAAATATATATTAATCGTAATCTTTGACTATCAAAATAGTGCCACCAAATGCATATTCAATTTACTTGACCAATATTTTCATTCAAATTACAGGTAAAGGGAGTTAATGTTAATTGGTTATCGTTTTTTAAAGGTAGAAATGGCAGTTATTATAGATATCAGACTTTTTCTTATATTTTTGTCACTAAAGCTACACGCATACCAAATTTCAGCACTGTGGGGTCACTGGTGTAATTTTGTGAATTTTGTCAAAGTTCTGTTTTTATTATGGCTAACAACTTAACGACTACAAGGTTAAACTAAAAATAATAACGGTATCGAAATGTACTCACAAAGATCTTTTATTAAACGTGCCACTTGACCGGATAGTCTCATTTTGTTTTACAATCCCCCCCACATTATTAGCTCATTTAGTCACACCAATATTGTGCCATCACCACCTACCTATTCATTCAATCTAGTGCCTCTAGAGTGCGCTTTCTAGAACGGATTACGTAATTTCATTGAAATAATAATAGGTTTATATTACCGATTACATTTATTTGAATCAAATTTATCAGTTGTTTTGAAAGAAACAACTGATAAACATATATTGTATTTTTTCAAATTTTCGCTATCACTATACATAATTGATCGAGTGAAGCGAGATCTCTAAATCGACTTGGGCAAATCGGCGTTGTATGTATGTATGTTTGTGTTTTTGTCCGGAGATAACTTTCGAAGCGTTTACCCGATCATCGTGAAATTTGATACATAGTAGGTAGTGATGGTGTGATAATTTTGGTGTGACTAAATGAGCTAAAAATTTTGAGCTGTTGATGAGACATTGAAGTTCAAGAGGGGTAAAAAAATGAAAATGAGACTATTAGGTCAAGTAGGACGTTAAAAGAAAGGTCTTCATTAGTAAATTAAGACTCCGTTTTTATTTTTAGTAAAGTTCTTATAGTTTTTGAGTTTAGCCATAATAAAAACTGAACTTTGTCAAAATTCACAGGGTGCACCATTGATCCCATAGTGCTGTTATTTGGTATGCGTACCTACAGCTTAAGTGACACAAATATAGACAAAAGTCTGTAATCCAGAATAACTGCAATTTGTACCCAAAAAAGGATAACCAATTAACATGTATGTAACCCGTTACTTGTAATTTGAATGAAATTGTAGGTCAAGTTATTTGGTTATAAATTTCGTGTCACTATTTTGATAGTCAAAGATTACAAATAATATATCTTTTGTTTTTATCGGAGATTTGCGAGACCTCAGTTCGGGGCGAACCACTAGTTTGTATTGTTTTGGTTTATATCACTTCGTACGATAAACGTCATCATGCGATTCGTCGCATTATAATAATTAACATATCCGCACTCAAACAACGCACGGTCAATCTTGTCGATCTTATTTCTCAGAAGACCTCGGAACAATTCGTCGACTAAAAACAATTAAATCGTAATTAAGGACCGTATTAAGGGAGCCGGTATGCGCGGGCACATTTATTTTCTCATTTAAGAATAGTGTTGTAGGTGTCAAAATTATCGATAAAATTTTTAAATTCTAGTCTCATCGCTATCATTGTCATATTGTTCTACCATGTGGTTCTATTACTATTTGGTAGTTAATTTTTGATAACTGATATAGGTTTTAAATTTTATTTTATAGTATCACGAAGTGAGATTATTATCATTGATGTAATGTATTATTTGTGGATAAAAACCTTATGAAGCCATAATTCTCGTGAGAAAGCTCACCCATAATCGTTTGACGCCTACAAAAACTAACAAAACAAAACCGGCCATTAATCCGACGCATTCAAAATTCACGATTCAATTTTTGAATAGCCGATAAAACTCGACACTCGAAACGCCCGCCAATTTCGCATGCATAAACATCGTAAATCTCATTCAATGAAAATGAGTATCGATAATCGATATCGCGTTTTACGATCGATTCATTACGGCACTACGCCGGTCATTCGGACAATGTTGGCTTATGTCTATTACGACCACTTCTTTATTAATTAGATCGTAAGCTTGCTTATAATTCGAATGCAGTTGATTTGAATATTTGAGTGGGCGAGTACCAAAGAAAGACGTTAGATTTGTAAATGATTTAGCTGCTCGAATGGGTAACGGTTTTAGGAATGCGTCTAATCAATATATCTGGGATTACCGCTACGTTCAATCACACTGGTATCACAGCTTCTGTTAATGTGTCTTACAAAATCCTTCATCGCAGAGTCAAGAGCATGAAAAATGTTCCCTTGGTCTTTCTTTGAGAAAATGTTAATAATTTCTTGTGATTCTTCTTCTTTCTTTAAGATTCCTATGGTTGATCTGCCAAATAGATTTTGTCAAGTCTTTAGCCCACGTAACTTCTTGTACTGTTAATTATACTTATAATAGACTTACACTAGTCAAGAGCATTTAGATTGATAATCGATATCGATAGTTTTACCATCAATAACCCATCACTAGTTACCGATGTGGCCATTGGGACAATGTCGTCTCGCGTCCAAAACAATCACATCTTCATTAATTACTTCAAGAATTTTCCCGATGGCTACCACAAAAGGCGCGGGGCAGTGTGCAAGTGATAATCAGATGAGAATTGAAGTTATGATTAAATGAGTTCTGGTGAAATGAGATAAGAAGTTGTTGTGTATGTTTTAATTATGCAGTGGCTTGTTTGATGACATTGTTTCGTGTAGTGTCGATTAAATTATGTTTTATGTGAACAATATTGATAATTTGGCGGTCGATGACTTTTACATGAAATCAATTAGAACGGTTTTTCGTACAAATGACAGCCTTTTTTGCTTCTTTTGTTTGACAGCATGTGTGAGTTGCGACAAGAGATGGTTTTTACTTTTTTGTAGATATTCATGATTCATAGTTTATATGAAATAACTGTCATACAAAGCCACCATCAAAACCAACTTACCTACAAGTCTTAGCTTCGCTGACACTCGAACCCCACCTTATTTCCTCGTATGTGATAATGGCAGGCGCGGCCTCATTTCAATTTGTCGCTACAGTTTTTGCCATGTGATTTTAATCGACATTCTTTTTAATCATCCTTTCCCATCTCTACGACTAAACACTTAAACACATCTCAACATTTGCAGTTTAAGTATTTATTCTCACTCACCGAACGGGCGTTAGTAATCTAAAAAAGACAATGGTAACATTTATTTATTTATTTACGTTAAGGAAAACCAACAGCTATATTAACTTAAAAATCAACTAATACAAAACAGAAAGCCAATTATAGGTTTTCACGTATAGAAACTTTTTAGCAACACATCTAGATAAGAACATATTTAAACATAACAGTATAGTATAACACACTGAAGAAGATACAATCATAAGTTTTAGTACAATTTTAAATTGTGTGTTCGTAAAACTTTTTTCTACTGGAGCTCTCTCAAAGAGTGTTTGTGTGTGAAAGGGTGTGTGGTGTAAGTGTGTGAAAGTGGGTGTGTGGTGTGAGTGTGTGTGAGGGTATCAGTTTTTAGTGTACAAATAAATAGGTATATATATATATATATTTTTTTAATCAAGTGCTTAAAGTTTAATATCTAATGTTTGATTTATTTTATTCTATACTACCGCCGCAGAAACGATTATCGTAGGGGTAAACGTGTTCTGGAGTGGAGAAATTCTTTCACTGATACAAATATGTACTATCCTGAGGGCTTTATGCTATACTAGCTTCCGCCAGCGGCTTCGAACGCGTGTTTTGTCTATGAAAAGTAGTCAATCCAGGTCATAATCCATCGATATACTAAATTTCATTTAAACCCATTCAGTAGTTTTTGCGTGAAAGTGTAATAAACATGAACACGTACATCCATACAAACTTTCGCGTTTATAAAATTAGTGGGATTACTATTCGATAAAAACCCAGGCGAAGCCGGAGCGGGTCAGCTAGCTTGTGAATAATAAATCACTGTATAAATCTATACCCGTTGTGCAGTGGGAGAACAGCCAGCTGAGACGCAAGAGGTAGCTAACGGGTTCGATTCCCGCCGCGAAACAAACAACCGCGTTTGCATGATCTTCAGATATTTGTTCCGGGTCTGGTTGTTTCTCTATTGATTTATCAGTATATATTTCAAAAAAGTAAGTATTCTATCAGTTATCCGGTTCCCATAGTACAAGCTTTGCTTAGTTTGGGGCTAGATGACGCTGTGTGAAATGTCCAGCATTATATATTTTATTTATTAATAATAGGTCTGAGACAATGAGCGTACAATACCGTAAAACCGGTGGATCTCACTCACTCGTAAAATGAAGTCATAATGGTAGCAATTTGTGTGGTCACGCAATCTACACACGTATTAATTACCCTCATTTACTAGAACATGGCGTTTTGTATGTAAAAAAACCGGCCAATTGCGAGTCGGACTCGCGCACGAAGGGTTCCGTACCATCACACTAAAAAAAATACAAAAGTAACGGCCGAACCAATTTCGATGAAATTTGGTGTATACATAGATTATAACTTGGATCACCACATAGGCTACCATTTATCTTATAGTTCCCATGGGATAAAAATCGGGTGTCAAGTCAAGTTGCAACAGCGAGTTTAGCTATATTTCTAGGTTACCTACATATTTAGGAGTGTAATGCGTACGAAGTCGCGGGCAACAGCTAGTTATCTATAAGAACGGCAAAAAAATCATGTCATCATGTCAAAAAATCAAGCCCCACTTAAATATTTATTTTAATGAAAATGAAATATCCAGCAATATATTATATATTTATTTTTAATACACTAATTAGGTACACACGGCTACACATCAAGCTATAAATTTCCAGAATATGCTGGCTTCTCATTCTATGAAAAGCCTACATAATGCGAGGTCAGCTTTTACTGGATATATTAGCTTGATGTGTAACCGTGTGTACTAAGGATTTTAGCTACTTTAAATGGAATCTTTTGCAATAATAATTTTAAACCCGTAAAATCTGTTTACACAATAATGTATATGATGTGGGAAAATACATGAACATTATATAAAATAAACATATCCATAAAAAGAATCAACACTTCTAAAATGTAAATATATACCAAAAACGAATAGCAGATATATAAGGTGTCGCAATTTAAACTAACTTTATTGAAAGGACGATTACTATACCAAAAATAAAATAAAATGTATGTATAAAATGTTCTTGTTTTATCATCAAAATCTCGAGAAAATCGATAAAATGCTGCTCGACGTTAGAGAACTAGATTATTGTACGATGCCTCATGCCACAGATTTCTAAAAAGTTACTACGAGCCGTTCAATGCCCTGGCCCGGTCACTTATCCAGTCAACAGAGCGTATATAGTGTGTACGGCTGGACGGTAAGAAAAACAAAATTTTTTGGATTAAAAAAAATTGGTTGTTTGTAAAGTCGGTTTACGGACGATAATTTTACGTGATAACGAGTGGAAGAGCGATACGTCATAAGCCGAACGCTTAGGCCTATCGTGCCTCTCTATTGCTTTTCCTCGCTCTCGCTTGCACGCTAGGCTCAGGCGGAACGTGACACTTTTTGCGTGCAGCTGGCGTCCATCGATTTATAAGACGTTATCACGTCAAAATATTATTTATTTATTATTTATGGTCTCAAAAATATACATTCATTATTTGTAGTTTAAATTGCAACACTTTATACAGTCTGTTACCGCATTCACGACATTAATTTAAAACACATGCAGAATCGTAATAACAGATTTTAGAAATTGGTTTAATACGGGTAGTTTGAATATTTATCCAGTAATCGATACATTTCCAATAAACAATTTTTAACGTAGATCGACAGCGCCGTGACGATGCCGCTTAGTTAGTTTAACAGGTACCTACCTATTTAGATGATGAATGAATATGATTTGGTTACCTATTTAACACAAGCTGTTTCATTGATATTTTAGGACTTGAAATTAATGTGGATTAAAAATTAAAAAAAATTCATGGTAATAAAACTATTTACAACAATACTAGCCATCAGCCTACCCGCGAATGTCGTAAATGCGGTGACAGTATATAGTTGATACTTGCTATAATGCTATTTGTTATGGCAGAGCTCTTGGACAGTAAACAGCTCGTTCATACCAGCGAGTCTCGTCGTAAAGTGGTCGCAATGAAGAGACGAGTAAACTATAATAATGGACAAAAACAGACTGCAAAGGCAATATAACACTTCATTATTGCCCGCTACATTTGCAAATTCCCAAAAAATAAACAATTTAACAGAACAGTTGGCAACACACTCACGTTACTTTTTGTTTTGTTGTTCGCACATATTTCTAGAAGTTGTTATGAATACTCAAGTGCGTATTATTTTACTTAGAAAACTTTTGTGATTTATTTCCATCATTGATCGAGCGAAGCAAGATCTCTAAATAAACTTGGGAAAATCGGCGTTGTATGTATGTATGTTTGTTTGTCTGAGGATAACTTTCGAAGCGTATATCTGATTATCGTGAAATTTTCTAAATAAGTAGATAGTTACGGCACAATTTTGGTGTGGATAATGGCGGGTTCCTATATCCGTCGGTAACAGACTACGCCTCGTATCTCCTTGAAAAAGTGTCAAACTAGTATCAAACTTTTAACAGGTTTACAAGGAGAAACGAGTCGTAACTGGTTACCGACGGATAGAGGAACCCGCCATAAATGAGATAAAAACGTGAGAGAATTCAAAAGGGGTAGAAAAAACAAAATGAAACTATCCGGTCAAGTGGCACGTTTAATAAAAGGTCTTTGTGAGTACATATCGACCTTGATTTTAATTTTAATTTAAACCTTGTAGCTTTTAAGTTATCATTATCAGCCATAATAAAAACTGAACTTTGATAAAATTCACAGGGTGCTTCTTCTTGACCCCACAGTGACCCCCACAGTGCTGAAATTTGGTATGCGTGTAGCTTTAGCAACACAAATATAGGAAAAAGTCAGAAATCCAGAATAACTGCAATTTCTACCCCAAAAAAGAGTATCCAAATAGCATGAACTCCCGTTACCTGCAATTTGAATAAAACTGTAGGTCGAGTACGTTGGTTAGCATTTCGGGGCATTATTCTGATAGTCAAAGATTACAAATAATATTTTTTTGTTTTTTATGGGAGACTCGCGAGATCTCAGTTCGGGGCGAACCAGTAGTTATTATAAATACGCCCCCTTATTACCTAAGCCAAATTGCTCTCGCGTCGCTATCGCTAGTCAAGCCATCCCTTTCACACATACAGGACGTACCTTACGTGTGAAAGGGATGGCCTGATTAAGCAATAGCGAAGCGACAGCAATTTGGCTTAGGTAATAAAGGGGACGGTATGTCGGTTGAAACACTGAAAAAACGGTACGTGATTAAATTCCATATTTATAATAATGAGTGTTTAATAAAATAAGCACATTATTAATTAACAGTACATTGTTATACAAGGGTTGTAAGCGATCTATTGTTATTTTGAAGTACGAGCGAGCTAATACGAGCGAGACGCTAATCGAGGGTGTTATTGATCGCTTACACCCGAGTATAATACATACATTTTCATCACGAATGCGAGAAAAGTTCTTGTAAAAATCCTCGTGCCCGGTATACTTACATTGTTTTTTTTTCACTTCTAGACCCTTTCATATAATAGAAATAACTAATTTTTCATGGCTTTTGTATTTCATTATACCTAGCATCTTTAACGGGTATGAACCTTACCTATTATATTTATAACCTAGTTGACCTGCCGAAATTCGTACCGCCTTGACATGCACATGACGCGGGCTGCCAATGGTTCTACCCCGGTAGAATTGTCAATCGGCCATCATTAGGTGAATCTTTGTATAAGAAAATTAATTTGCTTTATAATTTTATTTTTTGCGTGAATTTATCTTTGTTTTATATATACGAGTAGTATAGATAGAAATAAGGATTTCTTATTGAGATTGTATTTCATTTTAGCTTATATAAATGCAATGAGCCTCATTCTATTTCCAAATTTACTTGCAACCGTAAATCGCATTTACTGAGCCGATATTTACAATGACCGACTTTCAAAGCATGACTGATGAAAATAAATAATCATAGCTACATACAGTCGCGTAGATCGGGTATTAAGAACTGCGAGTACCACAGTGTGGCACTATCTGAAACAACAATTTGCATGGCACCAAACCTCTTGCCTTAATCGGCTCAAGTCGTTTAAATTATGATATTGACAATAAAGAAGGAAAAGCTGATAATAAGTTTCAAAATAATATTGCTAACCCTGTAACGAAAATAACAATTTCACTTATCTTCTTCTTAGCGTGTCAAGAGTTGTACGTTTTCATTTATAGTATATTGGACAGGTGTTTGGCCACAACAATAGCATTAGGCGATGCGGTTAATAGGTCCTCCATCGTACAGAAGTTCGGACACAAAGGGCACATTAGCAAGTGCTGCATTGACTGCGCGGAATAACCGCAGTCGCACTGCGTTGAGTTAGGGTCCCTGAATCCCCATTTGCACATATTAAGTCTGCAGCGGCCAACCTGGGTGTGGAGCCTGTTTAAAGACTTCCAGACTGGCCACGGCAGACCGTGCCCGGGTGGCGACTGTTCCTGGGGGGGTGATAAAATCAGGCGGTGGGGAGTTACTTTTTATCCACAGTGTGCGTCTAGCGGCAGCCGGGTCATCGCTCGTGGCCCTTGTGAAGCGTTGATAGCTTGTACGACTTTTAAAGCGGCCCTGTGGGATGTGATGGTCATATAAGGGGTGTCGACAATCATGCTCGTGTTTGTGCTTTTCAACAGAGCAAGCCACATCTCGTCGCACTCCAGGGGGTGATATGCCTGCCAAAGGGTATACCAGGTTTAGGTTCGCTTCAGACATCCTGTTATTATCGGGCATGTATCATTTAACGCGACATCGACGACCTTCCATCCTTTCACTAATAAAATACTTTCTTTGTTTCAGATACAACGAAAATGACAGCAAACTCCACCATCAACACAAAAAACACTAAAATCACGAGGAAACTGTGATAATCATGGAAGTTTTAAGAATAGGATTGACTTGATAGATAAGCCCAGTGGTAGACATAGAATATAATTTGGATAGTGAATAAGATATTGTTTGATAGACTAAAAGTTAATGATGCTGCATCTAATAGATAGTTGGAACTCAAAGTGAATTAGATGATGTTACAGTGGTAGATAGAACTTAAAGTGGATCAGATGAGGTGGTTTTGAGGATGCCAGATCGGGAGACGGTGGGACCTGGGGGTGGTTTCTTACCGCTACAGTTTCCCTCGGCTTTCGCTGCCTTCCATGCCACCACTCCGCAGGGGCAGCAGTCTGCGATGCATCACGCGACACATTACCATCACCATGCTCAGTGAGTAACTCTTTTTTATATTCCAACTTGCTGACCCGCCCGTGGTTTCGTCATTAAAAACATTACCCACCTTCTGTGCAGTTGAATAAAAAGCGGCCAAGTGCGAGTCGGACTCGCCCATGAAGGGTTCTGTAACAAGTAATATAATATAAAAGTTCTTGTAGTTCGTTGTAACTTTTTTATATTTGAGTTGATTGAATGAAAGGTAAATTGCGGTTTACAATTTATGACCTTAATAAGCTAACACCCAGGCTAGGTAAATGTATAAAACGATTTCTGGCGGCGATATGCCAGCCAGATACACTGCTCTACTGCCATTACTAGATCGTCTGACCATCAGGTGGTCTTACTAGTAAAAATAATATTACATACAATAATGATATTGTTTACATCTTCGTAGATTTTTCACTTCGCGTGTTACTCTTTAATAGCCGCTCATTACTGTAATCGCTTACCGCCAATAGCTAATACTCATTCATTACAATCTCCACTAATAACTCCTAATTATCTTTTCTTGGCATATTTTTAACTTTAACCGCTGTTTAATAACCTATCGGATGTTGTAAAGTCTTCGAATCCATCTACATATTTAATTTTATTATGATTCGCTCCGATGCAAGTGTCCTTTCGTATTATAAGTATTCATGTTCACTACTAGTCAGTACTTTTATTGGACTAGTCCATAAAATAGAGTGGTTCATTTAGCATCGAACACGGACTACATAACCATTTTATTACATAATTGCGGTTACACTGCGTTTCAAAATGCCAACATTGTCATACTCATTGATAATTATAAAATTCAAAAAGCAGCGGTAACCATAAAATTCGTATAATTCTCCCTGCATATTCAGTTCCATTAGTGCATTTCTGTCTTTGCTATCTTTTTTACGTTCCAGAGTTTTTTTTAGAGTTTATATCGGGAGCAGGTAGAAATTGTTAGATAAGATTAGAGACGGCGTCTTAACCCGAAGTTTACGGTTGCACCGTAAAACCGTCCCAACGACAAGGTGTTGCTTAAAGATAATTTATTGCGAAACATCGGACACGAAAGCCGGCCGATTTGACGACAGCATTAATCTTCCGTAACTGGATACAATAAAACGCGGTAAGAATCGGAAAGATTCGAATCAATAGACAGACAGGAAGTGTTCAGATTGAGACGTAGACGTTTGAATGTTAATAAAAAAAAAACACTTTTTTGCCGGGTGGGTTTGGATAAATGAGTTATTTTCTCTGGTGATGTATTTCGGTGACAATTATCTAGCTCGGATCTATAAAAACAGGCGTTACTTGAACTTATCTGAAAACAATTAAAAGTTATCATTTTGTTTCAATGAATACTCCTGACTTTGACATTTATCGCACCCTGAATCAAGTTATTAGGAACTCAAGGCTTCAAACTAATTAAAAAGATTAACCCCACTACTAGTAAATACATTAAAAGTTTACGAGAGGCTTATAAAATACATTTGTTCGTTATCCATCGTCTGTTGAGATTTCTTGAATCTCAGGAAGATGGATGTACGAACCTGTCGTAATTTATTTGGGCACCTCATTCTGTGGTGTACAGTACTTATTTATACTGATTGCATGGGTTATAAAATCTGGAGGCTCTATAAAGACGTATAGGCGCCTCCAATTTAATCCTTAACGGTATATTTGTTTAAGGGGTCCTCAATCATAAAAATAAATCAAAGACTTTTTTCAGCGCCATATTTACTCGTAACTTTTTAGCTTCTAGCATGTAGGTACTATTGGGTTTAGATAGGGCTTCTCTCTATAGATAACTAATAGATCAGTTTTATGCAAGTCTGACCCATTGCTGTCAGGCTGCTACTTCGAGATTATCGAACCATAAGGCCGATATTGCCCTGCGGTCGATCTCCATACCTTAGCCACCACTTTGTAACTGTCTGGGTCCATCTTTTGTTATTCCATTCTCCTTGTAATTTTAGATAATAATTACCAACTTTAACGTAGAGGTTGGTCATTATATCTTATCATCAGGCATAAGACGTTCTCTTGGAAGGGGGGTACTGCACAATACACCCCAATGTTATTTTTTTTTTCGAGTCTCGCTGTTGGCCTCTGAGGCCGTTGCAGCTTAACCGAACTTTTGGCGGGCGCAGAAGGCGCTCAGCCTTGTAAGTTTTGATGAGGCAACTAGCGCAAGGGCACCACTTAGGTACGAACCTCGGCTTGGGCTGTTGCCAGGGTGGGGATAGGCGAGAAGCGCCCGGTTACGTGCTTGTACCTCGTATAGGCGGCGACTGAAAGGACTCGTCGACCTCGCCGGCGAGGTCGGTGTACCTGTCAAGTGTTTGCTCTGTTTAATGTAGATGACTCAGAAATCTCTTCCGCATTAACGGAGGTGATTTCGTCATCCGGGTCTCCGAGAACGTGTCTCGGACGACGGAGGGTTTTGTTCGCGGGCGGATCTATCGGATAGTCCGGAATGGTATATACCAAAGGATTCGGATGATGAGTGGCAAGTTCATAATGTCGCTTAGAAGCGTAAGCTTGATGAACTTACACCCCAACGCGGGACGTCAGTGCAGATTTTATTCCTCCCCACCCTAGAACTAGTAGACGTTCATTGCCGAACATAAGCCACTATAGATTTCCACGGTAGCCAACCTTGTGCGGCTTGCACCCGGCTCCCAGCGACCTATAACAGGTCATCCTTTCATCAGTGGGGGACCATCCTACGCTGCGTTTTTCAGTGCGTAGTCACAAGAATATTTCTTCCCCAATGAACGTCAATTCTTCGAGCAATGTGAAGTGATTCGAGTATTGGAGTTATCCATACTAATATTATAACCTCGAAAGTAACTCCTTCTGTCTGTCTCTCTGTCTGTTTATTGCGTTTTCACGACTTAAACGACTGGACCGATTTCGTCAAAATTTGGTATACAGATACATTATTATAACTGACAGCGAAGAAGGAGGATAATGTTTTTATTGACAAAATACGCGTGCGAAGCCGGGGACGGGAGCCAGTAACGTAATAATTTTAGGTTTTTTCTGAGAACCCTTTGTAGATGTGAGATGTATTCCCCCGGATTCATTAACGACAGTTCCACTGCGGCTCATTAAACCCGCAGTAATTGCCACCACGTGGTTATTTCAAGCCGGCCTATTTATAAGCACAATGGCTTGGACTTCGGTATTTCGGCGCTGGAAAGGTTCATACGACAATGCGGTGCGTTTTTGCTGGAGCGTACTGCGCTATATTGTGCCTTGTCTAATACCATTTACTTTTCATGAACATCCACATTACTTCCCGTACTGCTGGGTATAGGCTTCCCTAAGTAAGTTATTAGCTTTTACAAAGAATATATTAAATGGTCTAGATATAATAAACCTAAATAGTCACTTTAATCAAAATTTAAGATCGGTTTGGTGACTGCAGTTACAAAGTAAAAAGCTAAAGGGAGAAACGACATAATATCTATCACCAAGAAATAGAAACAGTGAATAACAACATCCACCCTCTTTGTTCTTCTCCACCAAAAGATGCTGCTATGCTGATATGCTGAGATAGCATCATCATTTCATTTTCTCTGTCAAAAATTGCAGCTATTCGTCAACACACGTCTTCATCTGGTTCTTCTTCAGTGAAAGATGTTGTGCTGAGATAACTGCATCATTTTATTTTCTCAGACATTCCTCAACACACGTCGTTATCTGATATATTTGTAGTACTGCACTGCATTGCCATGTGAACCTTACTTCCCTCGCTTCGTCAAACTCAATTCTGTCCGGCCACAAAGATGTGTGTTGCCTCAAAAGAGGTGTTGCAAGTCGCTTGTCGTTTGATTCATTAAGAACCCCTTTGAACTGATGAATAGGTAGCCACGTTCCATCGCTTGCATCTCCGCGTGATCACAGCTACTAATTTAGCTTGCACTCTGTCACACTCGGCAGTAAAGAGCAGTTTAGTGGTCATGTACAGCTACGTTTGTCCATAAATAGAGACGTTAGGTTAGCGTTTATTTATTGCCTACTAAATGTATTTCATTCTTACATTTGTCATTGACTGCATCTCGGTAACGTCGATTTGATCCGACGAGAATAGAGAGAAGCAGGACATTCTTTGCTGTTTGAATATTGAGACTGGCTGGTACTTTACCAAATACATTAATCAGATATGGCACAAACTTAAAATTTAGTTCTTGCTATCTATCTATACAAATGCATATGTTTTTATTTAATAAGTTTGTGTTTACTATAGATTAACTAGTAGTATTTTATACTATACAGCCTCCAGCACCCACCGTTGGGCATAGGAATGAATGAAAGAAAATTCTTTGTTACAAGCTAGACACAACAACAGTTAAAACAAATAACAACATTTATATTATATATATTTATTTATTCTTTATCTGATGAAATCTTCAGTTCATTTTGAATCGTCAACTTACGCCTGTTCCTCGCAACCAATCCGGGAAGACTCAGGCAATAATACCATAATAAAGGCATATACAGGAACTAACCGACTCTTATAGCCTAGCTAAACCTAACGTTCCCTTCGAAACAATACTTATAAAACTCACTAACAGTCATCTATCCAAATGTTGACCATGCTAAACGCTGCATCGACAGGCAGGATTAAATCGAAACTTTAATTTGACTGGATTTCAGTGAATTTGCCTTCAGCTTAGAACAACCAGGCAAGTTTTAAGGATAGCAGCCGCAAGATTCACAACAACCAACCCAGCCGCAAGCAACCAAGCCAGCGGCCAAACAAAAGCAGGTTAAGAAGTAAAGCAGTTTAAGAAAAACTAACTTTTAAAATATGGCCACGATGGCTAAGGCGGGTTTTTATATCCATCGGTAACTGACTGTGAAACCGTTTACCTTGAAAATTGTCAATTTCTTCATGTTTCAAATTAGACACTATTTCAAAAGGAAATTGACACTTTCGTGGAAAAGAGTCGTAGTCAGTTACCGACGTATTTAGAAACCCACCATAACTTCATTTTTTTTTTATTTCCGCCTGTATTAACACCATTGTCTTAAACCACAGAATGCAATGTACAGCTTCAGGACAACATCTAACACATGTCACCACAAAAGCTATGGAGTATTAAAGAGCTATTGAAGAGCCCGCATCCCACTAGCCTCTTTGTGATAGCGTCCTGTCTCCACAAATCATCTGAGAAAAAATGATGAGTAGAGACAAAAGCATCATCGATGATTGGTCTACGTGTGTGGTGGTCCATTGTTTGTATGTTCGTGGCAATTACAAGCTTTATCGTTGTTTAACAGTACATAATGATGTTAATTATTTTTATATTAGGTAGTTTTGTTTCCCGACTTTAATATCAATTATTATTATTATTTACAACGACGGAAACGGCATTGTTTTTTAGGGTTCCATACCCAAAGGGTAAAACGGACCCTATTACTAAGACTCCGCTGTCTTTCTGTCTGTCTGTCCGTCTGTCACTAGGCGTGAACATGAACCGTGATAGTTAGACACTTGAAATTTTCACAAGATGATGTATTTCAGTTGCCGCTATAACAACAAATACTAAAAACAGAACAAAATAAATATTCAAGGGGGCTCCCATACAACAAGCGAATTATTTTTGCTCGTTTTTGCTCGATATTGCAGCAACAGGTAGACGCTTGAAATATTCACAGAATATTTAGTTATGTATTCGCTTTAAAAATAAATAATTAAATTAAAATTAAAAAAAATACTTAAGGGGGGCTCCTATACAACAAACGTGATTTTTATGCTCGTTTTTATAGATACGGAATCTTTCGTGCGAGAGTCCGACTCGCACTTGGCCGGTTTATAATTTTACTATAGTTGAATAATGTCAATTGAGCGATAATTTGCCCAAAACGCTCGCCCGTCTATAAACTGTATTTCCGAATATTTTAACAAAGTTGTTACTGACATCTGTTATAGTCCTATCATTTGATTTGTTGTTCTTACACCGTGAAGTCTTTATTTTTGGTAAAACTTAATCCGTTTGTAATTCCATTAGGGCATTGACTGTGCTCGTAATTTGTGTTATTTATGTAAATCGATTTGGTTTTACAGCTACTTTTTGTTTTTCAATGTATTATTAACATCTTCAAACTCGGACATTTTTTTATATACATTATAGGCTTGCGTTTGACCACGATCTCGCCTGATGGTAAGCGATGATGCAGTCTACGATGGTACACGCTTGCCTAGAAGAAACCTATTCACTCGCGACTTAAAGAAACCCAGGCTGTAGCTATCTGGAAACACAGACTCTGGCAAGGCGTTCCACTCTTTGGCGGTGCGCAGAATAAAGATCGAAGAGAACCGCTTTGTGCGAATGGGAGGTATTTCTACCATATAGCGGTGGCGCACCGCAGAGTGTCTGGTTGCCCGTTGATAGAACGGAGATGGTGGGATCAGGTTGAAAAGTTCCGCCGCACACTCCCCGAAATGTACTCGATAAAAAACCGAGAGGCTAGCAACCTTTCGTCGATGCTCCAGGCTGAGGAGCCTTGCATCAACTAGCTCATCGTTACCTATGAGCTTCTTGGCTCTTTTCTCAATTGATTCCAGAGCTTCAAGTTGGTACTTCGCTGATCCGTCCCAGAGGTGAGAACAGTACTCCAAACACGATCGGACTTGTGCTGGGTACAAATTGAGCAACTGTCCTGGTGTGAAGTAGTGCCTCACCTTTGCGAGTATACCAAGCTTTTTAGCAGCCAACTGGGCTTTCGACTCAATGTAGGAGCCGAAATTGCGAGTCGGAGTTAATGTGATACCAAGAAGCTCGAGGTGGTCAGATATAGGCACGGATACATTTCGGAAAGTAGGGAGACCTTATTAAAATGGTATTACTAGTGGTTCGCCCCGAACTGAGATCTCGCGAGTCTCCCAAAACAAAAAAAAAATATTCTATGGGCGACTCGCAACGATGCCTAAACGTACCTATTTAGTGGGTAAATATGATTTAAGGAGTTGTCAAATCATACAAATACGTACAATTTAAACACGTTTAGTCGCTAAATACGTTCAGGGATCGTTGTGCAAGCCGGCCTTAATCTTTGACTAATAAAATTGTGCTACGAAATGTGAATCCAAACACTTAACCTACAGTTTCATTCAAATTACAGGTAACGGGAGTTCATGTAAATTGGTTACTCTTTTTTGGGGTACACATTGCAGTTCTGGATTTCAGACTTTTGCTTATATTTGTGTTACTAAAGCTACATGTAAACCAAATTTCTACAGTGTGGGGTCACTGGTGTACCCTGTGAATACCCCTTGAAACCCCGCAAACAAATTAAATAAAATAACATTTATTTGTGACAACACAAACAGAACAAACACACACAGGAGACATAAAAAAATTACATGAAGTAATTATAGTTTAAAGAAACATTAAATATGAATAAAAATATTGCATTATGTATGTCTGATTGTACTCACTGCATGTGCCACAAAAATACTCCTCAGCATGTGTTGGGTTGCACTGGCTACCCAGCGCTGGTCTTCCGTAAGAGCCTCTTTGAGTGGACCACGGATATCCGCCTACTATATATAAATAATTCTTTCCTGCGCACCGTAAAACAATACATTATAAAGAACAACCTTAATCTATGTAATATAGTGGCAACTAAACAATGCTGGACATGCTGGACATTCCACACAGCGCTATCCACCCCTTAACTAAGCAAAGCTTTTTTTTTTAAGTTGATAGAACTTCATTTGACCACAATCTCACCTGATGGTAAGCGATGATGTGGTCTAAGGTGTAGCACGAAGATCTAGAAGAAACCTTTTCACTCTTACCTTAAAAAGGCCCGGATTGTATTAATTAGGAAAAACAGACGACGGTAATGTGTTGCACGCCTTAGCTGTACGCATCAAGAACGTAGAACGAAAACGGTGTGTGCGAATGGGTGGTAGATCAAATAGGTACGAGCCGTGCGCCTGCTTGTTCTTTGATGGAAGGGGGATAGTGGGAACAGATCGTATAGTTGCTGGGCACATTCCCAAAAATGTATTCTGTAAAAGATCGATAGGCTTGCAACTTTACGGCGGTGTTCGTGACTTTGGGTCTTAGCCTCTGCCATATGTTGTACTATAAGAACCAGATAACTGATAGAATACTTATATAATTAGGTAGTTGTTACCCCTTTTATCAGTTCTAAATAAATAAATATTTCTGAACACTTCACACAGCGCTATCTAGCCCCAAACTAATCAGAGCTTGTACTATGGGAACCAGATAACTGATAGAATACTTATATACTTTTTTTTCCTGTAAATAAATACTTATAATATATAGAAAAACACCCAGACCCGGAACAAATATCTGTAGATCATGCAAACATTTGTTCCTGGACGGGAATCGAACCCGCTACCTCCTGCGTCTCAGTCGGCTATTCGCCCACTGCACTACGGAGGTCGTCTTAGTCAGTCTTTTTCTGCTTAATAATATGTTATCTCCTGAATTTACAAAAACTTCAGTGTTTCTGGACTTATGATTGATTTATTCGCTCGCTACAATTTTCAGAAACAGCAATAAATATATCCGGTACATAATTATAAGCGTTTTAGAATAACTCGAAGATGGAAAAGTGATTTATGGTAACTGACAGGATACCTACAAGAGATGGGTAATGGGTAAAAACCCATTCTACCCATTTGGGTTATTACCGGGTGATTTAGGTTTTAACCCGATTTTAACTCATTTTCACCCATTTTGCTGGGTGAAAATGGGTGTTTGGCTATTTTAATGTCAAAGTTAAAATAAGGTAGGTGACCACTTTGGCAGGTACCTACTAGGTACGTAATTAAAATATTAAATTTATAGTAGCGTTCTAATAGACACTTAAAGCTGGTAAATTACTAAAAGTCGGAATTAAATTTAGATCGATTTATTACTAAGTAAAACTTCCTTACGCACGCTTGACTTGGCGAATTGCTATAGATAAAAAAGTATTTAAGACGTTTCGTATTTTGAATCTACCATCTTCGATTTACGAAAAAGTTCAGCAATTCCACAACAGATGGCAGGCAGCAGCAGAAAATAACTTATGTACTTACTGTATGCTCCTCAAAATAAGGTTACATTTCCTTTTTATTTTTCTTTCTTGGCGTCGCACGGTTTGTGCATTTGCCATTGGCAAATACAAAAATGGGGAAACAGAATAGACATGACATTTCATTAAAACATTATTTTTACCACTACTCAGCCAGTGCGGTGACACAAAATATTGTCATTATCGATTGGACCCGATTTTGAGTTTGATTAAAATATTATAGGATACAAAAGGATGCTGTTATCTAAAATCTAAGGATAATCTAGTTCAATATTTGACTAAAACTTACTAAGATCATTATTATTTACCTACAGAAATGGAACTAGTTTTTGCGAAGATCATGATGTAAATAATAATGCGCATGAATAAATATATGTCGTTATTATCAGTTGAAAACTAAAAGACGTAAGTTTTATCCGTCGTTTTTAACACTTAGGGCCCATTTCACAGGTTCCTGATAAAGTTCCACATAGCTATCTGACAAATAACACCATACAAAAGTTGTTACTTTTTGAGGTTACCCGATGACACAAACATAGACTCATAAATTACCAGTATAAGTTATAATTTTAACAACCCTTCATTTTGGTAAGGGGTAAAACCATTTGATGAACGTTTATTAATTTTTGTGAGAATTTTAATATAAATGGCAGAGATCGATAAAAGAAGAAAAGAAAAGAAGAAAAGCGGAGAATATTCCAGAACGCATATTTCCTATCCCAAATTAGCCTAAGTTATACAAACTGCAAAAAATACTCCTTCATGCTTGTATAATGGAGTTAATTTTGCTATAGATAAAAAATGTGTTTACGATGTTTCTATTTTGAACATGCCAGCTTCGATTTATGAAAAAGTTCAGCTATTCAACAACAGCTGTTGTATGTGAGGAAGTATGCTTTAATTAAGTCTACTTTTTGCGTATTTGACAATGCCATGATAGGACAAATAAGACGATGTAATGACTGATAAAAAAGTCTGACAGATGCAAGAACAATGTTCGAAATACGAAATGTTTTTGAATTGCTCATGAGAGCATGGAGTTCTTAAACTTCTTAATCGCTACAGTATTAATACTTCTTTATTGTGCAATTAGAATCTAATAAAATGTTTGTTGGAGGAATTTTGCTTTGTCGTGTTGTATGAGAATACATTTTATCAAATTTGACTAACTTTCGCTACTCAGATTTTTTTCATCCTGTACAATAAAATGATCCTTACATAGAACTGCATCGATCGGCATAAAAAAATATTACCAACTTGATTCATTTTAAGACGCTACTCACGCTTGACCAAAAAAATTTTAATGCCAAAATGTTTTTCTTCGAAAACGAACTGGACATCTACTCTTTTTCTCCGAAACGAAACTTCGCAAACGAACGAAAATTAAACGAAGATTCGTTTCTAACTCTACTCTAATTCATTTGCGGATTCACACACGAAGTTCGGATTCATAGACAATTTTCGTGAACGAACGGAACGAACAATATTCTGTAGGTTCTTTTTAATGTCAAGTACGCAATGTTACGGTTTTCACTTTATCTTTTAATTATTATACTGTCTTGGTTTATTTTTAAGTTTTACATTTAGCATGTAGTATATTAGGTATTTCTTGTAATGTTTATACAGAAACTTTTATAAAAACAGTTAAAATTACATTTTTGACAAAATCCACCGCGACACTATAAACAACCTTTTTACAGACATTGTTATCCGACTACTTTGAAGAGTACTATTTTATGCGAAAAATAGGTAGTAACGTATGACAACCAAAAATATCCGTCTAATTACACTCAAAAATAAATAAACATGTCATTAGGATTTTTTGCTTGAATTCTTTGAAAAGTTTTCTGAAGTTTGTTTTTCAAGTGTTGTGATAAAAATCATGTATTCAAGTGCTTTTTTACATACTTCGCAATCGCGTTACACATTCCGTAAGAAAGTTTCAAGCTGTTACTGACTCAGGCAAAGAGGCTGTGGGAAGAATTATGCAACATTTTAAATTCGATGGGAGGTTGCATAAAAACAATTCAGCAGTGGCAAAAGGTAGGTACCTATGATAATTTATTCATTCGTTGTGTGACTGGTTCTTTCTTAGTCACCCAGCCTTTTAGGCCAGTGACGATTGTGGTATGATGGTCCTGAAAAGGACCAATGTTGAGAGAACCAGTGTAATGAAAGGATTCAGTGCACCTCACAAGTATATAAAAAATCTTATGCTTTTATAATTTACAGGTATGGTTTGATAGAAAACACCTAGCCAAGAAAGCTGCTGCTGATTCTCGGAGATCAGCTTCAGCGACTGGAGGTGGTCCATCGATGGCACCCCCACTCTCCCAATGGGAGTTAAAGGTTCTCTCTATAATGGGAGATGGGTTTGGTGGACGCTAAACCGGAGCCAGAGTGCCAGCCTTTAGTAAGGTAGTTATTCTTTGAATCCTTAATTATTAAATCCTTGTTGTATTCAAATATTTTTCAACAATAATCTATTTTATTTTTAAGAATTACATTTTTTATGTGAATTTCATCAAATCTAATTTTATTACAATATAAACATGGCTCTATTTTTTTCAGACCTATGAACCAATTCCATCCACCTCCAGTCAAGTAAGCCAATCACACAGCCTATAAGTTTGGATTTGCCCGAGGAAGTTGTGGTATACGTCGAACATATGGAAGAGAATCAGCCCACACAACTTTTGAGTGAACCACTGCCGGTGCCACAAGAACCCTCGACTTCCAGACATTGTAAGTATTTATACAACATATGTACTTTAAAATATATAACATATGTATTGTGTTTGTATGAAATTGAAACATTTGTATGAAATAGCTTTTACACAAAATATAGATAAATAAATAAATATTGCTGGACGTTTCACACAACACAATGCTATCTAGCTACAAACTAAGCAGAACTTGTACTGTGGCAACCAGATAACTGATAGAATACTTATATACTTTTTTTTTGTAAAAACATACTTATAATATATAGAAAAACACCCAGACTCGGAACAAATATCTGTAGATCATGCAAACATTTGTTTCGCGGCGGGAATCGAACCCGCTACCTCCTGCGTCTCAGCCGGCTATACGCCCACTGCGCCACGGAGGTCGTCATAGATATAACTAGATTGCAAGTCTAGTCTATTTTGTTAAATGTAAAAAACATATTCTAGGAAAAAAACTATAATTACTGTTATTTCTATATTTACTTTGACTCATAAAATGTGTACACTTAGATAACAATATTTATTGAATCCATTCAAGTGTCTTAGGCCTTTTTTATTGGTGTATTTAAATTGGAATGTTGTTTTGCAGCCTCACAATCTGCACATCCCAGAAGGAGACGGTCAGCTTCTGGCTCTGATGTCAGAAGCAGATTGTTTCAACTTGAAGAGGGGCGTGCAGATAGGGAAACGATCCGGAACACCGAGCTCGCAGGCATCAACGCTGAGCTTGCAGGCATCAGAGCTGCTCTGTTACAGCTGTGTGGGCTGATTCAAGAATATATAACAAATCGGAACTAGTATAGGAATTATTAATTAGTATATTTAACCTACATTTTATTTGTATTTACTTAGCTATATTTAAGATAAGAAAAATGTATGAACTTGTTATAAAATCTCTTTGGCTATACTATTTGTATCTGGCTGGTTTTGGTATCGAGTGATCCTGATGGCAAACACTTATCGAACAAAATGGTACCTACATACTTTAGTTAGATGTAAATAAACTATATTAAAAAATGTGAAGAAACTTTTTCTCCAACCATTCAAGTTGACATTCTTTAATATTTTTTTTTCTAAATAGGTTGTTTCTAGTATTAAGGTAAATAAAACTTGATTAAAAGCTAAACATACATTTTATTTTTGTATATACGAATATTTATTTACAGCAAAGCACACAATACAAATTAAAATTGGGACAGATAGTATTAACAACAAATTAGGCACACATATTAACAAGTAGAATTGTAAACAAATAATAAATTAACAACAAATTAGAACAAAATTAAATTAAAAAAGATATAAGGTTTTTACTTTACCTATGAAATTGCCGTTATGTATATAATAAGTGAAAGTACTTATTTTTTTAAACTTTTTTATTTCTGTTATTCAAAGTAATCACCCATGCAATCGACGCATTTTTGCCAACGCATTGGCTGTTTATTGAAGCCCTTCTTGTAAAAATCAGCTGGACAGGAGGCAACAAACTCTTCAAAGGCATTTTGTGCTGCCTCTCGGGAATTGAATTTTTTACCCACTAAAAAGTTGTCTAAATTTTGGAAAAGTAATAGTCGGTAGGTGCAAGGTCTGAAAAAGAAACTGCAAGGTCTGGAAAAGAAACGACGAAAAAAGCTCTCAGGAATATTCATTTATAAATTATCTCCTGAAACAAAGAAAAAATAAATTAGAGTAAATGTATTTTATTAAGTCTTTAAGGACATTAGGAAATTTTATTGGTTGGGTAGAACTTTATCTTACCTATTCCTTTCCAACATTTGCACTAATGCAGCTCTTGCTCTTCGACCCGCCTGTAGAGCTAAAGCGGCTGATTGAGAGGGAACCTGCCTGCTTCTTTCAACTTGGAGTTCATCTTCTGTCAACTCGGGAACATCAATACCAACCCTTATACATAAGTTATGTAAAACACAGCAGGCTATTATAATTTTACCTGCTGTTTCAGGACAGTAATGAAGTTCCTGAGCTGCCAAAAGACATCTCCATCTACCTTTTAATATCCCAAATGTGCGTTCTATGGTGGAGCGTGTACGCTTTTGGATAGAGTTGTATCTTCCTTCAGGAGAGTCCTCAACAGCATTATCTATAGGTGTCATCATATGCTCCCTCAGTGCATATCCAGAATCACCTAAAAATTATAAATACTTTTATTACATATGTGAATTACATTATTATTATAGTACCTATATACATAGACAAACAAAAATTCAAACATGCCTAATAGATAAACTGTTTCATTCTGTAGACCCTCCATGTGGCTTCTTATGTCACACTCTCTCCAAACATAAGCATCATGAGTTGCTCATGAATAACAAAATATTGTTCCTCGTTTTGCGAAGGTCTGACTATAGCAATATGAGTGCAATCAATGCACCCAATTACACTAGGAAGCCCATATTTCTCATAAAATCTGCAACAATAATGTTATAACATTCATTGACAATACAATAAGCTGATATAATCATTAAAACTTGGATACAAGTTAGGTAGGTAGGTACTCACTGCAACTTTATAAGATTTCTATCATTTCTATTTTGCGGGAATTTTATGTACTTCCTTAGTATTTGAGGTGCATTGAGGGCAGTTGTGACCTCCTGCAAACAACGAGAAACAGTCTGTTGTGCCATGGGCCCATCCATGTTTTGACCCTTGGTAACTACCTCGGGCATAAAAATTCAAAGCTGTAAGGATCTGAAAGAGATGAAGATTATGAACAGTGAAATGTTAGTTTTTCAGAATTTTATCAAGAATGTTAATGAAAAATATACACTAAGTACCTTAACTGTCGGCTCAATTCCATGACTCCTTGCCTTTGGAGGTAGTAAGGGCACTACATCTTGACACAACTCTTCGAATAATTCCCGACTGAGTCTGTAATTTCCTACAAACTCTATGTCGGGAATCAGAGAAACATCAAGTTGGTTGCGCAGGCGGCGCCGGTTTCTTCTACGCTCTAAGCGTTCTTCACGCAGAGCAGCCTCGATTAGAAGTGTCCTTGCAGACATTTTGTAAAAATTTCAGACAAAATCCTCTCTTACGAAAATCAAAAGGTAACACTTTTGGTCTCGTCAATTTGAGGTTAAAATTCCGAAAAAAGATCTGTCAAACTCAAATTTTCGTTCGAAGCAAAAACGCATTATAGTAGGGTTACAGAATCTAAATGTCAAATAATTTTCGTGCGGACGAATATTCGGGACCGAATGGAAACGTAGTAGGAAACGTGCGAAGTTTCGATCGAAACTTCTATTTTCGTTGAATTATAGTAGACCTACTGATGTTTTAAAAGAAACTGCACCTGTATCTCCTCTGGTTATGGGTGCTGCCGTACTGTCCCATTTACAAAAAACACTCTTTATATAAATATACATACATATAAATGGAGCTAAAGAAGTTTATAGGTACGTAGGTACTTTATTAGACGTCATTGTTAATAATTACTACTTATTTCATTTTCACCCGCTCAAACAACCCAGTGGGTGGAATGACTTGGGTGATAATTGGGTTTTAACCCACTCATGTATTATAACCCGGGTGGTTACCCATCTCTAAAGTGACCCCACAGTGCTGTAATTTTGTATGCGTGTAGGTTAAGTAACACAAGTATAGGCAAAAGTCTCCCGTTACCTGTAATTTTAATGAAACTGTAGGCCAAGTGAGTTGGTTATAATATTTCGTGACACTATTTTAATAGTCGAAGATTACAAATAATATTTTGTTGTTTTAATCGCTAAGAGTGGTTGAGTTCTTTGGGAAGGGGCTCGCACGGGGAAGTACTGCCAACATACCTGTTTCTGCCGGCAAGCAGCATTGCTGTGTGAAGGGAATGGTTCCCGGTGAAATTACAGGCAGATAAGAGTTTACACCTGTATGCCTCGCAGAGCAGTGCATCGTAGGGCACGTTTCTAAAGTGTGTGACCTGCGAAGCAATACTTGGCGATGGCGATGGTTACCACTTAACATCGGGTGGGCGGTATGCTTGTTCCATCTCCAGGTAGTAATAAAAACACTATAGGGAGTCATGGAGTGAGAATTAGCTTAAATAGTGCAGAAGTACTCTCAACGACGACAACATCTTTTATTAAGTCTTTACATAGTATAAAATGAAGTCGCTTCCGCTGTCTGTTACCTTAGATCTTTTAAACTACTCAACAGATTTTAATGCAGTTTCCAGCAATAGATAGAGTGATTCAAGAGGTAGGTTAATATGTATAACTAGTTTCCGCCAGCGGCTTCTAACCCGTTGTTTGTCAACAAATAGTAGCCTATGGTATAATCTACGTACATATCGGTTTGAAAGTAACTCTGTCTCACTGTCTGTTTGTTACCTTTTCACGACTTAACGGCTCGACCGTTTTTGATGGAATTTGGTATCTATATATCTAGATAGATTATGAATGGAATTGAGACATAGGATACACTTTACGCGACTGCACAGAAGGAGGGTAATGTTTTATTGACAAATCACGCGTACGAAGCCGTGGGCGGGTCAGCTAGTTATTTTATAAAATAGGTATATGTTTTACTTTTAATAAAATATTGTAATACCGCCAAGCAGTAGTTGTAATTATTCATTATTCTCACAATGGGAGAGACCTACGTCCAGCAGTGGTTGATGATGATAATGATGAAACAGTAATGCTCGAATCAGAAATGAGGAGATCCTTAGATGAACCACGGTCACAGACAAGGCCAACGGGATCAGCAGCAGGGCATATAGCCGAAGACCTGATGGCTGTTGGGGCAGAATGGTTCTAGAGTGGAAACCGCGCACTAGAAAGCGCAGCGAAGGACGGCCCGCACTAGGCCCCCCCGTTGGGTGCAGGCCGCCCTTCCTCCATCTATGGGGGACTCCTATATCTCGAGCAGTTGACGTCCTATGGCTTAAATGCCTAACTTTTTCTATAATCTACCATTTGATTACCTATCATTTTCACATCTGCCTATAATGGCTTGCCATATCTAACCAATATTTGTACCGTCCTACTGCTCGTATATATCAATTTTTTCCATCGTTTCGAAATTCTTTTGTATTTTTTCCTGTTTATACAGCCTGGTTGGAAATGCTAAATACGATGACACATGGAGAGTAAATGTCTTCATAAAAAAATCGACCAAATCTGCTTACAAAGACAGTGGCGCCGTCAGTTTTTTCTGAACTTCGGCATACTCGGCCCAATATTATCAAAACGTATTGGTCAATCGTACCATAAACTGTGTTCCGGTCGTAAATTGGCCTATCCCGGCGTGCCCGGCATCCTGTTTGACATTCATTATTGTCGTGACCACGCCTCGGGCACAAATAGACTGGCTATATTATCCTGGGAAGTAGGGATACTTCCCTGAACAGATGAAGGGGTTCGCGTTGCGCTATGATGGATTTCTTTGTACCTAGTTTGTTGTTTCCAGTCTCAAAGTTGTTCAAATGAAAACCTCCTTCCTAAACACAATATCACATCACTCATAATATTATAAATGCGAAAGTTTGGATGTTTGTTTGTTACTCAATAACGTCGTAACGGCTGAACCGAGTTAAATAAAATTTAGTATTTACGTAGATTATAACCTGGATTAACATGTAGGCTACTTTTTATTCCATAAATCCGGTCCTATTGGATAAAAATGGGGTTACAAGTCAAGTTGTCAACAGCGAGTTTAGCTTAATTTCTAGGTTACCTACACATTTAGCGCGTACAAAGTCGCGGGCAACAGCTAGTTTATTATTAAACCGGCCAAGTGCGAGTCGGACTCGCGCACGAAGGGTTCCGTACCATTATTTATAAAAACGGCAGAAAAAAAACACGTTTGTTGTATGGGAGCCCCCTTTAAATATTTGTTTTATTCTGTTTTTAATATTTGTTGTTATAGCGGCAACAGAAATACATCATCTGTGAAAATTTCAACTATCTAACTATCATGGTTCATGAGATACAGCCCGGTGACAGACGGACAGACAGACAGACAGACAGTGGAAAAAATACATTCTTAAGCTTACAAAGCTAAATTAGGTCACAACACGAAGCGTAACCCATCTCTAGTCTCCCACTTAGAATCCTAAAATAATACTATGATACTTGTATTATAATATATTAAGTAGTTATTGTAAGCAAATTCCGTTTGTCACCGAGGTTTTATTGAATATTTATAATGTATATGAGACAACTGATTTAAAAATGGCCGCCTATTCATTATGTAAGCGGAGGAGACATTATTTAAGAGGACAGTACTGACTGAGTTATGTGGACGATATTCAGGTCTTTGCGTCATTAAATATTCATTAATAAAACATTACACAAATATATTTATTGAAACTTTTCTATTTAAATCTACGTTACTTTAATATTAGCTGTTATGTTCTTTTAAGAATGAGACTTTACGAGTACTCAAGTCTGTATTTCTACTAGCTGACCCGCCCGCGGCTTCGCACGTTGGTTTGCCAATTATAACATAACTTCCTTCTGCGAAAAAGTAGCCTATGTCTCAGTCCCGGTCATAATCTATATACCAAATTTCATCGAAATCGGTTTCGCCCTTTAGGCACTTGTCTCACCGCTGGCAATGAGCGAGAAGCGAGTAGAGCTAGAAACTAGAAACGAGTTGGCGCGCTGCGAGAAGCGAGTGTGTAGTTCCTATAGTTGTCTCGCTGGGCTATAAAGCGAGTGAGCGAGTGCGGCGGGCGATACTCATCATCTCACGGCGTGTGTTCTGACCGCCAAGCGAACATCGATGAGCAACTGTTGTAGTCGCTGCGACAAAATAGTGGAGAGCGAGTTCTCGCCGGCGGCGGCAGTGTGAACGGCCAGCGATCAACTATTAATTACGTGTCGCTTTTACTGACACGCAATCTATATCTTTTGTTAGTTTCTTGAGCGAGAAAATAGTTGATAGCTTACTCGCCGGCGGTGAGACAAGTGCCCTAGTCGTGAAAACATCACAAACAGAGAAACAGAGATATTTGCCAATTTAAAATATGAGTAAGGATTTAAGAGTTGACTATACCTCAGCCCAAACTCGAATTTCACCCCCGCTTATCCGCGCGCCGCTGCACATCCTATCTCGCCGTAGTTCATATGTTTGCCGGTTTTTTATCATTCAGTCCGTTCATTTTCTTGTTGTGCTTATTTCTCATTACTGCGTCTTCACAAAAGCCAACTTAATATTAACTTCTACTTATGAATTACGTGATCGTTTGGAGCGACAAGCGTCACAGGTACCCCGTCTGAAAGCTGAGGCCAGCCTGAATCGCGGACCGGGCGTCCGAAGCGAATGGTTTCATTAGTGCAAAAATTAGTTATTTTCATTTTATGGTAAAATCAAAAGGTATTTTGAAAATTTAAAACACAGGTGCCCTTATTTATGTTGTGTAGAATTACTGTTTTAAGATCTAAATTGACGTATTCATCGCATAAGAACGGTTTTAAGATAAATTTGGAGTCATCTTTGGATTTTTTTTCTATTAAGAAAATTTTACGGAATCGTATTTTTACAACACCGACGATCTAGCAAGTATCCTTAACTATAACATTTATGAATTACAAATTGAAAGCACACAATTTGTTGAACAAAACATTGTTTCTCAATAAGCGATTTATCGTCTCCCCAGGTATAGTGCGCCCTTAAGTTGCAAACCTGTTGGAATCAACTGGACTCCTGTTTCTTACACTACTTTCTGCGATACTGCGCTAACCTCATCTGTTGCTGAATGACCAAGCAAGCGATCACGACTCACACGACACGGTTTTGGCTTTACTATCAAGCCTCTTGGTCGATCATTCCGATCCATTAACCACCATCCCTACCGCCGTCGCATGAGCCAAAAGTCAATACTCGTCACAAGTCTACCACTATGCAACTTTTGTGTCATGTTTAGTTGTTTTAAATTAAACTAGCTTCTGCCTACAGCTTCGCACGTCTGGTGTATCAATAAAATGTAGCCTGTGTTTCAATCCAGGTCATATACCAAATTTCATCGAAATCGGCTCAGCCGTTTCGACGTGATTGAGTAACTAACAAACAAATTTTAAGAATTTTTAATATAAGTGTCATTTTAATACACCATAGAAAATTTTCTTTACAATTTATTTCTCATTGTATAGAATCAAAATCTTCTATTTCTAAGAATCACGGCAAGTTTAAAAAGCTAGACAAGCGTTGCATTATCATCGTATCTTTACAAGATAATATCGCACACCATTTATGGACTCCGCTGGTCCGTCCATAGTCATGATTAAGTCATTAAAATTTACAAATCTCTAAATCTAGAAGAGCTTACCATTAAATCTAAAATTATATTCTAATCCTTAGCATAATCAAATTACCACCTACATATATCTTCCCAAAAACTGGGTATAAAAAACTAACTAAGAGAACAAAGTGGCTTATTCCTAAGAGGTCCATGGAACCATTATGTATTTTTAATAATAATAAATCAAATGAAGTCTCATGTAAATACGCCTAAGATTTTTTATTAACACGTAATACGCACTTAAACAAATCCATGTTATTATAGAATAGAATAAAACTGGCCAAGTACGAGTCGGACTCGCACACGAAGGGTTCCGTACCATTATCTATAAAAACGGCAAAAAAATCACGTTTGTTGTATGGGAGCCCTCCTTAAATATTTGTTTTATTTTAGTTTAAATATTTATTTTCAAAGTGAATATATTACTCAATATTCTGTGAATATTTCAAGCGTCTACCTGTTGCCGTTATCAATATCGAGCTAAAACGAGTAAAAAATCAGGTTTGTTGTATGGGAGCTCCCATTAAATATGTATATTATTCTGTTTTTAGTATTTGTTCTTATAGCGGCAATATAAATACATCATCTGTGAAAATTTCAACTGTCTAACTATCACGGTTCATGAGATACAGTCTGGTGGCAGACGGACAGATAGACAGCGGAGCCTTAGTAATAGGGTGCCGTTTTACCCTTTGGGTACGGAACCCTAAAACGTTTCTTTTGCATCACAAGTGTACATTTCAGCTTAGACAAATGATTATAAATTATAGAAGAAATTTTGTGAGCAAAAACGGTCACCACTCAGCATTGTGTTATAGTAGCATATTTATACCACTATAGCGCTGTTCTTCCGTGGTGCCATTTATGCGTGTGCAGGCCAGCAACTGTGTTTAAAATTATCGATTGCAAGCATATAACATATTACTAGTAGATATAAACTTTCGGACTCGTTTAAGTACCTACTTACAAACTATTAAAACATATACAAACATGAAAATACAAATAATAAAACAGTTAACAGACAAAATTACAATAGCTTTGAAAATTAAACAATTAAAGAATAAAAATATAATACAGTTAACAGGCATAATAAAAGAGCTTTGACAATTAAATAATTAGAATTATAAAAAAAATGCTAGAAAACAGGCCCAGAACAACCACCTACTTGTAAAAACTTTTGGAAACTCAACATTTTTTTTTATTGATGATAGCCAAGCGCTTGACCACTACCTCACCTGATGGTAAGTGAAGGTGTGATCGAAGATGGATCACGCTTGCCTAGAAATAACCTGTTTACTCTGGATTTGAAGACTCCAAGATTATACTGGTTTGGAAAAACATACGCCGGAAGTGAGTTCCACTCCTCACTTGTGCTAACAAGAAAAGTTGAAACAAATCGTTTGGTATGCCGACCAGGTATGGGTGGTACTTTTCGGTTAGTCTGATTTTCCGGTGATGGAAGGGAGAAGGAGGGATAAGGTCATGAAATCTTGCGCACGCTCACCAAAATGTATCTTGTAAAAAACTGAACAATTTTTTTAAAGATTTTTTGAAAGACCAAACAGTATTGGAGTTCCTTATAGGAGGATGCAGATTGTTCTAACATTTCGTGGCAGCATATCTGAAGCTGCCACGAAATGCAGCTGTTCTGTGTCTGGGGCAAAGTAAACGGACAACAAGACGCTTAAGACGGTTCGAGAATTGAAGCTTTTAGTTTAAATATAGTGTTTTCTGATTTCTAATAATGCCAAAAAGTAAAGCTGCAGTGGAGAATTCGATGCGATGACATATTCATAAGTCCATTGCTATTTATGTACGGAGAAATGTGAGTTCGTCGCGGGGTTATTATTGTATCTATGTTTGATTGATCTTTAAATCTTTATTAATTCATTATTATCAATATTGATTATCAACTTTATGACGGGTTACAATAAGCATAAACTAACTGTATTAAACCACGTATGTCTAAAACTTTTTAGTTCGCAATGTCATTGTAAAATTTTGGTGCGTTAGAGAATAACCCTAAAATAATAAAAATTCTTGCGGTCATGCAACGTCGCGTGCGCGCGCGCACGGTAGCCGAAACAATCGCGAATGCGCGTCCGATCTGCGTGTAAAGTCGGCCTCATTAAAATCGGCATTGTGCGTGCGCACTCTTAGATTTATTGGGCTGATTGACGGTAGGATATGGTAAATGTTTCGGGAAGATTGGGTATTTCCTCATGAGGAATTTCGAGATTAAGCTAATTTATGCATTGACGTGTTTCATTTCAAATAGTATTTTTATTTATAGTGTTATCCGAACACATGCGGAAAATTCCAAGATTCATTTCATTCATTCATTCATTCATTGTGTTTCATTTCATTCGCAACATTTAAACTAATGCTTTTAGTTATCTTGGTGGATGTTGTGCAGCAATTTTCTAAATTATATATCTACATATTAGGTATATATATGAGAAGAATTGTACTATCAGTTCACATAACATTTCATCACACTAATAATATTACAAATGCGAAAGTTGGATGTTTGTTACTCAACCACGTAGTAACGGCTGAACCGATTTCGACGTAATTTGGTATGTGCGTAGACTATAACCTGGTAAACTCGCTAACTCGAGACTTCGTGCTCCCATTCGCCGTATGGTTGAGTCCTATAATACAAACTTTTCAAATATTGACATATTCCCTTGTACTCCCATATAAATTTAAGAAGATGTTGAATATCTCACTTATTAGTGCAGATTTAAATTCAGATTTAGACTTGTAACTCTTGTAAGTACTTATCTTATAGTTACCTTCACTCTTCCATTTTATATTGTTTATTCTTCTTCTTATTTGAGGGTATTTGTTTGATTTTGTTAAAACAACCTTAATAATTTATGTTACCCTGTAACATACCCTCTAGCTGGAACATTTATTTTTATGAAACGTAACTAACCTGCGGATAACATCAGTGGATGGTTGTTTGTTATTCCTTAATAAATACAATAAAAAAATCAACACCAAGGCTACATTTTATTGACAAACCACGCGCTCGAAGAAGCGAGCGAAAGCTAGTATTAAATACAATCATAATTAGGTCTTGTTATAAGGATCGAAATCTTAAATATTATAGACCATTTATTAATTTACCACTATTTAGACCAAGAACAAAGACATTACAGTTCAATATAACGTGAGTTCATTAATGAAAAGGTCAAGGGTTAAGCCAAGCTGCTTTTAAGCCTCACCTATGTAAATCTGCTGTCGCCAAAGCAGTTACCATCGCAGCTGTGATTTGACAGGTACCAGCAGTTGTAAACAGTAACATGATACTAAAAACTTCTACAGTTCAAAATAACCACAGAAGTAGCAACAATGGTTCCCAACGCGGTTCAAGTTTCCACAAATACAAAAAAAACTCTGCCAATAAACATTCATTCGATATTCAAACTAATAAAAACAAACAAAAACACATTTATCGAGGCAGCGCGCGATACAGTGCGCTGCAGACAATCGCGCGTAAAACGGTCGCGCGATTTTATGTCGCTCGTATGTATAGTTTATAATGAATTAGCGATTTAATTGATTGCAAGTCGTGTTATGGTTTTTAAATTACAAATGCAAGGGATTTAATTTTATTAATGGAAATTTAACAGCTGTGACTTCGCTCTGTATACAAATCAACAGTAACCAAAACATTAGGATTTTAATTTACAGTTATAGAGCTTTATTATGCTTTTGCGCAATAATTAACAATAAAATTAAGTACGTACATTATTTCTGTTTGTTTCCTTCAATGTTTGTATGGAGTGGGTAGTTTTGTATTACTCTAAGAAAAACACACCAATACGTTCTGCGATGACATTTCGGTACCAGCTAAGTGTAGTGAGCGAGTTTACATACAAGGATGCGACAACGCTGTTTAAGTATGAATCAAGTTTGAGTTTATGAATTTTGGTTGGCCAAATGTACTTTATGTAATTTTTGTGTTTGAAAATGGGACTAAACGCCACAAATAAAAAACGAGTGTGCTTAAGACCACACGGCTGAAATAAAACTTCTTTTTTAAAATATTAATTTATAAAATTGTTCAATTACAAAATTGTCTACACGTCTGTAGGGTCGATCAGTCTATGTTCAATCTGGACAGACGCAACTCGCACTCGCACATTAACGTTTAAAATATACAAAACGTAACTCTCTCTCTTTCTATTTTCAGTAAAGTCAGGCCATTGTAATAGGTAATATTTGAAGTCTGTTGACGTCTGTCTGTTCGGTACAACTCGTACTCGTATCGGTCATTATTACAATAAATATGTAATCGTAATTGAAAAAAGTTAAGCAATTGTGCAGTTCTAACAAAATGAAAAAATATAGATATATAGATAGATAACTCTTTATTGAATTACCACACAAGCAGAAATAATACAAAAATAAGTACTAGGCTAAAATAAAAAGGCAATACAATGGGCGGCCTTATCGCTGAAAGCGATCTCTTCCATGCAACCTTTGGATGGAGCGAAATTTACTAAGATACGGAGTGCGGTGTACTTTTGAGGATACATTTACACATATATTCTAAGGTACAATAAAAAATTATGTAGTATCTAATTCGAATACATACTTAATATACTTATAAATGGACTAATATATAGGTATATACATAAATAGTAAATAAATAACGCTAGGAAGATAACATCGTCAGGTAATTGAAGTGTTTCAACTTCAACTTAAAGGTGTGTAAGGAGGATGACCGTCTTATTTCTTCGGGCAGAGCATTCCACAGCCGAACAGCCTGGATAGTAAAAGAAGCGCTGTAAAAGGAAGTGCTGTGCGAAGGAGTTCTGAGTATCAAGTTTTCTGATGACCTAAGAGTATAGTATATATTATTAGTATATGTATATTATTTTATGCCCGCCGTTACAAGGTTACGTTGTTAAATTTTGATGAATTCTCAAATGTTACCTATTAAAATGGCCTGACTTTAACTTACATCTCCCTCTCAATTTCCGTTCACACTTTTCGTAACGCATTCATCAGCTAACTCCCCAAGTCAAGCGTGCGTAAAGAAGTTCTTCAACTTCAAAAAGTTGCACTCCGGGAGTGCCTTCAGAAGTGAAGAATTTAGCACTCAATGTTTGGGTATTCAAAATTTAAAAGTAGACTACACTACAGATACTTATATACAGAGGTGTCGGTAACGGTAACAGTGTCGCGAGTTTAATGGTTGCCTCCCATATTAAAAAAATGTCCAACGCGCCTAAAGAAGTTTTCATTTCAAAAATATTTTTACAAAATTTTACACCTCTTTGGACTGGTTGCTCCAATTTCCACTAGAAAAGAGATAAGAGAAATTATCTCTCAAAAGTTCTTTCATAAAATCTACAATAGAAAGTATTTTGGGTTGCATAATGACAATAACGAGGAATAACAAAACAATTCTTACCTATTAGTCTACTCTTCTAAAAATTATAGACTTCAGTGTCTGAAACTTAATCCGATATCAAAGCGCGTTGCTTACGAAACGACCCACCTGCTTTTGTTTGTATAGAAAATAACTTGATTTGGTCTAAGTTACTAGTTGAAATAATGTAGAGTTATTTTCAAGAGTTTTGTGATCGGAACTGTGATTCCGGGAATCGAAATAAGTTTCTTTAACCTTTCCAAAGTCACGGACCACTAGCAACATTTATAAAATCTGGCAGACCCCTAACTGAGATCTCGCGAATCTCCCAAAACACATAACAAATATTCTAAGGGCGACTCGCGCAATGATGCCTAAACGTATTTAGTGGCTAAATATGATTTAAGGAACTGTCAAATGAAACAAATATGTAAACTTTAAATATGTTTAGTCGGATTGTTGTGCAAGCTGGCCTTAATCTTTGACCAATAAAATAGTGCCACGAAATGCGTAACTATCTACTTGACCTACAGTTTTATTTAAATTACAGGTAACGGGTGTTCATGTCATTTGGTTACCCTTTTTTGGGGTACAAATTGCAGTTATCCTGGATTTCAGACTTTTGCCTATGTGTCACTTAAGTTACACGCATACCAAATTTGAGCACTGTGGGATCACTGATGTACCCTGTAAATTTAATCAAAATTTAGTTTTTAATATGGCTAATACCTCAAAAACTATATGGACTGTACTAAAAATAAAAACGGAATATAAATCTACTAATAAAGAACTTGCATTTAACGTTCCAGTTGACCTAATAGTCTCATTTACATTTTTCTACCCCTCTTGAACCCCAATATCTCAACAAACCCCCCCACATTCTTAGCTCATTTAGTCACACCAAAAATGACACAATTTTGGTGTGACTAAATGAGATAAGAACCTGGGGGGGTTTGTTGAGATCTTGGGGTTCAAGAGGGGTAAAAAAATGTAAATGAGACTATTAGGTCAACTGGGATGTCAAATGAAAGTTCTTTATTAGTAGGTATATATTCCGATTTATGTTCCACCAAAATTATGCCGTCATTACCTACCTATGTATCAAATTTCACGATGCTCGGATCAACGCTTGGAACGTTATCCTCGGACAAACAAACATATATACAACGTCGATTTGCCCAAGTTGATTTAAGGCGGGTTCCTATATCCGTCGGTAACCGACTACGACTCGCATCTCCTTGAAAAAGTGTCAAACTAGTGTCAAACTTTTGACACGTTTTCAAGGAGCAACGAGTCATAGCTGGTTACCGACGGATATAGGAACCCGCCATTAGAGATCTCGCTTCGCTTGATCAATAATATATTTGTCTGGGCACAAACAGAACGTTACTAAATGCAAAGATGCAGTTTTCAAATTGTTACATTTATGACATCATGGCTGCCATGTGTATGCACAAATTGTACAAGTTATGATATAAAGTGATGGTAACTTCTCAAATCGAGAAATAAATTTATGTACCTAATTAATTAATTACACCAGTGAGATTGGGCTTTTTTGCGACTAATCTACCATAATATTATCCATTCTGAAATTCTTTGGTATGTAATTTCGGGGTTCCTCCTTAGATTTTAAATCGCCATCTTCTCACAGTTTGTACTCCACATTCTGAAAGTAAATAAAGGGTTTTGAAGGGTTCAATTTGTCCACATTTCCGGTAAGTAACTTCTTGCTGGCTGTCTACCCTGATGTCGGAATTTTTAGGTCTCCGACATTTTTTTTATAGTTGAAAATGCCACTTATACAAATAGTGACCGCTCGGAACGTCGATCGCCGTTGCTGTTCTGATGAAGAACCACTAAACAAGGTACACTATGAGCCCTTCGTAATCTCAATTTGTCGAAGATTATTCTCAAAATAAAAAGTAATAATAAATCATTTAATTCAGGCAACAATAAGACCTTAGCCTAAAATACATCATCACACTAATATTATAAATGTGAAAGTATGGAGGTTTGTCTGTTTATTACTCAATCACGTCGTAATGGCTGAACCGATTTCTATAAAATTTTGTGTGTCGATAGATTACGACCTGGATTTAAACATAGGCTACTTTTTGTTGACAAAAAACGCGTGCGAAGCCGCTGGCGGAATCTAGTATTATAATAAACACTTCTATTTATTTACTACTTATACACTGCCATTTTAAACTAGAGATCTTTTTTTGAGATGGTACACGCTTGCCTAGAAGAAACCTATTCACTCGCGACTTAAAGATACCCAAGTTGTAGCTATCTGGAAACACTGACTCTGGCAAGTCGTTCCACTCTTTGGCGGTGCGCATAATAAAGGTCGAAGAGAACCGCTTTGTGCGAATGGGAGGTATTTCTACCATATAGCGGTGGCGCACTGCAGAGCGTCTGGTTGTCCGTGGTTCAGGTCCGAGGTCTCAGTGTTTGCTCTAACCTAGCAGTAAAATGGGTCATGATTTTCGAACCATTCATGTCACCTTTCTACGACTAGCATTGGGGATTTGGAGCACATTTGGAATTAGATTTAATTTAAGAACATTTTTCTGTTTATAAATGACTGAAAAACATGGTCCTACTCAAATATTATTTCATTTCTTATGATTTATTCATTATACCTAGCCTCAGCTTTATTTAAATTAGTCTATATGTTGAACTCGTAATATGAAGGTCATTTTTGAAATAAAACTTCTTTACGCACGCTTGACTTGGGGAGGAAGCTGGTTAATGCGTTATGAAAAGTGCGAACTGAAGTTGAGAGGGAGATATAAGTTAGTGAAGATAGAAAGAGAGAGAGTTACGTTTCGTATATTTTTAAACGTTAATGTGCGAGTGTGAGTTGCATCTGTCTAAACTAGAATGAACATAGACTGATCGACCTACAGACGTGTGGACAATTTTATAAATTAATATTTTGAAAAAGAAGTTATACTTCAGTTGTGTGGTCCATAGCATACTCGTTTTTTTTTATGTTACAATTTTTTTACCTAGCTCATATTTTCCAAGATATATTTTCCTTTGATTACATCATGACATTTATGAGCGTAAGAATTTCTAAATTAGCTCCAAATGGTGCAGATCGAAAGCTGCTAACCGCTTCTCAATAAACTGAAGATATAACGATGCACTTAACACTGTGACAGTCATGTCTATATTTTTTACGAAAAATAAAAATAACACACTTGATTATTTGCAAGAAATCGTAAAAAAGTTATGCCTTATTTTTAAGTTGGGGTATTTGAAATGCAAGCGATAGCGTTGAGGTTGATTTGAGGTTGGTGTCGTGCTAGTCCTCTAAATTGTATGAGCGCCCATGCAACTCAAAGGCTCTTAATTGGCATCAACTTTGTATGTATGGGGACACCCTTTAATTTTACTTTCTATTTTTTGGAATTTTTCCCTTATTTGTGCTGTAACCTGCTTTTTGCTAAATTTCGTGATTCTAGGTCAACGGGAACTACCATATAGGTTTTCGACCCACAACCTATAGGGTACTTCCGGTGGCCTAGAATTGACAATTTTCGGTAAAAGCACCATAAGTGAAGGAAAAATAAAGAAAATTAAAAAAAGTTGAAAATTAAGATAAATTTTGGTGCTTACAAGTTTTCGCGAAAAACTAAATTTACTCATATCTTTTTATCGTGTTTACTCAGGACCTTGATTTTTATACACTTAATAGGGACTATATACCTCAGTATCTAGTATAAATTTTAACTTGCTAGGTTCACCCGTTCATGAGAAAATCGATGGTGACACACGGACAGACAAACGGATAAGAGAGTGATCTCATAAGGGTTCTTTTTTTACCTTTTGAGGTACGAAACCCTAAAAACCTTGAGATGAATAGTTTTGACCAGTTATTGCCAATTCGATATCATCGTCCATGCCTTCGCACAGGTCTTCCAGTATGCAGGTGCAAAGTTACGACTTAAGTAATAAGTTATCAATTGATTTATTTAATAGGCATTTTTATTACAACTTAGCTATATTATATAGTTATTTTTTTAAACGATTAAAACCCTCCGGTTTATGTCGTGTACCAAACACAGCCCTATCAAATTTAACATCACACTTCGCAAATTGGAACAAAATTTTGGAAAATCATAATCGTAAAATTGTTTTTACAGTTTCATTACGACACTGCAGGTAATTTTGGTTTTATGTATTATTGTCGACGTGGGCTTATTCATTTTGTACGTTAAGTAGCTTTGAGTTGAATATCCTTGTTAGGAGAAGGAACTGCTACCAAATCATTTCTTGATTAGTCGAAGAGCGATGAACAAGCGTCACTTTTATAAAATGCCATAAATATTCGACGATGAAGAGGAGAAAGAGTTGCATAACTCTTTTGGTAGACATTAGACCTACTCCTCTGTGATGACCTCTGTGGCGCAGTGAGCATATAGTCGGCTGAGACGCTAAAATTGGGTTCGATTCCCACTGCGGAATAAATAATTCATAATCATTTAATCCTTGTAAATCTACTTGTAATGTTAGTGGTAGAAGTTTTATATAAGCGCTAGATTTTGCCTTGCGGCGTACAAGTATTCTATAATTTATCGAGCGAAGCGAGACCTTTAAATCAACTTGGGCAAATCGACGTTGTATGTATGAATCTGGGTATGTATGTATGTATTTTTTTTTGTCCGAGGATTACTTTCTAAGCGTTTATCCGATCAGTGTGAAATTTGGTATATACTCGTAGGTAGGTAGTGATGGCACAATTTTGGTCTGACTAAATAAGATAAAAATGGGGGGGGGGGGGGATTGGGGGGGGGGGGGGTTGTTGAGATATTGGGGTTCAAGAGGGGTAAAAAAAACAAAATGGGACTATCTGATCAAATGACACGTCCAATAAAAGGTCTTTATGAGTGCATTTCAACCCCGTTTTTATTTTAGTTTAAACTTAGTAGTTTTTGAGTTATTAAGTGTAATAAAAACTGAACTTTGACAAAATTCACAGAGTATACGTATGCGCATAGCTTTAGTGACACAAATATAGCGAAAAGTCTGAAATCCATGATAACTGCAATTTCTACCCAAAAAAAGAGTAATCAATTTACATGAACTCCCGTTACCTGTAATTTGAATGAAACTGTGGGTAAAGTTAATTGATTATACTCGTATTTCGTGGCACTATTTTGATAGTCAAAGATTACAAATAATATTTTTTTTTGTTTTAATCGGAGACTCGCGAGATCTCAGTTCGGGGCGAGCCACTAGTGTTATATTCTACACCATACCGTTATTTGACAACCAAAGCTTTATACCGAAAATTCGATAGTAGTTTCAATAGTGCTCATTACTATACCTATTTATATGACGGACACGTTTCCAGGCCGCATCTTCACGTCTGCACCTTAATTACCTTCTATAATTATTTTTAACACTATAGGTACATACGTGTAGGTGTTGTAAAGTTGGAATAAGTCGTAAAAGGTCTAGGGTTTTTATAGACCTTTATGAGCCAGGCCTGGGTGCTTGACCTTCATCTATAACAAGAAGATCCTGTGTTGTGGTGGCTGGTGACCTCTTCTGATTGGTTGTAGGCTCGAAACCCAGTAGTGCACAGCGTTTTGAACTATATCCTTGATTTTATGATCTCAAATAGTTTTACTTTATTTTAATTTTTACATAGCCATCACAGTAGTGATTAATGGCGTTTCCATATCCGTCGGCAACCGACTACGACTCGTATCTCCTTGAAAAAGTGTTAAACTAGTGTCAAACTTTTGACTCGTTTTCAAGGAGAAACGAGTCGTAGCTGGTTACCGACGGATATAGGAACCCGCCATAAGGCACTTGTCTCGCCGTCGGTGATGAGCGAGAAGCGAGTAGAGCAAGAAACTAGAAACGAGTTGGCGAGCAGCGAGAACCGAGTGTTTAGTTCCTAAAGTTGTCTCGCTGGGCTATAAAGCGAGTGAGCGAGTGCGGCGGGCGATACTCGCGTGCGTTCCGTTCCGGCGTGTGTTCTGACCGCCAAGCGACCATCGCTGAGCGCGTATCGCTCAGCGAGTGTTGTAGTCGCTGCGACAAAATAGTGGAGAGCGAGTTCTCGCCGGCAGTGTGAACGGCCAGCGATCAACTATTAATATACGTGTCTCGTTTACTGACACGGAATCTATATCTTTTGTTCGTTTCTTGAGCGAGAAAATAGTTGATAGCTAATCGCTTACTCGCCGGCGGTGAGACAAGTGCCTAAGAGAGACAGAGTTAATTTCAGATTTATAATACTAGTCTGGATTTCTGAATTCGTTCATTCGCTCTTGCAAATAATATGTCACTGCACAAACCGCAACATATGACTCTTTAATAACAATTCAAGTGTTCACAAAGATAGTCTTGGATATTTATTGCGCTGTGTCCTGCCCTTGTGCTGTCAACGTACCTATTGACCCCACAACGGCGCTCTGTTATTTAATTTTAGACCAACAGCCTTTCCTGTGACGTCACCGTTCATTGGACGTGGACTTTGCATGCAATTGGTTTTATTGGTGCAGGGTCAATGACATAGCGAATCATTTGTACGTCTTGGAGAATCGTAACTGCGATTTGAGAAACTGTAGTTTCTGTTTGTTGCCAAACTTTTCTTTTCACTTGTATGTCTCGAGATGACGCGAGTGGTGCCTTTTACCTTTGTATTCACAAACGTATATCTATATAGGCTACGGTGACCCCTTAGTAGTATAAAAAAACCGACCAAGTGCGAGTCGGACTCGAAGGGTTCTGTATCTATGAAAAAAATTGGGCAAAAATCACGTTAGTTGTATGGGAGCCCCCCTTAAAATATTTATTTGATTTTAATTTAATTATTTATTTTTAAAGTGAATACAGCCTGGTCACAGACAGACCGACAGCGGAGTCTTAGTAATAGGGTCCCGTTTTACCGTAATTAATCTCGCGGCAGACATGTCCGGCCCTGTTCCATTTTAGACTGGCTTATTTTTGACCAGCTGTGCGATTTGTGCTTTGGAGCGGTATACTGTTTGCACGCATTTTGACAGCATTACTCCGAGGATACTGCGCTCCAAGTGCACCATAATGTGAGGATGGGGAGAATGCGTACCTCTATGAGTTTCTTTTTGAGGAACAGCGGTAATTCATCCTTCTTATGGTCTTTCAGTGACCATAAACACTTCCTGGCGTGCTCTGTGCGTCTTATAAATACCTAAATGGCAATAAAAAACCTAATTATCATTATCTACCTATATACATACCTAAATCAATAAAGTTATAGTCTCTTTCTATTTTTATGGCACCTAATGTAATATGTATTTGTAATATGTGTGTATAATTATGTGGAAACAAATAAATATATTTTATTTATCTATTCTATTCAAGAGTTGGCTGCTCTTTGCACATAATTTACAACAAATAACACGTTTATGAATCGTAATATCCACTGATCAAAGGAAGCCATTCAGAACACAATAGATATACAATAGATCAATTGTCGCATGCCGATAACCTATGCGATACTGCAATCTTACTCATGCTTTTGTGAATAGGTAAACTTTCCAGTAGCGAATCGAGTTTTATCGAGAACTTAATAGATAGATAGATATATACATTTATTTCGACATAAGTAACAAACACACAGAAACTACATACAGTGGATAATTAAAGACAGACAATCAAAAACACGTTAACATAAACAACACAATAAGCGTAGAACAAAAGATACGTACCCGGTCTCTATGAGGACTGTGCCGGAAAAGGAGAATGGCTCAGCATTATGCTGAGCAGTACACTTATTGCTCAACGCTAGTTTTCAGCCATCAAACCTGCATTGACGTCACGGACGCCAGTTAAAGTGCCTTATTTAGAAAAAAAATATAACATAAAAGTAATCGTGTTTTAGAGACATAGGAAGTTTGATTTTTTTGAAACTATATAGTCAAAGACAAAATCTTTTATTCATTAAAATCACAAGGATCACTTTGAAACGTCAATTTTACTGCCTGTCCCTTCGCGACCAAGCCAGGAAAGAAAGGTAAGAAAACAAGGCTGGTTGTTTTGTTATGATCCTTTTAGAATACATAACAATACAGGTAATAAATTACGTCTAAATTGTAACATTTTTAACGAGTTCGAGCAATTTCAATCGCAAGCTTCTCTATCATCTAAATAATCCGGTATTTTATAGTAGGCTTTTTTATAAAGATTTTGTTTAATTGCGTTTTTAAATTTGTTAATTGTCAATTTTTATACATCACTTGGGAGTTTGTTATAAAAGCGAACACCTTGCCCTTTAAACGATTTGCTAACTTTATGGGAGTCTACACGGGGCAACAGCGCGTTTATCTTTATTTCTAGTATTAAAATAATGATTATCACTATTTTTCTTAAACAAATTAATATTTTTGTGAACCTACATCAGATTTTCTTAGATGTCATAATATTACAAGAGAATGTCATAATATTTATTTCTTTAAACTTATTGCGTAATGATTCTCTGGGATATAGATCTTCGTTTCACCACAATCTCACCTGATGGTAAGAGATGATGTGTTCTAAGATAAAGCACGAAGATCTAGAAGAAACCTATTCACTCTTACCTTAAAGAGGCCCGAATTGTATTCTTTAGGAAAAACAGACGATAAAAAAGTGTTCCATACCTTAGCAGTGCGCGTGAAGAACGTAAAACCAAAACGGTGTGTGCGAATGGGTGGTATATCAACTAGGTACGAGCCGTGCGCCTGTTTGTCCTTTGATGGAAAGGAGATGGCGCAATCAGAACGTAAAGTTCCTGGGCACATTCTCCGAAATGTATTCTGTAAAATATCGATAGGCTTGTGTTCGGCGGTGTTCGAGACTTTGGGTCTTAGTCTCCGCCATATATTGCTCACCTATAAGTCTAAAAGCCCTACGTTCTGTCGAGTCTCAGGTAGCGAGCTGGTATTTGGCCAAACCATCCCTAAGGTGGTAGCATTACTCCATTATTTCTAAGATTGTTTGTTTGTTTGTTTTTGACACTTTATTATAATAAATCTTTATTACAGGCAATAATAGAAAAGTATAAGATGTTAACACTTAATTCTACGGCCCTTATAAACATATACCTTAGTGACTAACATACATATTATAATACTTAAGTGGACACCGAGGGGAATCGCCCATACAACACGTACTACCAAGATCATTTCTAATTGGAGCATATTTCTACCTTAATAAGGTAGTATTTTAATTTGAATAGTATTTAATTAGGTTCCCAACCATATATTAGATCAAAATATTTACCTAAAATGAAGTAGAAGCGTATCGCATTCTGCATGTTTTTACGTCATAAAATACCTGTTTTTAACCTAATTGTTTCGTAATAAAAACAACAACATCTTATGTATCCTAGTCATGGGAACATAGATTATATCGTCTAGTTACGGAATAACAACACAATGAGAAAAATACAACAAGTTTTCAGTCATCATTTTTGGTATTACGGAACACGTTCAAAATCTAATCAAATTTAGAATCGTTCTATTGCTATCACCGTCGCTCTGCGTGGCTAAACTTCGTCACTAAACAGGGATAGCGATATTCAGGCCGAAGTTTTTGACGCGGCCGAATTGAAGTTGCGCTCGGGGTTCGCCGGCTTCTTAAAACTATTTGCTGACTTTATGCACTTATCTCTCAGACATGTTGTACCAAACTGTATCTTTCTGCCCATGAAAAAGGGCAGGAAAATGATGTTGATCTCTCTTAGAATTATGACGCAAGACTTATTAAAATCGGCAAGTGGTTATATTGTTACATCGCCACAAAGATATGTACGATAAGCGACATCATCATATCGGCCATAAGACTCCACTGCACCCAATGCCTCCCAGCAACCTTTTTCAGGTTATGGTTCCATCTATTGGGGGCCGTCTTAAGCTGCGCTTTCCAGTGCGTGGTCTCCTCTCGAGAACCCAGCGGCCGTCAATTCTTCGAGCAATGTACCCCGCCCACTGCCAATTTAATTTGCTAATCGTTTGCTAATCCTTTGATAGATAGATAGATAATTCTTTATTGTTAAACCAGATTACAGTAATTTAACCTAGAAAACTTAGACTAATACATGGTGGTACAATGGGTGGCCTTATCGCTCAAAGCGATCTCTTCCAGGCAACCTTTGGATGTACTGGATTGAAAAACGTGTGAGGAGACGGTGTTAAATTACAATAAATACCTATTTATGTAGGACACATATAAATACTAACACCTGAAAAAAATCCTGCACGTACTTACATAAATAAATATATAATAGATACATATATATATATATATATATATATAGGTATATATATATATACTTTAACAGTATATATCAAAAGGAAATAGAATGTTTACTGTAAAGAAGTTGCTTAGTACAGTTTATAGACTTAACTTTCAAATATAGTAGCTAAAGATTTAGCATGTCTGATGCCTTTGCTAATCTTCCGATTTTGGTTTGTCGAACCAATATCTTCATTTCAGATTCTATTTCGTTATGCAAACCAGAAGAGCATGTAGTAAACTCTAGCAAACAGCTAATAGTAAACCGTTCTAGGGTCAATGCAGCGGCCGTAGCTCAAGGGCCAGTCACAAACTCAAGAGTCTACCAGGAGGCAGAAAATAATCAAAGACAATTCTAAAACCAAACATGTATTATCAGGATTGAGAAAGTTAAAAAGACCATTTAGAACTCAAGGTCTACCAGGAGGAAGTCTTCCGATCACATCCGCGCACCAGAATAGCCGTACATCATAATTCATGTGGGTCCGATGACCTGCAGCGGAAGTGACCGTTCTAGGCGCTAGGGATGGGATGTCAGACGATTACGGATAAGTCCGGATTATGTCAACGTAATTTTCGGCAGTGGTGGATTCCGCCAAAAATGTTTAAAGGTCGTGTGCGGCGTAATGACGCGCAAGCCTCATTACAACAGCTGGGTGCCCGCTTACGTCACGTACACACTAGGCACACGCATTCGGTTGCCTTTGGATTCAAATCAAAAAAGTTTCTTACAATATCGTTTGAAAATCTTTTAAATTCGGGATTAAAATAGCTTGTCATTATTACGCAAAAAACTACTATACCAATTTTGGAATATAGTTTTGATAAAACGCTGATGGCGCAACTGCATTGATCGTGATTTTGTCATCTCTTGCGCATTAAGTATCACACATTTCAGGATTTGATGATAATGCGAATAAAGGTTTGAACTATTGGGTGCACGTCGCACAAGATCAATCGTTTTGGATATCTATTGATGAGGCCTATAAACATAGGCCTCTTCAGCAGTAGAAGCCTTTTAAACAATTTAACGATAGTAAATAAAAATATATAAATAAATATGGCTGGACATTTTACACAGCGCTATCTAGCACCAAACTAAGCAGAGCTTGTACTATGGGTACCAGATAACTGATAGAATACTTATGTACATTTTTTGTAAATATATACTTATAATTTATAGATATATCTGTAGATCATACAAACATTTGTTCCGCGGCGGGAATCGAACACACTACCTCCTGCGTCTCAGCCGGCTGTTCGACCACTGTACCACGGAGGTCGTAATAATTACATCCTAAAACACTTAAACATTTATTATAAACATTCGTAGTGGCAATACTTGATTGAACGACAATGACAGCTTAAAAAAATATTTCACCGGAAATTACCTCCGTACTTTTCCCATCACTAAAGCATACACCGCTGGCAATACTGACGCGAGGCAATAAAATAACGCCAGATGATTTATTTGTAAACAGACGGCGCGTTGTGTATGTGTCAGTCAGCGCTTGCCCGTAATATTGCGTGCACCGGCACTGGAGACTTCAGGCATTCAGAGTTTTCATGCATGCGTTTAATCGTTTACATGTAAAATGAGAACGATGTTAAACACGAATTTATTTTAAAGCCATAACGTGGGTACAATAAAGGTATCACAATGGTGTGAATCACACTAATATTATAAAAACGAAAGTTTTGTTGTTTGTTTATTTCTTTTTTTAGAACTTTTTAAATTTTCGCGAACTATACTCATGTTATAATTAATCAAAATCAAAATTATAATTTTGATATAAATCTGTGCGCGAAAAGACCCGTTTTGTCTTAAAAACATATTTCTTTGTTTGTTACTCAATCATGTTGTAACGGCTAAACCGATTTCAATGAAATTTGGTATATACGTAGATTATAACCTTGATTACCACATAGGCTACCATTTATCTCGTAAATCAGTTCCCATGGGATAAAACTGGGGTATCAAGTCAAGTTGCAATAGCGAGTTTAGCTTTATTTCTAGAATACCTACACATTTAGTACTGTAACGCGAACGAAGTTGCGGGCTACAGCTAGTATTATATACAGTAAAAATACAATGTTAATTAATTATATTATTTCTACTGATCGTATTACCTACTGTTTGAATATGATCATGACGGAAACATTTTCTGGAATACATATATGAAGTGAGTTTACAATTAGAATTTGATATTTTTTTTGAAGATATACAAATTTTGTAAAATAAAAGCTATTTAAAATAATAATAAATTCACCTGCAGCTATTTTGATTCACTGAATATGCTTGGCGTTAGTTTTCCCAGCGTACGCACTTGCGCACACGCAGCCGGGCGCTTGTTTACAATAGCCGATTTGTTTATAATTTGTTTATTTTCACTGCATATGAATAAAAAAGCTCCCAAACTCCATTTTGGGAGTTTATAGCGTTTTTTTATTTAGACATTTAGTTTTTATTAGTTGGAAGCAGCGCCCAGACAATAACAGAACATTGCTTCGATCAATATAATTTATAGTACAAAATGTTTGCTAGTAGGTACATATTTAAAAACATGTATTCAGGAGCCTGAAATACAACCAGTACTTATACTTACAAATCTTATGAATGAAAACAATTTATTGTACACTACAAAAGAAACACACGTATAAATTAAAATTCACAAAGCAACAAGATCAATGTGCGGTCTTATTGCTTAGAAGCGATTTCTTATGAGTATTGTTTAAAAAAGTATGATATCTTTTCAGCTTGATTAACAAGCTCGAAAGACGATCAAGTTACGAAATAAATAAACTCTTCTAGTTAATAATATAGACTTGCAAATTATTGCTGACCAATAAAATTAACAAAGTAACCGTCATAAAATAGTCGCATCAAAAGTTGGAACTTGTAAATCAAACCCAAAACGTATTCTACCAATGTTTCGACACCCAAAATTTGAGTTATAAAGCTATTACTTATACTGTTTTTTAACGAGACTACATTTTTATGACATTTCAATTCGTAGACGTCGTAAAAGTGAATAATAAAATTGTGCAACTTGTGGCTATAATTTAAGATGATATAAAACTAGATCATACTGTAGGTGTATAAAAGTGTGACATTTGGATCACAAAGGATTTAAAAGAATTTAACGACATTTATAAGAAATCCGCTGAGACCGAATATAATAAAATTGTTGCTCTATTATTTCAAACAACATAATTTGATACATCTATTTTGGTAGACGATCTACTAAAGAAAATCAAGAACCCAAAAATTGTAAAATGTCCAAATAATTACGATAAAATTGTACATCAAAACAGCGTACAGTTTTCAAAATTAGATTAATAAAAAACGCAACAGATGCAGCATCCATTGATGTTACGTTAAAAAACCCAAGTCCAAAAAAAGCAATTAAAGAAAACCAAACACGATGCGAACTAAACCCACTAATGAATTCCCCCTCAGATTGACTAATAAACAAACAATTGACCGAAACACTAAACCCCTGACCTTTCAATTGAGCCCTCATCGCGTAACCCCATAAACCAAGTATCGTAAACCATAAAAATTTAAATGATGATGTTACAGTTAGGTACTAGTTTTACTGTTTCTTTTAGCTGTAGCCATGTTTAACTTAGAGCTTAGAGGATTAGCAAGTTGACATGTCAGTGGGCGGGGCACATAGCTCGAAGAACTGACGGCCATTGGAGCAGATAGGTTCTGGAGTGGAGACCACGCACTGGAAAGCGCAGATAAATATGACCTGATAAAGGTTGTTGGGAGCCCCCCATGGTTGCAGGGCGCACAGGATCTGTCGCTTTGGGAATCTATGAGGAAGGCCTATGTTCAGCAGTGGACGTTCTATGACTGAGATGGTGATGATGATATGTGTCTTTGTACACATTTCACAGTTGGTTTTAAACGTGATATGGTTCTTTTCTTGATCAATTAATCACACTAATATTATAAATGCGAAAATTGGGATGTTTGTTTGTTTGTTAATCAATCACGCCGTAACGCTTAACCGATTTCGATGAAATTTGGTATAAATGTAGATTATAACCTGGATCACCATATAGGCTACGATTTATTTCATAAATCAGTTCTCATGGGATAAAAATGGGCAGCCAAGTCAAGTTGCAACAACGAGTTTAACTTTATTTCTAGGTTACCTACATATTTAGTAGTATAACGCGTACGAAGTCGTGGGCAACAGCTAGTTAGTTAAAATTGTAATGACCTTAAAAGTACCGGTTGATTGAGCTCCAGTATATAGAAAAGATAAATAGGCATAGATTTTTTAAATCACACCCAAAGTTTAAAATCCTAAATCCTTGTAAATTACTAACAGATAAAGCGTAAAATAGCAATATTATTGTTTTCTATTCTGGACAAGACCATTAGTAGGAAACCATTGTAATATTTTGTAAACAACCAAGATACTCTATTGATCTTTGACTCTGATCTCTAACACCCAAAATAGGACAATTAAATTGATAACAAATAAATATAACAAGGAAGCGACGATATTACCAAATAATGTGGCAATATTATGCCCTTATTATTAAGATAACAAACTTGAATGATTGACGAGAAATAGTGAAACTTGTAACTAATTAATGTACATATTTAGCACGATAGATTATACTAAGGCTTTTGATCAAGTCGACAAGCTATAAACTGTCAAGTTTATTATTGATTTCACTCTGTATCAGCATAATACAATGTTGCGTAAATTATTTATTCATTCCAATATTATTTAATTTTATCACCCAACTATTGAAATGACAACATGTCACCTTTATCTTGGAGTGCCACAAGGTGTCATTATAGTTCCCCTTCTTTACATCGTGCATATTTAAGCAAAGCAGGTAATTCATTATTCTAATGTTGATTACAAAGTTAATTGTGGCATTTGCATTCAAACAATTGAGTGTAATAAAAAGGTATATTTTTAGAAGTGAGTTGTGAACGCCTGAAGTCTACTGCTTGCTAAACTGTTGTTGTGCAGTGTAGACGATGCGATGTTTATTAGTATCTATTTAATATATTGCTTGTTTTTTTTAAAGTCTGGTTGTCTGTCCTGCCATCAATGAGGATGTTCGTAAGTATCTGTCATCAAAGCGTATTACTACGCTCTTTATCATCAGCTTTATGCAAGCGTCACTGCTCATTTATGTATGAACTAGCTGACCCACCGAACTTCGTACCGCCTTGACAGGTATATGACGCGGGCTGCCATAGTACGTCATTTCGGTAGAATTTCAATCAACCATCATTAGCTGCATCATGCACGAGAAAATGAATTTGCGTCATAATTTCTTTTTGCTTGAATTTATCCAATATTTTAATAGTTATTCTGCTATTCGAAGCGGAGACAAATCCAATAAATCAAAGATCATCAAAATCTATCCCAGAAGTTCTTGAGTTATAAATGGTGTAACTAACCCGACTTTGTTTTATATTAAGTAGATATGTGTGTATGTGTTTTAACAATTGTGGTTCGAACATACCTTTATGTTCTTTGAGAAGCAAATGTACACCTAAAACTGTCGCGAGACATGTTGATATAGCAGCGCTTATGTGGACAGTGGGCTTTAAAATAAATAATGCTCAATTAAACACATATCAATTATCTTGTGTTTATCTTGAAGGCCACATAGCTTTGCTAATTGAGTGTTTCTATTCCACTCGTGCCTTTACCGGCCATCTTTGATTTGAAGATGATGCGCTTAAATACTTCTATATATATAAATGCAATAGTTTTAATATTTTGAAAAAGAAGTTTTACTTCAGTCATGTGGTCTAAAGCACACTCGTTTTTTTTCTGATTTATATTTTTTTCTTTTGTACAATGTGTTTCGATTTAGTGTTAATAGCGAAAAGTTTTCAATAGATTACGAAGATCGCATAATTTTCACTCAGAAAAGGGCAAGTTTTAACCAACTAATGTATTCACAAGATAGCTTCAAAACACATAGTAAATAAAGTTGGCCTGGGATAAGTAACACCTAACTGTCCCATACATAGACTCGGCTCCAAACTAGGAACTATACGGAAGCCAGATACCAAATCCACTGCTAACAGCCAGAGGTACTTTATACAGGGTGTACCAAAACCTATCTACTCTCATTTTACTTAGAAAACTTTCGTGATTTATTTCAATCATTATTAGCGAGGTGAGACTTAGTTCGGAGCGGAACCCACTCACCCTGTTGAAGGTTCACGAATTGAACCGAAACATTGTCGGTCGAAATGGTACGCGATAAATCTCTACTATTATGTCACCGAGTCACATACACACGCAAAATCAACTAACTCAGCCTCAAAATGTAAAAAATATTTCGAGTAATCTCGTTTTGATTAATGTAAGATTTAAGATATTAGTATTCGAATAAACACGCACACAAGAAAAATGCACAACTACAGGGTAAAAAACACATCGTCAATACCCTGGGTGCTGCCGGTGTTAATAGTTGACGGTGACCGCTTACCATCAGGTGGGCCGTAAGCATGGTTCCCCGCAAATAACATAAAAAAAAGAGTGTGCTTTAGACCACACGACTGAAATAAAACTTCTATAACTCCATCCTATTATACATCATGAAGGAGAGTTTTGTTTTGCAGTTTTTAAAATTTAGGCTTATTTGGAATAGGAGATTCGCCACAAATCAACTGGCAATGAGAGAAAGGGAGACAGAAAATATATGCTCGCACCTCTCTCTCTTGCCCCTACGGTAATATACGAAACGTAACTCTCTCTTTCTATCTTCACTAACTTATATTTCCCTCTCAACTTCCATTCGCACTTTTCGTAACGTATTCACGAGTTTACTCCCCAAGTCAAGCGTGAGTAAAGAAGTTTTACTTCAAAAACAAAATTGTTTATTTTTAAAGCTAATTATTTATTAAACATATCTAAGATTTGAATGGTTATATTACCTACTATATACTTACTAATTATAAAAACTAAGCATACTTAATTAGTTAGTCGGTTATGTCTTTGGCCCGATCAAATACAAAAAAAAACATTTGGACACCCGGTATATTGGCAAACCTGTTCGAAGTCTTCCATTATTCAATAGGATTGATACGTCAGCGTGTAGATGGTGGACGATTGGACTCGTCTGTACATTCATTGTTTCTTCTCGAATAGTTTGTATCACTATTGTTTTTGTTTTAAATTGTATTGTTTTGATATCTATCTATTCTTATCGGTTAACATCTAAGCTTGTTCTAAAACCTTTCTCAAGCGTGAAGTGAGATTTAAGCGAGCTTTTGATAGCTTCTAATTAACTTTACGGTACCCGCGCCTAATTTTATGACAGATTAGCTGACCAATCCGCAGCATCGCACGCATAGTTTTTCAATAAAAACATTAACCTCCTTCTGTGCAGTTGGATAAAAAGTAGCCTATGTCACCCGGGGACAGTGTAGCTTCCGAACAGTGAAATAATTTTGTAAATCGGTCCAGTAGTTTTGGAGCCTATTCAATACAAACAAACAAATCTTTCCGCTTTATAATATGTATTAGTATAGATATACCCGCGAAGGGTTGTCACATCGAAATTACTTAGGCTGTTTACGTAAATTAGAGGATTTGTTTGACGAAATAAAGCCTAAATAATTGTCATTTATTTGTATTTATTACTCCCATCAAAGGTTGTATTTGTTGCTCATCCATTTTCACGTTTAAGTAAAATCTTCCGTCAGTTCTTTGAGTATTGTGCCCTGCCCACTGTCACTTCAGATTTCTAATCCTTTGTACTATGTCGGAGGTATTGGTTCGCCTACGAATCTCCTCTTTTCTGATTTAATCTCGTATAGAAGCGCCAAGCATAGCACGCTCAGCGATCATGAGACTTCTTCTGAGGCCCATAATGAGAGACAATTTTTCTATGCCATCTTATCATTGGTAAGACACACTGATCAAAGACTTTCGTCTGAAGACACTGAGCTACTTTGTGATGGGCCACCGTTAACGCAATCGCCACCACCGCGCCTGTCTACTCGCAGAGGGCTGCGGCGCGTTATTCGGAGCGGATCGCACTCACCCTGATGAAGGTTCATGAATTGAACCGTAATATTGTCGGTTGAAACACCGATAACACGGTACGCGATGAATCCAGTATTTATAGTATGTAATGACTAAGCTATTTTTGAGAAATACGGTAGATTTAAGAAACTTTCGGTGTTCATGCTAGCCTAGCACGCTATAAACGAGACAGATATTTACCGTCTCTGAGAAGTCATTCGAACTAAAACAATTAAGAAAACTCTAGAAATAATACTGATAACCATTGAACTCGAATAAATTGATAAAAAGTTCAGTTGACAATGCAATAAGTATGATATTTTATCAGACTTGTAATATATTTAATTTTAATGGATGTTAATATATTATATACCTATAGGTATCTGAGATTGATGAACCCCGTCACCGCTAGATCGATCACCACGAAAGTTGGCACATCTAAGTGTTTTTTAATAGAGGAGGTCTTTAAGTTTGTGAGTGAAATAACTAGTGATTCGCCCTGAACTGAGATTTCGCGAGTCTCCCATAAAAACAAAAATATATTATTCGTAATCTTTGACTATCCAAATAGTGCCACAAATTAACCAAATTACTTGACCGACAGTTTCATTCAAATTGCAGGTAACGGGAGTTCATTTATTGGTTATTTTTTTGGGGGTACAAAATGCAGTTATTCTGGATGACAGACTTTTGCCTATATTCGTGTTACTAAAGCTACACACGTACCAAATTTCAACATTGTGGGGCCACTGGTGTACCCTGTGAATTTTGTCAAAAATTTTGTTTTTATTATGGCTAATAACTCAAAAACTACAAAGATTAAATTAAAAATAAAAACAGTGTAGAAATGTACTAATAAGCACCTTTAATTTTTGACATCCCATTTGACCTAATAATACCCCTAATAGTTTTTTTACCCCTCTTGAACCCCAATATCTCAACAACCCCCTACATTTTTTGTTCATTTAGTCACACCAAAATTGTGCCGTCATTACCTACCTATGTATCAAATTTCACGATGATCGGAACATCGCTTCAAAAGTTATCCTCGGACAAACAAACATACCTATATACATACCACGCCGATTTGCCCAAGTTGATTTGGAGATCTCGCTTCGCTCGATCAAATAAGTAAATATCTTAAATCCGTCCACTTAGTAGTAACTGTTAAGAGTTACAACTAGAGAGTCTGATGATGTGCGCTTCAGCATATCAACGCTTTTATTGACAAACTAGCTGACCAATCCGCAGCTTCGCACGCGTAGCTTTTCAATAAAAACATTACCCTCCTTCTGCGCAGTTGAGTAAAAAATAGCCTATGTCACCCGCGGATAGTGTCCCAACAGTGAAATATTTTTTTTAAATCCGTTCAGTATAATATTAGTATAGACTAGGCGTGCAAAGCCGCGGGCTGAAGCGAGTACAATGTATTTTTCCAGCTGACCGCGGGGTCAAGTCAGAAAACAAAAGAGCAAAAGGTGTACATCCTTGTACATTTCGGGCCTCACTGGTGTGACCATAAAATACCAGTGTCAAACAATACTCCTGCCATGGACTCCTGTGGAGACCCGTTTCCTTCTTGGAAGGCCCTAATTCACACACGTATCGTATACTTTATAATTGTATACCACAATCAGTAATATCGACCTTACCATCTCCTCTTAAAGTCTAAAATCGATTCGAGTGTTACTGATATACGGGGTGACTCATTACGCAGAATAAAGTAACGCGCTTCGAAAATCATATTGACGTTGACAAGAGCTTAATCATGGCTGTCAAATTTTGTAATGATTTAATTTTGCTGTGCAATTTTGTTATGTTAAATGTTAATCGTTTAGGTGTTTGTTCATATTGATTTTCTTTATGATATTAAGCGGACACTTCAGTATAATACAAAGAACATCTGTCATTACGTCACGTTAAACATTGTTTATTTTTAGGGTTCCGTACCCAAAGGGTGAAACGGGACCCTATTACTAAGACTCCGCTGTCTGTCTGTCTGTCCGTCAGTCACCAGGCATCACCATGAACCGTGATAGTTAGACAGTTGAAATCGCACTTGGCCGGTTTTTTCTTATATTCTCATTGGTCTGACGCATCGAAATACGTCTGTTATTTCGCAATTCCAAATTATAATTTAGGGCATAAATATCTATTCAAATCACAGGCAGACATTCATCATATTTTTTATAGATATCATGTTTGTTTGAGCCACCTCGTTATTGGCACGGATTTCTTACAAAGATTATAGTTGATCGAGCGAAGCGAGATCTATTGATCAACTTGGGCAAATCGGCGTTGTATGTATGTATGTATGTATATTTGTTTGTCCGAGGATAACTTTCGAAGCGTTTATCCGATCATCGTGAAATTTGGTATATAAGTAAGTAGTGATAACACAATTTTAGTGGGACTAAATGAGCTGAAAATGTGGGGGGTTGTTGAGATGTTGGGGTTCAAGAGGGGTTAAAAAATCAAAGTGGGAATATCCGGTCAAATGACACGTCTAATAAAAGGTCTCTGTGAGTACATTTCGACTCCGTTTTTATTTTTAGTTTAAACCTTGTAGTAGTTTTTAAGTTATTAGACATAATAAAAACTGAGCTTTGACAAAATTCACGGAGTAATTCACCAGTGACCCCACAGAGCTGAATTTTGGTATGCGTGTAGCTTTAGTGACACAAATATAGGCAAAAGTCAGAGAAATCCAGAATAACTGCAATTTCTACCCCAAAAAACCAATTAACATGAAAACTGTAGGTTAATTAATTGGTTGCGTATTTCGTAGCGCTATTTTATTAGTCAAAGATTAAGACCTGCTTGCACACGATTCCTAAACGTATTTAGCGACTATAAATAACTCCTTAAATAATGTTTAGCCACTAAGTACTTTTAGGCATCGTGGCGCGAGTCGCCCTAAGAATATTTTTGTTTGTGTTTTGGGAGACTCTTGAGATCTCAGTTCGGAGCAAACCACTAGTATTTTATCATCTATAATTATTTCTTTTATTTCCCCATATTTCACTATCTGCTTATTCAAATTTCGTTTAAATAATCATAAAATAAATCAACCTGTATAAAGCTGGCCATTCAGTGTTTCGTCGAGCTAATTCCCACAGAAGACGCAAAAAGGAGCTTAAATATTGTTTTTTATTTATTCCCTGGACCCTAATAAATCTGTCATTTCGACACTTGAGGACTCGTTGGGGCTTTTCGCGTTATTTGTCTGTAAAATGGAGGTTTTTTACAAAAACTGTAAGTTATGACATTATTACTTCGTGGTGTTGGTTAGAAGAATGCCTTTGTATTTTAGTCGGCTACTTAAACACCTATACACCTCGCCACAGAGGTCATCAAGAAAAAATATCGCCATACAATCCAATGTAAGATATGATAGCATCTTCATCGTATGTGAAGAGCTTTAGGCTGTGACATGAAAAATTGATGACTATTACTTTAATGAATTTTAACCATACGTGAATTATTATGAAGGCTGTATTGCGAATTATTTAATTATAGCCTGTGAAGGCTTTATTTTAAGGTGAGAACGATCTTGAAGTTGAGCGATAAGCTGTAAATGCCATTAAGAAAGCATTAACCGAATATGGTTATTAACGCATTCAAAGTAAACTTTTACTTAAGTGAAATAGCTAATTTTTTCGGTGAAAAACATCGAATTTAATAAAAAACCGGCCTAGTGCGAATCGGACTCGCGCACGAATGGTTCCGTCCGCACCTATAAAAAGGCTATACCTATAACCGCAGCTATAAAAACGGCAAAAAATCATGTCTGTTGTATGGGAGCCCCCTTTTAATATTAATTTTTACATTCATTTAAATTTAAACATTTAAATTTATTTATTCATTTTTAAAGTGATTAAGATATCTCAATATTTTATGAATATTTCAAACGTCAATATGTTGCCGTTATCAATATCGAGCAAAAACGAGCAATAAAAAATATCACGTTTGTTGTATGGGAGCTCGCTATTTGTTTTATGTTAATTTAAGTATTGATTTTTAAATTGAATATATAACTAAATAATCTGTGAATATTTCAAGCGTCTACCTGTTACCGTTATCAATATCGAGCAAAAACGAGCAAAAAAAATCACGTTTGTTGTATGGGACCCCCTTAAATATTTATTTTATTCTGTTTTTGGTATTTATTGTTATAGCGGCAACAGAAATACATCACCTGTAAAAATATTAACTGTCTAACTATCACGGTTCATGATACAGCCTGGTGACAGGCAGACAGACAGCGGAGTCTTAGTAATAGGGTCCCATTTTACCAATTGTGTACGGAACCCTAAAAAAGGCCTAGAATAAACATTGTTTTTTGTAACTGAGAATAATGACATTCTTTCGGATGTTAAGCATATTCGGAAACTGCTTGTTTTCTCATAAGCTTTGCAATCGTAATATTAGTTTTATCTTCTCCAGTTCAAGATCCTTTATAAAAATCTTGCAAACAACAGAAGTCTAATAGGATAGTGCATAAAATGTAGATTAACGTAGCTATGTCGCAGTCAATAACGACTAATTGGACATTCGGCAAAAAGCCCAGAAACTGTAAATAGCGCGAACGGCCGTACAAGAAGCGGTGTAATTGCGAACAGGTTTTCATGAAACATTCATGGCGCAATGATTGAGTCGCAACTGACACAGAGAAAATGAACTACCGTATTCAAGTTTCACTCCGACGAGATTACAGTTGATAATAAATAAACATGTGTGATTTTGATTTTGAATCTTATAAACAGAGCTGAAGATCTTAATATCGTATAATCAATGTGACGGTCGTCACTAAACTCACCAAGAACCCAAAATAATAGGAATTTTTCATTTTCTGTCCGTATGAAGAGGCACAGGTCCCTCTTGGACTTTCAAGATGGCCACGATAAGATCCTGTCAATTGCAGAGATTACAAAAAGTCATTAGAGATGGAATTTATAGCGATGATTGCAGTTTCTGGCATGTAATTGCAATTAACAGTCATTTGCAATGATTAAAGTCGTAAGTTTTATGTTGGACAGTAGCAATACAATTTCCCTCGATTATCCAAGCAATTGGACAGTTTATATTATACAAGAGAGCGCTTAAATGGCAAATTAATCAATTAAACTGAAAAATAATGTAAACAAACACTTAAATCCGAAGAGCAACTCTGCGCTAAATCTGTGAAACTCGTTTCACATGCACATTTCAAAAATTTCTTCCTATTCGACGGCTGTAAACAACTTATACATCCGTCCTTGTCGCGCGTACGGCGCTGCAACGGTAACTTGTGTGTGTGAAAAAGACGGGAAACATGAAGACGTCACGCGGGGCGAAGGCGCGTGTTTTTGCACTTGTTTTATTTGTAAACCGCCATATTTTTTGTTCGTTTTTGAAAAGCTACGTCTTTGTTCGGAGGGCGCAATGGGGCGATGCGATGTCGGTGCCCGTGCCCATGCCCGGTAAGTTGGATAATTTCTTTATTCTACGGCCCACCCGACAATTTTGTGGAGCTGCGTTATTATGAGCTTGATTTGTTTAATAATTTTATTACGGCATTGCGCGTGCGGTTGTGCTTTTGTTTTGGATTTGCGCGTTTAGCGGTCGCGTTCTTTTTGCATTGTGGGAAGGCATAGCTTTGATTATTTACCATTGCAATTCATATTAGTTTTGGTTAGTAGTTCCATTAAGAAGCATTGCCAATAAAAACTTCATCCATTGGCAATTTTGAAATTAATTCACAGTACGAAAGTTTTGCGCTCTCAATTAATTTACACATAAACCAGAGCCCGATCTCCAGCTGTTTGCAATCTGTTTTTACCAAAAGCGTCCAGACATATTACGTCACGGATGCCTTTGAACAAGCAGGCCTGGATTCATCCTGTTTTTATCGTACGGAACCCCACTGCTACAAGTAGACCTTGAGCTTCGCACCGAATACCTCGCCGATGCTTCGGATTCCCCTTTAGGGATCAAAAAAGTAATGTGATATTGTGTTCAGTCTTTTTAGACCTCGAATGAGCTTAGTAATTAGCTAATTACGATGTTTAAGAATATTTTTGAAGGTATTTAAAAATAGCTTTCTTAACAAGCGATTGTCTTAACCATATCGAAGTTTGATTGATGTTTTTTTGTGGTTACAACAGTTTGAGGTTGCGATTCACATTAGTTAAGCTTTTAATTACATAATTTACAGGTTTGTGTAAGGTATATCGGTTCCTTTGTTGGTTATTTTTTTGAAGTAAAACTTCTTTACGCACTCTTGACTTGGGGAGTAAGCTGGTGCATGCGTTACGAAAAGTGCGAACGGAAGTTGAGAGGAAGAAATACGTTAGTGAATATAGAAAGAGAGTTATGTTTATTACTGTAGGAGCAAGAGAGAGAAGTGCGTGCGCAGATTTTCTTTCTCTCTTCCTCTCATAGCCAGTGCATGAAATATATACATATATATATCACAGTTAGGAGCTCTTTGATTATTTTTCGTAATTTTATTTCGTTCTTGAACAAATTTTATAAATTAATATTTTGATAAGGAAGTTTTACTTCAGTCGTGTGGTCTAAAGCACACTCGTTTTTTTGAGAAGTTTTCTTTATATCAGCCATAGGACATCAGCTGCGGTACATAGGCCTCCCCTATAAATATCCAGATCGACAGATCTGGTGCGGCCTGCACCCAACGGCTCCCATTAGCATTTAGTCTATGTTTAATTTATGTTTTAAAATCTAAGAAAATGTTATGTCCCGTGGAGTATAATATTATAGGCGCACAAAATTGTCTGGTCTGTTTGTTTGATTGAATTCAAATTTTGCATACAAAGATGGAAAGTACGAAAGGGAACTCCGTGATTTCCCTTTGTTTCTACTGCCCTTCAACTTGTTTTTTTTCTTCATCAGGCTAGCAGCAGCAGCGGCGGCGGCGGCCGGCGCGACCAGCGAGCTCAGCTACTTGGCAGCCTTGCATCCAGCTTACCGCCCTGTGCCCTATGACCAGCTGTACAACGCCAATACCCTGCGTGGTAAGTGTCCATATAATTAGTAATAGACTCCTCTTTGTGGTCACCATGCACTCATGACCTGAATACTACTCTCGAAATAGAATTTTCTGGTACTGGAACCAAAATAATTTAATTGGAATACTTATTTCACTATAATGTATTGACTAGAGTAGATACTTAATTGTTTTTATATTGCTGGTCATTTCACACAGCGCAATCTAGCCCCAAACTAAGCAAAGCTGGTACTATGGAATAATTGATAGAATACTTATTCATCGAGCAAAGCGAGATCTCTAAATCAACTTGGGCAATATATTGTATGTATGTATGTTTGTTTGTCCGAGGATAACTTTCGAAGCGTTTATCCGATAATCGTGAAATTTGGTACATAGGTAGGTAGTGATGGCACAATTTTGGTGTGACTAAATTTAGATATTGGGGTTCAAGAGGGGTAAAAAAAACAAAAATGGAACTATCAGGTCAAATGCCACGTGTAATTGGTATCAGTTTTTATTTTTAGTTTAAACTCTGTAGTTTTTACGTTATTAGCCATAATAAAAACTGAACTTTGACAAAATTCACAGGGTACACCAGTGACCCCCCCCACATTGCTGAAATTTGGTTGGCGCGTAGCTTTAGTGACAGAAATATAGGGAAAGTCTGAAATCTGAAATAACATGAACTCCCGTTACCTGTAATTTAAATGAATCTGTAGGTCAAGTTGTTTGGTTAAGCATTTCGTAGCACTATTTTGATAGTCAAAGATTACAAATAATATTTTATGCTGTTATGGGAGACCGGGACGAACCACTGGTTATTATGATAAAAGTAAAATCTGTCTGTGGATTCTTCACTTGTTCACTTGTTCGGCCAAAACTATAACTGTGTGAAGCTACGAACAATGCTTTAAATTTCTGGTCGAAAATAGTTGACCATAGTATTTAGATAAAAAAAAATTTATATAAAAATTTACAGTTACCAAAGACACGATTAAGGAGAGACCGGAGGGGAATCCCCCATACAACACGTACTACTAAGATCATTTCTAATTGGAGCATATTTCTACCTTAATAAGGTATTATTTTAATTTGAATAGTATTTATGTATATAGTGGTTCCCAACCATATATTAGATCAAAATACTTACCTAAAATGAAATAGAAACGTATCGCATTCTGCATGTTTTTACGTCATAAAAGACCTGTTTTCAACCTAATTGTTTTGTATTAAAAACAACAACATCTGACGTATCCTAGTCATAGGAACATAGATTATATCGTCTAGTTACAGAATAACAACACAATGAGAAAAATACAACAAGTTTTCAGTCATCATTTTTGGTATTACGGAACACGGTCAAAATCTAATAAAATTTAGAATCGTTCTATTACTATCACTGTCGCTCTTCGTGGCTAAACTTCGTCACTAAACAGGGATAGCGATATTCAGACCGAAGTTTTTGACGCGGCCGAATTGAATTTGCGCTCGGGGTTCGCCGGCTTCTTAAGAACTAGATGTAACAACACCCTACAATCAACGTTAATTTAGAGGGCACGTAGTTAATCTCCACCAAGGCTAAACCACGTAAATAAATAGTACAGCACTACACTGAGTTTATTCACTTTTGCTTGTATAATATTGACAACCTCCATTGCATTTACGATGCATTTCATATCGATCCTATTTTATTGCACCTTTTAAACTGTCGTAAGTGCCATTAAAACAAATAATATTGTTATTTAACGAGCTCCTAGGAGCATTCGGGCGGAAGGTAATAATTTTGTATCTGTCCGGTATGCACATTACTTGCAATAACAGTTCTGAGCTGTCTGTATATCATAAGCGCTCCAGTGTACAATTACCTCGTTCGCACACATTAGGGTTGGCGAGCATGCGACTATCCTTCTAATCACACTTATTTATTTTGTATTCACATTATTATTTATTGCATAAACTTAAAAGAAGCCTAGAATTTTTCCTTAAAGATGTTTCCTTCTGGCCTCTTCGTGATCCATGATACCACCACTTGTCGTGAGAACCAGGTATCCAAACTGTCGTGATGGCAGGAGGTTAGTCCAACTTTCGATGTCATTGATTGGAACGTCAAAACGCGGTGAAATAACTCCGCACTTGTTCAGTCTGCCGGTGAGATTGACAATAGTTTTGCCAGCTCTGTGATCGTCAATGATCGTCAATTCCACGATTTTTAAAATCATCTCAAAAGTTTCAAGCCTAGACGTGAAATGGCTTGATAGCACAGTTGGTTAGTGCATCCTCATATCAAGAGGAAGGTTGCGGGTTCAAGTCCCGTCTAGGCTTGAAATTTTTGAGATAATTATAAATCTTGGAATAGCTTTATAGATACATATTACGCTTTCACATCGATTTGATAATGACTCAGGCCATTTAGATTAGATTAAATAATTCTTTATTGCACACCAAGACAACAATACATCTAAAACGAAAACCGTAAAACTATGTGAGACAATTGGCGGTCTCACCGCTGAATAGCGATCTCTACCAGATAACCTGTGGATGATAGACTATGTGGACATTACTTGGGGTGCAATGGTGTACCTAACATACTACATATACATACTTATACTTAAAATATAAACAATAAAAATAACATAAATGAATGAACCTAAAAAAACATGTTAGTTAAATTAATAAATACATAGATATTTTAATAGATAGTATTTTTATTTTTTAGTGTTATCATATCAAACACTTACAGAAAATTCCAAGATTTTAAAAACCATCTCAATAATTTTCAAGCCTATACGGGACTTGAACCCGCAACCTTCTTCTTAGTACGATGGTGCACTACCAATTGTGCTACAGGCTCTTGTCACGTCAGTGGTGAAAACAGTAAGATGATTCAGGTTACAACTAAAATTTCCTGTAGATGGAGCTAACGGCGCTTTAGTCGTAATCTGAATTATCTCAATAATTTCGACACTGACGTGACAAGAGGCTGTAGCACAATTGGTAGTGCATCCTCGTATCATGAGGAAGGTTGCGGGTTCAAGTTCCGTCTAGGATTTCGCGGTTTCATTATGCACTGATAGATGAATATACTGTGATTCTATGCTACGCTATAAGAAAGCTTAAATACTAATCTTAACTAAACTTAATTGAATTTTTTTTTTAAGAAAATTGATTTTTCTAAATTAATGTAATGCAACAGATTATTATTATTTACATTAAAAATATGCAAGAGATTACGGGGGGGAGGGAGGGATCGAGCAAAAACTCACGAAATATCACCAAGGGGGGGTCGAAAAATCACTAAAATTGCCCACGTAATTAATGGATGCCCCCTAATCACTGTAATCACAAGGCCCATTTTGAATTGTATTCCTGTGGTGTTAATGCTCGGTAATGAATTGGAGAAACGTCCATTTTTAGAGTAGACCATCCCTAATAATTATTAAACGTACGAAAGACGTGTTCGTATACATGGTGTCCATTAAATCACTGTTTTCTCAGAACAAACGTTGTTCAGACCGTGGTCTACCAAGGAAGTGATACAACATTACTATTTAAAAATGTAATAATTGCTTTTCGAAGTATTCTCCGCGAAATTAGACACATTTTTCCATACGATGGACCCAATCATTGAAGCAACCATTCCATTCGGAAGTTGGGGTCTCCAAAATGGCCGTTTTGTAGGCGTCCACAGCTTCTTCAGGTGATGAAAATCTCTGACCACGCAATTTATTCTTTATTTTAGGGAAAGTATAGAAATCATTAGGGCTTAGGTCGAGGCTGTACGGCAGATGGTCTAATAATTCTATTTTTTCTTACTCTAAAAACTCTTTTGTTCTGTGCGCGGTGTGAGAACTCGCATTGTCGTGATGGAGGATGATGCGGCGGTTGCAGTTCTCTTTACGGAGTTCAGAAACGACCTGTGGCAAACAAATGCTAGCATACTATTCTGCATTAACCGTTCTTCGTCCCTCAAGAGGAATAGTCGCAACATGGCCAGTTTTAGAGACAAACGTGGCCACCATTTTTTTGCAACACTCCGTGAACGAACTATTTTTGTTGGCTTTAACTCATTTTCGAACACCCAAACTCGTGATTGGTTTTTTGTTTCGGGTTCGTACGCGTATATCCAGGATTCGTCACCTGATACAATGTTGTATACAGCATTTAAGGATACTGGGTGGAATTTTTCGAGAGTTCTGACGCACCAAGTAACGCGAGCCGCTTTTTGCTCTTCACAGAGCAAATGCGGTATCCATCGGGAAAACAACTTTTTTACACCTAATTGTTCATGCAAGATTATTTGTATTTGACTCATGCCAATGTCTAAAGTTGCCTGAATTTCGCGGTATGTCACATGTCGATCTTTCCCAATCAGCTTACGCACAGCATCAACGTTTTATTGGGTGACTGCAGTTTTTGGACGACCTTGACGGGGATCATCACTGAGCTTGACACGTCCACGTTGAAATTCAGCAAACCAGCGATAAATTGTGGTTTTAGATGGGGCTTCATCACCAAATGCAGAAATCATCCAGTCAACACACTGTTTTTGTGTTAAACCACTTCAAAAGTCATAATAAATCATCGCTCTTGAATTTTCTCGAGTCAATTCCATTTTCTCAACGACTAAACAAGTTTGACAAGACCTTGTGACAAGACCGAGAATATTTTTTTGAATAAATTAATGGTATTCGATTTTTAAAACCAAGGAGTTCTCAATTAAAAAGATTTTCATATGACAAGAATAGTGGACATATTCCATTCCCGATACTTTTAGTGCTGCCTATGTAGCATCAAATAAGAAAATAAAAAAATAAAATCTAGACCTTCTCAAATAAGTCTAACTTTGTCCAATAACTAACCGTGACATAAAGTTCATTGGCACGCTACGAGTAGAAATGGCGTTTTACCTACTATTACTGGTTTTGTGTCCATACGGCGGCGGCATTCAAGTGGTGAACGACAGACGTCCTGTCCAGTCTATTCAAAAGTACTCTGTAGTCATGTCAAAAATAGAATTTCGAATGGGACGTAAAAATTGGGGTTAATGGCACACGCGGCAAATATTATTTGACCTAAATTAGATACCTTGTAGCTACTATGTTGTAGGACGTAACGTTAAAATAGACGTTTAAAGTTTGAAACTTTTTCTGTTTTTCAAAGACCGATTTCGTTTTTTTTTTAATTTGATGTTATAAACCCTTTGTAGACCATGGTCTGAAGAACGTTTGTTTTGGGAAAACAGTGTTTTAAATGACACCGTGTATTTGTTACTGACCTCCGCGCTAGCTACTGGACTACTTCGTAACAAAGTTGGAACGTATCAATCGTCCGCGGTCACATTTAATAGTGACCACTGACTTCTCACCAACTTAAAAAAACACAACTTCAAAAACCCTATATTTCTGTTTTATAGAAAGAAGCTGCTTGCATCCAGAGGTCATCCATTAAACAGAAGAACACAGTATTACCTTTTATTATTTTCACAGCATGTTTTTTATTAGCAGCAATGAAAAATAAAAAGGTATACCTTACATAATGCGATGTGAGCAACAGGTGGTCAAATAATGCGTATTGCCAACCCTGCAGTGCAGTCGATAATTCTCAAGTTCAATCGTTGTGCTTATCGCAGTGTTTTCATTGTTTGCAAGTTTATAGGGGCTGGACGGACAGAGGTATTTTTATAGGCTTTATTGCGATGGCGAGGTATAGAGCTGTTGGATTATAGATTTTAGATTTGGGTTTATTTATTATAATGTATTGAGCGTGTTTGAAGAATTTCAACGACCTCGAGAATAGAGGGGGGTGAGGTTTGCGACTGAGATGCAAGCGACCCCCTTATTACCTAAGCCAAATTGCTCTCGCGTCGCTATCGTTAGTCAGGCCATCCCTATCATACGTACAGTACGTACCTCACGTGTGAAAGGGATGACCTGACTAGCGATAGCGATGCGACAGCAATTTGGCTTAGGTAATAAGAGGGCGGGTTTCCCATGGAGGACAAATATTTATTTATAAAAATCTATAAATAAGAAGAAAAATATATGGATAGGAGTTGAATACGTGAGCCTTTTCTTATTCCAAAAGAAACTCGATCTCATATGAGAGAAAATTAAACCGGCCAAGTGTGAGTCGGACTCGCGCACGGTTCCGTACCAAAAAAAATGACGTTTGTTCGTTTGTCAGGGAGGGCCCCCAAATATTTGTTTTATTTTAATTATTTATTTTTAAAATGAATATATAGCTAAATATTTTGTGAATATCTCAAGCGTCTACCTGTTGCCATAACCCATATCGAGCAAAAACGAGCAAAAAAATCACGTTTGTTGTATGGGAGCCCCCCTTATTTATTTTATTCTATTTTTAGTATTTAATATTATAGCGGCAACAGAAATACATCATCTGTGAAAATTTCAACTGTCTATCTATCACGGTTCATGATATACAGCCTGGTGACCGACGGACAAACAGCTGAGTCTTAGTAAAAGGGTCCCGTTTTACCCTTTGGATACGGAACCCTAAAAAGACGTTACACTATCTATAAACAATAAAATCGTATCGGTAGATATATTTGAATCTTCATTTTATAGCGGTAGATAACGATGTTAAGTTACATCTGAATACCGATTTGAAGTAATTTCAACCACAAGCTTTTTTATCACCTATGAGTAAATCCAACGTAGCCACATTGAACGCTTGTAACCAGATACCATTTGAAACTGAATTGAATAAAGTCCGTCCACAATGACCATACTACAGTAACATATCTCACCGTCCACGACCGTACACTATCCACTCAATTTATCTTTAAACAAAGGTGTTAATTAGGATTCGAACTCACGACTGCTACGATTCCATCCCACAAAATAACCCAACCAAAAACATACTCTAAGCTATCAAGGTTTAAGTGCTAAGTTGGGTTGTGGTTTGAAAGATGACAGATACGCAAAAGTGGCTATTAGAGGACTGTGTAAGTCACGGGTTGAAATTGGCATGCAGTAACGAGTGGGGGGGGGGGGGGGTTGCGTTATAGTGGGTTCAAAGCTCAGCTGCTTGCGCATTATAGCGTTAGCGTTACCCATATCGCTATATTTATAAGAAAAATATTAAAAAAACGAGTGTGCTTTAGACCACACGACTGAAGTAAAACTTCTTTTTCAAAATATTAATTTATAAAATTGTTCAATTACAAAATTGTCCACACGTCTGTAGGTCGATCAGTCTATGTTCATTCTGGACAGACGCAACTCGCACTCGCACATTAACGAAACGTAACTTTTCTCTTTCTATCTTCACTAACTTATATATCCCTCTCAAGTTCCGTTCGCACTTTTCGTAATGCATTCACCAGCTTACTCCCCAAGTCAAGCGTGCGTAAAGAAGTTTTAATTCAATAAATAACATGCAAGATATTCCAATATTGTAACTTGGGTCGCTATTTTGATAATTTATAGTCATGTCGTGATAATTGTTTTGACTTTTGTGGTAACTTATGATAATTCTTTTGACACTCCGTTTATCTAACATCATCCAGTAATTTGGGTAATAAAGAATATTGAATAACAAAAACACTTCTCAGTCGGGAAAAAATGCCATAAAAACAAGCTGAACTGACGTTACAAAAAGACGCCTGTTTAAGAATGCAAAAATTCATTTGAAGTGCGTGCTAATTTTAATATTCAACAATCAACGTAAAAGTTTATTAAAAAAAATAACCATATAACGAAAATAACCGACGCAGGAGGTAGCGGGTTCGAGACGACCTCCGTGGTGCAGTGGGCGAATAGCCGGCTGAGACGCAGGAGGTAGCGGGTTCGATTCCCGCTGCGGAACAAATGTTTGGATGATCTACAGATATTTGTTACGGGTCTTGTTGTTTCTATATGTATTTACAACAAAAAAACGTATATAAGTATTCTATCAGTTATCTGGTTCCCATAGTACAAGCTTTGCTTAGTTTGGGGCTAGATAGCGCTGTGTGAAATGTTAAGAAATATTTATTTATTTAATTTGTATAATTATCGTTATATTAATACGTACACCAATCTTAATTCTTTTATTAACTGTTATTATTCCCTTACTTTACATTACAACTCTATCGCCTGTTGTTATGGCTATACGTACAAAGTGGGCCAAATCATAAGCTTATAAGGTAATTATTTTAACGTGGAGGAGTGCATTAAGGATGTGTAAACATTATCAACCTCGGTAATTTAGTTTTTAAAGATAAATTTATTTGCTTAAACATAATGCGAGTCTCTAGATATTTTCACACCATCTGCTCGACAATGTCATATTATATGTCATGTAAACTTCACCGAAAGTAGGTGATTACAGCCCTACGGCTGAGCCGGGAGTAAAGTTGTACTGAATTACATTATGCCCTCGCAGGCATAATATAATTTGAACTTGGAACCTCATCTGTATTAAAATTTAAACCAAAGAGACCAACACAATAAAAACTTATTCGTAAATCAAACGAACCTCCGCATTACCAACCTAGATTTGGTTTTTATTGTCTCGCAGAAAGTTTGAAAAGTAGAGTGGATGAAGCTGTCTGCATCTTGGGCACGCTTATATCTCTGCACTCAGGATTACAGTAACTCTCTCGCTCCACTCGTGAGTTAACTCTAGAATCCTTCGTTACGTTCGGGATGTAGCGCCTGTTACGCAAGACACTGCTTTATCCCCTCGTTTAATAATCAACTATAGTTATGTAAGTAAGTGTCAATTATGTTCTTCCTTATTTAGCATACGAATTATCAAATACAATGAAAATGTCAAGATAATAATTTAAAATAGAATCATCATAAGTGATAAAATTAAGATGAAGTATATATTAACAGCCAAAGCACAATTATGAAGTCTCCGCTAAAAATTCCTGAATGTTCGCGAAGGGTTTTTTACATATTATCACGTTTTTATTTTTTTTGTAATTCATGGTAGATGAAAGTGAGGGACCTCTAATAGTAGTAAAGAATTGCTGCTTGTCAAATATTCTTCCAGAGAAGTACTGCCTGCCACCGTTCTTTTTTCTGCCACCAAGCAGCCGCTTATCATCAAGTGAGCCTTGGGCATGTGCCTTCATCTCATTTTATAAAAAAATACAAATTTTATATCATTTTTGAATGTTGGTTCTATGCAATGGTGCCCTTACACGTGCAGACAGCGACTTTATCTGGTAACTCCCTGCAAGTTCGATGATTGAAATAAACTCGTGTACAAGGATGATTTCCAACTATGAACAACTAGCTTCCGCCTGCAGCTTCACACGCGTGGTTTGCCGATTCAAAGTAGCCTATGTGTTAATCCAGGTACCTATCTACTTACGTACCAAATTTTATCGAAATCGGTTTAGGCGTTACGACGTGATTAATTAACAAACAAACATCCAAGCTTTCTTATTTATAATATTAGTGTGATATGCTGGACGTTTTGACGTTTTTGCTCGATTGGACGCGAAAACGGCGGACGTGGGGGACTTACCTTCTAGACTCTTATTTTCAATTTCCCACGAATGAATGAATGAATGAAAATTCTTTATTATACCTTACAAACTAGACACAACAGATTTAAACAAAAAAAAATAAAAGTAAGCATAATGGGCGGTCTTATCGCTTAACAAAGCGATCTCTTCCAGACAACCTTTGGATGGCGAGGATCATTGCTTAATGGAAGATGATTATGTCCTAATGTTGTACTACTGCTAAGTCATCTCTCGTAGATTTTAAAGGCTAATGAATATGAATAAATATTGCTGGACATTTCACACAGCGCTATCTAGCCCCAAACTAAGCAGAGCTTATACTCTGGGAACCAGATAACTGATAGAATACTTATGTACTTTTTTTGTAAATACATAGTTATAATAGGTATATAGAAAAACATCCAGACCCGAAACAAATATCTGTAGATCATGCAAACATTTGATACGCGGCGGGAATCGAACCCGCTACCTCCTGCGTCACAGCCGACTATTCGCGCACTGCGCCACAGAAGTTGTCAATGATGATCATGATGTGTGTGTCAGTATCTTTTTTCCTTGGTCCATAGCTAAAGTTCATACCTAGTAATCCTGAAGCCTAGCATGTTCGTGCATATTACCGATTCGACATAGCTAGGGGGAACTCGATAGTTCATTTTCTACGTACTTCTCTATTTATGAATGAATGAATGAATGAAAATTCTTTATTATACCTTACAAGCTAGACACAACAGATTTATAGAAAAAAAACAAATAAAAGTAAGCATAATGGGCGGTCTTATCGCTTAACAAAGCGATCTCTTCCAGACAACCTTTGGATGGAGAGGATCATTGCTTAATGGAAGATTGGCCGAGGTGTAAAAAGAATAAACTTAATAATAGAAAAAGAAATTAGTTATATACATACATATTAGGTACATAAGTAACTTTAAATAAATAAATATATAAATATCATATATAAAATAAATAAATATGTACTTACATACTTATACTTACAATAATAATATTAGAGATCAGATGAATCATGACTCTTCATGGAGATAAAAGTTTTTGAGTCTAGCTTTAAATACGGAAGGTGAGGGGGATTTCTTAATGGAGACCGGCAAGGCGTTCCATAATCGGACAGCTAGGACGGAAAAGGAGTTTGCATAGAAACTGGTTTTTTTTTTTTTTTTTTTTTATGTTATTTGTGGGGAAACAGGCTTACGGCCCACCTGATGGTAAGTGGTCACCGTCGCCTATTGACACCGGCAACACCCGGGGTATTGTCGATGCGTTCCCTACACTGAAGAAACCTCTTTACATTTCTCTTGAAGCGTGCCATGTCGTAGTCTAATGGGAAAACCTCAGATGGTAGCTCATTCCACATCTTGCAAGTATGGGGTAGAAAAGATCGCGTAAAGCGTGTGGTGCGCGATACCCAATTGTCGATTATATGTGGATGAGCTTTATTGCGTTGTCGAGAAGTGCGGTGGTAAAATCTCGACGACGGGATGAGATCAAATAGCTCCTCAGAACATTCCCCATTATACAGGCGGTAGAATACACTGAGCGATCCGATGTCACGGCGTTGACTCAGCGGTTCCAGCCTGTCGGCGAGTTTGGGATCACCGATTATTCTAATGGCTCTTCTCTGAAGGGAGTCAAAACGAAGCAATTGGTACTTTGGAGCTCCGTGCCAAAGATGGGAACAGTATTCCACGTGCGGCCGAACTTGCGCTTTGTACAGCAATAGCCGTTGTTGTGCCGTAAAATACTGTTTGGCACGGTTAAGGACTCCAAGTTTTTTGGAGGTGAGCACAGCTTTTGCTTCTAAGTGACTCCCATACTGGACCTCATTAGAAATTTCGACTCCCAGAATCCCTATACTCGCCGAGACGGGGAGAGGAATGCCCTGGAACCGTGGAGCTATTGTGAAAGGGGCCTTCTTTGTGGTGAACGCACAGACTTGCGTCTTGGTTGGGTTAAAGGTGACCAGATTAAGGTTACCCCAATCTGACACACGCTCCAAAGAGCCTTCAACCTCAGACACAAGTCTTTGTCTGTTGTCTTCCACTTCCGACCGAGAGACATTAGGGCGACCAGTGTAGAAAGTATCACCCGTACTGTCATCCGCATAACAATGAAGGCCGCTTATGTGCAGCATATCATTGATGTGAAGAATAAACAGTGTGGGCGATAGCACTGACCCTTGGGGTACACCAGAGTTAATGGGCATTGAGTCCGAGCAAGAACCATCTACAACGGCTCTTATGCTCCGCCCGGATAAGAAACTGGCGACCCAACTGCAAAGTCCCCCGGGGAGGCCGTATGAGGGAAGCTTCGAGAGAAGCGCCTTGTGCCACACCCGATCGAACGCCTTCGCGATGTCTAGACTAACAGCTAGAGCTTCCCCCCTACTCTCGACGGCTTCCGCCCAGCGGTGAGTGAGGTAAACTAGAAGATCACCAGCTGATCGCCCATGACGAAAGCCGTATTGGCGGTCACTGATCAGCTGGTGTTCCTCAAGATACCTAAGAAGCTGAGTATTAATTACTCGCTCCATCACTTTACAGAGTAGGGAAGTAATTGCTATAGGCCGATAGTTAGACGGATTGGTTCGATCCCCTTTTTTAGGGATTGGGTGGACATGGGTCACTTTCCAAGAAGACGGCACGATACCAGTGGTATAAGACAATTCAAAGAGGGACGTAAAGACAGAACACAACTCAGGAGCACACTTTTTGAGCACAATGGCTGGAATGCCATCCGGCCCACTCGACTTTCTCACATCAAGGGAAAGGAGTTCCTTCCGTACCGCTTTCTGATGAAAACGTACCTCTGGCATGGAACTCGGACACCGAGGTATAACCGGTGCTGCAGCATTTCCGTCGAGGAGGGTCGAATTGGAGGCAAAAAGAGATCCAAGGAGATCGGCTTTCTCTTTTGCACTATGGGCCAGAGATCCGTCCGACTTGAGTAAAGATGGTAAGCGGGACTGGCAGAAGTTACCCTCAGCAGCTTTGGCAAGAGACCAGAAGGCTCTACTTCCAGAAGGATACCCCATTAACTGGTCGCCAATTCTGCTGATGTGCTGCTTCCTCGCTATAGCCATGACCTTTTTGCTCTGTCTGGAGGCAGCATTGAATTTTTTCCTCAAACGGGAAACTTCGGGATCCTGGCACTCACGCGCTACAGTCCAGTTCTTAAAGGCAGCCAATTTGCTGCTGACTGTAACGGCACAAGCCCGGTTGAACCAGGGTTGACTCCGGCCACCAACACGCACTACAGAGTTGGGGATGAAACATTCCATACCCTGAAGTATGACATCAGCGACGGAGTCAGCGCAAGTGTTTGGATCGTCCGTTGAGAAAAAATCGTCCGTTGGTTCTATGTATCGGGGTTTTGAGAAGGAGGTTTTCAGAGGATCGGAGTGTTTGGGAATTTGTGCAAAAAAGGAATTCAAAGCGTTCCTTCAGATAACAAGGCGTGGAAGGATTACGAAGGATTTATTAACGACCTTTCCTGAGAAACGGACTGGATTTGCTATTGAATGCAAAATTTACCTTCATACAGGTTCTGAGAGAGTTTATTGTTATTTGATTTGGCATAGAATATTATCTATGTAGTAATATGTAATGAGAATAGAAAATACAACGAACTACAAGAACTTTTATATTATGTTACTTACTGCTATGGAACCCTTCATGGGCGAGTCCGACTCGCACTTGGCTGCTTTTTTGGTTTTGCGATTAGAATATAGTATCTACTCTTGTTTTTATAGTAACTTCTCTGAATAGATGATATTTAAGAACATCTAACAATGTCTTTTTGTGAGACATGCATAGTTAAAGTTTTTATAGAAAAGAAAAGGTGAATGCTTAAAATAAAGGGGTGAAGGTAAAAAAAAAATAGTGAACATTTTGGACTGGCAACTAGTTTGTATATAAGTATAATCACTTAATCACACTAAATATTATGTTGGATGTATGTTTGTTACTCAATCACGTCGTTACGGCTGAACCGATTCCGATAAAATTTGGTATATACGTGGACTATAACCTGGATTACCACATGATCTACCTTTTATCCCATAAATCAGGTCTCATGGGATAAAAATGGGGTGTCACGTCAAAATGCAACAGCGAGTTTAGCTATATTTCTAGGTTATCTACACATTTAGTAGTGTAACGCGTACGAAGTCGCGTGCAACAGTTAGTATTATTATAAAATAAGATTATAAAATTGCCGAACACGCAAGAAATTTAACCCTTTGCTGTATCCCCGAAACGAAAATGTTTATAATAAAAAAAAAATGGTCAGTGGTGTCCGTTTACACCGGCGGCAGTTCGTCTCGACTTACAGTCTGCATCATCTTTATGTAACGCTCAATTAGGTGCGATTTTTTTCAGCAAGTGATTTTGAACAGTTTCATGCAAGATGAAGAAATTTTTAAATTAATATAATATTTATTATTTCCTGGCCGGCAGCTCAGTTTGTTGAATGATGACTACTTTACTCAGCGGTACAGTACATCTCAACATAAAAAATAAGTCAGTGAAGGATCTTAATTGCTGTCAGAAATAATTAACCTACTGAGGCTTATTTATCATTTAACAAAGTAGTGAGACTGCTTCAAACTACGCCAATAAAATGTTGAAAATTGCATAAAAACGTCAATTAAAAGTGATAAAGTAGTAGAAATGACGTAAATTAATTCAGCGCAGTGCTCGTTAACCATCGCCAATTGTGATCATTGATCGGGTATCAAATAACTCGCCTTAATGACTTCATTGTAGACTGATTGCAGTTTTTTTTTCAAAATTTACCCATTTTAATGCTTTTAAATTGCGCGATCTAGATATTGATTAGTGGTTCAGGTTTTCTGGTTTGTTTTAACTTATTTTAATCGATTCAATTGATACCGTCTGAGTTTTTAAGGGACTTTTTGATTTTGAACCGTGTCTTAAAACAGTTTTTGTTTCGTTTTGTTATATTACTAAAAATATATTTGCTTTTAATATCACTAAATAAACTTGGAAAGACATTTGGCTAGGCGGAATGACAACAGGTGGACCAAGGCAGTCACAGAGTGGTGGCCAAGAGATGGACGTCGACCGCAGGGCAGACCACCGGCCCGATGGTCTGGCGGTCTCGTAACGGAAGTTAGACAGCAATGGATGAGACTTGCTCAAGGCCGATTGGACTGGCGACATAGTGAGGAGGCCTATACCCAACAGTGGGTGCTGGAGGCTGAGTAGGTAGATAGATAAATTACTGAATAATTACAAGATGCGTTTTATAAATTGCAAACTTTTATTAATTTCTAAATATATATTATTTTTAAAGCATTACATCTATCATTACAGGTTCTTCCATAATACAACAGTGATATAAAATCTTTGCACCATCTGGCTTAACACCGTCCTAACGGGTTGGCTACAAATGATCTCGGGTTACTTTACCGGACCCAGTTTTATGGTACACAAACCTACTTGGCCAAGTTTGACCTTCAAACCAGACACTCGATAAAACCGCAGGATACGTGTATGGGATTCAAACATGCGATATTATTCTCAGATAGGTACTAATCTTATAAGCGGACTTTGATGAGATCTTGATAAACCAATTTGTAAACAATTTGATATATTAAAATTCTTGGCGAGTAAGTACTTGGTGTTTATATGTTATTTAGTACTAGCTGACCAATCCGCAGCTTGGCACGCATAGTTTTTCAATAAAAAAATAACCCTCCTTCTGCGCAGTTGGGGTAAAAAGTAGCCTATGACACCCAAGGATAGTGTAGCTTCCCAACAGTGAAATATTTTTTTAAATCGGTCCAGTAGTTTCGGAGCCTATTTAATACTTTAATATCAAAATTTAATTTTTAATTTAATTTAACAAAATAATAATTTAAAATCAATAATCATATATCAATTAATAATATAATTTTAATCCATAATTTATGATGATTAAGTATGTAATTGTAAATATTAATTATTGTTAGGTAACATATACCTACCTTGGCACTTGACTTATGACTTGTTGTTATCAATAAAGATATTGTATTGTATACAAACAAACAAATCTTTCATCTTTATCATATTATTAGTATAGACTAGCTGACCAATCCGCAGTTTCGCACGCGTAGTTTTTCAATGAAAACATTACCCTCCTTCTGCGCAGTTGGGTACAAAGTAGCCTATGTCACCCGGGGATAGTGTAGCTTCCCAACAGTGAAAGTTTTTTTTAAATCGGTCCAGTAGTTTCAGAGCCTATTTAATACAAACAAACAAATCTTTCCTCTTTATAATATTAGTATAGATTGATATAAAATAATTCTCCAAGAAAATAATGATGTCTCAAGAAAGAACAACTTAAATTTGAGTATCTTCAGAATTAATTTATAACTTCACTTAATCAATTGCATCTTACAAAATAGTTATTAAATAGCAAGACATCAATCATACTGACATACGAAATGCCTAAAAACCTAGATGCAGCCGGGCGGTCATCAACATGAAATCGTCAGCCAACTGCAAAATTTCGCAACTTAAGTGACAAGTCGAAACTTAATAACTTACTCAGAAATGCACCAGCAAATTGGGAGCCGTCCCGAAACCGGCTCCGTAACCCTACACCGCTTTACCGAACTCTCCGACACATATAAATTGTATTTTTATTCAAATCGAGCCTACGTGCTGCGATAAAGCCTTTTAAAACAAATAACCACTCATTCAACTCGAAAAAATCACGCAACTACCCACCCTAACTCAACAGCATAAAAGCGAAAATGATTCGCCTTCAAACGCTGATAAAGACACATGGGATATCGAACTTTACAGTTGAGGTAACACAGTTGTAGTTTAAGAAGTAGAAACTCATGTTGAGATGCATAATCCTGACCACGACAATGCTGAAAGAAACTACACGCATTATGTAAACAAGCTAAATTATTATCTGATTACAGGGGCAAAAGAATCAGATTCGAATGATAAAAATGCATCAGATAAGACCAAAGATGATAATGTAGAACACGATGCTATTTCTGAAATGCATAAAGAATACAATTTAGAGGTTCTTTAGGAAGCTTGTTCGCTTAATTTTACTTCTTTCTGTTAACAGCAGGGTGTGTAATGATGATAAGAGCCAAGAACGCCAGGTAACATTGCGGTTGTACATACAGGGTGTATGACGTGAACAGTGGCATTGTTTGAAACATAACGTCGGTTGGACTGGGCTTAATATAAATATATCAAGTACATATAAATCCAAAGCAAATGAAAACATCCACTAAAATGTTTTGATTTGATTTTGGTAATTTTATTTAATTTAGTTTATATTTGTAACATTTATGAGTCAATGACTTGAAATAAACAATTTTTTTAAAGTAAAACTTCTTTACGCACGCTTGATTTGGGGAGTAAGCTGGTGAATGCGTTACAAAAAGTGCGAACGGAAGTTGAGAGGGAGATATAAGTTAGTGAAGATAGAAAGAGCGAAAGAGTTACGTTTCGTATATTTTTAAACGTTAATGTGCGAGTTCGAGTTGCGTCTCTCCAGAATGAACATAGACTGATCGACCTACAGACGTGTGAACAATTTTGTAATTGAAGAGTTTTATTAATATTTTGAAAAAGAAGTATTACTACAGTCGTGTGGTCTAAAGCACACTCGTTTTTATATATAATTACACTTTTCAAGTTAATTACGAGAATATATGAACAGTTGACACCCTTGTGCATTTCTGCACAGCGCTCGACCTCAAGTCTTCTTCTTCCTGCCCTTTTCCCACATTACGCGGGGTCGGCACAACATGTATTCCTCCTCCACATCTCTATCAGCCATTATCTCCGTTTTTAGTTCCTTCCAACCCTTAATATTCTTCACACAGTCCATCCATCTCGTCTTCGGCCTCGACCTCAAATCGCGCGTTGAATGAATCAGGTAAGTATCTACTTACCTGATTCATACAACGCGCGGTTCATAGGAAAGTAAATAAATAGTACATTTATTGAAACGGATTCCAATTTATCTATCGTAATTGACGTGCGTAGGACCGACAAAACAGCAATTTTTTACAAGCTTTTTATTAACTTGCAGTGTATTGTTACGCCAAGGCTGTTACAGATTAAGTAATAGTCGGCAATTCCGAAGTAAAACCTACTATGTCATAGAATAGGTAATACTTGGTACGGAATTTACCTACATACTACGTTTTTACATACAGTTGCATAGAATAAGAAATAATAGTCAGCCGAAATACCTACACTTTTCTAGTTACGAGTGGAACCATCGAGAAGGTTCTAGAGAGATGTACTGTGCGTGGTGAAATAGTACGTCGAGACGCCCGAAGGAATCAGTTTTAATTTGGCGATACGTGCGAATATTTCGGTGACTTTTAGTTGTTTATTGAGCAACAGTGGTGTGATTTAGTGTGTTGTGATTACTTGTGATTAAGATCGTGTATTTATCGTTTTAGTGTTGAATAAAAGTGTTATTTTTAATAATATTATATATTATTTTTTATTTAATTTGGAATACATATTCGGTGACAAAGAAATAATATGGTACCAAGAAGGTGGTTTCATGATGGAGACGGATGCTAGGCAACGGAATTTCTGAATGGATTATAGTAGGCTACTAGTGTTTGGGCTCATTTGAATCTGATTGCGGTTCCGATTATGAATTTTTCAACAAAAAACTTATTTAATTTGTTTTTATTGACTCGTGTCGTCACATGCATAATTCACTTTCCTAAAAACTGATACTGTTAACGTGGCCACCCTGTATAGTTCAAGTTATACGTACTTTATTACTTCGCTATGATAACTACAAGTAAAAATTACCAATTTACATAGCGTCGTTAGTTCAATCGAGTGATGCATTGGAGTCGCTTACTTATAAGATGTATTGAGCTATTGCACAAGCTTTTGCAAAAGACATATCTCAAGGATAACAAGACAAAATTATTGACTACTCGTGTTCGCCTTTTGGATAATGTTGTTCGCACCGATCCCCTTCATTATTCACCGTTTTTTGTGGCCAAAATGTTAATCACCACATTTACTTGGCCGGTGGTTTTTGCTTTAAGGAATTTTATGAAACATTTTAATATAGTTGCTAATGATATAGCTGCCAGTATGCATCAGAGGACAGCTCTTGAAATTTTAATAAATATAATATTAACGTATAATATAATGAAGATAATAAAACGGACACTGGGTATTCCTGGAAAGGTTTTTGCAAACCTTTTTGTGTTAACGTTTTATCTCTATAAAATCATTATGGTCGTAAAGTCGAAGGAAAATAATGAGGTTTTTAAGCAATGAAAATTGATATTTGTGTATGTCTTCATTCGGATAATCGTAAACTTAGTTTCCGTTCGGGTTTAACTGGGCGTAAAAACTGAGGGCCTTTGGAAGGACATGTTATTACCGAAATAAAAGAAAAAAGGGGACGTGTGAGAGAGATACAAGAAAACAAAAATGTACCTTAAATACCTTCTAAATAAAAACAGTATACGAATAAGCCAGCCATGCACTGGATCCATTCACCATACTGACTTTTCCTCCAATACAACCAAAAGCTGAACATCATTTTTTATTAGGTACTATTCTTTATATGAAACCTCGGCCAATCTTACATATAATTATACTCCTCTCCTTCCAAAGGTTGTCTGGAAGAGATAGTTTTTAGCAATATGACTGCCCATTATACTTTTTCCTGTTTTTATGGTTCCGTACCCAAAGGGTCACGGACCCTATTACTAAGACTTAGCTGTCTGTCTGTCTGCCCGTCTGTCACCAGGCTGTATATCGTGAACCGTGATAGTTAGACAATTGGAATTTTCACAGATGATGTATTTCTGTTGCCGATATAACAGCACATACCAAAAACAGAATATAACAAATATTTAAGGGGAGGGAGGGGGGGGGGGGGGGGGGGCTATTATAACAACTAATACATATTATACATAGATGGTAAGTACACCGCACATACTTTTCTTTTTTTTTTCACGTGGAGGAATGCTCATGAATACCACTCTGAACCCAGGGAGCGGTATGTCAGACTCCTACCGGCTAAACCTCCACGGCGTTCCTCCGCTCGTTTTATACCGGGGACAAGGGACAAGAGAACATTCTTCCGCGACCCCGGTGGCGTTGGTCCGCTCTTGCTGGCCCCATCTTTTAGGGTTAAGGGTCATCTCGACATATACAACAGTATATAGTTAGGCCACTGCTATGGGGGATGGAGGTTGGCATACGCTCTCGCATACGCCCTCCTTCTTCGCCCCGGTCTCGTGCGGCTGGTTGGGAGAGTGCTCCCAGATTCCCTGTCTCTCTCCGCCGCTTCCTTCTGCGGCACTACATTTTCGCAGAAGTACACCGCAGATATCTACTCGAACAAAAATTTGCAGTGAATGCAAACATTCATCGGTGAAAATTTGGAATGCCCTGCCCCATGAAGTTCGCGCTAGTCCGTCGTTTAACATTTTCAAACGGAAAGTTAAAGAGCACTATCTTTCTCTGTAATTTTATTTTATTGTAGGTATATATTTATTTTTGTATATATTAGTCTATTTATTTTATTTATTATATTCATTCATTTTATTACTTTCTTTTGGTATATTTCGTTTTATTTGTTTAAGATATATGTACATATTTATGATTCTTGTACACGCACCTACCTTTGAAATCATCTCTTTCTCTCTCTCTAGCCTCAAAGGTTTGCTGGAAGAAAACTTTTCATAGGGTAAAGCTCGCCTTTGTACATGTCTTCTATTGCTGTACTTTATAATGTATTTTCTTGTGTACAATAAAGAATAAGGAATTCATCGAATCCATAGTCTCTTGCGTGTCAGCCAATCTAGCCACAGTGTGATAAAAAAAAATCATAATATTTTTTTATTTTATAGAGTACAATGTTGTAATATTATTCTGAATGATTATGAAGAAATTATCACTATTTGCCGAGGTGATTACTCAAAGAAATGATCTTACGCAGCTCTCCGCAGGTGGGTCATCTATTAAATGTGCTGTATCAATCACGGTGATTCTCTTTTCAACAAGCCGAGGTTATGACATAAGAATCGATTGAGAATATGACCTACGTAATTTATCAAAAGTCTTTTTTTATTTTTAGGAAGGTTACGAAGTAAATACTATTTTTTGTTTATATTCGACTAGCTGTTGCCCGCGACTTTGTTATGTGTAGATAACCTAAAAATAAGGCTTAACTTACTGTTGCAACTTGACAGTTTTTTTTATCCCATGGGAACTGATTTATGGGATAAAAGGTAGCTTATGTAGTGATCCAGGTTATAATCGACGTATATACCAAATTTCATCGAAATGGGTCAGCTGGTGATTGTGTAATAAACCAACAAACAAACATCCAAACTTTCGCATTTATAATATTAGTGTGATTATTTTTGTATCAAAATTAAAAATGTATATAATTTGTTTTAGTTAGGTGCATATTCTTTTCGTTCTTTTTAATCTAGTTCATTCAAAGATTGCATAAAAAAGATCGCTATAACATGATACTAAGGTATTAGTGATATGACATATTATAAATGTGAACGTTTGGATGTTTGTTTATTTGTTTGTTTGTTACTCAATCACGTTGTAATGGCTGAACCGATTTCTATGAAGTTGGGTATATACGTAGATTATAACCTGGATTACTACATAGGCTACCTTTTATCTCATAAATCAGTTCCCATAGGATAAAAATAGGATCAAATCAAATTGCAACAGCTAGTTTAGCTTTATCTCCAGGTTACCTACATATTTAGTAATGTAACGTGTGTGTTATGTGCTTTATTTTTTTTAATTGTATTTCTGTGTTAAATCTGTATGTTGCAAATAAATAATATTCTATTCTATTCTAACGCGTATAAAGTCGCAGGCAACAGCTAGTTTTACATATTACAGTAACTACTGATTTGGTATACCAAACAATAAATTGTTAATCACCTCCCTAAAAGTCAATAAAACAAAAGATTTAAATTAAATATATAAAAAAATCTATATAACATAATCAATCGCTAATTAAAACTTCGCGTTAAAAAATACACTTTCCCCCAAAAACCAAAGCTCACTCAATTAAGAAACCCGAGATCAAAATTAAGCCCTCTTCGTTTAAAATACATTTAGCCAGTCACTTGTAATGCGCGGGCGCATTCACTTCATCTCTTTCTAAAACCCGTTCCGGTTCGACCGTCTCTTTCCTGTTGACAAAGATAAAGATTCTGGACACAAATTTTGACAATGCAAGCAAAAAAACGGATTGAGCATGTCAGGATGTCAACCTCACTTGTGACATTTTGTAAATTGGAATTTGCGGCAATTTATTGGGAGTAAAAACATGATCAATCATCTGGTAGATTGATTAATCCCATAACGAGTTCAATGACATTTTGTTTTGCAATTATTGTTCCCGGTTTCGGATTTTGAAAGAGTCAGTTTAAATAATATAAAATTAATAACATATTATAAATCTATCTTCTATCTATATTATATATACTAGTGGTTCGCCCCGAATGAAGATCTCGCGAGTCTCCGATTAAAACAAAAAAATTTATTTGTGATCATTGACTATCAAAATAGTGCCACAAAATGCATATCCAAGTTACTTGTCTTACAGTTTCATGCAAATTACAGGTAACGAGAGTTCATGTAATGTGGTTTTTTTGGGGTACAAATTGCAGTTATTCTGGATTTCAGACTTTTACCTATATTTGTGTCACTAAAGCTACAAGCATACCAAATTTCAGCAGTGTAGGGTCACGGGTTTACCCTGTGAATTCTGTTAGAGTTCAGTTTTAATTATGGCTAATAACTTCAAAACTTCAAGGTTTAAACTAAAAATAAAAACGGGGCCGAAATGTACTTACAAAGACCTTTTATTAGACGTGCCATTTGACCGGATAGTTCCATTTTGATTATTTTTACCCCTCTTGTACCCCAATATCTCAACAACCCCCCAACATTTTTAGCTCATTTAGTTACACCAAAATAGTGCCATAACTACCTACCTAAGTATCAAATTTCACAATGATTAAATCAATGCTTCGAAAGTTATCCTCGGACAAACAAACATACATACATACATACAACGCCGGATTGCCCTAGTTGACTTAGAGATCTCGCTTCGCTCGATCAATAAAACAAAGTCGGATTAGTTATACTATTTATAACTCGAGAACGGCTGGATTGATTTTGTTGATCTTTGATTTGTTGGATTTGACTTCGCCCCGAATAACAGAATAACTATTAAAATATCAGAATAATGCGAAAAAAAATATGAAGAAAATTCATTTTCTCATACATAGATGCAGCCAATGATGGTCGATTGACAATTATACCGGCGACGTACATTGGCAGCCTGCGTCATATGCATGTCAAAGCGGTACGAAGTTCGCCAGGTCAGCTAGTACTACATAAAAAAGAAATAATATGATAAACAAGAACGAATCACAATTAATGTCTATCTACCCTCATTTAAATACCATAGAAATATGGTGTGTCACTATTAAACTGCAAACGTAATTTCAAAATACCATGGTCGGTAATGGACACTATTTACATATTGAGACATATAGCAGGATTTGTTATCATATATACTAAAGTATTTAATGAAGTTATAATGGAGGGAATAACCCCTCCATTTTTATGATCAAACTTCCACTTTTTCTATGAGTACAATCAAAGATTTCTTCATCAAGTAATTTCCATTAGAAAACCCGAAGGCGTATCGAAGATGTTTTTTTCGGAACCAGTTCAATCATGATCGGTTTGAGAACTGGTGGGTCGGTAACGATTGATCCACTATCCGAATTGAGACATCTTGAAACCAGTTTTATGGTGGACTGATTGGTGTGTGCGATGAGCGAGCGCGGGCTCAAGCCAAAATGACTATTTCATTATAAATAAGAGAAGGGGGGGGGGGGGGGCGTCGAATGGGAGATTGTCTCGGTTAGTCTGTGCGCGTTTAATGACTTTTGGAAAGCCATTTCTTCCAGGAAAGTATTGAGTATATTTTGAGTTCGAAGCTTTGAGCTTCATAAAAAATGTCATCTGTTGATAATGTAACCATCATTTGTTGAAAGAATTAGCGCACTAGATGTATTCCAGTTGATTATAAAAATAATTTAGTCCTCTAACAAAACCTTCAATATGGCCTTACAAAAGACATCAACGCGCTTCATGGTCTATGAATCTATAATATAAAAATGAATCGCAAAATGTGTTGGTAAGCGCATAACTCAACAACGGCGGGACCGATTTCGCTAATTCTTTTTTTGTTGTATTTTCTTGTCAGGAGAAGGTTTTTATGATTTAAAAAATTGCGCGCAAAATTAGAAAATTTAAGAATACTTAACCATCATATAAACTTATTTATAATATAACCTTAGCGCTTTTATAATGTAACCTTATGACGTTTGACATAGAATAGACAGAATGCATGCTCCAAATATCGTCAAAGAGGATGTATAAAAAATGAATATCGTTTGAAACAGATGCTTCGGTAGGAGTTATCCCGAGATATATTGTCTATATATATAAAAATTAATTGCTGTTCGTAAGTCTCGCTAAAACTCGAGAACGGGTGGAGCGATTTGGCTAATTTTGGTATTGAATTAATTGTGAAAGTCCATCATTTTATATATACATAATGATGGTCGGGGACAATAATTGACAATTCTACCAGGGTGACTTATATTGACAGCCCGCGTTATACCTATGGATGTCAAGCCGATACGAAGTTCGCGGGGTCCACTATCATAAAAGCGCAATCATGTTTTAATACAATGCTGCTGCAATTTGGAAATACAGAATTCATTTTTAAAGACTCCAGATTTAAGATGGTTGTTTACATAAATAAGTGCTACAAATAGGTATTATCATGAGATAATATGACACTAAAATTTTAGTTAATTTTAATTAAGTTTACTGTACTGAAATTATAATATTACAGAAAATTTAAACGCTATATTAAAACTGTTAAATCGCCCTTGTCTCCGCTTGTTACTTATACCGACCACTAACACCCACGCCACACATTATTTGTTCCCAGAAAACTTTGAAGCTTTTTAATCGCGCTTCGATAAGACTAAATCACTTTACCTACGTGTTTCCATAGCGTTTTATTTATGTTTTGATTGGCATACGGAAATAGGCGTAATAATGCGATAAACAGACGTAGTAATACGTTGAAATGTGTTTGTTAATCAAGTCCTTTGATTGTTAACTAGTTTATTGGCTGTTTTGTTTCGATTTGACACAGTATGTTATATTTATTTTTGGTTATTACAAAGCTTAGATTTCATGGGTTAATGCAACCCTATTGTGATGGGGTTTCGTGGTTCATGGTTGTTAAATATTTTTATATTAAGCATTATATTAAGCTTTTTATATTAAGCATTTTTTTGACAGCATTGGTGTGGCCTACTCATCATCATCATCGTCATCAGCCCGTACTACTGCGTATTATAGGCCTCATTAAGCTTTTGCTACTGCCTTTGGTTTTTAGCTTTTCTGATAATGATGATGAAGCTATATATATGATAATATACATAATATATGATATATATGATAAGATCTAATAATTAAATTTGTCTCTTTCCTTTAGTTACTGTATTGTATCCTACTAATATTATAAACGCCAAAGTTTGTATGTATGTATGTACGGATGTTCGTTACTATTTTACGCCAAAACGGCTAAACCGATTGCGATGAAATTTGGTACGTACGTAGATCATAACCTGGATTAACACATAGGCTACTTTTTATTGGCAAACCACGCGTGCGAAGCCGCTGGCTACAGCTAGTATACCATAATTTAAATATGACCACTTAGTTAAATTAATAATTGCTGTGCTCTTACAGGGTAATTATTTGAAACTACATTCGACTGAATATAAAAACCGGCCAAGTGCGAGTCGGACTCACGCATGTAGGGTTCCGTACCATTATCTATGAAAACGGCAAAAAAAACATATCTGTTGTATAGGAGCCCCCTTTCAATATTAGTTTTATTTTAATTGAATTATTTATTTTTAAAGTGAATAATATAACTCAATATTCTGTGAATGTTTCAAACGTCTACCTATTGCCGCTATCAATATCGAGCAAAAACGAGCATAAGAATAACGTTTGTTGTATGGGAGCCCCCCTTAAGTATTTATTTTATTCTGTTTTTAGTATTTGTATTATAGCGGCAACAGAAATACATCATCTATGAAAATTTTAACTGTCTAACTATCACGGTTCATGAGATACAGTCTACTGACAGACGAACAGACAGACAGACAGACAGCGGAGTCTCAGTAATAGGATGCCGTTTTACCCTTTGAGTACGGATCCCTAAAAAAATAACCGGCCTTGTTTCTTGCCTTTCTTTCCTGGTTTAAGGAACAGCGATGGAACAGACAGTAAAATTGACGTTTCAAAGTTATCCTTGTGATTTTAATGAAAAAAGATTTTGACTTCGTCTTTGACCTGCGCTTACCAGTGTGTGGTTTCCACTCGAAAACCTTTCTCGAGTTGACAGTGGAATAGTCAATATTAAATAACTTTAAAAACCATATGTTAGCACTAATTTAATTAAAATTAATAGTTTTATTCCTGCGTCAGCATGTCAACATAAATGTGTGTCGCGGAAGACATAAATCATTTTACAGGCCAATGTTTCGGAGTTTCGAATTAGGGATGTAACTGGTAATGAAATGAGAAAGTTTTGTAACGGGCAAGAGTGGTTCATACTAATATTTTGACGGATCTGTGTGTTGGTTCGAACAAGTAGGTAATGTTTTATTTTTATTGATGACTACCTTCCGCCAGCGGCTTCGCACGCATGGTTTGTCAAAAAAAGTAGCCTATGTGTTAGTCCAGGTTATAATCTACGTACATACCAAATTTCATCGAAATCGGTTCAGCCGTTACGACTTGTAAGAGTAACAAACATCCATACATACAAACTTTGAGATAGCGCTGTGTGAAATGTCCAGCAATATTTATATTTATTCTGACCAGGATTAGGGCATAGGCTACTTTGCCCCACTGTGCAAAAGTAGGGTAATGTTTTATTGAGAAACCATGCGTGCGAAGCCGCGGGCGGATCAGCTAGTTTAAATTAACGAAGATATGTATAACATTTTAAAGACAACCAGACAACCTATGGATGGAACTTATATCCGCTCATCATATCAGCCTAGGGACGTCCACTGCTGAACATATAGATAGATAGATATATACATTTATTTCGACACAAGTAACAAACAGACAGAAACTACATACAGTGGATAATTAAAGACAGACAATCAAAAACACGTTAACATAAACAACACAATAAGCGTAGAACAAAAGATACGTACCCGGTCTCTATGAGGACTGTGCCGGAAAAGGAGAATGGCTCAGCATTATGCTGAGCAGTACACTTATGCCTCCCGCATAGATTTCCGGAGCGACGGATCTTGTGCGGCCTGCACCCAACGGCTTCCAGCAACCTTTATCAGGTCATCTTTCCATCTAGTAGAGGCTGCGCTATTCAGTGCGTGGTCTCCAATCGAGTACCTTTCTGCCCCAACGGCCGTCAGTTCTCCAAGCTATGTGTTCTGCTCACTGCCACTTGAGCTGGTCTACGGATCTCCTCATCTGTCACATGTCGAGTCACATCACTTATCGATGATCAGTTTCAAAGACAGAATAGTAGATTTATAACCAAGGGGATAAAGCAGTGTTTTCTGTCGCGGGTGACGATTTAAATCGCGAGCGTAACGAAGGACTCGAGGTTTACTCCGAGTTAAAAACTTAAATCACGAGCAAAGCGAGGGATTTAAGACGAGTCCTGAGTGTAGCGAGGGATTTAAGTTCACCCAAGACTAAGACAGCTTTATCACCGAGGAAAATACTCTACTTTTCGTACCATTTGCGAAAAAATTAACACATTAGTAATATGAGATAAGCATTTATAAAAAATAATGACAATTAAAAGTAAAAGTTAACATTCGAAACATTGGTCCAATTATTGATAGAGAGAGTTACATTTTTGTTTGGTACATTTATTGTTGATGAGTTGATTTGTGTACTGATTTATAAAAATAAATTAAAATAAACTTAACTTTTATGTATCTGAAGAAAACAAAAACGCGGCAAATTCCTAGACTAATATTTTTTTGTCGGAAAAGCAAAGGCATCAAGCTCATACGGCCTCGTCCGTTTTCGTAATTTTATTTAATAATCATAACTGCATTATAAATGCGTATTCCTTTTTCAAAAAGATGTATAATGATTTATATACAAACTCAATGATGTAAACACAGATGTAGTTCAGTATAAATTTCGGTAAGTATTCCAAATTTAAATCACATTCTCCCCCTAGAGGATGAATGAAATTCAGTACAATTTTCTTTCCCTGTTTTTAACAGATTAAAAATGACTATTGTTATGTTCGCTTTTTGTGGCATAGAATGTCACTTTTTTGAGCTAGTGGTACGAAAAATATTTTTTTTACTGTTCACATCATCATCCCCAACGCCACGTCGGAACAGTAAGATGGTTCATGCTTTTACGAACCATTCATGTCAATAACTATTTTATGACGTAGAAATGGGGGATTTTGAGTACATTTAAAAAAATAACTCGTCTTCCTGTTCGATCATCAACATCAACCATCCTATTGATTTCGAGAAGAAACATATTCTTTCCAAAATCTGTCCCACTCCCACCCCTAACGTCCATTACGATCCAATCTCCAAATGTTCCATTCCAAGAAAGTCAATTATCGGGTTGACACGGTGTTTTTGTGTGCAAATGCGAATTTTGGGCCCTCGCATGTGGCGACATCTCGGTTTTGGTGTTAGGTGTCGGCAGGTTTGATATTTGACACTGTTGCTTCACAATGATGAGTTGGAACATCTGTTGACGTGTCATTGTTTATTTTGAATTGTCTAGAGCCGAAACAGAAAGTAACTTCCACTATTTCCGACATAAACTCTTATATGAGTATTTCTACGTTATAATTCTCTAAACATAACCCTTGTTACCACAAAAAAGTTAAAAAGCTCTTTAATGTATGTTTAAAAGAATCCTTGATCATTTTTGTATAGGATTTCTTTAAACATGCGCTAAGAAGCGTTTAATTTTTTATGGGGTTCTTCTATTTTATTTATTTAGAGTGAAAACTTCTTTAGGCATGTTGGAAATTTTTTGAGATGGAAAAAACCCATGGGACTCGCGACACTGTTACCGTGACTGATACCTCTGTATTTTGAATATCCAAATATGGAGCGCAAAATTTTTCACTTCTGTCAGTTCATTTTAGTTTTGTTATTACTTGATTTTGTTTATGTAAGTACATATGTATTTCCCTTCAGCTAATCTACACATAACTGATCTAGAATTGTCATGCTGTGTACACATGCTTTGGGATATATCTAAAAGTTGATAACTATATTTTGTATCTCATTGATTATATTCTATTTTGTGTCATATTAATAAATACAATTAGATATTTATTTATCTATTTTGTTGCTGATTATATAGGTTGTCTGATAATATACGTACAAAAACTAAAGGGGTTATTTTGATGAGCATAATAAATAAGCTTGTGAATTGTTTACCATAGAAATGTGAAATTTATTTTGTCATGTAAAAATAAACACTTTATTAAACGTATGTTATACTATTGCATAATGCTTGCCATCTAACCACAGATACTGTATTGGTGACGTCTCGAGATATCTCTTGTTGTCCCATTGTAACCCAAACCCCGCAGCATTTCCGAAAGAGATATCAAATCGGCCTTTATTTTTGGATGTCAATTGCAAGAGTAAGCAGCAAGTTTTATATCGAATTAAACACCTAAACATAATTGGTTTTTTTAAAAAATTAATAATAGAACTATTAGTTTTTTTTCGAGAATTCCTTTTTTATGTTTTGAGAAACCGTCACTAGAATATCATCAGTCGATTACCAAACATCCTATAGCGTTTGCTTTTTTGCGATAAATGAGATAAAGAGACTATTTATCTGTATATCTAAGATGGGCGTAATACATAGTATGTAGTGTAGACATGCAATTGTTATAGGCAGTTATTGGCAGTGTGCCGTCGCCTCATAATTAAAAAAGCGAGTTAACCTCCTATTTTTGCTTTGGGGGTAAAAAACTGACATAGCTAAGAATCACCTCAGTAAAATTAGCATTCTATAAAACAAATGGGTGTGCTTTAGACCATACGACTGAAGTAAAACTTCTTTTTCAAAATATTAATTGATACTTACTTAAATAAGTAAATAGACGAAGGGCATTAAATCGAAACACATCAAGTAATTAAACCACCGGAAACACGTGGACGCAGCTTGACTTCCGATCCTCCGTCTCTTTCTACAAACACCTCTCTTTCTAACCAAATAAAACAGAGTTTACACTAATGAGGTGTCAAATTATGGTAGCTTGTGTCAGGGCCAATTATCAGTATAATTATAGAGGGAACGATATAGCTCCTGTGAATGTCGTCAACTGAAAACTTTTTTCTTAGCTTAAGTTTTGACAAGGAAATTAGACAGCGAGTTTTAGCATAAGTTTGTTTATATTACGATTGTTAAACACCGATGATATTGATAAAAAATCATCAGCTATTCATATATCATCCTTAGTTAAGCATTTTAGATAGATAGATATATATATATACCTTTATTTCGACACAAGTAAAAAACACACAGAAACTACATACAGTAGATAATTAAAGACAGACAATTAAGAACACGTTAACATAAACAAAAACCTGCCAAGTGCGAGTCGGACTCGTGCACGGAGGGTTCCGTATCATTATCTATAAAAGCGGCAACAAAATCACGTTTGTTGTATGCGAGTCCCCCTTAATTATTTGTTTTATTTTAATTTAATTATTTAGTTTTAAAGTAAGGTTATAACTAAATATTCTGTGAAAATTTCATCCTACCTGTTGTCGTTATCAATATCGAGCTAAAATGAGCAAAAAAATCACATTTGTTGAATGGGAGCCCTCCTTAAATATCTATTTTACTCTATTTTTAGTATTTGTTGTTATAGCGGCAACAGAAATACATCATCTGTGAAAATTTCAATTATCTAACCATCACGGTTCATGAGATACAGCCTGGTGACAGACGGACAGACAGACAGAGAGCGGAGCCTCAGTGTGACGTTTTACCCTTTGGATACGGAACCCTAAAAAAACGAGTGTGCTTTAGACCACACGACTGAAGTAAATTTTTTTTACAAAATATTAATTTATAAAATTGTTCAAGAACGAAATGAAATTACGAAAAAGAATCAAACTACTGACTGAGATATATACATACAATATATATTTATGCAGTTGTATGCCGGCAGTTCTTCAAGCTACGAAAAGTTTAATTCAGATATAAAGTCCAAGAAACAGCTGAATATAAAAAAGTTAAAAATATAGTTAAAAGTTATCATTTTTGTGAGTAGACTCACCCCCTTAAGAGATAACATAGATAATTTCTAAAGCAACCTGCTGCGGTCAGAGCAGTCTGCCACAAAATAGATAGGTTCAGAAGTAACGTTTAGTACAACGAGCAGTAACAAGCGCCGACTTGATCCCATGTCTATTTCGTGAGTCCGCACAGCATTAGTGTTTCAGAAGCGGGCGAACCCCGAGCGCAACTTCAATTCGGCCGCGTCAAAAACTTCGGCCTGAATATCGCTATCCCTGTTTAATGACGAAGTTTGGCCACGCAGAGCGACAGTGATAGCAATAGAACGATTCTAAATTTGATTAGATTTTGACCGTGTTCCGTAATACCAAAAATGATGACTGAAAACTTGTTGTATTTTTCTCATTGTATTGTTATTCTGTAACTAGACGATATAATCTATGTTCCCATGACTAGGGTACGTAAGATGTTGTTGTTTTTAATACGAAACAATTAGGTTGAAAGCAGTATTTTGATCGAATATGGTTGGGAACCTAGATAAATACTATGATCTTGGTAGTACGTGTTGTATGGTCGATTTCCCTCTGGTGTCCTCTTTAAACAATTATGTAGATTTTTAATACATTATAATTGATCCTGCACTAACCATGAGAGAAAAATGTTGTGTTAATTTAGTATTGACGTGAACTTTGCATGCAAGAATTGTATCATATGAATATTTAAGATAGCCAATGGATAGCCATCTTAATTATCACCGTATATGCATGTTGATCTTTTAAAAATACCCGCTGTTTTTTTCATTCTAAGAGATATATTTGTATTATAAATTATAGTTTTTTTTCCAGTAGTCGTTTTCACAAAGGCATATTAATATCGTCTTAATTACTAATTAAAACTGGTATTTATCGCGCATGTACCCATTTTATTTGTTATCCCAACGTTTTGATTGTGTTGCAACAGCCGTGGTCGCGGGCGCATTGTCCGTCCGCGACCACGGCTGTTTAAAACATATACACTGGTGGTTCGCCCTGAACTGAGATCCCGCGAGTCTCCCACGAAAACAAAAATATATTTATTCGTAATCTTTGAATATCAAAATTTTAAATAAATAACCACCTAACTTGACCTACAGTTTCATTCAAATTACAGATACCGAGCGTTCATGTATATTAGATAATCTTTTTTAGAGGTACAAATTGCAGTTATTTTGGATTTCAGACTTTTGCCTATAATTGTGACACTTAAACTACACGCATACAAAATTACAGCACCGTGGGGTCACTGGTGTACCCTGTGAATTTTGTCAAAGTTCAGTTTTTATTATGGCTAATAACCCAAAAACTTTACTATTTAACTAAAATTTAACAATGTACTAATGAATACCTTTCATTTGACGTCTTACTTGATCTAATAGTCACATTATCATTTTTTATACCCCTCTTGAACCCCAATAACTTAACAACCCCCCAACTAGTTCATTTAGTCACACCAAAGTTGGGCCATCACCACCTACCTATGTATCAAATTTCACGATGATCGGATCAATGCTTCGTTATCCTCGGACAAACAAACATACATACATTACACAGAACGCCAATTTACCCAAGTTGATTTGGAGATCGCTCTTCGCTCGATAAAATGTACCATACGCGACAAATATCCGTTTTAATCAGTAATTAAATTATGTACAGTGATCGCGAAAGTTTGAAAAATACTAATATCGTATTTATACCATTTTAATTTGTTAACTAAAGGGATAAAGATTGTATGATACATTTTTGATTAGAACATGGTCGCTAAGATTAAATAAATAACACACTCCTAAATGATATTAATTAAATGTTGAGTGGTCTTTTAAATTCAGTAGTGCCTTAAATCACAGTTCAGAACCACTTCGAAATAACTTAAAAATACAAAAAAAAAACTTATGAATAAATCATAAACGATCATCTCGCAAAAGAGAATATAATTAGCGGGAGAGAGACGGGGTTACAAGAGGCTTTGGGAGGGAACGAGATGGATGATAACTAGATCCATTATGGTGCAATTATGCTGTTAAGAATATAATCTTGGCTGCTAAAGCGATGTATGCGTCACATTAACTTTTTTATTTGAGATTAAGACATAATAACTTATGCATGGATAGCTTTCGAGGAAATTGAACAATTATAACTAAAACCACATATAACCATATAGATGGTTCTATTTATTACTTTTGGAACGGAAATGTGATCGTGTAATTTAATGCTAGGTATTTTAACTAACCGTGAAAAACAAAACAAGCTTCTGCACACGGTTTCGCTCGCATTTAAACTTAACAGTATTCTAGGACCAAAATATAAATTTTTCGCGTCTAATTAAGTATTAATATCAAGGTGTGCATTTTTTAATTCCAAAACTAGCTGACCCGGCGAACTTCGTACTGCCTTGATATGCATATGACGCGAGCTGCTAATGAACGTCGCAGGTAGAATTGTCAATCGGCCGTCTTCATAGTTTTTATTGGTTTATTCTGTAGTTTTAATAGTTATTCTATCATGCGGGATGGAGACAAATCCAACAAAACAAAATCATCAAAATCGGTCCAGCCGTTCTTGAGTCATATATATAAGGGATAACCTAATAAAACCGACTATGTTTTATATATACAAGATTATTAAGCAACCTAGGTAAAAATAAAATCCGTTGCAAATATAACCCATCTTTATGTCTGTCTTAATCCAGTCTATACAAAGGTTCTCTTGAATAAACTATTTCTACCGATAAGGCCGACCCTCGTATTAGATTTATTAATAAACTAGCTGACCAATCCGCAGCTTCGCACGCGTAGTTTTTCAATAAAAACATTACCCTCCTTCTGCGCAGTTGGGTAAAAAGTAGCATATGTCACCCGGGGATAGTGTAGTTTCCCAACAGTGAAAGAATTGTTTAAATCGGTCCATTAGTTTCAATACAAACAAACAAATCTTTCCTCTTAATAATTATTAGATTTAGTAACAACAAAAAGTTATCTGTCTATGGGTAGACCAACACTGATCAATTGATTTACTGATTTAAAATTCAAATATATTTTTGATTTCAATTATAGGGATAATTTAATAAAACATTTCTCAAAATGATCCTTGTGACGCTATTTTTGAAAATTGCCGTTTTTTATCTAAAGCAACATGATTATTGATTAAAACTGGTGTTAATCGCGTATGTACCTTTTTTATTTGTTATTCCAACGTTTCGGCTGTGTTGCAACAGTCGTGGTCACGGATTGACTGTAGTACGTGGAGCTACCGTCGAGAAAACATAAAAACAAAACGAGTGTGCTTTAGACCACACGACTGAAGTAAAACTTCTGCTGCTGCCTGCCATCTGTAGTGGAATAGCTGAACTTTTTCGTAAATCGAAGCTTGGTAGATTCAAAATATGAAACGTCGTAAATACTTTTTTTATCCATAGCAAAATTAACTCTATTATACAGCATGAAGGAGTTTTGTTTTGCGTTTTTGCATTGTTTTGTATAATTTAAGCTAATTTGGCCGACAGATATGCGGTATGCCACAAATCAACTGACTATGGGAGAAAGAGAGGAAGAAAATGTGTGCTCGCACCTCTCTCTCGTGCCCCTACAGTAATATACCAAACGTAACTCTCTTTCTATCTTCGCTAACTTATATCTCCTTCTTAACTTCCGTTCGCACTTTTCGTAACGCATTCACAAGCTTACTCCCTAAGTCAAGTTTGCGTAAAGAAGTTTTACTTCAATAAAAAAAGGTACATACGCAATAAAAAAAATTTATACTACTTATATGGCAAATGAGCATGCAGTCCACCAGATGTTAAATGGCTACTGCAGCCCATAGATATCCACATAGAATTCAACACAAGGTATTATATGGTCTTGATCTTTATGTGAATACGTTGCCATACTACAGGACTTAGCTGTTATGCCTATGTGACAGTAATTACAGGAACATACCATTACCATCTAACCGGAACACAGCAGCACAAGTACTGCTATTTGGCGGCAGATTAAGGTAAGGCGGTGGTGCCCACTTCCTCGAGCCCGTTAACAAAACCTCTACCACCAGTAAAATAAATACCCGTTTTAATCAATAACTATGTACTGTGATCGCGAAAGTTTGAAAAATACTAAAGCAACATGATTATTAACGAAATAACAAAAGCGAGGTCAGTCCTCAGCCTTTCAATCAGGCGGAATCTCCATCAACCCAAATGACGGGTGTGTATTTGAACCTGTTCTCGGAAGCCAGCCATTATGCATAGCTACCTGCACCATATCACCTTTTGATTGTAGCATAAAAACCTTGTTAGTGGCCGCAGAATAAATAATAATTATTACAGACCTTAAATAAGAAATAATAATTAAGGTGTAGTTTTTTTTGCGGCCATTTATGACAGTTGATTGGTGAAAATTTGACGGTTTTGACTGTGCGGCGCAGATAAAAGAGTTTGAATGTCAAATGTTTAGGAATATATATCACGACTCTAGTAGGTGATATAGGGTGTCAGATTTATTGAAGAACCTTGTGTTTTTATAAACTGTTTTGGTTTTGCGAAAATATTTTAATATACCACTTTTGGGCGAAGCCCCTCAAGGTGGACAGATATTCGGGGCCGTGAACACTTGTACTATCCACCACGGTTTAATCAAAGTTGGTAGGTATTAATCCCTTTCTGCGACTGGTTTTCCAGCAAACTGTTTTCTTTATAAAGTTTAAATAATCAGTTTTCGTAACTCGCTCAATAAACCACAAAATGCAGTAATTATCGTAACATTTAGTTCGTAGAAACATTAATTGGTTATTTATCTTGTGTTAATGTGAGTATACTATTTTTTTGATACCACTAAGTTAGCAAACAAGCATACGTCCCACCTGATGGTAAGCGGTTACCGTAGCCTATGGACGTTTCTAACACCAAAAGGTATTACTCGCGCGTTGCCGAACCTTTAACATTTTCAAAACGCCTCTTTTGAAGAACCCCATACTGTAGTCCCTAGGGCAAACCTCGGCAGGGAAACCATTCTACAAGCGAAGTGTTCGCGGGAGTAAATTCCTCTGGAACCTCACGGTACGCGACCAGATCGTCTCCAAGTATCTAACGTAACCAACCATCTTGGTGGTCAAATAAATAATAATAGTGAAAATAAAAGTATTTGCATAAATCAATTTCACAAAATACTAATATGAATACCAACACAATATGATCCACTATACAGCCCAGGTCTACTGTAAAAAGGTTTTAAAAATTGTAAATAATGCATTTACCATCAAAAAACTTCATCGCCGTCACCACTTACCATAATAATTACCATAACTTGAAGTAAAAGAAAGCAGGTACCGCGTAAACGTCAACTTATATTCCGAACACGTGGTTGGCTCATTTTCCTGGCGGCCGAATAAGGTTTTATCTGATGGGTGAGGTAATATCTACCGTTATGCTGATATCATCCAGCCTGTATCGGAAGAAAACAACGAATTCATCATCATACAGGCAAAAGACTTTCACTGCTGAGCCTCCCCCGTAGATTTCCAGAAAAAGAAACGAAAGAAGGAAAAAGAATTAATAGACACATGGGTTTTACACATAAGACTACTATATAAACGCAATAATATAAAATACTAGCTGACCAATCTGCAGCTTCACGCGCATAGTTTTTCAATAAAAACCATTACACTCATTCTGCGCAGTTGGGTAAAAAGTAGCATATATCACCCGGGGATAGTGTAGCTTCCCAACAGTGAAATAATTTTTTAAATCGGTCCGTTATTTTTGGAGCCTATTCAATACAAACAAATCTTTCCTCTTTATAATATTAAAAGAATAGAAAATAATAATCATCAAATTCTTAAATACTCAACTTATTCAACTTAAATATTGGTACAAGTGATGTGATAAACGATGACATCTGCAGACTTATTTATTACAGAAGTAGAGTCCGCGCCACCACTGAAGTCCATTAGACGCGGCGCTGCTATCGCAGAATTAAATGTTGCCAGTAAGATAGGTAAATAATTACTAATTTTCCGATAAAGCTTGAACAATAATAATTATGCAAGTTTGTACGTTCGTTCATTCTACACACCAGAATAACTGAGCAACCTAGGAGAGGATAATATAGTAAATAAAATAAACAATTTGTATATATTTCATTATTTCGTGTATTTATTTGTATTTGTCTTGGTACAATAATTAAGCTCTTCTTGTCTAAGAGGTCTTATTCCGGACACATCGCTGTCGCTATCGCTCGTATCCATTGACGCACTATCGTGATCGAAATCAGTGTCGCTATCACTTTCTGTGTAGATATGATGAATCTCTTCATTTCCACATCACTGAGTCCATCACTTTTAAAGGTCTACAACATTTTTTACATGCACGCATTGAATGCGCCAACCTTCTGCTGTGATGCTCAAAATCGTCCAAATCAATCTTGTTTGGTGACAGTTTTCTTTGAAGTACTTGCCGCTATTTTTCCTTCTTTGGTTATTCGAGTAACTGTTTTCACGGAAACGTCTAAAATAAACAAAATGTCATAAGTTTTTGCATTTAATCACATGATATTTTCTGAAAAAAAAATGTATGTAGCCGCCTTACTTAATTATTTTATAGTTAGTTAATGTCAACAATATTTTACTTATAAATTAGGCAAAAATGAGAAGCTATGGTATCCCTAAAGTTAACCTGTCATGGCGGAGACACTCATCTGCACATTATCTAATGTTATTAATAGTTCTTTATTCTTCTGTTCTAAATTACAAAATTCATTTACTTTACGGATCACTTCACGGGCTGCACTTTTCAACACTTTACGCTTCAATATGCTGTTTATTTCACATAAAACAACTAACAGTTCCACGACCGATACTAAAAATGCAATATGGCGGAACTGTCAAATTTAGTAACCGCTTTCGCCGTAAGACTTCAGTGGTGACGGGGACTCAATTACAGGCATCAACGCCCTCCTCTGGAAAATATTAACGTAGTAAATAATTCCAATAATAGCGTTACTTGACATTAACTTAAGCGCTTATTTCACACGCGATTTGTCTAGCAACTTATTCATAATCGCCCTTGTAATATATTTTTCGAGTCCAATACTTATTTATCTGTATTCTGGTCCATAAATACTTGTTTGAACATTATGAATTCACCTCGCTACGCCTTCATCTCGCCGCTCCAACAGAAGGATTTGAAGCAGCCGGATCACTCTTGGCAGAGTCGTTTGAGATAATATATATTTCTCTGTAATCTTCTGTCAGTTCTGTTGCTAAAGGATCCAACAGAGACTAAACCTATAGAAGTTGTTGTCTAGCTAGAGCACCGTTGTGGCCTATACTAAAGAATACCACATTTAAACTGGCTCTACTGAATGACGAAAGAATCGCCTGTGATAGTATTTTGTTTCCTGTGTTGCAGTTTTTTAAGTTAGACTAATTAATTTAAACAGAAAGGATATACCTATATAAAATAACAACAGTTTTAGCATACTGAGTTATGTAGAGATTTTCAAACGCACAGAATGTAAATTATTCAATTGTCCGATAACTGAACTAGCTGTTTACCTTTCCTTTGAGCAAACGAATAATTTACAAGTGTCTCATTGGTAAACTGTTACAAAGTCAGTGCAGGCCGCCGTACCAGCCGCCGTACCCAACGCCCAAAGCCATTGACATTTATATGTCCGCGCCAAACATGACCACGAAACCACTAGACTTGAACCCAAGTCATTTCACGCTCAATCGAATTCGATAAAAATTAATACATTAATCGATAACACACGTACAAAAAAACATCTCAATCGTATGACCGCGACCGGCTAAAGTTTTAAGATTCGTTCATCCGGAAAAAGGGCATAAAGAGTTGAATAGAAGTATGTACGTAAAGTCACTTTTCGAATGGACTTTTTGCCCGCGGTTACACCAATGTCGTTAGGGTGACCATAGCGTAATGGAATTCGACTTTAAATCCGATCGATATTTTTTTCCCTTTTTAGAGGACGTTCGATGTCCGTCGGTTCTCACAATGAAGACATAAAAATTACGTGGTGTCCGCGCGGCGCGCCAAAAGGAGACCACATGCGCTATTTTCGTGGGATTTTGGGAGGCAACCTCATTTTGGATGTTTGCGAAATTGGTGGTCGATGACGCCTTTTCGACCTATTATTTCTGGCTACGACCGCCTCGGAGCCGACTAAGGAGCATAATCGTTTTTTACTTTTTTTGCTCACCTTCGCTCGGCGTGTTTGTATTCTTTAGGTATAACTTATAAGATGTGATTATTGAGGAAATTCACGGACGTTAAGTAACGCCTCTTCAATACATCATGATGTTGTTGAGTGATTTAATGCTCTTTAATATATTTCATGAGTTTGTTTAGCCGCTATAATACCAATGAGTTCCAATTATTTCGAATGTTGATACCGAAAAATTCGAATAAGGTCGTCAATTTTAAGAAATGTAATAAAATAAATTAGTTTTTATACTTTGTCATTAATTATTCAGTAGTCACGGTCATAAAATCTAAAATAAAATGGCATCAACATTGTTAGCCGTGAGTTAGGGTGTCCAATTAGCGAGACATATCGGGACATCACCTTATTTAGTGTCCGAAAATGCTTTCCGTAAAATAGCTCGTAAAGCAGCGGTTATTAATCACAAGTCGTGTTAAGTGGGCCGTTTATATTCGGGCTGGTTCCGACACGTTGACAACTCAATCTTATTACTAGGGTGACTAAGCTGAACTTGATTTGTGGGCGATAAAATGGATAGCCTCGCCGCTTCTATGAAAGACACATAAAATATTGCAATTAACATATAAATGTAGTTTTTGATGGTTATATTAAGGGGTGGGGGGAGGGGAATCGCCCATACAACACGTACTACCAAGATCATTTCTAATTGGAGCATATTTCTACCTTAATAAGGTATTATTTTAATTTGAATAGTATTTATCTAGGTTCGCAACCATATATTAGATCAAAATACTTACCTAAAACGAAATATAAAGCGTATCGCATTCTGCATGTTTTTACGTCATAAAAGACCTGTTTTCAACCTAATTGTTTCGTATTAACACAACAACATCTTACGTATCCTAGTCATAGGAACATAGATTATATCGTCTAGTTACAGAATAACAACACAATGAGAAAAATACAACAAGTTTTCAGTCATCATTTTTGGTTTAACGGAACACGATCAAATTCTAATCAAATTTATAATCGTTCTATTGCTATCACTGTCGCTCTTTGTGGCTAAACTTCGTCACTAAACAGGGATAGCGATATTCATGTCGAAGTTTTTGACGCGGCCGAATTGAAGTTGCGTTCGGGGTTCGCCGGCTTCTTAAAAGTCGCTTTCTTTTATGAAAATTGGATGTTAGGGTGGAAAGTATATGTGTTTTTGGTATTTATTTGGCTGTTATCTTTTGTTGTAGGTCTGGAATACCTGAGTGCAGCAAGGAGCTTGCATCCTGAACTGCATGCTGGCAGCACCCTCGCCAGCCAAGAGTTCCAACTTAGTTTAGACGGTGAGTTCTGTGAGTTAAAAAAGTTTTTTTATTATACTTTACAAATAGTAGACCGTACATTACTATTCCACTTTATTTATATTTTTGATCGAGCGAAGTGAGATCTCTAAATCAACTTGGCAAATGGGCGTTGTATGTATTTAAGTAGTGTAGTATGTATGTTTGTTTGTCCGAGGATAATTTTCGAAGCGTTTATCCGATCATCATGAAATTTGGTATTTATGTTTATGTAGAGAGTGATGGCAAAGTTTTGGTGTGACTAAATGGGCTAAAAATGTAGATGAGGGGCGGGGGGGGGGGGGGGGGGGGGGGGTATTGGGGTTAAAGAGGCGTAAAATAAACAAAAATGGAATTTTTTGGGGGGCAAACAATGAGGTCAAATAGCACGTTTAATAAAAAGTCTTTATAAGTACATTTTGACCCCGTTTTTATTGTTAGTTTAAACCTTGTAGTTTTTAAATTATTATTCCTAATAAAAACTGAACTTTGACAAAATTGACAGGTTACACCAGTGAGCCCACAGTGCTAACATTTGGTATGCGTGTAGCCTTAGTGACACAAATATAGGAAAAGGCTGAAATCCAGAATAACCGCAATTTTTACCCCAAAAAAATATCCAATTAAAAGAACTCCCATTACCTGTAATTTGAATGAATATGTAGGTGAAATAAATTGGTTGTTAATTTTGTGGCACTATTTTATTAGTCAAAACTATCCCTAAACGTATTTAGCGACTAAACATGTTTAATTTTTACGTATTTGTATGATTTAACAACTCTTTTAAATCATATTTAGCCACTAAATACGCTTAGGCATCGTTGCGAGACTCGCCCTAAGAATATTTTTTTTGTGTTTTGTGAGACTCGCGAGATCTCAGTTCTGGGCGAACCACTGGTGATTTTGTTCTTATAGTGCGTAATAATTTAATTTTTGTGGGATACTGTCGACACTAAAGAGAAGCTTATACCCAGAGCAGTGTGATAAAATGGAATGACGATAATTACGAAATGTCATTTACTATGCACTGTGCCGGTGGTGAAAATGGTTATTGTATCCCAGTATTGTTATACTGAGAAAGTCGCGGGTTCAATTCCCGCCTGGTCATTAATATTTTTATCTCTTCTTTTATCTCGTTTTTATATTCGTTGTCTTTTAGTCACCAGGTTTAGGTTACAATGTGTGTAAGATAACATGATACTAAAGTCAGGCCATTTTAATAGGTAACATTTGACGTCTGTTGACGTCTGTCAGTTCGGTACAACTCGTACCGAACTCGAACTCGTATCGGTTATTATTACAATAAATATGTAATCGTAATTGAACAAAGTTAAGCAATTGTGCAGTTCTAACAAAACGAAAAAATATTTTATTTTATGCCCGCCGTTACAAGGTTACGTTGTTGAATTTCGATGAATTGTCAAATGTTACCTATTAAAATGGCCTGACTTTAGGTGGGATAAATTTTGAGATTTAATAATGACCGAGCCCTATATTCTATTTTATTTTGCGTTTGCCTTACCAGCGATTAGCAACAGTGCGCAAAACATATGCGCACTACAAAATATATGACATTTTGATTTGCTTACCGCTCTAGTAAGGCAAAAGTCAGAATAGATAGAATATATTATACTAGCTGACCAATCCGCAGCTTTGCACGCGTAGTTTTTCAATAATAATATTACCCTCGTTCTGCGCAGTTGGGTAAAAAGTAGCCTATGTCACTCGGGTATAGTATAACTTCCCAACAGTGAAATAATTATTTAAATCGGTCCAGTAGTTTCGAAGCCTATTCAACAAACAAATCTTTCCTCTTTATAATATTAGTATAGATAGAGTTCGGTCGTAAAACTTTAACTAGGTACCTTTGGCCGCTTTATGGCTTTTTTTAAACCCCGCTTATCCCTCTACTGGTAATTGGTTATTTTATTCCTTATTCTTTATTTTAGGTCTTAACTCAATACGAACTTAAGTTACAAACATAAGTTACTTAATTCATATGTTTAAAAACAATTAAAAAAAGTGCATTGTATGTAGAGGATGACTTAAATATCGCTTAATGTCAAGTTCCAATACTAGTTAGAATAATAAATAAATAAATAATTAAATATGGCTGGAGCTTTCACACAGCGCTATCTAGCCCGAAACTAAGCAGAGCTTGTATTATGGGAACCAGATAACTGATATAATACTTATATACTTTTTTTTCTAAATACATACTTATAATATATGTTACTGATGTGGTCGCAGGTGACGCCAGATAAAACGCACTGCTTGATTTAAATTATATTTATTTAAACTAACAATGAGGCGCACATACGCTGCCTTGCGTGGAACTTTGTTTCTTGGCTTCTACCCTCACACATTTATTTCTATAACTACCGTGAAAATATTAAGGTGCTTAGCTACAGTACAATGCATAAATAAAAGTAGGTAGGTAGACATGAGCGTCGCTAACAATATACTTACAGAAAAACATCCAGACCCCGGAACAAATATCTGTAGAGCATATTACTCGTGCGCGATAACTTGGGACCTGCTAGGAATGCGACTCCCCGACCGCTTCCCCTGCACTTCCCCGATGGCACCCGTATTGTACCGTTCGCATCACTATTTTTTACTAGGGTTTTTAGTCTCGTACTGGCCTACGTCACGTAACGACGCGCTCTGGAATTCTTGTAGTTTTCGTTTGTGTTATTGTTTTGTTGTTGTAGTTTTTGTTGTTATAGTTTGTGTTATTGTTTTGTTGTTATAGTAAATGTTGTAAATTTATCGGATACCTCTTCGTCAAGTGATTATAGTGAGACTGAGGACGAAGAACAACCTCTAGAAGGCATAAATCCACTAAGTAGTGACGAAGATGAGATAATGTAAATAATAGATAAAATAAATGTATAAACTTAAACATTGCATTTTTATTTTATCCAAATAGTGTAAAAAAGATTAGATAAAAAGCAGCGTCCTCCCTGAATAACATAATAAATTAGGTTAAAAAAAACAAAGACGAAGCCGCGGGCGGCTGCTTGTTATGTTCGCTTTTTTGCGGGCGGTACAAACACGCCAATATGACGTCACCGCGCTCAGGTCCCAACTTATCGCGCACGGGTAATACAAACATTTGTTGTACATTTCAGCCGGCTGTACCACGGAGGTCGTATAGTAAAGAAAGAATAATAAAAAGACATCTATTGAAAAACAATTTGTAAACATTCCAGGGTCACGAATAGCATCACCCACCCGTCTAAGGTTATCAGGCGGTGCCATCGCAGCATCAGCGAACCGAAAGCGAGCAGTTTCCTGGAGTCCCTACTCCGCGGAGTCCCTGGACCTGGCTGCGGTGATCAGGGCGTCACCAGCCAGCCTGGCGGTTAGGGCTCCCTCGGCTGCTTCTACTGGGAGCTATGGGCATCTTAGTGCAGGTTAGTTAAAGCTTCGACAGACGCAGGGCCCGTAGCCAAGTTACATTCGCTTCGAATCGATTCGATTTCTACATAGGTTTGTTGTCGATATATCACGCGATATTTCCATAGCATGTGTCAAAACCTATACATTTTCGGACTTGTCGACTAGCTTCATCGCTAATTGAATGTAACTTGGCTAAGCCCTCAGGTATCCGAACATCTAGAGATGCCAGCGGGACCTCAGAGCACGTCTCCTAGTGACCTTATTTTGCTTACGTTTTTGCTCTACGTGGTATATAAATAAATATTGATAAATAAATATTGGTAGACATTTCACACAGCGCTATCTAACCCCAAACTAAGCAGAGCTTGTATTATGGGAACCAGATAACTGATAGAATACTTATATACTTTTTTTTGTAAATACATACTTATAATATATAGAAAAACATCCAGACCCGGAACCAATAATTGTAGATCATGCAAATATTAGTTCCGCGGCGGGAATAGAACCCGCTACCTCCTGCGTCTCAGCCGGCTACACGCCCACTGCGCCACGGAGGTCGTCATATGAACAAATCTTTTATTTCCCTGTGACTATTCAGCTTATACAAAATAATTGTTGGCAAGCAGCATATTACAAATATTTCGTTGAATATTTTTTAAGTTAATAAGTATAACATAAGCTGTGTTCCGAAAAGGTATATGTGAAATATAGTTAAAAGAATTAGATATGAGTCATAATCATAGATTAGATAATTATAGATTAGATAATTATTATTTGTACTATTTAAATAGTACAAATAAAAATAACAACGTAAATCTATGGATGAAATTGGCGGTGTTATCGCTAAATAGCGATCTTCACTCGCTATTTTTATACAAGTACATAATTTTTTTTCGCCACAAAACAAAACTGTGATTTTGTTTCGTTGAAACTAAAAACAATAAAAAAAAACAAAATACTGTTCATCTCTCAGCGATGTGCTACAACAGTAGAACTCTAATGTAGCGCTGGTTTTATTTAGCCATAATCATTTCCAGGTGATACTAATGAAGCGCTGGTTTTACTCAGCTATAATTATTTTCAGGTGATACTAATGTAGCGCTGGTTTAACTCAGTCGTTATCATTTCCAGGTGATATTAATGAAGCGCTGGTTTTACTCAGCCATAATCATTTCCAGGTGATACTAATGAAGCGCTGGTTTTACTCAGCCATAATCATTTCCAGGTGATACTAATGTAGCGCTGGTTTTACTCAGTCGTAATCATTTGCCAGGTGATACTAATGTAGCGCTGGTTTTACTCAGTCGTAATCTTTTCCAGGTGATACTAATGAAGCGTTGGTTTTACTCAGCCATAATAATTTCCAGGTGATACTAATGTAGCGCTGGTTTTACTCTGCTATAAATATTTCCAGGTGATACTAATGAAGCGCTGGTTTACTGAGCCATAATCCAAGTGATGATAATTAACAATTCATCGCGTTTTATTTCCAGGTGCAATATCCCCAGCCCTATCCTTATCCCACGCATCACTCGCCCAGCAGCTCCTGGCTCGCGGTGGCGTGGTGGGCACCAGCGGAGTCCTGACCGGAGGAGTGCTTCTTGATCCCGCGCACCAGCAAGCGGCGGCTGCGGCAGCGCATCATGCCGCGCATGCGCATTTAGTAGCTGGAATACATAGGTAAGGCTTATTAGCTGTTTGCTTTATACTGTTTCTAAAGTCTCGTCCTTGGAAGATTTAGATCTTCAGATATTTTTTTCTAAAACCTTCATCTCTTAAAATGCTAAATATTTCTCTGTTCTCTCAAGAAAATATATACTCTTTGTATCAAGCAACACCTGTATTCTATCTGTGGTTTCCATTCCTGTTTTTAAATTCAAAAAGTAGCGTTTGAACTTTCCATCCCTGAATGCTGGTTCATAGAATCATAGCAGAATGCTCTTGTCTTGCAGATCTCACATTTCCTCTCCAACACAACTCCTGATGGGCGCGCCAGTAGATGTTCGGCCAGGGTTGGGGCTGGATGGCACGCCACCACAGCATTTACAGCAGCCTCCTCAGCAGCCAGAGATAACCAGTGTTATGGAAGCTGACAGGTGAGCTAACCTTCGAGAACGTTCGGTCTTAACTTATTAATTTTAATAAGAGCACTCATCAAAAATATCTTTACCAAATCTTATATCGAAGTAAGTGAACTGGTCCATAATTAGTATTATACGTTTTGGTAGATATAGTTTAATGGAAATAATACTCGTGGAACATTTAACATACACGTACTTTTAAAAAAAATATATCCAGATCTCTAAGATGATAAACGATATGAAACTATTTAAAGGATCGGTTCACTATTATTACTACGATTAATTAAGTATTTTTATCTCCAACACCACAGTTTTCAAAGTCTTTTCTTAAATCTAAAATCAAACTTCTACATCCACAGTGCATCAGGAATGACTCAGCGCAAGTCGCCACAGATCATCATGCGGGACCATCACCACCACAGTAACAAGCCGCTGTCTGCCGCTGCTGAGAGCACGGTCCACGACGGCCTGGACTCCAAGGACGAGCCGGGCGACTTCATCGAGACCAACTGTCATTGGGTAAGTCTTGGAGAATAACCATTATTCCACGACCAACTTGAAATCTCATAGTCCTAAAAAAGAAAAAAGTCTATTGTTGAACTTAGGGCTCTCTCGAAGCATGCCTTAGAACCCGATTACAAATTATCTGGGTATATATTCAACATGCCACGAAGTGTGGTGTATTCTTTCATGGTTTTTTCTTTAGGTCAGCTCGTAACCAGCTTGCTTAGTGGCATGGTCAAAAAACTAGTGTGATAAGAATATTCAGAGCACCCTTAGATATTCCTTTCATCCGATACCTTTTAAACAGTCATGTCAGTATCAGAATTCCAAACTAAGTTTTCTTTTTGACTTCCAGGTGGATTGCAAACTCGAGTTCCCGACCCAGGATGACCTTGTAAAGCACATCAACACGGACCATATCCACGCGTCTAAGAAAGCCTTTGTGTGCCGATGGGTCGGTTGCTCTAGAGACGAAAAGCCGTTCAAAGCTCAGTACATGCTGGTGGTGCATATGAGGAGGCATACGGGGGAGAAACCTCATAAGTGTACTGTGAGTATCTAGACAACTCTATCTTTCGTTTGGATGAGAAGAGCAAACAAAGGGCTTTAGGAGAAAGGGATTTAGAAGTATGAGGTCACATCTATCGAATTTAGAAATCGGGACTATATCCTCCATTAACTAAAGCATAATGATTATCTTTCACCAAGCTGACATTAAAACGTCCTTTCCACTTCTGTCAAAATAACGCTCGCCAACTTTCTTCTAGTCCCCATTACTGAATATGCTGATGTTGCGTTTTTAGATATCACTAGGAACTCCTCAATAAACTCGATCGCCTTCTCAACACCTGTATCCGTTCCATCTTTAACCTGCGCAAGTACGATTATGTCAGTGAGTTTCGGGCACAGCTTAAGTGGCTCCCTATCCGAGATCGCTTTTAGCGATAAGACCACCAATTGTACTATCGCGTGTCTAGTTTTAAGTGTTTTAATTATGATTTGTTAATTTAAGTGTGGTATACAATAAAGCGTTTTCTATCTATCTATCCGCGAACGTAGGAATTTGAAAATCCTTTGCTTACTTTTTTCCTTTCTTAGAGATCCATTCACCCCCGCCTATCAAACAGGACAGCTTATGTCAGCTGACACTTTGCTTCTCTACACCCCTTCCCATAAGACTTCTTATTCTCTCCAACTCCTTTTTGGTTGTGGCGGTCCGACTCTGGATTGACTTGCCATTAAACATTAAAAAGGCTGAAACACGAGAGTCGTTTACGAGATTGGTGCGTCAGCGCTTCTTTGAGAAGTTGAAGATAATTTAGCCACCGATACCATCATTGCGTTAGACTTAGGTTTGCAATATAATTTCTCTTATTTTTTTTCTTTTTAACTTATTTATAGGTTTTTACGTAAGATAACTGTATGTATTTTAAATATTATATTTATTGTGTTAGGTATTTTTTAGTCATTTGGGGTCTGTATTTATTATTAGCTTTGAAAAACCTTTTTTCCTGTGTCACGCCTTACCTTCTTTTAGCACGACCAGGATGACTGGTAGATAATGCTATTAGCATTAAGTCCTCCTAGCACTATTCTGTTTTGTGTGAAAGTATTAAATAATAATAATATAATCTCTAACAATAATTTTGTTTATGCAACGAAAATGAAGACAAACAAACCTTACCATATTGCTTTGTAGCTGGATGCACTCAATATATTGGCATTACTTTTCTTTTCTCACAGTGTTCGGATCCGTAAACATATTAAGCATTTGGTAACCAAAAATGTAATTGTTTTCAGTTCGAAGGCTGCTGCAAAGCGTACTCCAGACTGGAGAACCTGAAGACCCACCTCCGAAGCCACACGGGAGAGAAACCTTACACCTGCGAGTACCCTGGCTGTGCCAAGGCATTCTCCAACGCCAGCGATCGTGCTAAACATCAGAACAGAACGCATAGTAATGAGGTATTACTACAGTATTTTAAACTAGCTTCTGCCCGCGGCTTTGCACGCGTGGCTTGTCAATAAAAAGTAGCCTATGTTTTAATCCAGGTCATAATCTATCTATATACCAAATTTCAGTGCAATCGGTTTAGCCGTTACGACGTGATTGAGTAACAAACAGACAAATAAACAAACTTTCACGTTTATAATATTAGTGTCCTAACTGGTGGACCTTTATTGATTTGAACATGAACCATGAAACCGCTGTCATGTGATTATGTATAATCCTATCCATTCAAAGGTGGTCTTGAAGAGATCGCTTTCAGCGATAAGGTCGCCGATTGTACTAAACCAATTTGTAAGAATTTATATTCTACAATTTATTTTGGTGTACAATAGAGAGTTATCTAATCTAATGAAGAGAATAGATGTTAGTTACTTTTTGTGGCAACTTCCAGTCACTGGACAATGATCTAAAGTGGTAACCAAGGAGTGAATTAATCTGTTGTTAAATGTAAGGTTCTTTGGCAGTGGTTAATCGTCTTAGACGACGATTTTTGGAAGAAGGCTGTTATGGCCTAAATGTTTTATGATGTTTTCCTCCACCGTCCGTAACAAAACAGAAACATTTGTCAACATTATCATCCGACGCTATTTTGTTTAAAAGATAGATATATAGATAGATAACGCTGACCAATCCGCAGCTTTGCACGCGTAGTTTTTCAATAAAAACATCACCCTCCTTTTGCCCAGTTGGGTAAAAAGTAGTCTATGTCCCCGGGGATAGTGTAGCTTCCCAACAGTGAAATAATTTTTTTAAATCGGTCCACTAGTTTCGGAGCCTATTCAATATAAACACATCACCAATAATATATATTATAAGAGGAAAGATTTGTTTGTTGTATATATATATATATCAAATCTTTCCTCTTTATAATATTAGTATAGATCACACTTCTTTACATAGTATAAAATGAAGTCGCTTTCGCTGTCTGTTACCTTAAATCTTTTAAACTACTCAACGGATTTTAATGCAAAGTTTCAACAATAGATAGAGTGATTCAAGAGGAAGGTTTATATGTATAATACATACATAGTAACTGCGAAAGTAACTGTGTTTGTTTGTTTGTTTGTTTGTTTGTTACCTTTTCATAACTACTACTACATACTTTTCATGAACAGATCGTAATTCAATATGGCGAGGAGATAGATTATATCCTGGGGATGGACATAGGCTACTTTTTACCAGAGTGCACAAAAGAGGGGTAATGTTTTTATTGAAATATCATGACGCAGATCCAAAGTCGTGGATGTGGGTAGAAGGATCAACCAGCTGAAGTGGAGATGAGCTGGACACTTGGCAAGGAGGAAAGACGGAAGATGGACGAGGGCGGCAACCGAGTGGTGGCCGCAAGAAGGGCGCAGACCAGTTGGCAGACCACCGGCCAGATGGTCGGACGATATGGCGAGAGTTGCGGGAAGGCAATGGATGCACTTGGCAGAGGACCGGAGAGAATAGCGTGATGGCGAGGAGGCCTATACCCAGCAGTGGGTGGATGTGGACTGAGATGATGATGATGATGACCATGCACGCAAAGCCGCGGCTGGGTCAGCTAGTAAATTATAAAACAATATAAAAACAAATAACAATACACGCAGAAATACAAGTGGCGGTCTTATCGCTAAAAGCTATTCGCTAGAAGGTGGAGATGTCATAATCGTTTATCGTTGTCTTATCGATCGTTTATTTTATTATTTTGACGCCTTCCAGAAACCGTACGTCTGCAAAGCACCTGGATGCACGAAGCGGTACACAGACCCCTCGTCTCTCAGGAAACACGTGAAGACTGTACATGGAGCTGAGTTCTACGCCAGTAAGAAACATAAGGGTGAGTTCACCTATAATTCTGTTCTTATTTTTATTGTACACCACCCTCCATTATTGTAATATTACAAAAATCCTCTCCATTAGGTTCTCGTTGATAAATCACTTCTAAGCGATAAGACCATTGTACTTTTTTATATGTGTGTTTTTATATATGTTTGTTTCTTATGTGGTGTACAATAAAATGTGTACAACAAGACGAAAGGTCTGTTGGAGGGAGATATCTCTTTCCTGGACACTTTAACCTGTCACCAGCCAAATGGTTGAATCATTAAAAATAACTTTAAATCTTCTGTTCTTATCTGAAAGTTAACTTTCCAGGTTGTAGCCGAGGCGATGACTCAGCAGAATCAGGTGGTGGTGGTGCAGGCTCCTCCCCCCGCTCGGAGGAGGGGGTGCCGGGGTTGAGGGGACACACGTCATCAGCGTCCGTCAAGAGCGAGAGCCCCGCGTCTCCTCTTCCACATGGGCTGCATACACCTGCGCATCAGGTCAGGATGGTAATTATTTATGCATTTATTTACTTTTATTTAAAAAACTTTATTTTTAATAACGTTTTATTAATTGGAATATCTTTACTTTGTGCCCCAAGAAACAAAAACCGAAAAATATAATTTCACTTACTGTCAGTACACAGTTACGTATTACGCAGTACAGCTGCTGTTGGATAGTCTTTCTCGAACGAATGCAGGAAATCCTCTAGTCCAGGAGATGCACTATCTGCGATGTTATCTCTCATTGTTGGGCTAATAACCCATTGAGTTGTTATTTTGTCTAGTGACAATCAGGACTACGAAAGACTTCACCGGTCCTGTTCCAGCAGCTTTGATCAGCTAATCTTAAAAAAAACATTTGGTGCATATTTCATGCAATCCAATAATTTTTTGTTCACAGTTGTCAGCCCAATGTGGTGGTGAGATCGACTTCAGTGGTTCAGGGATTGGCGGGTTCGGTGATGAAAACGGTGCTTCGGGTTACTTTAGACTTGATGGAGAAGTAAGTAGTTTAATACATTTTGTAACTACTTTACTCATAGTGTGGCTTCGCTGGTCGTACTTTATTTAGATCAGTAAGGCCATCACTTATTCCGATGTTCCCTACAGTCATCATTTGGTTATGTAGGATTAGGATAGGACAACCGTCTGGTTGTCCTATATGTCCCGGTATTGTCTCGGAGCGCTTCTCTACTTCTCTTCCCCTTTATTATACGCACCGCCAAAGAGTGGAACACCTTGCCCGAGTCTGTGTTTCCTGATAATTACAATCTATGGGGTCTGAATGTCGCGAGTGAACATGTTTCTTCTAGGCAAGCGTGATCCATTTAGACTGCATCATCGCTTACCATCAGGCGAGATCGTGGACAAACGCGAACCTATAACATAATTTAGAAAAAGTTTTCTGTTAGTGGAATATGCAACATAGCACGTCCACTGTCAGAAGGGGGCATGGTATCCGACATATTAAGCATTTGTAAAACCATTTCGGAAACCTTTGGGTGGCCTATAAACTTTGGCAACAGAGATCTATGGGATACATGGGACTAGGTAGTTTGATATAAACTTTACTTCTTAACCGGACCTTCAGAAACTAATAACTTTTGTTCTTTGCAGGTGGAACAAGAAGTGGTAGGCGAGGTGGGCCAGCTCCCCCTCATGCTGCGAGCCATGGTGGCCATCGGCGAACCTCGCGCCCAGCACCACGCGCCGAGGTTCAACAAGATGGGAATGGCGCGGTTGATGCCACCGCCTCATGCTGATATCGGAGGAGGTAGGATTTTAGTTCTGTCAATAGATGGCGACACCATTGATAACAGTTAGATATTCAGTATGCAGGTAGCGACAAGTTTTGTCAAAGCAGTAATATTCTTTTCTCTCTCCATTGGTACATGTCGTGTTCTTGAATGATTTAGGACAAAGGCATGATTTTTTAGTTATGCTGTCAATAGATGGTGCACTATTGAAAACAGTTATATATTCAGTATGCAGGTAGCGAAAAGTATGTTGTCAAAGCAGTAATATTCTTTTCTCTCTCCATTGGTACATGTCGTGTTCTTGAATGATTTAGGACAAAGGCATGATTTTTTAGTTATGCTGTCAATAGATGGTGCACTATTGAAAATAGTTAGATATTCAGTATGCCGACAGCGACAAGTATTTTGTCAAAGCAGTAATATTTTTTTCTCTCCATTGGTACATGTCGTGTTCTTGAATGATTTTGGACAAAGGCATGATTTTTTAGTTATGCTGTCAATAGATGGCGAACTATTGAAAACAGTTAGATATTCAGTATGCAGGTAGCGACAAGTATTTTGTCAAAGCAGTAATATCCTTTTTTCTCTCCATTGGTATATGTCGTTTTCTTAAATGATTTAGGACAAAGGCATGTCCTACACCTATAAAAGATATTGGACATGAACTTAAAAAAACTACTATATATGCTTCCGGCGTATATTTTTCCGTACCAGTATAATCTCAGAGTCTTCAAGTCTAGGGTGAATAGGTTCTTTCTAGGCAAGCGTGCTCCATCTTTGATCACACCATAACTTACCACCGGCTGAGGTAGTGGTCAAGCGCTTGGCAATCACCAATAAAAAAAAAAACTAATAATTTCACCATTTGGTCTCAAAAATCATGACCACCTCAAAAAGACATGATACAATCGTTATACCTAATTTTTATTGTTTCATTTGTTTAAATAGGTGGAATGCCAGGCCGGACAGAACTGGGTGGTACCAACGTGGCTGTAGAACTGAAGACTGGGATGCCTAATGCGAGGAGGGACTCTGGAATCTCTTCGGGTAGCAGTCTTTATAGTGCCAGGTATGATTCAGAAGACTATACTCATTTTTCGCGGAGTAAGCCTAAGAGTCTGCTCCTATAACTAAACTTATTAGACGATGTTTTATTAAAAAGGTTCACAATAACTGGGTTTGAGTCTCCACATACAAGAACACTTAAGTTTTGTTCGGGAATACGGACTTAAAGTTGAAGAAATAAGATCTGCTCTGTCGGCCCGCATTGGGGTGTATTGTGCATTATTCCCTAACCTATAAGATTTAACTTAGCTAGCTCCTTGGGCAAGAGGCAAACGTTACGCTAAACAAAGTTTAAGTGAATTGAAGAGGGGTTAGCCATAATTTTGGAATCTTGGCTTATCTTCAGTGGTTTCCTGGTATATAACCTTATAAATGTTTGTCCCACAGATCATCAGACATATCCCGTAAAAGCAGTCAAGCGTCGGTAGTGGGTGGGGCGGCGATGGGAGCGGCCGTATCGCAGCGATTAGTTGCGCAACAAGTCGCCAGCTACGACCAACTGTCGCCTGACAGCAGTCGAAGGTCAGACAAATTTTATATTTTCTTAGTCTTAACAGAATTGCCATATATGATGCAATTCCTGATGATAAATTTTTGATAATTTGCTACTCCGTATATTGTAAAATGAAGAGATAAGCGCCCACATTCCAATACCTATTAGTATAATGAGAACCTGAGCTTTGAAACGATAACCATGAATACGTGATTGTGGTCAGAATTACATAATGTCAGTTTAAGCCAGTTGCGCCAAGATTTAGTAAGGGGGTTGAAAACTTAGGACGGTATGCAATACGATATTTTTTGTTCATCTATTATGTCTCCAATCCTAATATACATATGTCTCATTGTGCAACGCAAGTTTGAAAAAATAATGAATGTCGGATACTATGCCGGCCTCCATACAGAAAAATTGAAATCCCTTTACTGCTTATTCTCGAGTCGAGTCCTAACAGCACAAGCATCTAGCTCTAACTTGTTAACTCTAATTTACTAACAGTGTCCTTTTATTCTAGATCTAGTCAAGTCTCATGCATGGGGTACGCTCCAGCGCCGTCGTCGGCTCTTGCAGCCGTTCAAGCTGTCAGAACATCCCAAGGGAATCAGGTAAGTTGAAGTCAGATCTTTCCGACCTGTCAATGTTTTAGATTAGATTAGAAAATTCTTTGTTGCACTAAATAAATAATACAAAGGTAAACTTAATGCTAATGAGCATTTTCTTCCAGCTAACCTTGTATGTTTTGTATATTACATAATTCTTAAGAGAATAAAGAGCTTAAACCTGAACTATCAAACTTATAAACGTTTGAAACTATTTATGAACACAATTTTCACTAAAAACGGGATATTTACCATGATTTGAGAGTTTGAGTGTGCCTATTAAAAATAGTGATCAAAATAGTTTGATCACTCAAGGTAAACTCCTATATTCGATAAGACGTTTTTGAGGTTAATGTAACATGCAAACATATGTATAAGCTACAGCTACACAATAAAAATGAAATTGTATGCCATGGTAACAGTCCTAGTGTTTGTGAAAGCACAGGCTCAAGCCTGTTCATCAATGCATTCAACCAGCAGCAGTGAACATCCAGCTGTTGCAGATGTTTGATTTTCTATATCTTATCAAGCAATTTCCCCCCTCCCAGGCCGTTCTTCTCCGTGGTGTGACCTGCTCGGAAGTGAGGGCCGAGGAGTTGACCCTCGAGCTAGACCCTAACGTGCAGGTGAAGGAAGAAGCCCGGAGGCTGTCAGAGCAGTCTAACCTGAGCGATCAGACGCAGGCCTACCAGCCGTACCCGTGCCGAGCTGATGATGTGGTGAGTGCCTTTATTCTGATATTCTTTAAGGGAAATCAGTGACTATCAGATTATCTAACTTAAACGACGTTTATATTAGGTTTTATTCAGAGGGAACTTCTACAAAGGAAATTGATAGATTATGACGAAAAGCAAATTTCTACCACTAACAGCTTGAAATGTGAAGGGCTGGAAACTTCTGGCTAACAAAATGATACTTTATAATATTACGTGTAAATCGTGAAGGACTTTTAGACCTTATTATTTCTATGATAAAACAAAGACGAATATTTACTTAGGTAAACGCAAATTGCTGTAAATCGACTATCATTACGTAACAGTGAAATGTGTATTTATACGAAATAATACTATTCTGCATAAAACTGTTCTTATTATCCATCGTAAAAACCTTACTAAATACCCCATTTTCCCCCAGGGAGACGCGCCGTTCCCTTTTAAGACGGAAGCGGACCAAGAGTCGGTGACATACAAAGAGTCCCGCTCCAACTCCACGGGCACAGTGGTGGTCACCACCGCACAGGTGCACCATCCTAACCAGGAGGTTAATCTCGAACAGGTGAGATAGATATCTATTTATTGTATAGAAGCAACATTTTAGGAACGTCGCGCCAGCGCTCCCTCTTCTTTGTATGTTTAAATACATTTTGAATGAAAGGAGGCGCTACGTCTTAGCCTTGTCCTCGCCTTACGCCAACTTAGTCTGACTGACACCTAAGACTAGTTTAAGTGTTTATGAATACTCAATTAAGCCGAATTGAAAACTTAGTCCAGCATAGCACAGTATAATAATTAAATATATTTTCTCTCTTGGCTTGCTCATTTGATATCAAAATGTGTTCCATTAAACATTAATCAAAATCGCGTATTCTGTCAAATATCCCAGAGACTGTTCCACAATTTGAATAAGCTACTTACCAACACTTGAATGGATGATGTTAGATTTTCAAAGCATTGTATGTAAATATTATTTGGTTATTCTAGGTCGCTGAAGGTGAAATGGTGGAGAACAAGCTGGTGATACCAGACGAAATGATGCAATATCTTAACCAATCAATATTGGGAACCGATACGGTAGCGCCAGCAGACAATCCACCAGACCCCGACGAAGACGTCAAAGATCCAGAAGACGCAAACAAATCCAGTGACAAAATCAGTAATGTAGCGACCAGTGATGATTCTCTACTCAAAAACTTAGGTGCCATAGGAAGTGATCTCAATATAAGTGATATTCCAGTCGATTTAAGATCCTTAGACGTTAGTATGTCGGGCAACAGCGGTTCGTTGCTCAATTCGAAATCACCTGATGATAAAAACCCTCCTTTGCAAGAACAGACTATCCCTGAACTAAATGAGAAAGCTGAAAAGGAATACTCAAAACCAGCCACGAGTCAACCAACAACGAACCCACTTCATTCATTGCAAACCATGACTGCAAATCAGACTGATCAATCGAACAGGATGAGAGTCAATCAGATGACTCAAAAGAACTCCGTGAGTCCAAAGACAGTGGTCATGAACCAGAACGTTTTAAGTCCACAGAGCTTAGCACATGCTATGCTAAGTCCTCAAAGCCTCCCTCATAGTGCAATGAGTCCTCAGAGCGTTATGAGTCCGCACAATAACCCTCAGAGTGTAATGAGCCCTCACAATATCCCCCGAAGTGTCATGAGTCCCCCTAGCGTCTACAATGTCATGAGCCCGATGAGTGTCATGTCTCCACAACATAATGTCATGAGCCCACAAAGCATGCAGAGTCTAATGAGTCCACAAATGCCTAATCAAATGATGAGTCCACGACACAACAACATTGGCAGCCCTATGTCACAAAACATGACCAGTCCAATGGTCAACATGGCTAGTCCTATGACTCAGAACATGCCCAGTCCTGTTACGCAGAACATTGCTAGCCCGATGAGCCATGGAATGACCAGCCCTATGCACCCAGGTCTTCAAAGCCCCATGGCCCCAGGCATGACCAGTCCTATGCATCAAATGCAAATGAACGTGCCAACCCAAAACCAGATGATGATGAGTCAGAATCAAATGATGAATCAAGTGCCTCAAATGGCTGCTCCTCCATACATGAACCGACAAAACTGTAATAACAAAATGCCTAGTAGAAACAATAATATGCAGCAGAACCAGTACAATAATATGCCAAACCCGAACTACCACCAGGCTCCCCCATATCCTGGACAAAATCAACAGGCTATGAGTCAACACCAGCAGGCTATGAGTCAAAACCAACAGGCTATGAGTCAAACCCAACATCTTATGAATAATCAAACCCAACAGGTTAGAAGTAGTCAAAACCAACAGGTTATGAGAAGTCAAAACATGCAACAGTTCCAGATGATGCAATACAACCAGAATCAAATGCCCATGCATATGAACAACCAACCAAACATGGCGTACAACCAGCAAATGATGAATTACCCTCAAGGATACCAACAAAACCAAATGCACCCTCTTCAAATGTCCAGGTCCTCGGTCATGAGTGTGGATAATAGTGGAAACATGAGCAGAGGACAAATTAATAATTACTGCGAACAAAACCACCCACCGATGCAATCCCAAAGCCACCCAATGCAACCACAATACAACCAAAACGTCCAATATCCTCAACCACCTCCATACAACTCTGTTGTCAACGCAGCTAACGTCATGGGTCCTCCTCCTCCCAAAAACAATCATCAGTATAACCAAGCAATGATGAACAACAATCAATACTACAACCACCAGCGTCCTTACAACCAGTGGGACTACCCTGGCAACCAGTTCAACAAACACAATCAAAAATCAGTTCAGAACTCCGTCAACATGTCAACTGGCAGTCAAAATCAGAAACCAGGGGCTCAGAGACCTATTAATTGTCCGATGAAGGGTGATCAGCAAACTGACTGCAGTATGAACAGTTTGAAGAGTCAAAACAATCAGACCGAGGTCCAGGTTTGGGATATAAGCCAATCTCAAATTGAAGCTTCTAATGGAAGGAAGAAGGCACAAAATCAAACGCAAACTCCAAATCAAAACGCCTCCTCTATGCGTCAAGACACGTATCAAAGAACACTGGAGTATGTTGAGAACTGCGAAAATTGGAAAAGTTCTGAAATGGTGTCGAGCAGTACCCATCCCTTGCAAGGGGGGGATAACATGGTTGTGAACGATCTTCAGACCTCACTGTCTTCGTTTTACGAAGAGAACCAATACCTCCAGTTGATTCAATAGGTTTAATAGTTGGAAAATATAAGATTTGGTGCTCCTGGTATACGCAGATTTACACAGTTGTATTGAGTATAATCACATGACTCCTAAAAACTTCAAAGGGTTCATGTAAACATATTTACTTACACAAATATATTGAATACTAGTGGTCCCGCCGAACTTCATATCGGCTTGACATGCATAGGTATAACGCGGGCTGTCAATATAAGTCACCCTGGTAGAATTGTCAATTGTTGTCCCCGGCCATCATTATGTATGAGAAAATGAATGACTTCCACAAATAATTCAATACCAAAATTAGCCAAATCGCTCCACCCGTTCTCGAGTTTTAGCGAGACTAACGAACAGCAATTAATTTTTATATATATAGACAATATATCTCGGGATAACTCCTACCGAAGCATCTGTTTCAAACGATATTCATTTTTTTTACATCCTCTTTTGACGATATTTCCAGCACGCATTCTGTCAATTCTATGTCAAACGTCATAAGGTTACATTATAAAAGCGCTAAGGTTAGATTATAAATAATTTTATATTGTGGTTAGGTATTCTTAAATTTTCTAATTTTGCGCGCAATTTTCTTAATTTTTTCTTTCATAGGAACCTTCTTCTGACAATAAGAAATACAACAAAAAAGTTTAGCCAAATTGGTCCAGGCTTTGTTGAGTTATGCGCTTACCAACACATTTTGCGATTCATTTTTAAATTAAAGATAACCACATGACTCCTAAAAACTTCAAAGGGTCAACGTAAACTGTTTTGTTCCTTAGCAAAAGTCTTTCAACAACGCCCATCTCGTAATTCTGGGTTACTATGGAAAACCAATAGTGACAGCAATATTTTTCACGCTAGAAAGTTATTCTTAATAAGGAGATAGATAGAAATTTCATTGTGCATAACAACAATTACACAATACAATAAAAAACAAGATAGTTAAAACAACAGAAATGAACAATGGGTGGTCTTATCGCTAAAATAATTTTCTTTGGTATTTTAGGAGTAGTCTGATTTTAACTTGTATAATAACATTTTCTCCATATTTTTGTGGAGTTATGCTAGTAGGTTCTCTATGGTGCAGTAGGTTCTCTATGGTGCATAGAAAAGAAGGTTGTTAATCTCTTTTGGAGACTGATTATTTTTTAGATAATATTTAACAAAATTAAAGTACATTAGTTATACAGTTTTCAAAAAGACACTACTATTTGACAGTTGTAAATATAGATAAAGTCTTCCATTTAATTTAGTACATTAAAATTACTTGATTTTATGTATTTACTGTAATTAAATATAGAAGATTCTTTAATGTGCCTTATAATGTACATAACTTAAAAAGTGTACATAATGTGACTTGAAAATCACATAAATGTATGTGCCTTTTTAGATTTCCTAACATAATTTTATTTTATCTTTTTAGTAAACTTAACATGTAAAATTATAGGTAGTTTTAAATTGTTACAATTAACGAACATATTTTTGAGATTATTAGGTAGAGAAAAAAATCTGTACAAATGTAGTTTTTCTAGAATTTTTACAGAGTTGTTAAAGTTTTATTGTAACTTGAAATACATACTAAGTTAGGTTAAAGTGATTAAGTTAATTTTATTTTAATCATGGAATCTCTTAGTTTAATTTTAATGAGATTACTAATTGTAAGACTTTGTTAATTTTTTATTTAAATACAAATTAAAACGCACAAAGGAACAAACTGATTGTAATTTCTTAATAAATTATTGTTTTAATGTTTTTAAAATAGAAATATTTGATCATCCGTGACGATTATATCAACGAAATCATTAATTAAATCATTATTATTAAACACGGATTTTACTTACCCTAATTATAGTTATAGCGTGGGGGGTAATAAGATCTGCACTGACGTCCCGCATTGGCATGTATTGTGTATCACCAGTGGCGGATTTGCAGTGTTGGCCGCCCTAGGCCCCGGCCATGTTGTAAGTACCAGCCGCCCCTGTTTCTTCTCGATATTCTAGTATATAAATACTCAACCAACTCCAGAATTGAAATTAATAAAAGTTAATTACTGAATCGTTCGCCATTCAAATACCAGAGTGAATTTTTTTTTTACATAATTTTGACTTAAATTTTAAGACAAAAGTAGGTTTTATTTTCGACGCTGGATGTAGAAAAGTGGTTTAGGAAGATTATTGTTATACGATGCGGTGTAGTGCGGCCTGCCACAATGTGCGCGAGCTTTTACAATATTCAGGTATCTTGAGTTATTTCTTGTTATCATCAGTGAATTTTTGTCACAATTGGCCGCCCTAGGCCCGGGCCTTAAGGCAAATCCGCCACTGTGTATCATCCCCGTTCCTAACTGACCCCAGCCATCCTAGCTCGCAAGTAACGGAGCAGGACTTCGGGTTGATGGATACAGCTTTCCAAGATCCCCATGGATGTTGTTGTGATGTTAGCGGATGAGGATTCTATGATCTCCTGCAGATCCGTCTTCAGTCTGACATCGCCTGTGGCCGTACAGTGAAGTATCACGTGTTCCATCGTCTCTTCTTCCTGAAGACATGCGCGATAAAGCCCGCTGGTGGTCTTCAAGTTGCGATGGTTAAGTTCGCAGTGTCCTGTGATGATTTCCACCATCATCCCTAGAACCTTGCGTTTCATTTTTAACAGCGCATTTGCTGTTTTTCGATTCTTTGCAGGGAATATTGTTTTTGTTTGCTTGCAGTCAGCTCTGCGTTCCCAGACGTTCTGGTGCTCCTTTTCGAAGTTCATCCTCAGCCTGCTTTTGATTTCTGCCGTTGGCAGATTAAAGACATTTACGTACCCTTATAAAGAATACTTTTCTAAACCTGTTCTAGTTATCGAATGTTTTGATTGTCTATAGATCCGTATTAGCTGAACCGCCTTGATAGCATGGGTATTATCATAAAAAAAAAGTATAATACTCTAACACAAGAGCTTTCTATCAGTAAAATGATTTTCAGAATCGGTTAAGTAGTTTCTGAGATTACCCTTTACAAACATACAAACTTAAGTACAAACTTTATATCTGTAAAATATTTTAGTATTGATGGATCGTCTGACAGTGTCTCTACCTGGCGGAAACACATGTCTAGGGAGAATGATAATATTCAAGAAATGTAGCTTAATATTGGATCCGTCGATTATTAATACAATTAAAGTTAAATCAAAGTCAAAATCTTCTATTCATTAAAATCACAAGGATCACTTTGAAACGTCAATTTTAATGCCTTTTCCTTCGCGATCAAGCCAGGAAAGAAAGGCAAGAAAACAAGGCTGGTTGTTTTTAATGATCCTTTTAGAATACATTACCATAAAGAAACTAAATTACGTCTAAACTGTAAGATTTTTGAACGATTTGGAGCAATTTCAATCCCTAGCTTCTCTATCATCTACATAAACCGATATTTTATAGTAGGCTTTTTTATAAAGATTTTGTTTAATTACGTATTTGAATTTGTTAATTGTCAGTTTATGTACATCTTTTGGGATAATCTTTGTACATCACTTCCGTCCTTATAATAGGCCGTTACATCGTTACAAAATCTTTCCTGAGACCGCTTGTGAGAATGGGACCGTCAACAACTCACACAGCTCGTCTTTGAACAGAGTCAAACGGCCCTAGTTGATATCCAGATGCTTCTGCCCATAAATAACAACAGTACTCCATGTGGGGCCGGCCTTGCGCCTTATGGAGAAACAGTCTTTGCCCCGCACTGAATTTTGCCCTATTGAGCACACCGACCTTTTTGAATGCCAACTCTAAGTGACTCCGAAACTTCCAGTCACTGGAAATGTCGACACCCAGAATCCCAATGCTCTTAGAGATGGTTAGGAGTGTGTTCTGGAATTTAAGACCTGTAAATGGTTTTTTTAGCGGTGAACGCACAAACCTGTGTTTCGCGTTGTGGGGTTGAACTTAACTAGGTTTAATTCTCCCCAATCGGAAACTCTGGTTAATATGCCCTCAATGTTAGACACAAGTTGTCTTCAGCTTTCTTCCACAATGGAACGAGGAATGTTGGCACGGCCAGTATAAAACGCGTAGTACTATCATCCGTATAACAATGAATGCTTTCCGTGGCCAGTAAATCACTGATATGCAGCAAAAAAAGTGTTGGGGACAGTACAGAACCTTTCTGGATGCTGGCGTTGATGTCCATGCAATTAGAGCTTCTGCCGGACAAAATGTAGCGACCCACTTGCACAAACCCTCGGGTAGTCCATAAGATGGCGACTTCGACAGAAGACCGCGGTGCCAGACCCGATCAAAGTATTTCGCTATGTCCAGGCCTAAAGCCAAGGCCTCACCTTGACTCTCAATAGCTTGGGCCCATCGGTGTGTTAGATACACTAGAAGGTCACCAGTCGAGCGACCGTGGCAAAAGCCATACTGACGGTCACTGATTAAGTCGTGTCCATCTAGGTATCTCAGAAGTATACTATCAAACAATCAATTTCCACCGGCTGGTGTGCGTGTGATAAGTGCTGCCAGCATTGCCCAGCAACAGACAGCAAGCAAGCGCGCGTGGTGAAGGTGATTATCTGTTAGTCGTCTAGGTATACATATGTGCATTATATTGTTACCTGAAGGATAATTTTTATCATGCATAAGACTACACGGCGACTGCTATCTACATTACAAAGGCAATCGACCCAGTGTGATTCAGGCAAAGTCTGTGCGTCACATACCATTTGGTGACCTTAACGTTCCACCTTAACACACTATACTACATTAATGTTATTGATCGAGCGAAGCGAGATCTCCAAATCAACTTGGGCAAATCGGCATTGTATGTATGTTTGTCCGAGGATAACTTTCAAAACGTTGATCCGATCATCGTGAAATTTGATATATATAGGTAGGTAGTGGTGGCGATTCTGTTGTTTACGCTTACTTACTAAAATTGTGTAAAATACGAACGGTCTTATTTTGTTTATGCTAAAGATCAAATTAGAATGACATTTAAAGTGACATTTCTAAAATTAAGTAATTTTTACTAAGATAGCGTGTTTGCGGTCTAGTTTTAATCAGCACCACTTTGAATGCCGACTAAAACTAGCCCAAAAACACGCCATCTTAGAAATTCACACGGTACACCAGTGACCCCATAGCGTCGTATTTTGGTATGCGTGTAGCTTTAGTGACACAAATATTTCTACACCAAAAAAATTTAACCAATTGACATAAATTCCCGTTACCTGTAATTTGAATGAAACTGTAGGCCAAGTTATTTAGTTATTATTTCGTGACACTATATTGATAGACAAAGATTACAAATAATAGTTTTGTTTGTTTTTATGGGAGAGATCTCGGTTCGGGGCGAACCACTAAATATAATATACTCTAGGTTTGGGAACGCGTGAAAGAGTTTTAAAAAAATATAATTTTGAATAAAATCTAAAATAAAACTAGGATTACGTTCACACCGATTTGAGGTGGATTTAATAATGACGCTGTTCAACGTACAGAGAGCCAACACGGTGGTCAATCCGCAGACTACTGTGTTGGCTAAAATGACAAAGCTTAATTTCTAAGAAATGCATTTGCAAATGCAGCAAAATTATACTTCTAACTTAATCTAGGGCCGACCATAACTCCTCCATTCCTAAGAGGAAAATTATCGGTTGGATTGATTTAAGATCTGTTCCGATAATTTTGCTTATAAGATAAAATTTCAAACAATTTTAATCGAAACACATATAGTAAAGATATAAGAAAACTACAGATAACTAAGCCTAAAGTTGCGTATCCTAAATTTTCACCGAAGCTAGAGTCCTTCCTTTCATTTAAAACACTTTCAATCACTGCACTATGCTTTAAAGAGTACGCCATGAATTTAACTTCATCTAAGCTGATACCCTTCATGTTAAGTGCGCGTGCACTGGATAGACTCGCGTTCTTAGGTAGCTGCGGTAAGGTGAAGATCGGGATCGGCTCCACAACATCTGATTCTATGATGATACGGTGACCAATACGGATTCCATTGATTTCCAAATCACAAGGCTCGTTGATGGTCACGAGGTAAGTTACGAGTACAGGATTCTTGGTGCTTATTTCGTTGTCATAATATTTGGTTAGAGTAGTCTTCAGTCTACTATATATAATCCAATTATTAGCGTTGACTTGCTGGACCTTGAACTTGTCAATGTGGACCTGATGCGGCATACAGTGAGTGAGATCATCGTCGAATTTCATCAGCTGTTCCATACAAGTGAGCTCACGGTACATAGCTCGGTTGTCTGCAGAACATAGAAAATGGTTGCCGGTAGATAACGGGCGGCACGGTTTCACAATCAGTAAGTATTTCGTCCCTTTTGCCAATAGGTAAGGATATTTAGGGAAAATGGCAAAGGTTTTATTTTCGGATTGGTGGAAAATTAGTAAGGAGTACAACTTAAAATAATCATAAGTACAATTAACAGTAACTGGAATTTTCATAATGAACGTGATCTGGTTTTTCTTAATAAAAGATTTTACACAAATAGTTTCCTCTTATTTTAACAAGTTTTTATCGATAGGCGAATACACTAAGCTTTCTGAGCTAGCAATTAATTTCAAATGATACATAAGTTCTGTGAAGTTCACGATAGATTGATGTAATATAGAGACTTTACTTAGTTTTCTCTTAAACTTTAGTTTTCCTTTCTCCTACTTGGATAGGCAAAACGTTTCTCTCAGGTTCACCTACAACCTTCGCTTTTACATATCGAGGTTTATCTTTGCTTTTACGCTTGTTAACATCTTTAGCAAAAATTGTTTTTTCTAGAGGAAACTCTACTTCCAGTTCACCACCTGTCTTTTCCTTATTCTTCTCTTTAGTTGTTACCATCTTTTCTACCAAATGCTCATACAATACTTTAGTTTGCTTAGCATGATCTTTAACCAGTTTCTGGAAATAACTCTTTTCTAATTCTATGCCATAAGGGCTGCTTGTATCAGTATGTCCAAATATTACTTCAAATGGAGTTAATTCAGTAACAGAATGAATGGTATGATTGTAAGCCATAACTGAATACGTCATAATTGATGCTGCACCAGTACATCGTTTTTCAAATTTAGCCAATCTATAAATTTCAATTATTGTGGAATGGAAACGTTAAATAAGTCCCATTGAATTAGGGTTATTGGGCGTGCCAATGTGAAGTTCAACTTTATGTAGACTTAAAAATTCTTTCATTAATTCATTATTAAACTCAGTACCGGGGTCTGAACTGATCTTTCGTGGGAGTCCGTAATATGAAAAGTACTTCATTAAAGCTCTGATTACTTCAGGTGTTGATTTGCCTTGAATTTCAATTGACTGTCCTAACTTACTAAAAGCATCAATAAGTGTCAGATAGGATTTACCTTCAATGCTAAAAAGATCTATAAAAATCTCTTGAAAAGAGGCATCTTGTGTTTGCGTTAATTGTAAGATAGGTTTGATGGATTTCCTATCATATTTCATTTTCTGGCATGCTTCGCAAGCATTTATGACTGCTGTTACTGTTTCTTGCATTCTATCCCAATAATAATTTCTACGAATCCTAACTAACGTTTCTTTAATACCGCGGTGACAAGTCTTTCCTTCGTGATATTTTACTATTACTGCCCTTTGTTCACTTTCATCTTCGATAGCAATTACCCGCTCTGTGCATTCATAGAAATTAATCATACCTTTCTTGAAAAGTTGAATAATTATATTTCCGAATAATTTACGATGTTCTTTTTCCTCAAAGTAAACAAAATACTTAATTTTTGGCTTTATGTACTGTTTCAAAAATTCTTTAACTAGTTCTGAATTATCTGTTGGTAGAAAAACTTCTAAAACCTTTTGTTTAGTTCGAGAAAGATTCCTAACTTGCATCTCATTTTTAAACCATGAGTATACCAAAATTTGATTAGGCTTGGTGTTAATTGCCTCATGTAAAATCGGTATTCCAGTTGATTCTAATTCTACAGCTGAATGAATTGTTTGAGATTTACTCGACTCTGATCGCACAGGGTATTCATCATTGTCAATACTATGTCTTGACAGTGTGTCGGAGATCGCTATTGGGCTGACTGTCGCTGTCCTACTCGAATCTGATACGTTGATGAGTCGTTACGTGCCGTTTTCTGTTTAGCTGTTATCTTTCCTATATCTTCGTCTACTTCAGTTAGGTGTTTTTTAAGTTTCTGTTCTTTATCATCAACGTTAACTGCCATTGATTGATCCTCATTATTCGAATCTAGAGCATTGATCTTAATCCTAGACAAGGCGTCTGCGTTGGTGTTCTGTTTACCGCTCTTATGAATTAGTTCGTAATCATAATCCTGTAAACGTAACCTCCAACGAGTAAGTTTACTACTCGGATCCTTAAGAGATCGAAGCCATACTAATGGTCGATGATCTGTGTATATGAAAAATTTACGACCGTATAAATAGGGCCTAAAATGTTTCACTGCCCAGATAATAGCGAGCAATTCACGTTTGATCGTGCTGTAACGTGATTCTGTGTCACTGAGTGTTCGACTAGCATACGCCACCGGTCTATCACTACCAATTGGTCCCTGGAATAGTACTGAACCTACCGCTACATTTGACGCGTCAGTCGTAAGCACGAAAGGGTTGTCAAAGTTAGGGTACTGTAATAATGGGGCATGCGTCAAGAGTTCCTTGCATTTATTAAATGCGTCAATGTACTTCTGGTCAATTACAATTCTGTTACGTTTTTTCAAACAAGCTGTCAGGGGTTGAGTTACCTTTGCGAAGTCCTTTATAAATCGTCTGTAATATCCTACTAGACATAAAAACTTTTATTTTCAGTCGGAGTTTTCCGAATAGGATATTTAAACACGGCGTCAATTTTGTCATTATTCGATCTAAGTCCGTCCTTAGTTATCGTGTGCCCAAAGTAAAGTACTTCTTTACGTAAGAACTCCGATTTGTCAAGCTGTATTTTCAAGTTAGTCGCTCTAATTTTGTCAAAGATAGTCCGTAGTTTTTGAATATGTTCTTCTAAGCTATTTGAGAATATAATTATGTCGTCTAAGTAAACCATACAATGTAACCCTTGTAGACCACGTAAAACGTTGTCCATCGTCCTCTGGAATGTCGCAGGAGCTTTTTTTTTTAGCCCAAAAGACATTCTAAGGAATTCATAATGACCGTTCTGCGTGCTGAAGGCTGTCTTCTGACTATCCTTCTTTTTTACTCCGATCTGATGGTAACCACTAGCTAGATCAAGGGTACTAAAGTAAGAACTTTTCCTAATTTATCGAAAAGGTCTGTAATGTTCGGTAAAGGGTAGTTGTCATCAATAGTTATGTCGTTAAGTCGTCTATAGTCAACTACCATCCTATATTTAACCTCACCAGATGCATCCATCTTCTTAGGCACCAGGTGTACAGGTGCGTTCCTAGGAGAATGAGACTCCTGGACTACATTGTCTTTCAGTAATTTATCTACCTGTTTATTAATTTTGCTCTGTAGAAACGGGGCTTGCATATATGGCTTTATGTATATAGGATCCTCGTTCTTTGTCCGTATATTATGTTTAACCTGATTAGTAAACGTCAAGGGAATTTGGTCGCAGTAAAAGATGTCTTTGTAATCCATGCAAAGTCTGCATATTTTCTCACGTTATTCGTCGTTCGTATGATCAAGCCTGAGTTTACTTAAATTTTCTTAAAGCAAATAATCTGTTTCTATGTTGTTTATGTCCTTTGTCATGTTTAAGTCACATTCATTACCGTCATATCGTGTCACTGTAAAGGGTCGCCTAATAATCAGTTGCTTTGGTTGATCTAAGGTATTCTGTATAACCTTAGATGCATATCCGTTTATTCAGTTTACTATTGCACTATAGTCTAACTTTTTATTAGCTGCAGTAAAATGACGTTTTGTGGGTTGCCGGTTTTTGAAGAAAAATAAATAGGGATGTAGCTAAATGAGTGAATCATAAATGAATAATCAGTTTGGTTTTTTTAGAGATTTAATATTAAGTTGTAATGTATTTTTTTAACCTATTATTATTACTATACTAGAGGATTGATCTTTTTTAGTAGAAGTATAGGGAGGTACATTCAAAATGAAACAAAAACGTCATAATAATGTTATTTAATTAATTTTTGTGAACTGAATCACATCTCTATTGAGATTAGGCTGGCAACATTATTTTACGGAATGACATTTAGAAACGTCATTTTACTGCAGCTAATAAAAAGTTAGACTATAGGCATTCGTAATCCATTTGTGAATTTGTGGAAGTCAAGGTCTATTGGTAATTTGACTCGTTTTTCTGATCGTGGGGGGATATTGATCGTGTAATTTAAATTGTTATTGATTATTGGAATACAAGTCGTACTTGTCTTCAGTAGCTGTTCCTTTACATCAATAATTGCGTCTAATTGTAACAGATCAATTCCAATAAGTCCGTCATAACGCGCGTTAACATCATACATATAAAATTTGTGCCAATTATTGCTTACAAAAGTAGGCATAAGAGGGATTTTTATCACCTTATCATGTCTACTGGATGCGTGGGTGCTAACCACTTGAAATGGTTCGTTTCGAATAAACTCGCCAAAATACTGATAAGCTTTTCGGGGACTAATGAATGATCTCATACTTCCGGTATCAATCATCATTTTTGCATCAATTTCTTCCAAATAAATGTATGGAAGTTTTAAATTAGGGTCGCAATTTAGTTCTAGGACTTCTTGTCTATCAAGGCACTTTCGCGAAAATCCGTCTGAGTTTCGTCAGTCTGTTCTGGTAGTTCATATTGTTCGTCGGTATATTGCATGTTATCATAGTCACTACAATAGTTCAGTCCATTTACGTCACTATAATTGTAATCGTCAGAGTAATAATTCTGATTAAAGTAGGGATCACATTCGTACTCGTTCATACTCAGTTCATTTTATTTAAAACCTTGTGGTGGTTGAGGTTTTAGAGGTGAGGCTGTCCTCATTACATCAGTAGTTTGCAATTGAAGTTTTTGTACCTGCGGAGTATACTCTACTGGTTTATTACCAAACTGTGGTGGTTTATAACCAAATGGTTGTGGTGGTCTATAACCAACCGGCTGAGGGCCAAATTGTCGCTGTGGCTGAAAGCCAAACTGTGGCTTATAGCCAAATGTTGGTGGGCGGAAGCCTCCAAAATTTTGTTGATGTACTTGCCCTTGTAATTGGGGCACCTTAATCTATGAATTTTGAGGAATGCCAAATTTAAATTTTGGCAATGTATCACTGTTAGGCAATGTGGGTTTGTACCCAGATGGTTGTGTTATCAATGGCCTTGAACCTGAACCTGTAATTTGGTTGCTGCCATGTATTTTATTCCTCATTTTATATTGCTCTAGGAAGTTAACTTCCTCAAAAACCAAGCTCAATGCTTCTTCTAAAGTCGAGGGTGTTTTTAATCTCACTACACGCACCATATTATCCGGAAGATTGTACAAAAATACATTCAGAGCCGTATTGTTGTAAATGATCAATTTAGCACGCTTTAAATCACTATCCGCAATCAAGTTTACTTTCGACATTAATAAGCATCGCAAACTTTGGATTCGATTACAAAAATCTAAATAACTCTCACATGATTTAATTTTTAAAGATTCCAATTCAATATTTATACACGCTTCACTACGCGAATCACCAACATGCTGAATGAGTAATTCCTTTAAAGTGGACCAAGACACAACATCCTCTCGTTCTGATAAGAGCGCAGCTGCGTCCTCCGTAAGCCTACTTGTTAAAACGTTGAAGACGTATAAATTTTGTTCTCCAAAATCCTTTTTACTGAATCGATCGATCACATATTGGCATTTTTGTAAATGAAGACTTAAATGTATTTTATTACCGTTATACAATGGTATAAATTGAACAATTTCCTTTGGAATTGGCTCTACTTTCGCCATTGCCATAGAGTAGTAAAATAATCGGAGAAGGCAACTTCACTTAATTTTACACAGATATAAAATAACACACAAAAATAATACAACAGAGATACAACTAAAAACACAACAAAAGTTGGAAAAAGGGAAGTCTTTTTTTGTAAAAGTGTAAAAAAAATATTTTGTAAAAAAAATGATATTACCTAAATTTTAAAATTATGACTTACAGTACAAATCTGAATTATAAAATATGCACTATCTAATTTTTCTTAGCTCTATGGTGTTCTATTTGAAGAACAAGGTTAGCTTAATACAAGTTAACCAGACACGTTATAATGAGAGAAGTCTTAACTCAATAATAACAAAAATTATAATCTTTAAAAACACAATTTTTTATGAGGTTAAGAGATTATAGGAAAGGAATGGCGAAAAGTTTCACTCACCAACCGACCGCTACTCCCATGCTCGCTTTTCTATACCCGTAAGAGAAATTTGTCCTGGTGGATTTTTACGTCGGGAAATCGCGGAAACCACGTGGAAACTTAGAAAATCTGTTCCGGCTGCGCCACTCTTGGTTTGGGAACGCGTGAAAGAGTTTTTAAAAAATACAATTTTGAATTAAATCTAAAATAAAACTAGGATTACGTTCACACCGATTTGAGGTGAATTTAATAATGACGCTGTTCAACGTACAGAGAGCCAACACGGTGGTCAATCCGCAGACTGCTGTGTTGGCTAAAATGACAAAACTTAATTTCTAAGAAATGCATTTGCAAATGCAGCAAAATTATACTTCTAACTTAATCTAGGGCTGATGGATGAGGGTCAACCATAACTAGGTAACTGATATTTTTCTAGCGCGACACAACACACTACACCACATTAAAAATAATTTCACCTAGATCCAAACTAATCCATGCTGATATTGTAAATTCAAAAGTAGCTTTGTTGTATTATATATATGTATGTATTATATATATATGTATGTATTATGTATATATACATACACTGGCTATGAGAAGAAGAGAATATGTGCGCACGCACCTCTCTCTCTTGCTCCTACAGTAATATAAGAAACGTAACTCTCTCTTTTTATCTTCACTAACTTTTCTCCCTCTCAACTACCGTTCGCACTTTTCGTAACGCATTCACCAGCTTACTCCCCAAGTCAAGCGTGCGTAAAGAAGTTTTACTTCAACAATTTAAATTTTGGTGGAAAGGGACTGACGAAACTTCAATTGGCGAGGGTAGAACCATACTGATCCAAGTATCGTTTTCATACTTTTGAGAAAATGAAGGAAACGCGTCGGAGCTTCTTTTAAAAATACAGGTGATCTGTTATGGTTTAATCTTCAATAAAATGATGGCTAAAATGTTAAAGATGATAAAAAAAAATGTTAATGACAATAATTTTTATTATGAGAAACAAAATGTTAGTTTATACAAAAAAAAAATCACTTGGATCACTTCGGCACAAAATGTTTAATCAAATTCAAATTGACTAACATAGAAAAACCTCATGAAAAATAGAACTTAAAGAAGTAAATGAAGCTTAATCATCCCCAAACATGGAAGGTAGTGTGTTTTCATCGTCCTGAGACTCCTCGCCCCTCCCTCTTCTAGGTATATGCGGAATTGATAGGTAGAACGGATGAAGAACCGGCGGCACAAACTTCAGAATTTTTTTTATATCTTGCATTTTTTTGTATGATATGGCCTTTGGTGTCCTGGCCTGTGCAGGTACGTAATTTCTGAGGTTGCACAGAAATACCTCTAAATCCGTTGCATTAGGTTTTAGGTCAATCATTTCGTAATTTTCAGTATAGTCATCATTGAAGTGCATGATGCTTGAACCATTGCAGAATTTAATTTTTCGCATTTGTGATATCTTCGCACCTTCTCCAAAAACAGTATGGTAGTCTTTATATTGAGTTGTTAGGGTTTCAAAGTCGAGAAACTTGTCAGCCATGTCTCGAACTATGAACGGCTTATGCTTTCGACAGCAACGCACGAGATCCATCCATGCCTGAGGCGTGAAAATGTCTGTCCTCTTCTTTTGCTCTCGACTAATGAAGGAAAAATCGGTATCGTTGGGTAAGTATGTGTGGCCGCTGACCAGGTAATGCATCACAATATTTTCGAGATGAGTTGATTTGTTGACTAGAAACATTAAGAAATGTAAAATGTTCCAATTTCTATTCTGTCCGGAGCAGCAGTCGCTAAACAAACACAGAGTTTTGATGTTATCCGGCACAGAGTCTTCTATGAAGTGATAGAGCGAGGACATCACTTCCTGAGAACCTCTTGCCCCACAGTGCTCAGGCCACATGTTCATTATTATTTTTTCTTCGTCTTTTAGATAGGAATGTATTCCGAAATTTAGTATCTGAAGTTGCCTTAGATAAAAGACCTCACCCGTATTTAGATATGGGAGGGGGAGTGTGCGCTCCAAGTCAAAAGTTGTTGCTATTAAGGAATCATCATCTTTAACCTTTGCTTTATTATCATTCAAAATATTTCGCACTGTATTTGCCAATTTTAAATGATCGTCTTTCTGGGTTCTTAAAACTAAGCACTTTTCAAGGTCTTCTTCTGCTTTTATTGCTACTTCTAATGTATCGCACGTTTTGCATGTGTCTGTTTTTGGGACATAAAAGTGCAAATTAAATTCTGTTGTGAATACTTTTTTGTAGATGTGCTTTTTAAGAATAGGCTTTCCCTCAGATTCGCATTTTACTTTGAATAATTCGTACATTTTATTCATAGATAGCTCCGGAGACAAGTATTGGCGTGAAGAACTCTATTCTCCATAGTGACTTTTATATTTTGGAAAGCTATTAATATGGTCCCTGATCCATGTCAATTTCTCCTCTGAGATCTTATTTGGTGGAGATTTTCGTCCCCGTTTGTCATTTTCTGGTATTCCTGAGACAGCATTTTTATTTCTTAGTGCATAATCAATTCTCTTATTGCTTATTTGGATCACTTTTAAAAATAATTTTTTACATACTCTTTTGTTACATAATATGAACTGTCTGGTCGCATTTTTATGACTAGGTGCCTGCAAAGGAAGCCTTTTCTTACGTCGTTTGGGTGCTACAATTTTCACAGCATTACACAGCCAAGTCGTTTGTGCATTCCATGAAGACAACTTCCAATAAACGTCATATATCATTTCTTGATTCTCTGCAGGAACATGCTCACCACATTTATAGCGGCAATTACATAGGACAGGCATAAATACTTTTGCTGGCACAGTATTACCTTTTACGTTGATGTATTCTTGACCTTCATTTCTCTTGCGCTTTCTTATATTTTTCTTCCATTCGTCTACATTTCTGTGCCGTTTTCTTCCTCTAACACTTTCATTAGCCTCTGTATTGTCCACTTCTCCTAAATTATCTAACACGCCAGCGGAAGACTGAACAGCTTCTTGTAGAATTTCTGTAAGAAATAAAAAGCTATGTTATTCACTTTATGTAAAAGCCAAATCCAAGATCTCTACGCAGGAAACTAACGAACGCACAGCCCACTACGTAGTCAAAACTTAAACTGTAATAGACATTTACTTACCTTCATCATTTCCTATATCGCTGAGAGATTCATTCAGCTGGTCTGGTAGGACGAATGATCGCTGGAAAAATCCTCATCGCTTTCTGAATCACCCAATGCACTACTTTGCAACGCCAACGCAACTATATTTTCTGCTCTAGAGCGTCTGTTTCTCCCTTCCATTTCACTGAAACACTATTGAACCCGCGAATAGAAATACTTTTAAAATTTAACAACCACAACAAGTAAGAATCGTCGTAAATAGTAAAACCGTTTATTCACATTCCCGCGCAAAAACAACGGATTTGACAGGTAACTTTGACAGTAACAACGCTTGTTTTGTTGCCAGTTGAATAAACATTTTGTACTTGGATCACTTTAGCTTACTCAGTAAATTTGGGCCATACTGATCCAAGTACGGATTGCACTTGGATTAGTATGGCATGATATAATTTTGAAAGTAAGACTAATGCTAAAGTGGGAAATAAAGGCTCCCTAACAGAAGATGACGTTTTCTGCACTTGGATCAGTGTGACATGAAAAAAAATAAAAAAACCGTGCCTTTACTGCAAAAATCTGCATTATTGAAAAAATGACACTTGGATCAGTATGGTTCTACCCTCGCCAATTCTCGTCTTGCATCGCTAGTGAAAAAGCAGCATAACGATACCTCATTGATTACAATTAACTGTTTGGTAGATAAAGCCAATTAAATGGCAACCATAGTCAAAGTGAATCATTAATTCTTTTAATCCGCGCACTATCAGAATGCGATGCAACCTTGTCAAAGTAAATTTAAAATGACAGTTCTCGAGCAAAGTAGCGCTAGCAAAGTTGAACTCGTCATTTTTGATTTAGTTCGAGAAGGTTGCATCCAATAGCGTGCGGATTATACAAGTAACAGTTTTTAGGTTTTCTCAGTGACGCCCAGTAAGTGATGAAATAAAAACTAGAACGGGTTTTTTAGGGTCAAGATTTCATACAAAATGAGCAAAATCAAAACCAAAGTTAAAGTAGGATTCCTAGTTCGACCACGGAACACTAATGACGGGTTCTTATATCCGTCAGTAACCAGCTACGACTCGTTTCTCCTTGAAAACCTGTCAAAAGTTTGACACTAGTTTAACACTTTTTCAAGGAGATACGAGGTGACCGACAGATATAGAAACCCGCCATAAAACAATCTTATGCGTGGTTCTAATTTCCTTGAGAGATGTCACAGTAGAAGTGGCCGGAAAAATATGGCAGAGAGCTGCAAGAGACTGGACAAAGTGGGGTCAATTGGAGGAGGCTTTTACACAGGGGGTCCATATACGACTGCATATAGCATAACAAAAGAGTTGAATTAGTTAAGTTTCTGCTTATTGATCGAGCAAAGCGAGATATCTAAGTCAACTTGCGCAAATCGGCGTTGTATGTATGTATGTTTGTCCGAAGATAACTTTCGAAGCGTTGATCCGATCATCATGTATAGGTAGGTTGTGCTGGCACAATTTTGGTGTAACTAAATGAGGTAAAAATGTGGGGGGTTTTTGAGATATTGGAGTTCAAGAAGGGTAAAACAAATGAAAATGAGACTATCAGGTCAAGTGAGACGTCAAATTAAAGGTCTTTATTAGTAAATTTCGACCACGTTTTTATTTTTAGTAAAAATTTTGTAGTTTTTGAGTTATTAGCCATACTAAAAACTAAACTTCGACAAAATTCACAGGGTACACCAGTGACCCCACAGTGCTGTAATTTGGTATGCGTGTAGCCTAAGTATCACAAATATAGGCAAAAGTCTGAAATCTAGAATAACTGCGATTTCTACCCCAAAAAAAGTTACCACGTGCATAAACTCCGGTTACCTGTAATTTGAATGAAACTGTAGGTCAAGTTAGTTGGTTAATTATTTTGTGGCACTATTTTGATAGTCAAAGATTACGAATATTTTTTTTTTGTTTTTATGTTAGTCTCGCGAGATCTCAGTTCAGGGCAAACCACTAGTTTTATTTTAGTTTTCATACTTATATACTTTATTTAATAGTGTAGTGGAAATAAAGCGTAATAATTTAATTTGTTAACTTCTTTCCGATTATTCATCCAAAGTTTTTATTCCCCAAAAACTCAGATTCAAATTCAAGAAAGCCATTCTCACCATCTAGAATAGAGTGCCCGAAATAACCGAGTTTACATTCCTCACGATGACGTAACCCACCGCCATCAAAATAGACTACCTATTTATTTTCACCACCGTTGCCAGCAGACGATCGTGAAATAAGATTAATAAAAAATTACCCCTTTATGAAGCTTGACATGATTCAATTGCGGTAAATATGTATACTTTGTAGTTTTTCTAATTGAAAATTGCTAGATTTAAAGTGCAAGCCAAGAAAAATCATACAATCCAGACGCAACGAGTAAAATGATTATTTATCGACAACTGGCAAGTCTTGGTCATGCTCAATGGTCTTGGGCGGGACTCTTAGCTAGACGTGGTGATGACAGATGGAGTATGGCAGCGACTGAATGGTGGCCGAGGAGAGGGTATATAAGGGTAGGACGTCCGGCAGCGAGATGAGTGGACGACATCGTAAAGGTCGCGGGCCGTCAGTGGGTGAGACTAGCGCACATGGTGGATGGCATAAACTTGGGGAGGCCTATACCCAACAATGGGTAAAGTCATGCTGTGGATGATGATGATGATGATGGGAGTCTTGGATGAGTCGTTCGAAATATAAGACAAAACTCAATGACACGAAAAGAAACTATAATTAGGAAGATAATATGATACACATATGAGACGAACAAAAGCATCGCTTAAAATATGATACCTGCAAAGGTTATCGTTTATAATATCTGCTTCATCGTTTATCAGCTTTGAATCATTATTATTCTGCCACCAAGCAACATTATTAGTTTTTTACTGGCTTCGCACGGTTGCAATTTCCCGTAGAAACGTCCCGTGGGAACTTCGGGATAAAAACTTTATAGAACACTCTTGTCAAAGTGACGCGACACTTCATGTAAATGACTTCACGTGAATGAACGACGGTTAAATTATATAAAATATAAATATTGCTGGACATTTCACACAGCGCTATCTAGCCCCAAACTAAGCAGACCTCTACTATGGGAACCAGATAACTGATAGAATACTTATATACATTTTTTATTAAATACATACCTAGGTACTTATAATATATAGAGAAACAACCAGACCCGGAACAAATATCTGTAGATCATGCAAACATTTGTTCCGCGGCGAGAATCCTCCTGCGTCTCAGCCGGCTATTCGCCCACTGCACCGAGGAGGTCGTCGAATTATATGGATATTTTTCATAGAAAAATACTAAAATCGCTATTAAAAAATGAGGGTAGGAAAAATACTTCAAGCCCTATTCTCATACATACCAAATATATAAAAAATCATTAAAATTGGTAGACCTGTTTCGGAGGAGTATGACCACTAAAGCCGTGACCCGAGATTTTGAGCTATTAAAGAAGATTAATAAAATCTATATTATCAGACAGCGAGATCCATAGATTTATCACAGTATACACACATCATAAAAAAAGCATTGCTGTGTTTCGGTTTGAAGGGTATTGTTGTCGGTGAAATTACAGGCACATGAGGCTCTACACATGAGGCTGTACCTACCTGGACGAAGAGCAGTGCATCGTAGGGCACGTTTCTAATGTGCGTGATCTACGAGGCAAAAGTTTGCTATAGGCGATGGTTACCACTTAACATCAGGTGGGCCATATGCTTGTTCCATCTCCAGGTAGTATATTTTTTTTCATGAATTAGTAATCAATAGGGGAGGTCTGTGTTCAGAAGAGGACGTCCATTCCATACCAACAGTGTAAATTCGAAAGACTGTTTGCCAGTTTATTTCGTTTTCACGACTAAACGGCTGAACCGATTTCGATAAAATTTGAAAAGGCCAGTACGATTTATAAACGCTGTGACAGACAGATGGACGAACGGACGAAATAAGTCGCACCATAAGGCTCGGACTATATGGTATTCGGGCTTATTAGGGACCGTTTTTTAACGGCACCTGACCAATCCATCGCACATCCAAATATTAAAATTTTTCCTGCATCGACTACACACGATCCGAGGACATCCGACTCCGATTTTTACCTGGAAGCAACCGGGACATGTCCGGATTCGCAGGATCTGGGAGACCCGGATCTGGTCCGAGCCTAAGGGTTCCAATTTCATTATTTTGGTCCGGAATTCTAACAACAATGATTTTGTCTTCTGGAGCGATGCTGAGTAGAACACAACATGCAGTAAAGAAGAACAATAATAGTTAGTGGGCCATCAGTGAAAGTGCTCAGTAAACTGTAGGTTCTTGATGTATAATTAAAGGCGACCTCCGTGGTGCAGTGGGCGAATACCCGGCTGAGAGGCAAGCGGTAGTTCGATTCCCGCCGGGGAACAAATGTTTGCATGATCTACAGATATTTTTTTCTGGGCCTGGATATTTTTCTTGCTATTATAAGTACATATATATTTATAAAATAAATAAGAAGGTTATATGGTTCCCATAGTACAGGCTCTGTTTAGTTTAGGACTAGATAGCGCTGTGCGAAATGTCCGGCAAATAATTATATGTTTACTTATATAATTCTTCATCACTTTCTTGAAAGAGTTTCTGGTTGTCTGAAAGAGATCACTTTATTTAGCGATGAGACCGTTCATTACACATTTTGTATTAATGTACCTAGCTTGTAAGGTATATTAAAGAATTTGCATTCATTCATTCACTTTTAACAGTGGTCGAATTTAGTAATTCCAGTATCTTTATAAAAATTCGTGAAAGCAAACTCTTTACCCCTTTTTAAGGATATTGCGCGCACCGATGAGTGTGAGATTTGGCATAGTCAAAGTATACCTATGTATATATGGAGGAAGAGAAGCGAATACTAAAATTTAGTTAAAAAATATTACACAAATTGATTATTATTTATTTATTCATTCAGACAACAATGTATCCATTTTGTTAGTAAAAAGTTTAAATCCAGTGGAGAGGACAGTCGAATTTGTTGGCGATGCCGTTCAGGATGGTGTTGCTGCTCTCGCGTACTCGTGCGCAGAAGTCAGGCTGTTTTTTACGCCAGATGGTATCAAAGTTTTCTGCGCGTGCTTCGGCGGACATGCCTGAGGCATTACAGAAACGCTGAAGCCGCAACGGCGCCCTGAACGCATTATTAAATTGGACTCGCAGAGCTTAAGCCCTTTGCGTATACTGAAACCACAGACTCGCAGAGTATAGCGATTTACAGGAGTCACTTTTAAACACAAATGAAAATTACCCGCAATTTGTGTATTTACCAGCAGAACAGAAAACAAGAATTTCATCATATCGCAACAGATAATGAGAGTGAAGTCTACACCTGTTTAACCTCTGTTTATATTTAAACAGACAGAAATACCCAGCCAATTAATAGTGAGGCGTAAAACAACAGATGTACTTGGCACTGTTTGGGTTTGTGCGAATTTTCACGCTTTCCTTACTATTAAACGGCGCTGCTTACTAAGCTTATACATCATCACCATCACATATCTTCCATAGGACGTTCACAGTTGAACGTACACTGAAAAATCGAATAAGTTGAAGTCCATAATGTTGATTCCATTTAAGTTGCATTAAGTTGTATAAAAAACCTTACTATTATAGTATTTATATCGAAGAAGTGAAAAAAACATACATAAATATGTGCGCGAAGAGACCCGTTTTGTCTTAAAAACATGAGTATAGTTCGCGAAAATTTAAAAAGATCGACAATTATAGTACATTTATTTCTACAAACATAAAATTATTTAAAATTAATAATTAAAACCAACCACTAAAAGAGGTTATTACAACACTCTATCGAATCTAAGTAAGTCTAACTGATAATTTAGTAAAGCCAACATGTCAACAAAATAACTAAGTTACATATACATACATATATAATCGATGGAAGAGCTCAGCACGATGCTCGAAGGCCTCAATCGAGTCTCCCAACGGGTAGGACTTAAAATGAACATGGACAAGACGAAACTCATGTCGAATGTCCATGTCGTCCCTGCCCCAGTTAAGGCCTCAATCGAGTCTCCCAACGGGTAGGACTTAAAATGAACATGGACAAGACGAAACTCATGTCGAATGTCCATGTCGTCCCTGCCCCAGTTATGGTTGAGAACTCGGCTCTTGAAGTTGTCGACGCGTATGTATACCTAGGACAAACAGTCCAATTAGGTAGGTCCAACTTCGAGAAAGAGGTCAATCGTCGAATCCAACTCGGATGGGCAGCGTTTGGGAAACTTCGCAACGTCTTTTCGTCCAACATACCTCAGTGCCTTAAGACAAAAGTCTACAATCAGTGTGTGTTACCAGTGATGACATATGGAACCGAGACGTGGTCCTTCACTATTGGCCTTATGAATAAGCTCAGAGTCGCTCAACGAGCTATGGAGAGGGCTATGCTCGGGGTTTCTCTACGGGATCGAATCAGAAATGAGGAGATACGTAGGAGAACTCAAGTCACCGACATAGCCCGACGGATTAGCACGTTGAGGTGGCAATGGGCAGGCCATATAGCGCGCAGAACAGATGGCCGATGGGGCCGAAAGGTTCTCGAGTGGAGGCCACGGACCGGCAAGCGCAGCGTAGGACGTCCACCCACAAGATGGGCAGACGACTTGGTAAGAACTTGGTCGGCGTTGGATGCAGGCCGCTTCCAACCGCAGTTCCTGGAGATCAATGAGGGAGGCCTTTGTCCAGCAGTGGACGTCCTACGGCTGATATGATGATGATGATGATGATATATATAATCAGGTCAAATTTACCTTTATAGTTTAACTATTTTTATTTTGTCAATTCTACAAATCATGTCGGTAGGTGCTACCTAAAATATAGGTTGAAAAAAGGTTATCCTATTCGGTTTTTCAGTGTAGGTCTCCATTATTCAATATGGCAGACTGCACTCAACGTCTCTCAGCAAACTTTATTTGCTGGGAGCCGTTACAGTGACATTAATCCGCGTTTCCAGGCCCAGCATTTAGCTAATTGGTATTTCTGTAAATCCTTGAAGCTAATTACCAAAGATATATCACTCATGCACGTGCCGTCGGTCATAAAGTTTTATGTCGCGTGAAGCTTAAGGACTTCATAAAAATTTGCTATTTGTACATATTTCTATTTTCATAAGTGGATAAAGACTACCAAAATTCCCCAGAGCCTGAAGACTAAAGTCTTCAACCAGTGTGTATTGCCAGTGATGACCTATGGCACTGAAACGTGGTCCTTTACTCATGGCCTCATGACCAAGCTCAAGGTCGCACAACGAGCTATGGAGAGGGCTATGCTCGGGGTTTCTTTGCGTGACAAAATCCGCAATGAGGAAATCCGCAGAAGAACTAAAGTTGCCGACATAGCTCTCAAAATTAGCAAGTTGAAGTGGCAATGGGCAGGCCACATCGCTCGTAGAACCGATAACCGTTGGGGAAGAAAGGTTCTCGAGTGGAGACCACGGACTGGAAGACGCAGCGTAGGCCGGCCCCCCACAAGGTGGACCGACGATCTAGTAAGAATCGCGGGGAGCCGTTGGGCGCAAACGGCTACCAATCGCTCGTTGTGGCGATCTAAGGGGGAGGCCTATGTTCAGCAGTGGACGTCTTCCGGCTGATGATGATGATGATGATAAAGACTACATATTGCATGTTTGTAAGTAAGAGCCTAATTGGCCCTGCGAACCTCGACCGTCTGGAGGTCCAGTAACTGAAATGAACTTATTTCATGTAGCCTCTTACATGGTACAAGTGCTACTTAAATAAAAATATAAGTCATATAATATATTTTACCTTTAAAAATACATATTTTTATTTTTTATTTAATTTTATTGTTTTTATAATGCGCAAATCAGATTCAGTCCTAACGGAAGACCAGCGTGGATTGTTATTCTCGTTCAGCATTATGCCTTTTCCCTTTTGCAACTTATATTGTACACACGGCTACACATCAAGCTATACACTTCCAGTATAATCTGACCTCTCATTCTACGTAAAGCCTACACAATGCGAGGTCAGCTTATACTAGAAATGTATAGTTTGATGTGTAGCCGTGTGTACTAGCTGTTGCCCGCGATTTCGTATGCGTTACAGTAGGTAACCTAAAAATAAAGCCAAACTCAATTGCAACTTGACTTGCCACCCCATTTTTATCTCACGGAACCTGATTTATGAGACAAAAGTTGCCTATGTCATCAAGTTATAATCTAGGCACGTCATGGAGAAACAAACATCCAAACTATCGCATTTATAATATTAGTGTGATTGTAGATTGTTGTTTTAATTAATATTTGTACCTCATTCATTTTTTTGTATGTGTATTGTAATGTTGCATATCTTTTTTTATTATATTCTATTCTATGTAGAGTTCATACGCATCTTCTTAAATGGTAACAATGACAATGATTAAGTAAGATGTGATCCATAACGACCACAGACATGAAGGGACTCATCTAGTACAGGTTAATGCAACTAAAAAGAACACCTCCCAACCCTAGTTAATGAACTCTTGTAGAAACAAGTAACTTTTTAACAAAAATATGACCGACTTCAGATAACAGAAAACACCAAACTACTAAACCGATTTTGATGAAATTTCTATATGACCATTATGAAGGTATATCCGTACAAAAAATATATAAAACACATTAGGCGTCCCTATAATATTTGAGGGTTGCCCTCGATTTTTTTGGGATCCCATCATCAGATCTTGACTTGGTGTCAATGAGACTACCTGTGAAATATGTCCGTTTAAAAAAAAAATAATTGCTCGAATTGGTCCAGGCGTCTTCGAATAATCGGGGAACATACTTACATAAAAAAAGAGATTCCGACGAATCGAGAACATCCTACTTTTTTTGAAGACGGATAGCAATAAAAAGATTTTTTGATTTATATTTAGTCAATTAATTTTTTTTTGGTCTTACTCTTTTCAGACTTAGGTTATGTTATGTTAAGTTAGTGGACTCCCTTTTCCGCATTTAACTCTTAAGTGGTCCCAGCGGCGTAGCGTGGGTGTCGGCCGCCCGGGGCGGATTATTATTTTGCCGCCCTCTTATTTAGGTATTTCAATTTAATGTATACTATACATTACATAAATTAATTCTAGAGAACTTTAAGGCAAGAAAAGTCAAGAATAGTCATCATTATTTTGTATTATATAGGTTAGATTTTATATAATAATGTTTATCTAAGTTTACAATCATGAATTATTAACACAAAAATTGTTTTACTTCAATATGTAATTAAAAATTCCGTGTTTTTTTTAATCTGTACGAAATTGTAGTTGCGATAAAAATGTGGAATGGTTTAAATATTTTTATTATTTATTGTGAAATTTTGCCGCCCCCTAAAAGGTGCCGCCCAGGGCAGGCCGCCCCTGCTACCCCCACTACGCTACGCCGCTGAGTGGTCCATTATGCGTGAGAGAGTTGACTATATGGATAGCCAGCCTAACTCCGACCAGAAGCGCAGAAGTTTCCTGGGGTCTTCGCAGGCTCACGGAGTGATCTTGGATTGTCCAGGACTTCTGCACGTTGTGCTGTTACCTCCCATGCATTCTAGGACTACGTGGGCTGCTGATTCTTCATCGTTGAGACATCCCCTGCAGAGTGGGCTGTCTGTTGTTCCCATGATGTAGATGTGTTTGTTCAAGTGACAATGTCCTGTAAGGATCCCCACTATGATCGAAGATCCAGTCTCTGAAGTTTGAGCAGTCGACGTGTCAATCGTGGCGAGACGGCCGTCAGAGCCGTCCTCGACTGTCTGCAGTCCATGGTCTGTGCCCAACGCTCGTTGTGTAGGTTTAGAGTATGATGTCGTATCCATGTTCGTAGTTGTGTGAAAGGTAGAGGGGGTAATGGAGGTAGGGCTTGGGTTAAATTAAACTCCACGATCAACGATTTTGACATCTCATCCTTAGTTTACAAAATTAGACATTGTTGGTCTTTTAATGGCTGATCGTAAGGATGATCAGAGAAGTTCTTCCTCTACTAGTAGTCGTTGACCCTTGTGACTGCTTCTCCAGCGTTTCTTGTTTTTTAAAGTTTATTTGTAGACGCGTACGGAAATATTGACCTAAATTCATAATTCAGCAGTCTTGTTGAAAGTTTTCTGTCCGTTTTAAAATAAGATTGCATTCGGTTTATGTGCCAAGCTGAGGATTTCCTTCATCGTGTCTTTTTATCTTACTCTGAAAGATGGATGAAAATGTAACGTGTTACAGATTCCAGAACTGAACTTAAATCTAAATCAAAACTCAAGCATAAATCTTAATTTTAAAAGATCTTTAACTGTCGCACTAACTCGGGACTTCGTGCTCCCATTCGTCATATTCGTCGAACGGAGCCGGCCGAATCGAAGAAATAAATGATTCCTCCGAGTCGGAATCAAAGCAAGCATCTAACTAAACCCGGGCTCTAACAATCCGAGCCAAATCGAAAGAACAAATAAGATTCCGGAATCAGAGTCATTAGCAATTGGCCGGAATCAATAAGACTATCAACTCCGCGTGCTGAATCGACTCATTTCACTCACACACTCCGGAGTTACTACATCGCTAACTGGGATCAAGTTCACATTTTTCATATATAGTTCTGCTGTTTTTGTAGCCTTTAATTTGCACTTTATATAAACTAGTTGCCTACAAAAATTAGAAAAGCAAATCTATTCGAATCCGTTAACTTTATTTAAAATAAACAAGCACTAGATTTGTTTACACTACGAATCAACCGATCAGAACAGCCAGGGGTACTAGTACACCAGCTGCGATTGCCGCAAAAGACACTATTTTGTATTTATACTTCCTTGCGGTGACGTTCATAAAGGCTTCGAAGCGATGGAAGCCCTTGACGTCATAGTTCAGACGATGATACTCTCTCAATTGGCTGATGAAGCCAGCGTTAGGGTTGATGAACCTTCTTTTCTGTCTCACATAAGCGAAGGCTTGCTCGAAGGTTAGGCGGTACTTTTGCATTATGTAGGCGATGACGAGGGTTGCTGATCTCGAGACTCCGAAGTGACAGTGGACGAGGGTGTTTCCTGTAAAATAAAATAAACAGCCCATACACCTGACCATACACGGATACCCTGTACCTTTTAACTTTGACTGATGACTGATGACTTTTGTTCGAGTGTGGCATATAGCACAGAAACGAAACCACGTTTCTATGCTGAAGGATCACAAAACTTTCTAAATTACCGCGATTGCGCCCTGGCAACCAAACATAGCCGTTCGACATAGCAATCAACAATGCTGAGCCCAGCGTGCTATGGAGAGGGGTACGAGTATGTATGGTCCACGCTACGCGATTGAATCAGAAAGAAATCAAAGAGGGAGCGAGAGCCAACATGGCAGCGGGTGCCGATAGGGTTGGAGATCAAAAAATACCTCCGCGGTTTTGTTCCATTATGATCCCAGCTATATTGCAAACTTGATCGTGTTGGTGTAATTCCAGATGCGTGGGATTATAATGGAACGATACGTTGAGTGTCGTATTGTATTAAGTATGTAGGCTTTGGTCTTACAATTAGGCATCAGGAGATATTTTCGGATGCGTGTTTATAAATGTAAATGTGATGATGTATATTTGAGGAAATAAGATAATTTGTATGTTCTGAAAGATAGATAATACCTTTTTGCAATCCATCATCGATAAAAGCATTGGCCATCGGGAAGTAGGGCAGGAGATTGGTCTGAGGAGTGTCAAAGGCCCTAATGAAGAGGGTGCTAATATTGGTATCCTCAAAAGTAGACTTCGGTAGCCGATGCGCCTCAATTGTGAGCACATGGGTGATGTTAAGGCTTCGCAATACATTTTTATCCGCCGCTGCTGTTGCATTGCTGAGAAAAAGACCTGAAATAAAGAGAACTCTGAGATGAGTCTTTGAATTAAAAGTAATAAGTTTGCTAGCAGTAATTGCAAGAATCAAATCTACCGTAAAATGTATATAAGTAATTAGGGGGCCGTATTACTGACCCACAAATTGAAAGTCACTCAGCGAGCTATGGAAAGGGCTATGCTCGGAATTTCTCTGAAGGATATAATCCGAAACGAGGTTATCCGACAGAGAACTAAGGTGAACGACATAGCTCAGAGGGTCAGCAAGCTGAAATGACAGTGGGCCGGTCATATCTGCTGCAGAACCGATAACCGTTGGGGTAAACGTGTTCTGGAGTAGAGGCCACGTCTAGGCAAGCGAAGTGTAGGACGCCCTCCGGCTAGATGGAGTGACAATTTGCGCGCTGTGGCTGGCAAGGATCGGATGAGAAGAGCTGAGGATCGGGCTCAATGGCGCACCCTGGGAGAGACCCACGTCCAGCAGTGGACTTATATAGGTTTATGATGATGACTGAATCATCTATGATTTACCTCCTATATTTAAACAAGAATACAAACAACTCGGGCACGCGCGTGATTGAGATCCAGCTTCGATCGGTTAATGAGTCATAATCTGCTTACGGTTTCACTTCCATAAGTTCATCTGTTTCACATTCATACTTAATTTAATTTATTTATTAAGGGTTTCCAATGAGTAATACACAGACTTACATTTAGATAAATTATTTTGTGCCTGTGCTCACTCTGTGAAAGCAACCACGGCTAAGGAAGTTAGGAGGAAGTTCCCTGGTGTATTTTTACACAGTCGATACAGCCAACTTTAAATTCATTCGCTTGTCTATACTAATATTATAAATAGGAAAGATTTGTTTGTTTATTTGTATTGAATAGGCTCCGAAACTACTGGACCGATTAAAAAAATCCTTTCACTGTTGGGAAGCTACACTATCTTAAGGTGACAAAGGCTACTTTTTACCCAACTGTGCAGAAGGAGGGTAATGTTTTTATTGAAAAACTACGCGTGCGAAGCTGCGGATTGGTCGGCTATTTATGACTATTTTAAGATAATACAGGAGTGAATAAATGTGTTTTATAAACTTAACGGAATTTAACGGTACACCAGATTCAGAACCTAAGTTAGTTTTTAAACTAACTTAGGTTCTTAGGTTCGTAGGAAAAATATAGGAAAACAAATGAAAAATACATAGGAGATGAGTTTATAACATTAGTGGTATACGGACCTGGTAGTATCTGGCTGTAGCTAGCTTGTGTGCAAAGGTCGATCTTAGTGTACAATGCCTTCCTGGACCAGTGTTTGAACCCTGTGAAGGCCAGGACCGGGTTGGGGATGCTTAGGAACGCCACTATGAAGGCGATCCTCAGCAACAACTCGGCAGAAAGAAGCAAACCTTGCACGCTTAGCATTATCCAGGTTCACATTGTGGTTCAGATTTTTAACATACTTATGGTGAATTTTTTGTTGCGATTTTAGAGTTTGATAATTTTCACGGGGATTTTCTTTTTTTTGACAGTCACATACTACTAGGATAGTCAGAGTATTAAATTGCTGTCAGTGTTGAGGTTAATGTACCGTTCTTGAATAAAAAGGATCTAAGCTATTTTTAGATCTACTCTTTCTGATTAGAAAGTCTAATTTCTAAATCTATACTAATATTATAGAGGAAAGATTTGTTTGTTTTGAATAGGCTCCGAAACTACTGGACCGATTTAAAAAACTCTTTCATTGTTGGGAAGCTACACCATCCTCGGGTGACATAGGTTACTTTTTACCTAATTACTCCGAAGGGGATTAATGTTTTTATTGAAAAACTACGCGTGCGAAGCTGCGGATTGGTCAGCTAGTTATCTATAATTAAATACCAAAAACTAACAGCAAATGATTTAATTTTGTATTGCTTACTTTATAAATTAATGTCTTAGAAGTGTATTGCTTAATATACTAGTGTTTTGTTATAAAGATAATAATAATAATAAAATAACGCTTATTTCAGGCAACAATGTGCACATACAAAATACGATGACTGGGCACATATCTATAAATACCTTATAAACTAACATACATACAACACTAAACTTAAAACTAATACTTGTATTTATTTCGGGATTTTGCTTCGTAGCCGCTTCCCTGTAGCGCCTGTAAATGATGCCGACTGACAGGAAATCTGGATCAAGTAGCACATCCTTATGCCTCGCCAGAATCTGGACTTGAAGTCAGTTGTCCTACTGGACTCCAGTCGCTGGAGAGTCATTCGGAATGTGCTTGTAATCCGGCCCTGGGTCCTCTCCCTCACGAATCGGAGTATATCATCTCCTGAGGTACTGGCATCTATTCAAGATAGGTAAATCTTAATGGTCGGCTCCACTGCACTCTACTCAGTCGGTACCATAACGGTACCGTGTTGATTACGGGACGATCTTGGTCGACCTTTCTTCTCCACAAGGGTAAAGCCATCCACGTCAACGTTATGTATACAATGTACACCATTAAATGAAAACATGGGTAGTATTATTGATTGGTGTAACAATATATATCTACTCGTACACACGGCTACACATCAAACTATGAAATTCCAGTATAAGCTGACCTCGCATTGTGTAGGCTTTTCGTAGATGCATAGCTTGATGTGTAGCCGTGTGTACTAGGCTAAACATCATCATCATCATCATATCAGCCGTAGGACGTCCACTGCTGGACAAAGGCCTCCCTCATTGATCTCCAGGAACTGCGGTTGGAAGCGGCCTGCATCCAACGCCGACCTGCGGTTCTTACCAAGTCGTCTGCCCATCTTGTGGGTGGACGTCCTACGCTGCGCTTGCCGGTCCGTGGCCTCCACTCGAGAACCTTTCGGCCCCATCGGCCATCTGTTCTGCGCGCTATATGGCCTGCCCATTGCCACTTCAACGTGCTAATCCGTCGGGCTATGTCGGTGACTTGAGTTTTCCTACGTATCTCCTCATTTCTGATTCGATCCCGTAGAGAAACCCCGAGCATAGCCCTCTCCATAGCTCGTTGAGCGACTCCTATCGGGCTAAACATATATTTGATTTATTGTATACTAGTTAGGTTACTCTTATGGACACAACAACTTTTGATACCCCATATAACTAAATCAAGTTTGGGTGATACAAGGTATCACAGAGAATTAAACAGATATGTGCAAATAACATACCCATCGGTCAAAAGCACGCGGCGTGTCTTCAGATTCAATCTATTAATATCAGCTTCGCGATCACCAAGATCATAATCTTTCATCTCAACCGTTCCGCGAGAATTTATTTTGTTCGCATGTTATCTTCACTTAAAATAAAATGATCTGTTCAAGGTTCACTCATTGTAATGCTCGCGTAAATATAAACCACTTCACCTGTACTGTTTCTGAATGCTCTGTCTACTGACCTACTTCGCGTGATTTGGGCCACAAGAATACAGAAATTCTTGGAAAACCTTAGGTATAATATTGTGGTATTTTCAGGTATCTGAGAAGATTTATCAGTGTCGAGAAAAGTAGGCAGGTATACAATAGAATTCTCTACCACACTCTATCCGCACAAGTCCATTATTACCTGTCCTTGTAAACTTTTAGGTTATCTAAACTAATATTATAAAGAGGAAAGATTTGTTAGTTTGTATTGAATAGGCTCCAAAACTACTAGACCGATTTAAAAAACTCTTTCACTGTTGGTAAGCTACACTATCCCCGGGTGATATAGGCTACTTTTTACCCAACTGCGCAGAAGGAGGGTAATGTTTTTATTGTAAAACTACGCGTGCGAAGCTGTGGATTTGTCAGCTAGTTATGTATAAGTAGGTATATTATTTATATGTTGTGTTGTACTAGCTGACCCGCCCGCGGCTTCGCATGGGTGGTTTTTTAATAAAACATTACCTTCATTTTGCGCAGTTTGCTAAAAAGTACCCTATGTATCCCAGGATACAATATCCTTGCAAAATTTCATTACGATCCGTTCAGCCGCTTAGTCGTGTAAACGTAATAAACAAACTAACAAACAAACAGAGTTATGTTATGTATGTATTATACATATAAATCTTCATCTTAAATCACTCTATCTATTGCTGAAAACTGCATTAAATTCCGTTGAGTAGCTTAAGAGATCTAAGGTAACAGACCGCGGAAGCGACTTCTATTTATACTATGTAAAGGTGGTATTTATTATAAGCTAGTTAATCCGGCAAACTTCGTACCGCCTTCACATGCATATGACGCGGTCTGTCAATATACGTCGGCCATCATTATCTGCATCAATGTATGAAAAAATGTTTTTTTTTCATACATCTTTTTGCGTGATTTTTCCGATATTTGAATAGTTATTCTGCTATTCGGGACGGAGACAAATACAACAAATTAAAAATCATCAAAATCGGTTCCGCCGTTCTCGAGTTATAAGTGTTCGAACAAACCCCACTTTGTTTTATATCCTATTAAGATAAGATAAGATTAAGATAAGATAACTATAGGTATTTATTAATATTTTACTCCAATGTCCTTTTTCTTGCACGTACCCACCACTATAATCAACATAATTAACAAAGGTTTGCTGTAAGAAAACTCTCATTAGTGTTAAGCTCGCCTTTGTACATGCCCATTTTGTAAGCGGTTTTTGTCTGTAAATCTATTTGTGTACAATAAACAATATATAAAAAATTGGTTATCAGTAAAGTCAGTTTACGGACGATAATTTAACGTGATGAGGAGAGAGATAGATGCGGCACAAGCCGAACGCATAGGCCGATCGTGCCTCTTTATTGCTTGTTCCGCGCTCTCGCTTGCACGCTCGGCTCAGGCGGAACGTGACAATGAGTCATGCTTTTTCGTTCGTGCAGCCGGTGTTCAACGATTTATAAGCCGTTATCAAGTCAATAAATAACAATACGTGTCTTTTATGTTTCATAAAAGTATGGTATTACTCGTGCGCGATAACTTAGGACCTGCTAGGAATGCGACTCCCCGACCGCTTCCCCTGCACTTCCCCGATGGCGCCCGTATTGTACCGTTCGCATCACTATTTTTTACTAGGGTTTTTAGTCTCGTACTGGCCTACGTCACGTAACGACGCGCTCTGGAGTTCTTTTAGTTTTCGTTTGTGTTATTGTTTTGTTGTCTGGAAAAAAGAAGTCAACCATGTGGACAGGCTTCGACAAAAGTATTGGGACGATGACCTCTTACAAGAGACGAATGAATCGCAATTAATTGTAAATTTATCGGATACCTCTTCGTCAAGTGATTATAGTGAGACTGAGGACGAAGAACAACCTCTAGAAGGCATAAATCCACTAAGTAGTGACAAAGATGAGATAATGTAAATAATAGATAAAATAAATGTATAAACTTAAACATTGTATTTTTATTTTATTCAAATAGTGTAAAAAAGATTAGATAAAAAGCAGCGTCCTCCCCGAGTAACATAATAAATTAGGTTAAAAAAAACAAAGACGAAGCCGCGGGCGGCTGCTTGTTATGTTCGCTTTTTTGCGGGCGGTACAAACACGCCAATATGACGTCACCGCGCTCAGGTCCCAACTTATCGCGCACGGGTAATACAACCGGTGCTATGGACCTTGTCACATGGTACAAAATTTCAAATTCTCATCAAGAAACTTTATTTATTTGAACATAATTATTATACTTAAGCCATACGAACTTACTAAACTAGAACAAAAACTTTTATTCAGATAAATATAAATAAAAATCTTCATCATCATCCACAGCCCGACTTCACCTACTGCTGGGTATAGGCCTACCCAAGTTTGTGCCATCCGCCACGATCCTATGCTAGTCTCATCCATTGATGGCCCGTGACTCTAACGATGTCGTTCACCCATCTCGCTGCCGGACGTCCTACCCTTCTACAGCCATTCCTCGGCCACCATTCAGTCGCTACCCTGCTACACCTGTCATCACCACGTCTTGCCAAGTGTCCCGCCCAAGACCACTTGAGCTCCATAACTCGATTCCCGACGTCATGAACCTTCGTTCATCTACGGATCTCGACGTTTGGAACTCGATCTAAGAGTTTGATGCCGAGCATGGTACGCTCCATGGCTCTCTGTGCAACTCTTAACCTGTACACAGCCTTCTGCGTGAGCGTCCATGTCTCGGCACCGTAAGTCATGTTGGGCAGAACACATTGGCGAAATAAGCGGGTCTTCAGACTCTGTGGAGTTTTAGGCGACTTAAGGATGTCGTCTAGTTTGTCAAACGCGGCCCATCCCAATTGGATCCTTTTAGATATCTCCTTTTGTTGAAGCTCTTTAGCAAATGATAGAATATTTCCAAGATAAATATACTGGTCAACCATCTCCAGCTTCTCATTTCCCACAGTTACCGCAGGGTTTATGATGTCAGAGACATTCGATAGCACCTTCGTCTTGGACATATTCATCATCAAGCCTAATAACCATCTTCAAAACAAAAAAAAAATGATAATGCAACGCATTTCGTACCGGCTAGTTCACAGATATTAATTATACTTACTCTTCTAAGAATCAGTTTTATGAGGAACATCCTGGTAGGAAGTTATATATAGTGTTTTCTGCCACCTGTTTCAGTTTCAGATTGCATTCACTCAGGAACTGAACAAATTATGTGTAGATACATAGATAATCTCTTTATTGCACACCATTAAATACAAACATATTAAAGAAAAACCACTTTTATATCATAGGTACAATGGACGGCCTTATCGCTAAAAGCGATCTCTTCCAAGCAACCTTTAACATATGAACAAATAAGGACGGCGGCGTAAGATATTATTAGAATCCCTAGAACAAGTATATATTACAATTTATAAATAACATAGATAATATAAAATAAAACGCATAATTATATTAAATAATATAATCATAAAATTACATAAATATTAATAATAAGACACATAAAATATATATTGTCATACCTACATACATAAATTATAAAAATGTATATATCAATAAATGGCCTAGTGAGCGATGGATGACAGAAAGTGTTGTCTGACCATGTTTTTAAAGATAGGGAGAGATTTTGCATAACGAATTGAGACAGTGTAGTTATTTTTAAAACTAGTGAAAGTCATTCTTTCTATCCGAGTTTTTCTCAGGCACTGATTTTAGATGATTTCAAGACTTAAAGTGTCTTTTTTAAGGTTCCGTATCCAAAGGGTAAAACGGAACCCTATTAATAAGACTCCGCTGTCTGTATATCTGTCCATCTGTAAACAGGCTGTATCTCATGAACCGTGATAGTTAGACAGTTGAAATTTTCACAGATGATGTAGGTATTTATGTTGCCGTTGTAACATTAAATACTAAAACCAGAATAAAATAAATATATAAAGTGGGCGCCCATACAACAAACGTGATTTTTTTGCTCTTTTTGCTCGATATTGATAACGGCAATAGGTAGACGCTTGAAATATTCACAGGTTATTTAATTATATATTTACTTTAAAAATATTTAATTAAATTAAAATAAAACAAATATTTAAGAGAGGCTCCCATACAAAAAAAGTGATTTTTTTGCCGTTTTTAAGATAATGGTATGGAACCCTTCCTGCGCGAGTCCGACTCACACTGGGCCGGTTTAATTTTTATTTAGGGGTTTAGATGTGTATCCGTGCAAATTGGCTACACTTATTCACACAAAAACGATTTTTCCAAAACGCAGTATTTTGTATTTATAAATTGGAAAATGTTTTTTATTTCATTTAATTAATCATTAATTTAAAAATTTAATTTGTGCAAAATAATCAAAATCAAATTTTTCTTCTTAAAAACTTAACAGTACTTAATTTCCGTTTTTTAGGAAATGGTTCATTTATGCGCTAAAATAACTACTAGTACTCCAAATCGCTTGAAAGCACCTTGTCAATACCAGTAATAATATCGTTCAAGAGGATTACGAGAAGAGGCACGATCTTAAGCAATCCAAAATGAGCACAAAGAATTTAGAAATATTTCTATAATATCCAAAGAACTTGCTCATACATACAGGTAATTCGAATGAGCTATAAGGTGTCTATCACCATTTTGTTTGATGATTTACAGCTGTTTCGAAACTGGTATGTATTTGACCACTTTTAACCTTTTGACTGCAAAATGATCTACGATGATAGCCCTTTCAATCACCTGTCAATTCCTAAGAACATTGCACAACATTTTGTAAGTTGACAAATCTATTAATAATTTGGCTCGACTGTCAGGTGGATAACATTTGTTACTGTGTAATCTTACAAATGCTGGTCTGTTGTTAGAATTTACGTCAGAAATTACTGTTATTTGAACATCTGCTTGAATTTTTTAAGGTTTTTGTGGTGACAGAACGAAGATTTAATATAGTTTTGATGAAAAATCTGCATTTTAAAAAGCTAAATTAGTAGGTCCATGATTATGATGTTAAAGACTGCATTGTGTACGTTAACTTGTAACTCTTACATGTAAAATAATACATTGTTATTTCTTGTCTAATTGACGGAAATGAGTTATGGTATGATTAGTTTTCGAGCGCTATATTTAAAACGTTAACTGAACTTGTTACCTATCTTTCATAAACAATTGAATGGACTTAAATAAAATGTATTCTGATTATTGGAATAGGAAATTAGGAATATTCTTACACTGATATTTAATTGTTGGTCAACCACGCCGTAACGGCTGAACCGATTTCAATGAAATTTGGTGTATACGTAGATTATAACCTGGATCATCAAACAGGTTACCTTTTATCCCATAAATCTGTTTCCATGGGATAAAAATGGGGTGTCAAGTCAAGTTGCAATAGCGAGTTTAGCTTTATTTCTAGGTTACCTACACATTTAGTAGTGTAATGCGTACGAAGTTGTGAACAACAGAATTTTCTATTTATTGGATGAGTTTCCAACTTCTGAAAGGCCTTCCTAGTTATCAATGGCAGCACACCTGCAAACTCTCTACCTGCAATTGAGGTCAAATCATTTGGGTTAACGGCATCATGCATTTATACCATCCCAGTGCACCTATTAATAAGTTGAGAGATTTATAGCAAAGCCTAGGTATTATAAGTGTTGTGTACACAATGATGGGTATTTTTGGAGCGTCGAGCCGAGAGTAGGGTCTGCAGCACCAGTTGTGTGGTAGCCAGCGCCGGGCACGCTACCGAGCACGCCGTCGCGGTCGCCAGTCAGTGAGCAGTGATATCGTAGTGAAACAATAAGTGGACGTAAGTGTAGTGCTTGTCGCCTCTGCTCGATGGGATAACTGAGCTAACACCGCAAAGCTGTGCTAACATACTAACGCATGGTATATGTTGCGTGGGACGGGTGTGGGTGGAGGAAATTTGATAAGGCGATGAGGACGACTGGCCACTTTTGTATGCAGCAGCGAGGCGCGCGGGCGAGTACTATTTCTGTAACCGTCTCAGTAGTATTTCGGATGGTTGCCGACCGAGATCGGCGGCGCCGGACGTGTCTCGGGCCGCACAAACTGTAACCAACAAATTATTATAAAAACTCAAGGAAATGGGATAAGTAAACGGCTATTTTCAGGTGGATGAGTCAGACGTTGTAAATCCGCACGAAGCGATCAATGCATGTTTGGCTGCAAACATGATACTTTTGACCCAAAAACAAATTGTAAAATTAATGTTTATACATAAAACATTTGGCTTAGAGCAGTATTAAGATGTTTGTATGACTGAGTGCTCAGACAGTTAAAATTATATATTAGATCTATCTAGATTCTTGATATATTCAGAGTCCGTGTTTATATCAGAGGTGGCATATCATTATCACCACACGAACGTATATTAAGATTCTTTTAAACATAGTATCGATCACGATACATTTTTCAAATATTATCTTACTGCTAAGATACTTTCACTTCATTGGGGTTTTCACCATCGGCCATTCACTGCCTGAAAAAGCAGTATCTTTTTGCTTAGAAAACTTTCGTGATTGATTTCGATCATTCGAAACACCGATAAACGTTCCGGTGCATGATAAATCCCGTATATATAATAAATAGTATCTTAATATAGCGATATGATATTCTCTATATGAAAGAAAGAAAGAAGACATTTATTCACATAAACTGTACACAAGAAGCAGACGCAACGAACATAATTGAATATTGAATATAATTATCTCAGTGTAACCGGTGCAACATAAATGTACTTATAAACAAATTATTTGCTATTAAATTATCTAGCTGTTGCCCACGACTTCGTACGCGTTACACTACTAAATGTGTAGGTAACCTAGAAATAAAGCTAAACCCGCTGTCGCTACTTGACTTGATACCATTTTTATCCCATGGGACCTGGTTAATGGAATAAAAAACGAGTGTGCTTTAGACCACAGAACTGAAGTAAAAGTTCTTTATCAAAATATTAATTTATGTTCAAGAACGAAATCAAACGAACTATTGACTGATATATATATATATATATATATATATATATATATCATGCACTGGCTATGAGAGGAAGAGAGAAAGAAAATGTGCACACGCACTTTTCTCTCTCTTTCTCCTACAGTAATACACAAAACGTAACTATCTCTCTCTTTCTATCTTCATTTATATCTCCCTCTCAACTTCCGTTCGCACTTTTCGTAACGCATTCACCAGCTTACTCCCCAAGTCAAGCGTGCGTAAAGAAGTTTTACTTAAAAAGTAGCCTATATCATAATTCAGGTGATAATCTACGTACATATTAAATTTCATCAAAATCGGTTCAGCTGTTACGACGTGAATGAGTAACAATCAAACATCCAAACTTTTGCATTTAGAATATTAGTGTAACTAAGAACTGACATTAAAGTTTTGAAACTTCGTCGTCTTTTTGCCATCTTGATCTTATGCGATAATATTTGGCTCACTTTTCATGGTCCACATCTCCTGTACTTTGAAAATTAAGATGGAACAGCTAATAGAGAAATCTTAATGCATAATAACGAAAAGAATACAGCCGCTAATGATGTGTAGAAAATAAATCCTACGTTACGTTACGCTTAAAAAATTTGTTTAAAAGTTTTCATGTAGATAAAATTTTCAACTTTCCACTCTGTATGTCAATAACTAGCTGTTGCCCGTGACTGCATGCGCGTTCCACTGCTAAAAGTGTAGTTAACCTAGAAATAAAACTAAGCTCGCTGTTGCAACTTGACTTGACACCCCATTTATATCCCATGGGAACTGAGTTATGGGTCAAAAAGTAACCTATGTGGTAATCCAGTGTATAATCTATGTATATACCAAATTTCATTAAAATCGGTTCAGTCGTTACGACGTGATTGAGTAACAAACAAACAAATAAATAAATAAATAAATATTTCTGGACATTTCACACAGCGCTATCTAGCCCCAAACTAAGCAGAGCTTGTATTAAAGGAACCAGATAACTGATAGAATACTTATAAACTTTTTTTTTTGTAAATACATACTTATAATATATAGAGAAACAACCAGACCCGGAACAAATATCTGTAGATCATGCAAACATTTGTTCCGAATCTGAAAACATTTGATCGAACCCGCTACCTCCTGCGCCTCAGTCGGATATTCGCCCACTGCACCACGGAGGTCGTCAAATAAATAGACAAACATCCAAACTTTCACATTTATAATACTAGCCGTTGCCAGCGGCTCCGCCCGCGTTGTTCTGGGGTGCAAAAATAAATATAGAACTTTGACATCCACATTGTATCCCGTGGGAACTGATTTATGTGATAAAAAATAGCCTATGTGGTAATTAAGGTTATAATCTACGTATATACCAAATTTAATTAAAATCGGTTAAGCCGTTTTGACGTGATTGAGTAACAAACAAACAAACATCCAAACTTTCAGATTTATAATATTAGTGTGATTATAACTCTAAAATGTTAATAATAATCAATTAACCGGCCAAGTGTAAGTCCGACTTGCACCAGTCAGACAGTACCAGTATCTAAAACCGGCCAAGTGCGAGTCGGGCTCGCGCACGAAGGATTCCATACCATTATCTATAATAACGGCAAAAAATCACGTTTGTTGTATGGGAGCCCCCCTTAAATAATAAATTTAATTTAATTATTTATTTTTAAAATGAATATATAAGTTAATATTCTGTGAATATTTCGAGCGTCTACCTGTGGCCGTTATCAATATCGAGCAAAAACGAGCAAAAAAAAATTACGTTTCTTGTATACCGCCCTACCTTAAATATTTATTTTATTCTGTTTTTAATATTTGTTGTTACAGCAGCAACAAAAATACATCATCTAAGAAAATTTCAACTGTCTAACTATCTCGGTACATGAGATACAGCCTGGTGACTGACAGACAGACAGTCTTAGTAATAGGGTCCCGTTTTGCCCTTTGGGTACGGAACCCTTAAAAGTAAAGAAATACGTATTCTTCATGACCTACTAGACAAATTAAGAGCGCGCACACCAGTGAATGTTTTATGTACGACAAAATTACTTTGTAATGGCAGAACAGTTCCAAGTGTCAAATGTGACACATGTCTACGCGTGTTGGTCATAATTACAGAAATAACCCGCACACTGTACATAACAATATTTCAAAAGACGATGTGACTTTACTCCCAATAAAATGATGATCCTTTATTCTTTTAACGACCTCCGTGGTGCAGTGAGCGAAAAGCCGGTTAGATGCAGGAGGTGGCGGGTTCGATTCCCGCTGCGGAACAAATATTTGCATGATCTACAGATATTTGTTCCGGGTCTGGTTATTTTTCTATATGTTTTATGTATGTATTTTATCATCATCATCTCAGCCCGTCTGTACCCTCTGTTGGGTATAGGCCTCCTCTTTATTACGCCATTCTTTCCGGTCCCTTGCGAGTCTCATCCATTGACACCCAGCTACGCTTTCAATGTCATTCGACCATCGAGCGGGTAGTCTACCTCTTGGTCTACGAGCATTCCTTGGCCTACGGCATCTCTCCTAGCCAAGTGTCCAGCCCATCTCCACTTCAGCCCTGCGATCCTCATACACACTCCCAAGTGATGTACAAAAATTAACAATTATCGTAATTAAACAAAATCTTTATAAAAAAGCCTACTATAAAATATCGGATTATTTAGATGATAGAGAAGCTTGGGATTGAAATTGCTCCAACTCGTTCAAAATGCTACAATTTAGACGTAATTTTTTTTTATTGTTATGTATTCTAAAAGGATCAATAAAAAATATTCAGCTTTGTTTTCTTGCCTTTCTTTCCTGGCTTGATCGCGAAGGAAGAGGCAGTAAAATTGAAGTTTCAAAGTGTGATTTTAATGAATAAAAGTTTTTGACTTTGATACCCACGTCCACAACCTTTGTGCGACGTCGAATTATGTAATGTATGTATTTAAAAAAAATATATGTTAGTGTTTTATCAGTTATTTGGTTACCATAGTACAAGCTCTGCTTAGTTTGGGGCTAGATAGCGCTGTGTGAAATGTCCAGCAATATTTATTTATTTTGTCTTGAATAGCTTTCTCACCTTGGTGTTTGTCAGCATCCTCGCTGCTTGTTATTAAACTGTCATCTATGTTGATTAAAAGTGTATTCTTTTTGTTATGTTTAACAAAATAAAAAAATACTTATCTAAAACTGTAGAGATGCTACGCCGTCCGTAGCGTTCACGTAGCAGCGTAGAGACCATGCTACGAAGAACTACGCGGTGTCTACGCGCTTTGCCACTTCCGATTTCCGCTGAAGAAAATATTTCTATCAATAAGTGACGTCAGACAATGACGTCACTGAGTCACGTGGATTTAAACTGAAGTCTCGTAGGAAACTAGCAGGAAAACTCTGTCTCACATAAAAGAATAGATTGATTTTATGCATGAATATCTAAAAACTAAAATTGTATGTACTTTTGGGATTCATGTACAGTGGCCGAATAAAAAGGATCGTCAATTTTCAAATTGATTCGTTCAACGTATCGCTAGTACATATTACCTTTTAAAACTTTGTTAGAGAATATACTGAGTTAGAGAAAATAATGTTTAACTCCTCAGTCAACCAGTGACCACGACTGTTGTAACACAGCCGAAACGTCGGGATAACTAATAAAAAAGGTACACATGCGATAAACATCAATTTTTATCAATAATTAGGCTACTTTTTATGTCATAAATCAGTTCTCATGGGATAAAAATGGGGTGTAAAGTCGAGTTGCAACAACGAGTTTATAAACTGTGTTTAGAAATGTGTAGGTAACCTAGAAATACACATTTAGTAGTGTAACGCGTACGAAGTTGCGGGCAACAGCTAATGTATTATATAATTCACAAGTCACAAGAGCACATTATTATTTTATTTTGCTTTGGTAAGTACATGTAAAATAAACGGTTTGTAAACCTTTACTAGTTGTTAGACATGTTCTGATGCGATTGCTCGTAAATTAGCTTTTGGATGTTAAGAACGAGTTATTGGTTAGTTGTGTGCGAGGAAAATTTAGGAAGTGAATTCTTGGAATTAATGAATTCTGTTGAGACTACTACTGCAAGTCAAATGTCAAAATATACAAAATAAAATGAACAAAACTTTCATATTCATGTATGTATTCTATCAGTCGATGCTACCTACGCCCACCTAGGTGGTCTAAGAGAAAAAAATATTTGCCCATGTTCCCTGTGGACTCAATTGGTGGACCACGGGAGAGTATCTTGTTCCCATAGTACAAGCTATCCTTAATTTGGGGCTAGATAGCGCGGTGTGAATTTCAAAATCATTATCTATTAATTTACTGTTTATGTTTTTTTGAACCAATAATCAAAGTTAAAAATCATTATTCCATGTACACTACATTATCTAATGAATGAAACGATAGATTTTTGTCTTCATTGTTTGCGATTCTGTTGTTTGCGATTCTGTTGTTTGCTAGCTAATATAAATTTCGTTAAATACGAGTGGTCTTATTTCGTTCAAAAGCAATAATCGTATAATAACTTTCAGCGATAAGGCCGCCCATTGTACTGTATCTATACTAATGTTGTAAAGAGGAAAGGATTTTTATTTTTGTTTGTATGTTTGTAATGTATAAACTCAAAATCTACAGGTCAGATTTCAAAAATTTTTCACCATTGGAAAGCTACATTCACCCTGAGTAACACGTTAATTTTTATACAACTGCGCAAAGGAGGGTAATGTTTTTATTGAAAAACTACGCGTGCGAAGCTGTGGATTGGTCAGGTAGTTTAGTATAAATTCGTTATTAAATATTCCTTGTGTACAATAAAGAATAATTATATTCTATTCGTTAAATAAACATGACATTTAAAGTGACTATCCTAAAAAAAGATACTTTTAATTTAATTGTCGTGTTTGCGGCGTAGATTTAAGATAGTATTCTAAGCTACGCCACCGGCTGCAAATGCCGACTGCAGCTGCAAAAAGTTATACAAAATTGACGAGGCTTTTCCACAGATTGGTTTATTATTTACTATGACTTTTTGCAGTTACAGTCAGTAGCGTAGCTTGAAATAATACGTCAGCAAGGAAAACATGGTATTGACTATCCTAACTACAGGCATTGTATGAAATGGAATGAAAAAATGTTAGTTAGCAACGATTTGCCACCATACCGGATTAGAATAAATACATACTATTGTTCTGGATACAGGCAGAACTTATCCTCATTATATATGTCGAATATTTAAAAACTCACCTTGATATTCTGCATCTGGGTATAATGCACAAGCTAGATAATATAACTATTAAATGTTTTAACCGACTTCAAAAAAGGAGGAGCTTCTCAATTTGACTGTATTTTGTATGTATGTTTGTTACCTCAGAACTTTCGACTGGGTGAACCGATTTTGATCTAATTCTAATTCTAGGGTGGGGGGAATAAAAGATCTGCACTGACGTCCCGCATTGGGGTGTATTGTGCATTACCCCCCTTCTAACCTGACCCCAGCCATCCTAACTCCTTGAAGTAACGGAGTAGGACCTTGGGTTGGTAGCAGCAGCTTTCCAGGGTCCCCGTGGATGTTGAAGTAGTGGTGGTGTTAGTGGAACATAAGAATTCGATGACCCCTTGCAGACCCGTTCTTAGTCTTGCGTCGTTTGTGGCAGTGCAGTGGAGTATCACGTGCTCCACAGTCTCTTCCTCCCGAAGGCATCCGCGACAAAGTCCGCTGTCCGTGGCTCCGGTCTTTAGGAGGTGATGGTTAAGTTCGCAGTGTCCCGTGATGATTCCCACCATCATCCTTAGATCTTCGTGTTTCATCTTTAGCAAGGTGTTTGTTGTTTTTCTAATTTTTGTCGGAAGCATTGTCTTTGTCTGCTTGCAGTCGGCTCTACGTTCCCAGTATTTCTGGTGCTCCTTTTCAGAATTCATCCACAGTCTGTTTTTAATTTCCGTAGGTGGCGGATTGGAGAGATTAATATCATTTGTGTTTGGTGTTAGCTTGGCTCCTTCTCTTGCTAGGGAGTCTGCCTTGTTGTTCTCTGGACAGGAACCCTGAGCTTTAGTCCATTTGATAGCTACACTATGTTTCTCAGCCAATTTCTGTAGAGCATTATAGCACTCCGCGACAGATTTTGATCGAGTGTCGGGTCGTCTGAGAACATTAATAAGTGCCGCGCCGATTTTGATGATTCTTTTTTTATTTGTAAGCTGGTGCTTTCTATGTGGTACCATTTCCATTTGGTTCAGTTTTGACAATGGTATCCATGAAAAAACCATATAAGTCTTAAAGGAGATGTCCAAGACTGGGTCTTTATTATTCATATTTTTTAACCAAGATAACTTAAATATATAGATATCTTAAAAACCGTCCTTTTAAAATTAATTATACATTTTTAAACACCTCCATTATTGAAAAAAAAAATTGTGTGAATTTACCTTTAACCCCGGGGCTGGGAAAGCACCCCAAAAAAATGAGTTTTATTTGTACCCTGCGTTCAAGTAAGGACCGAGTAGGGTAGAGTTGCAACTCCTGCCCTGCGTTCAATTTTATAATTCGGGTAGCGCATCGGGGTCGTTACTCTACCCTCGCGTTCTTGAACGGTTAACTAGGTCTCTATCTATGCGTAACATGTCACTTTGGTTTTTTTCACGGTTTTTTTTTCTTTAGAGTTTGACACCTCTAAATACTTTAAATGTATTAACATTAGGTATATATTTTATTATTTTTCTCGAAAACGGCGGTGTTTAAAAATATAATTTTAGTCGTTACTAGTTCAGTATTTTAACCAGTTTTAAATAAATGTATTTAAAAGTTGGTTAATTTTTTTTCGGAATAAAAAACCAACGTCCATACAAAAAGCGGACATGTCCTTTGTTTAATTCTTATGTTATGTTATGTTTGTTTGCTCAGAACTCAGTTATAATATTTTTCCGATTTGGAAAATATTTTTTATTTGAAAGGATATATACTTTTAGATTGATCTCATGGAAATTTCATCAAAATTGGTAGAATAGTTTGGTTTTTACTTTTATCTGAAGTCGGTTATATTTTTAAAAAGTTACTTGATTATTTAAATTTTTCTTTAGAACAAAAGTGTACTATCTTTTGATCTGTACAACAATACTAGCTCCAAGCTTGCCAGATCAGATATCGTGAGGACGCAGACCATTACGATCGTACAAGGATAGTTCAGATGATAATCGGTAATAGGCACCAGGAGCCAACAGTCAGATTTATAATATACGGCTGATTAGTTTGTATCTCATTTTAATTGCTTGCAAAGCTATTCATTTGATTTTACACTGGGTCACTTGAAACTCATTCTGTTCTGGGTTACTGCATTCTCGAGAATGTATCAAACAATGATTGAGAGGAAATAAAACAATTGTGGCACTCCCGGAGTGCCGACAGAAGTAAATCTTGAATAGACTACACTACAGATAGTTATGAATTATTAATATAGAAATGTTTGCACGATCTACAGATGTCTGTTCCGGGTCTGGTTGTTTCTCTATCTATAATATAAAAATGAATCGCAAAATGTGTTGGTAAGCGCATAACTCAACAACGCCTTGACCAATTTGGCCAATTCTTTTTTTGTTGTATTTCTTACTGTCAGGAGAAGGTTCTTATGAAAGAATAATTAAGAAAATTGCGCGCAAAATTAGAAAACTAAGAATACCTAACCACCATATAAAATTAGTTATAATCTAACCTTAGCGCTTTTATAATGTAACCTTATGACGTTTGACATAGAATTGACAGAATGCGTGCTGCAAATATCGTCAAAGAGGATGTAAAAAAAATGAATATCGTTTGAAACAGATGCTTCGGTAAGAGTTATCCCGAGATATATTGTCTATATATATAAAAATTAATTGTTGTTCGTTAGTCTCGCTAAAACTAGAGAACGGGTGGAGCGATTTGCCTAATTTTGGTACTGAATTATTTGTGGAAGTCATTCATTTTCTCATACATAATGATGGTCGGGGACAATAATTGACAATTCTACCAGGGTAACTTATGTTTACAGCCCGCGTTATACCTATGCATGTCAAGCCGATACGTAGTTCGGCGGGACCACTAGTGTATCTGGTTCCCATAGTACAAGCTCTGCTTAGTTTGGCGCTAGATAGCACTGTGTAAAATGTCGAGCAATATTTATTTATTTATCATTATTTATTTATTTATATACAGAAGAGCGGTAACGCTAACAGTGTCGCGAGTATCATGGTTTATTCCCATCTCAAAAAATGTCCAACGCGCCTAGAGAAGTGTTTACTTCAAAAATCAAATTAGGTAGATACAGAAGTGTCTGTAACAGTATCGCGAGTTCAATGGTTTATTCCCATCTCAAAAAATACCCAACGCGTCTAAGGAAGTGTTTACTTCAAAAATCAAATTAGGTATATACAGAAGTGTCTGTAACAGTATCGCGAGTTCAATGGTTTATTCCCACCTCAAAAAATACCCAACGCGCCTAAAGTAGTGTTTACTTCAAAAATCAAATTAGGTATATACAGAAGTGTCTGTAACAGTATCGCGAGTTTGAAGGTTTATTCCCATCTCAAAAAATACCCAACGCACCTAAGGAATTGTTTACTTCAAAAATCAAATTAGGTATATACAGAAGTGTCTGTAACAGTATCGCAAGTTCAATGGTTTATGTATTCCCGTCTCGAAAAATACCCAACGCGCCTAAAGAAGTGTTTACTTCAAAAATCAAATTAGGTATATACAGAAGTGTCTGTAACAGTATCGCGAGTTCAATGGTTTATTCCCATCTCAAAAAATACCCAACGCGCCTAAAGAAGTGTTTACTTCAAAAATCAAATTAGGTATATACAGAAGTGTCTGTAACAGTATCGCGAGTTCAATGGTTTATTTCCATCTCAAAAAATACCCAACGGGCCTAAAGAAGTGTTTACTTCAAAAATCAAATTTCGGTATATACAGAAGTGTCTGTAACAGTATCGCGAGTTCAATGGTTTATTCCCATCTCAAAAAATACCCAACGCGCCTAAAGAAGTGTTTACTTCAAAAATCAAATTAGGTACATACAGAAGTGTCTGTAACAGTATCGCGAGTTCAATGGTTTATTCCCATCTCAAAAAATACCCAACGCGCCTAAAGAAGTGTTTACTTCAATAAAATACATAATTTACTAAGTATAGTTACTACATTATCTACTGAGCTTCTCGTGAAAAAATGGAAGACTATGAGTGCCGGTGAAATAACAATCACAAGAGACTATTCACTCGTATTTCTCAGGTAAAGTTAAGCTTGGAAAAAATACTTTATTTAAGGTCTACCCTGCTGTGAATAATGATTCATCATGAGAAGAGATGATGCGGTAGGTAAAGACCGAGACAGATTAATTCGTAAAGATTTTAAAGGGGGCAAGGGGTTGAAAATACTCATAAAAACCCATAATATGTAAAAAAAGCGCAAGAAAAAAATCTGCTGTTCCATATAAATGTTTAATATCTTTTAGATTATCTTAGGCTTCCAGCTAAAATTCTGTACATTGCACTTCAGCAGCTGCCTCTTTAACTTGTCACTGTGTGAAATGTCGAGCAATATTATAAATCGTCATGTGAAGTAAAATATCTATATTGGTTTCTTTAGTAAAATAAAATTGGCCAAGTGCGAGTCGGACTCGCGCTTGAAGGGTTCCGTACTATTATCTATAAAAAGGCAAACAAATCACGTTTGTTGTATTGGAGCCCTCCAGTAAATATTAATATTATTTAAATTTAATTATTTATTTTTAAAGTGAATAATATAACTCAATATTCTGTGAATATTTCAAGCGTTTACCTGTTGCTGTTATCAATATCGAGCAAAAACGAGGAAAAAAATCACGTTTGTTGTATGGGAGCCCCCCTGAAATATTTATTTTATTCTGTTTTTAGTATTTGTTGTTATAGTGGCAACGGAAGTACATCTGTGAAAATGTCAACTGTCTAACAGTCACGGTTCATGAGAATAGCCTGGTGACAGACATACAGACAGATAACGGAGTCTTAGTAATAGGGTCCCGTTTGACCCTTTGGGTACGGAACCCTAAAGATGGGCTTTTACATTAATTGGAACCGTTGATTTAATTTTCACGCCCATCTTTTTGGATTCAAAGACATATATAAAATGTTTTGCGAACTCTTCGGTCCCGTACTAACATATTCAAATTCATGAGTACTTTCACCTCGAAGTTTTGGAAGTAGTCTTCTTACGCTGTAAAATAAAACTTAGATAGATAAATAGATAGAAAACGCTTTATTGTATACCACACTTAAATAAACAAATCATAATTAAACACTTAAAACTAGACACGCGATAGTACAAATGGCGGGTTTATCGCTAAAAGCGATCTCTACCAGACAACTTTTGGATGGACTGGATTTTACGAGAACGTTATAGGACGGTAGCTTTATAACTTAAGCTTTTTATTAAACTGTATACTAACATAAGTAAAAGAAAATAAATAAATACCAGGATAGGTAATATTAATATAAATATGATACATAAACACTCTATGATATTAAATATACTAATATTAAATAAAATACATTAGGAAACAGCCGTAATACAAACAGTAACAACGACAAATATAATAACAGAATATGATTACTCAGCTCTCTGATGTAGACAAATAGTGCTTAAACAATAGCGTTTTAAAGTTAGGAAAGGATTTGGCAGATCTAATAGAAGAAGGAAGAGAGTTCCATAAATGGATAGCTTGAACTTAAACATCTAATGTCATTCTCTGTGCACGTACCCACCACTATAATCAAATATCTCTATCTTCAAAGGTTTGCTGGAAGAAAACTCTGTCCATTTTGTAAGCTATTTTTATCTGTAAATCTATTTGTGTACAATAAAGAATAAAGAACATCTTTTATCTATGTAATCCATAAATATTTGCCCATTGCATTTGATGAAATCATCGTGTCTTAATTTTGTAGAATTGGAATACCGCTGGTACTTTAAACAGTTCGTATCAACTTCACTATATTCCTACTAAACAGATACTCTTCAAACATAACATATCTGCCGCAAAAGCCCAAATATTTGTTTAACCAGAAAATTCTTAAAATCAGTAAACGCTAACCTTCACTCCTCACTAAAATAGCAGCGTACTGAACCCCTCTATTCCTGTCCAATTGCTAGCAACCTTAGCATAAATATTTTTCACACAATATCACCGGTCCCTTTTCTACTCAAGCGGAAACATATCGCTGTCGCAGCTGCGATGGCGGTTTGCCAAACTTCTCATCATGCGAGTTACGAAATATCAAAATTATAAAGTTTTCAGTTGTGCATAATTTGTTGTTTGAGATCGATATTGGTCGAAAGGTTTTTTTGCAAATGATTTGTGATGTATGCGGACCAATCTATTCTAATACTAGCTGACCCGCCCGCGGCTTCACACGCGTGGTTTGTCATTAATATAGATTACCCTCCTTCTGCGCAGTCGGGTAAAAATTAGCCTATGTCTCAATCACAATAATAATCTACCCATATTTTGGCAAATAAATAAATCTAATCTTTAATCCTTACCGACATCGCGGTATCAGAGTAGTAATAACATACTTAATTTAAAAATTATAAATTTATATATATATTTTTTTTTTCATATAAGTATTGTAAGTATCTAAGTTATCATCAATCAGTATTCTATTATTTTATTTTTATCTAGTGAATTTTTTAAATGAACAGAAAAAATTATACAATGGTGATGTAGATATATTTATGTTAGAAATTAGATGTATATTTAGGGTAGTAATGTCTTTCAGTACTGTTTTTTTTAGAAATAACAATAGATCAATATTTAATTTAAATTTATTTTATTTCGATTATTCAGATATATCATTAGGATTATTGATTGAAGTAGACTATAAACGTAGGTAGAAAATTCATGAGCATTTTTAAAAGTTTTCAAAATTCGTAGATTTTCTTAACACTATGTATACAAGGTAGACAAAATAACCATGGAGAAAAAGAACCCTTAAGTTTGTCAAACTAAAGCTAATTTTATCAAAAGAATTCATCATCATCCCCAGCCCGACTTTACACACTGCTGGGTACAGGCCTCCCCAAGTTTGTGCCATCCACCACGATCCTGCGCTAGTCTCACCCACTGACAGCTCGTAACGATGTCGTCCACCCATCTCGCTGCCGGACGTCCTACCCTTCTACAGCCATTACTCGGCCACCATTCAGTCGCTACCTTACTCCACCTGTCATCACCACGTCTTGCCAAGGAGTTGACATAAAAAGTTAATTTCCACCTTTCATAAATTTTTTTCTTATTAGCTTCTATTCTTGACAATTCGAAATGCATACTGCTTGACTCATTTCCGATACTTACATACTCGATTTGTATACATGCCTACACATAAAGCTATACATTTTCAGTATAAGCTGACCTCTCATTCTACGAATAGCCTACACAATGCGAGGTCAGCTTATACTGGAATTGTATAGCTTGATGTGCAGTCGTGTGTACATTTTATACTTACAACATTGCACATAATATACCATGCGTAATGGTCAACGATTGAGAATGTCAATGCCGAACAATTTTAGTATGTAAAGGGTGCGTTGGCATATGTATAAAAGAGGTTATTATCCTCACAAAAAACAATATTAGTTCTACGACATTTCTGTTTTTCATTGGAGAATAAAAATTTGCTGGTTTCGGTGAAAATTCAGTAAACAGATATTTTAGGAGCATTTATCGTGTTTGAACGTATTGTATCGTGAAGTTATCTTTAATATTTTTTTTTTATGTTATTTGTGGGGAAACAGGCTTACGGCCCACCTGATGGTAAGTGGTCACCGTTGCCTATTGACACCGGCAACACCCGGGGTATTGTCGATGCGTTCCCTACACTGAAGAAACCTCTTTACATTTCTCTTGAAGCGTGCCATGTCGTAGTCTAATGGGAAAACCTCAGATGGTAGCTCATTCCACATCTTGCAAGTATGGGGTAAAAAAGATCGCGTGAAGCGTGTGGTGCGCGATACCCAATTGTCGATTATATGTGGATGAGCTTTATTACGTTGTCGAGAAGTGCGGTGGTAAAATCTCGACGACGGGATGAGATCAAATAGCTCGTCAGAACATTCCCCATTATACAGGCGGTAGAATACACTGAGCGATCCGATGTCACGGCGTTGACTCAGCGGTTCCAGCCTGTCGGTGAGTTAATATAATATATATAATATATTAATATTAATATATATTAATGTTTTATTAATAAAATATAGAAATTAGACTTTATTTATTTAGAAACATATTCATTTGTTAGAATTGCTCTGTATTCGATTAATATATTCCGAATCACCTATTATGTATAAAGCGATACTTGAATACTTTGCCAAACGTAACGCGTCATCCAAAAATTAAATACTATTTTTCCAATGGAGCTACTTTGACAAATGTGTACCTATTTATATTAGCTTTCCTAGTAGTCATGGACGTTCGAGTCATTTGAATGTGAACTTTGGGTGATCGTGGGAAATCGCTACAAGAAATGCTTGGATAAAAAAAAGTATATTTTTGTAAAGTTTGACAAACTTTCTACCGGTTTTACATTTACCAACATCATCACCATATGAGATATAAGCCTCCTCAATGGTTTCCCAGAGTGACGGATCTTGTGCGGCCTGCACCCAACGGCTCCCAGCAACCTTAATCATGTCGTCTGTCCATCTACGGAAGATTCGCTACTCTTCTTCTTCTGCCAGCCCTTTTCTCACATTACGCGGGGTCGGCACAACATGTATTTCTCCTTCACATCTCTCTATCAGCCGTCATCTCCGTTGTCACTTCCTTCCTAGCTATATTATTCTTCACACAGTATATCTATCTCTTCTTCGGTCTTCCTCTACATCCATCCACATTCATATCTCTCTTTCAGTTACATGATTTTCTTCCCTACGCATGACATGACATGTCCATACCACGCTAGTCTCTTACTCCTCAATCCTCTTGCTTCTTACGGAAGTTTCGCTATTTTACGTAGTTAATATTCTTTGGTTTAACATTATGCTTTATATCTATTAGGATAGGCAGCAGAAGGGATCTAAAAGGCAAAAATCTAATAGGAATAAAATACATACGTATTCCAAATTGTATACAAACCGGCATATTTTAGTTTATAATAATTAGTAAGAAGTAGAATTAAAAAATAGCATAAATTTACAAAGAAACCCTTTTTTGTTTTCATTCGTACATTATTGTAAAATCGAAAATTTTACAAGTAACATGTGAAAAATCATATATGTATTACGAAATTATGAATATATATCACACCTAATACTATCGTTCGCGTAACCAGCTAAAATCATTCGAATGAAATCGCTGTTCATCGTGAATTATCGCACGTACTCGTTCGGATCTGCTAACAGTCATAGGTCACTCGGAATTCATCGGAATGTTTCGTTCAATCTGCCAAATACCAGTTCGTTAATTTGTCATCGTAAATCGTCGGTCATACTCGTAGAGCCTGCTACGGCTTAAATCACGTAGTTCAGTCGCGTAGCAGTGATTAGTAGCAAGTGTGACATCAAAACTAAAATTAATTGCCCGTGAAATAGTAGGAACAAAAATTATATCACAAAATTAAAAGTAGCAATAATTTCCATGTCTATAATTACATTTCTGTCACGTTTAATCCATAGTTGTTTTTCGTTCAATCTGTGAAACTTCATGCAATGTGCTTCTCGCCTCGTTCACGACAAAACAGTACAGTAATTATACACGCACCATAAATATTTGATTGTCAATAGCAGCACTAAACACATCATGAACCTGCAGAATACGGCGCTCAAAACTGTCCAAAGTTATAAATACTTGGGCAGTGTAATAGCAAATGATGGCAATATTGACGCGGACATTGCTCACCGTAAAATGAGGGCTGGCAAAAGTGGAGAGAGCTGACAGGTGTGCTCTGCGATCCAAGAATGCCAGTGCGCGTTAAAGGCAAAATTTATAAAACTGCAGTCAGACCAGCCATGGTCTACGGTGCTGAATGTTGGCCACTTAAAAAGCAACAATCCGAAAAATTACACGTCGCCGAAATGAGAATGCTGAGGTGGTCTGCCGGAGTCACCTTTTTAGACAAAGTACCGAACTGTTATATCAGAGGAACCTTCAAAGTAAGACCCATACCAGACAAATTAGTAGAGACACGACTGCGATGGTACGGCCATGTCATGAGGAGGCCGGTAAATCATATGACTCGAAAAGCTTTGGACTTGAAGATCGGACAGAGAAAGCGCGGAAGACCCCGACTAACATGGATGGCTGTAATAAAGAAAGACCTAGACAATGACAATATAAACCCAATGACGATCCAGAAAAGACATATCTGGAGACAAGTGATTAGGAGAGCCGACCTTAAATAAAAATGGGAGAAGGCCTGAAGAAGAAGAAGATAATTATTAGATTGTATATATCAGTGGTTCTGTATTTAAATGCACAACATTGTAGAATCAGATTGTTTGAAATTAATGGATCCTTTTATAAGAACACAATAGCGTCATGTTTATTAGCTAATCGCATTACTGTCCTCTTGTATGTCAGCCATTAATAAAATAGTTTATTGGCGAACAATTTAAAACAATTGTCTTTGTACTGACTCATATAACTCAAATAATCAGTCACAATGTCAATGGATCGAAAAATTCAAGATTTTGGCACTGGTGCAGTGTTTAGTGTTGGTGAAAGTGAGGAATGCGATGATAGGCTTCTTTGATAAGATTGCACATTGCGATATGTATCGCTGTAGTTTTGCGATAAAGCTTGATTAGGTACTAAACACACAAAGGCCAAGTAACTTTTATTCTAATTTAGCAAAACTGCTTTAGCTGGTTAAATTTACTACGACTAGTGGTTCGCCCCGAACTGAGATCTCGCGAGTCTCCCATTAAAACAAAAAATCTTTGACTATCAAAATAGTTCAAATTACAGGTAACGGGAGTTAATGTAATTTGCTTCTTTTTTTTTTGGGGTACAAATTGCAGTTATTCTGGATTTCAGACTTTTGCCTATATCTGTGTCACTTAATCTACGTGCATACCAAATAACAGCACTGTGGGGTCACTGGTGTGAATTTTGTCAAAGTTCAGTTTTTATTATGCCTAGAAATTTAAAAACTACAAGGATTAAACTAAAAACAAAATCTGGGTCGAAATGTACTCATAAAGACCTTTTATTAGACGTGCCACTTGAATGGATAGTCCTATTTTGTTTTTTTTCCCCTCTTAAAAATTTAAAATTGCCAATTGAGCTTTATTGGGGTTTTTATCACTTTGCGTTAGTTTATTGACTTGATTAGTTAGTTTAGTGACTATTGTGACTGGTTATAAATAGAATAATAATTTATTTCGTACACACAAAATGACACATGAAACAAACACGAAGAACAGTGTGTACAATAAAATAGATTTGGAAAGTTCAAACCGTCTGTCAGAGACAACATTATACTCAGTTGAACGCCATTTGGGTCCGCCTAAACGGCGCGTTCAACTCAGCATAATGTTAGACGTTTTTTTTTTATTTGAATAGATGTTCGTTTGACCGCAATCTCACCTGATGGTAAGCGATGATGTGGTCTAAGATGAAGCAAGAAAATCTAGAAGAAACCTATTCACTGATACCTAAAAGAGTCCCGGGTTGTATTCTGTAGGAAAAACAGACCACGGTAAAGTGGTCCATACCTTAGCTGTTCTCATCAAGAACGTAGAACCAAAACGGTGATTTGTGTTTTATTGACAAATGTTTTGTGACAGTTTTCAACTTCTCATGTCGTGACGATGATAAAAAAGTGGTCAGATCAAAAATGGTCTCTGAAGGAAAAAAATCTCTGAAGTAGTGTGCTAGTATCGCCTGCCAGTTAATCACTCAGAGCCCCAAGCCCACATGCACTAGTCTATCCGTGACGCATTGTTGATAAAATTATTTCTATTTTGGATCTGTTGCACGATACCTAAATCTGCCACTATAAATACCCGGTTGATGTATGGACTGTTCAATGGACTGTTTCATTTGAAATAATTGTTTTTTTAGCTTCTTTCCCACTGGTGGGGAAGCCTGCCACTTTTTAAGGGTTCCGTACCTCAAAAGGAAAAAGGAATCACGTCGTTGTCTATATGTCTGTATGTATGTATGACCGTCTGACAAGACCCTTTGATCAGGAACACGAGAAGGTATCTAGTTGAAACTAATATCATATACGTGAGTGTATAGTCTGTCCTTGGATCTGTCATAAAATCAAGCTTCTAAGTCAACGCAATCAAAACATACGACCATTTATGCCGTACTAGCTGACCCACTTGCGGGTTCGCATGCGTGGTATTTCAATAAAAACATTACCCTCCTTTTGCGCACTCTGGTAAAAAGTAGCCTACGTCCTTCCCCAGGATATAATCTTCTTGCCAAATGTCATTACGATCCGTTCAGCCGTTTAGTTATGAAAAGGTAACAAACAAACTAACAAACAAACAGTTACTTTCGCAGTTACCATGTATGTATTATAAATATAAACCTTCCTCATGAATTACTCTATCTATTGTTGAAAACTGCATTAAAATCCGTTGAGTAGTTTAAAAGATCTAAGGTAACAGACAGCGAAAGCGACTTTATTTTATACTAGCTGACAAATCCGCAGCTTTGCACGCGCAGGTTTTCAATAAAAACATTACTCTCCTTCTGCGGAGTTGGATAAAAAGTAGTTTATGTCACCCGGGGATAGTATAGCTTCCCAACAGTGAAAGAATTTTTTTAAATCGGTCTAGTAGTTTCGGAGCCTATTCAATACAAACAAACAAATCTTTCCTCTTTATAATATTATATATAGACTATGAAACGATATATTTTTGCTCGCAAATAAATCAAAACTTATAGGGTACTTCGCGTTGACCTAGAATCATGACATATGGCAAGAAGCAAGGTATCACAGCACAAATAAAGGAAAAATTAATGAATTCGAAAAAGGTTAATATGAAGTAATATCACATTAAAAAAAAGGAACATTTTTACAGGATTTGGCCCTATTATCTTGCCAATCTAGAAAACTCTACACATATACAATTAGCTCTATATATTGTTAGATGATCAAAAGGCAAGTTGATGTTGGGTAAACACAGCCGTTGCAGTACATATGACAGTACCTAACTACTTGAACCGGTCTCATCACAATAGTTTTGTTTTTATCACCGGCGACCCTTTTAAACCAACAATTCTAAGCCTGGGCGCTGATCTTAGGATGTCTAAGAAAGGACCACAGTGATCCAAAAAAACTACTTGCGAGAAAAAACCAGCCCAGTGCGAGTCGGACTCGCGCACGAAGTGTTTTGTGCCATTATCTATAAAAACGGCAAAAAAATCATGTCTGTTGTATGGGACCACTTCAATATTTATGTTATTCAATGGCACAATTTTATTAATATACCTTGTTTGAGGTAGGTGCCGATTAAGCTAGTCCTTTTAATTGTATGAGCGCCCATACAACTCAGAGGACTATCTGAATTGGCGTCAACTATTTATGTATGAGGGACACCCTTTAATTTTCAACTTTATTATTTTTTGGAATTTTTCCTTTATTTGTGCTGACCGTGCTTTTGCCAAATTTCGTGATTCTAGGTCAACGGGAACTACCATATAGGTTTTCGACCTAAAACCTATAGGGTACATCCGGTTGACCTAGAATTGTCAATTTTGGTTAAAAGCAATGTCTTACGGCTCAAGTAAAGGGAAAATTCCTAAAAATAAAAAAAGTTTAAAATTTAGGTAAACTTTGGTACTTTCAAGTTTTTGTGAAAATCTAAATTTGCCCATATCTTTTTATTGTGTCAATTCAAGACCTGGATTTTTATACACTTAATAGGGACTATAAACCTCAGTATTTGGTATAAATTTGAACTTGCTATGTCCACCCGTTCCTGAGAAAACCGGTGGTGACACATGGACAGACGGACAAGAGAGTGATCTTATACGGGTTCCTTTTTTATCTTATGAGGTACGGAACCCTAAAAATGAATGTGCTAATAGCTTCCAGCTGCAATTTGTTCTCAAAATGTCACCATTTTGAGTATAGAAGTCTGGTCTCTTGTTTCGAGTTTCGAGAAGATCGAGTGACTTCCGCAATATGCCAACTGGTGTTCCCATGTTGCAAAATAAGGCTAAGAATAGAATAGAATAGTTTATTCAGACAAGATAAGATAACTCTTTATTGTACACCAAAGTAAAATACAGAAGATAATTCTTACAAATAGATTTAGTACAATGGGCGGTCTTATCGCTAAAAGCGATCTCTTCCAGACAACCTTTCAGACAATGTTCATAGAATATACAAAAAACATAAAATTAATAAGAATAAGAATAATTTATAATGTCATAAAACCGTTTGGTACTAGTATATAGGTTACATGAAATGTAGAATAATTTTAAATACAAATTAAGCTATGCGTGTCATGCGTCTCTATTGCATATTTTTGCTAGAGAAGTTAAGTTTTTGTTTTAAAAAGCAAAAACAATTAATGTTATTTTTTTAGGTATAACTTCTTTGCGCACGCTTGACATGGAGAGTAAGCTGGTGAATGCGTGACGAGAGCGTTACGAAAAGTGTGATCGGACGCGGCGAACGTAAGTTGAGAGAGAGTTACGTTTCGTATATTACTGTAGGGGCAATACAGAGAGGTGCGAGCACACCCTTTCTTTCTCTCTTTTTTCATAGCCAGTTACGTTTCGTATATCTAAGGCACATTGCCGCCCTATTGTCTGTATCACACTGTAGCAGCAAGAGAGAGCAGTGCGCCCGCACATTTTCTTTCTCTCTTCATTTCATAGCCAGTGCATGAAATATACATATCTCAGTCACTAGTTAGTTTGCGAGTTTGCTAGCATTACGCGAACGGTGATTTCTTGATTATTTTTCATAATTTCATTTCGTTCTTGGACAATTTTATAAATTAATATTTTGAAAAAAAGGTTCAGTCGTGTGGTCTAAATCACACTCGTTTTTTTTAATTGTTACAAGTTACATAAAACTATAAGCGAACACTAAATTCACTGTGGGCGCTCGTATCGCTGAAAAGTGATCTCTTGCAAACAACCTTTGGTTATAGAATCATGTAGGAACGTAATGGTCAGGGTGTATTAAAGTGATAGAACTGTACCAAATGCTCGATACTAACTCGATTGTTCTAGATTAAATTCATTCAAATTGATGAGTACATACCTATCAACCTCCGTAATATTCAGTAATTTCATTACACAATATATAATCTATTATCTATAGATAGATAGATAGATAATTCACTATTGCACACCGTAAAACAATAAAATTATGAAGAACAACGTAAATCTATGTGATACAATTGGCGGTCTTATCGTTAAATAGCGATCTCTGACAGGCTCAGTCTGAAAACCAACGTTGGTCTACGCTTAGCGCCTAAGCGTGCAAAATTTGACCACACTTTATCACGGCAAGTTAAAAAAAACTTCTAAAAAAAACAAAGCAAGCGTTTAAAAAAACACATGATTAATTTCCAAAAGAACTTGAAACATCTGTCATCAGTTGTAACAAACAAACACACAGTTGTACAAAATAAGATATAAATAGTTTTGTGTTTAGCTAATTAGATGAGATGTCAGCTCAGAATAGGAACATCTATAACCGCTCACGTCTTGTCACTGGCCTGATTCATAGTTTTAATAAATTATTATTAAGCAGGACGGCATCAGATCATCGTGATTCTACAAAATATAGTCTTATTACCAACTATTAAATACTCAGTATAGACTAGAGTCCGATTCACAAAAGAGGTGCCGGAGCCTTTTTAGGTTAAATTTCTTTACACGGTATAAAATGAATCTTTTATTCTACTCAACGGATTTTAATGCAGTTTTCAGCAGTAGATACAGTGGTTCAATAGCAGGATTTATATCACACTAAAATTATAAATGTGTAAGTTTGGATGTTTGTTTGTTTGTTTGTTTGTTGCTTAATCACGCCGTAACGGCTGAACCGATTTTGATGATATTTGGTATATACGTAGATTATAACCTGGATCACCATATAGGATACCATTAATCCTTTATATCAGTTACCATGGGATAAAAATGGGGTTAAATATATAAAAAAACAGCTAGTGTATATATATATGTATATATATAAATATATATATTGCTGGCCATAAATACTGTTTCAACTAAAAATAAACAAAAAATTACATTTGAATTTGGAATCTGTCATTTTTATATGATTGTACATTGTATTTTCTCATTTTGGCGCCAATAAATTGCACAAAATTTTGCGATATTAAAATAGAGTGGGGCGATAAAGAGAACGGAATCGCTGTGATTGCATTACACAAAGTAGGAGCCAAATGCAATTTTTAAAACTCTCCATACGCTTGGTATTAGTAAAATGTTTGTGTATCGGGCTATTAATATGTACAATGATACCTCCTCTGTATGTGACAGAAAGAGATCTGGCCGTCCACTTAGTGTTCGTACGAAAAAGGTGGTCAAGTAAGGGAAAGAATTTGAAGAAACCCTGTCCGAAAGCAAAAGATTTTATCTAGGGAGATGAAGATAGCACCATGTCGCGTTGGTATTCTAAAAGATGACTTAGGACTTGCAGCCTATAAGAGACGTACTGGTCATTTCTTAACTGATAATTTAAAAAAGAATAGGATGATAAAATCGAAAAATCTACTGAAGCGGTACGCAAACGGAGATCTCAGAAAACTTACGGGTGAGAAGTTTTTTTTTACAATTGACCAACATTTTAACAAATAAAATGACCGTATCTATGCTCACAGCTCTAAGGAATCTTCCCAATTAGTCGACAGAGTGCAACGTGGACATTATCCGACTTCAAGTGATGGTTTGGTGGGGTATTAGCTATGAAGGAGTGACTGCGCCATACTTTTGTAAAAAAAGTATCAAAACATCAGCACAAGTGTATCAAGATACCATTCTTGAGAAGGTAGTGAAGCCCCTTAACAACACCATGTTCAATAACCAAGAATGGTCCTTCCAGCAAGATTCGGCGCCGGGACATAAAGCTTGGTCTAAGCAGTCTTGGTTGGAAACGAACGTTTCGGACTTCATCAGAGTTGAAGACTGACCGTCGTCTAGTCCTGATCTTAATCCGCTGGATTATGATTTATGGTCAGTTTTAGAGAGTACGGTTAGCTCTAAACGCCATAATAATTTGGAGTCCCTAAAACAATCCATACGATTGGCAGTGAAGAATTTTCCCATGGAAAGAGTGCTTCTACTGATAACTGGCTTCAACGTTTAAAGGACTGTATTGCAACCAATGGAGACCACTTCGAATAAGCTTTTTATATATATTTATTAAACTAACACACTGCAAAAGTCATAAATGTTATTTGCAATATATTTTTTTTCTTTGTTACAGTATTTATGGCAAGACTAGGTATATAATACAAACACAACTCTCTTTGTTTGTTACACGACACGACTAAACGACTGAACAGATCGTAATGAAATTTTGCAAGGATATAGATTATATCCTGGGACAAGTCAATAGCTACTTTTTAGCCAATTGCGCAAAATGAGGGTACTGTTTTATTGTATTGCAAATAAATAACCCTAACATTGTGCTTAGATGCCAAAACCTTATAATAAAATGAACGTGTAAAGCTTTAACATTGCATGCGTTAACGCGCCGGCGAACACTGAGCGCAACTTCAATTCGGCCACGTCAAAAACTTCGTCCTGAATATCGCTATCCCTGTTTAGTGACGAAGTTTAGTCACGCAGAGCGACAGTGATAGCAATATAACGATTCTAAATTTGATTAGATTTTGACCGTGTTCCGTAATACCAAAAATGATGACTTAAAACTTGTTGTATTTTTCTCATTGTGTTGTTATTCTGTAACTAGACGATATAATCTATGTTCCCATGACTAGGATACGTAAGATGTTGTTGTTTTTAATACGAAACAATTAGGTTGAAAACAGGTGTTTTATGACGTAAAAACATGCAGAATGCGATACGAAGCGTATCGCATTCATTATTTCATTTTAGGTAAGTATTTTGATCTAATATATGGTTGGGAACCTAGATAAATACTATTAAAATTAAAATAATACCTTATTAAGGTAGACATATGCTCCAATTAGAAATGATCTTGGTAGTACGTGTTGTATGGGCGATTGTCCCTCCGGTGCCCCCTTAAGCGCTGAATATGGCTGTGCCTACACAAAAGCTGTGCAACATCTTGTTCTTACCCATAGTAAGCAATAAATACAATTTGATCTTATTTGATTTGAAAAAAACGGGTGGGTCAGCGCTTCGTAGGTCAATTTTCAGAATATTTCAATAGTTTTTGAAATTACCCCCTACAAATAAACATACAAAAAACAAACTTTATCTTCTTATACTATTGTATAAGGCCTAGGTATTTTGGAGGGTTGCTCGGTCTGAGTTCCTCCTAAATAAAACTCCGGTTATTTGCTTGCTACACTTATTATTGGAGCCGAAAAGGGGTAAATTAAATATAACAATGAGACAAAATTACGGGACCACGGTCCGCGTCTCTCGCATGAATGTGCCGACTGGCGTTATGTCATTCTCATCACTGACAGTGACATTCTGCACATGCAAAAACTTGTTCAGGCTCCTCAACTATTGAGCCGCATTTATATGTCACTGTCATGTGAATTATTGTAGGAGTGTGTTAGCTTACGCCACAGTATCCTTTGAAAGGGCGGCGTTTAAAGATTCAACTTTTTTGACATATTATGCTTAAAAAGTTCTAGCTCAAAAACTGCAAAAAAATATCGTGGAAGAATATAGATATTTTAATATAAGAGAATATATGTAGTAGTTGGTATAGCTCGAACCCAGCTGCAGAGCCAAGGGTCCATGTTTTCTAAACTTTAAGAGCGATTTGCGCAACGATGCCTAAGTATTTAGTAGCTAAATATTATATAAGGAGTTGTCAAATCATACGAATACATCTAATTTAAACGAGTTTAGTCACTAAACAAGTTTAGTGATCGTACCGCAAGCCGGCTTAAGTATAGAAAGTATGACGACCTCCGTGGTGCAGTGGGCGAAAAGCCGCCTGGGACGCAGGAGGTAGTGGATTCGCCGCGGAACAAATGTTTGCATGATTTACAGATATTTGTTATATTTCTGTGTATATTATAAGTATGTATTTACAAAAAAAACGTATATAAGTATTCTATCAGTTAAATGGTTCCCATAGTACAAGCTCTGTTTAGTTTGGGGCTAGATAGCGCTGTGTCAAATGTCCAGCAATATTTATTTATTTATTTAAAAAATAATAATAGCAAAACGCTTATTACACTATTTGTACTAAAAACAGGATATTTACCATGTTTTGTGAGTTTTTGAGTATCCCAATACTTGGACGCAGTTGCATGCGCCATGATCACGGGTAAACTGAAGTTTTTGCGAGTGGGTATTTAGATGATCTGATAGAGAAAGGTAAAAGGCTCCACAGCTGCACAGCTTCAACTGTATAAGAGTCACCATAAAATTGAGAACTGTAGACAGGGGTTTGGAGACTAAGAGCTTCAGATGAGCGTAGGTTTCGATCATGCGCATGGTGCAAGAACACAAAACAATGGATAAATCTCCGGCTCGTCGTCGCCTGACGTCTCTTCTTTCTGCCCTGCCTAAACCTAAGATCACATGATGACCTTACATGATGATAAGTTAAACTATTTACTAGAACTGAAAAGGAATTATATTATTTGTCAAGAGCACAGGATGTTTGGCCCAACCACTCGAGCGTAGGCAGACAATTATTTGTTGGTTCGCGCACACCACCTGAAATAGATTTCCTGCGATCCATTCATGCATGCTATTTCTAGTTATTCTGAATTACCCATAGCATTACAATCGGACGTCATAATTATATTGTAATACTAGCTGACCCGCCGAACTTCGTACCGCTCCTGGACATGCATATGACACGGGCTGCCAATGTACGTCACCCATACATTTAATTTTAAACGTCGTTGTCGTTCATTTTAAACTATTCTTTCAATTTAATTCCTGAACGACGGGGGACACATCAAAAGAAAACCCAATTTTTTTTTATTTAATTCCGAGCATTTTTATTCACCTTTTAAACCTTCTCTGGACTATCACACATAATTCAATACCAAAATTAGCCAAATCGGTCCAGCCGTTCTCGAGTTTTAGCAAGGCTTAGAACAGCAATTCATTTTTATATATATACAGTGTAAACTCCATGTAACGTCACTCGTTTTAACGACAAACTCTCTAAAGCGTCGACATCACTCGGCTTTGGTTGGTTTAGCTTGTCTTACATACAATGGTACACTCTCAATAACGACAACAATTTGTAATAAAAAGTTCTTTTTAAGTTGCCAAATTAGTAAAAACTGCGCAGCTGTGTATGTCCTTTTGTCGTTTTATTATGCTAGACCATAATAAACTCGACTGTCGGCATCATACACACCAAACTTTCTAAGAAATCCGTTCTCTTGTTTACAAAATGGGATTGCTTGCACGTGTAGCTGCAGACTGTTGTTAGTAGAAGTGACGGATTTTATCTATACGTTGTCATATTCTTATAATAACAGACTATACGCAATAGCGTTCAAATTAAAACAGATTTTTATTGTAGGTACTATTTAACAAGACAAATCAGAAATAAACGTTTTCTTTTTCTAATACTGATTTTACTTCTCTCTATTTAACGACAACTCTCTTTAACGTCAAAATATGCTCAGTCCCTTGAGTGTCGTTATATAGAGTTTACAGTGTATATTTATAATCATTGATTTAGAATTAATAGTTTTGTAAAGATATTTCCACTTGAGCACAAGTGTAAAGAAACAAGGTAGCACGAACAAGGAACTTAAGCACGAATGATTGGAATTTTAGAAACTGACATTTTACTTTCACAAACTGCCTCAGTGCGACAAAGCTTTATGTTAAAAAAGTTGTTAATCTCAATAAAACTAGTGGTTCGCCCTGACCAGAGAACTCGCGAGTCTCCCATAAAAAAATTATTTGTATTCTTTAACTATCAAAATAGTACCATGAAATGAATAACCATAACACTTCATGCAAATTACAGGTAACGGGAGTTCATGTCAATGGTTACTCGTGTGTGGGGTAGAAATTGCAGTTATTCTAGATTTCAGACTTTTCTCTATATTTGTGTCACTATAGCTACACGCATACCAAATTTCAGCACTGTGGGGTCACCCTGTGGGTAAACCCTGTGAATTTTACAAAGTTCCGTTTTTATTATTATAGATAATAACTTAAAAATGAAAAGGTTTACACTAAAAATAAAAACGGGGTCGAAATGTACTCACAAAAACCTTTTATTAGACGTGCCATTTGATCATAAAAAACTAACATAACGCATGAATGAATAGATGAATACTCAAACCGTTTCTATCCCGCCTAATCACCAAACAGCATCACAATAGGCGAGTCCTGAATAATAAATATCCATTGCCAGGTATCCTTGCATGATATACTACTACCAAAGGTTGTAAACAGTTTCATTTTTTTTATTTTTTACCCCTCTTTAACCCCATCTAACAACCGCTCCACATGTTTTGCTCATTAATGGCGGGTTCCTATATCCGTCAGCAACCGACTACGACTCGTATCTCCTTGGAAAAGTGTCAAACTAGTGTCAAACTTTTGACACATTTTCAAGGAGAAACGAGTCGTGGCTGGTTACCGACGAATATAGGAACCCGCTTTTAGTGACACTAAAATTGTGCCATCACTACCTACCTATATACCAAATTTCATGATGATCGGATAAACGCTTCGAAAGTTATCCTCGGACAAACAAACATACATACAACGCCGATTTGCCCATGTTGATTAATGGCGGGTTCCTATATCCGTCGGTAACCGACTACGACTCGTATCTCCTTGAAAACCTGTCAAAAGTTTAACACTAGTTTGACACTTTTTCAAGGAGATACGTGGCGTAGTCGGTTAGCGACGGATATAGGAACCCGCCATTAGAGATCTCGTTTCGCTCGATCAAATAATAAAATAACGAATGAACCTATGTACAAAAGAAAACCTCCTGGAGCATACGGTACCCTGGTCACGACTAATGGGGGCTTCCTATATCCGTCGGTAACCGACTACGACTCATTTCTCCTTGAAAAAGTGTCAAACTAGTGTCAAACTTTTGACACGTTTTCAAGGAGAAACGAGTCATAGCTGGTTACCGATGGATATAGGAACCCGCCATAAATCAATTCTAATTAATCACAACAATAACAGTCATCTTTGACTTATAAGTACCTAATTAATGTCAAATATAACCCATTTATAATGATGACAAACGGTTCATGTAGTTCTTAAAACTAGAACACCTTCAACAATAAGATGATCTAGAGGCAACCTAGAACACGGCACGCACCGTCATACAAGGCATCAATCATAACTCCAAAACTAAAATACACGTTGACAATCCACCTGAAGATTTATAGGTCGCCTGACTCAGTCTCCAGTTGCCAACGCGTTATATTCAAACCGCTGAAGAAAAATATACAGCACAATCTGATTTATGAGCGTATATAAGCAGGGCCACTTGTTTGTCAGTCTCGTGAATTCAGATATACAGTTTACATAAGTACTTAACTACGTCGTTAAATGATCTCCACTTGGTTGTTACTCACACGTACAGGTTGGTACGTAAAATTAGTGAATAAATTATAAAGGTTCTGTTGGATTCAGGTGTAACAAGCTATGGTTCTATGAGAATAATGTGAATTATTATATATGCATAATAATGGAATTTGCATTTATAAATCTTAAATTCGTTTAATTATGAGGAAACACCAAGAGCTAGAGAATTGAAAAATACCTATTTGTAAAATCTATTGCTGTCGCGTAGTATGCGCGATAGAGACAACTGCAGCTTGGACCGAAAATACCTATTAAAATTACACAAAATCAACGATTCGTAGTCCCCTGATTTCTTCTCTAAAACTTGACCGATTTAACTACTTTCATCATTATAAATTAAGGATAGGCTTTGACCGTGTTCTTATTTTTTCCTTTTTTTATATAACCTAGTCAAATTTGTTTTCTGGATGTTTGAACACAGCGGAAAATCTGACAAATTTTATACGTTTTTGAATTTTCATATCTCTTTTAATAATTAATTTATGAAAAAAAACGTAGAGACATGCCAATAGTGGCAATAGATTTTTGAGAAAAAAACTATTGCTGTACTAGTATTATCCAGGGAGGAAACAAGGGACTACGTTTGTATGGAAAAACGGCCCTTGTGTTTCCTATTAATTTGCGTCAAAAAGGAATTTATGAACAAGAAATAACTGAAGAGTTCAATGCAACGTCAGCCAGGCGCATCCTAAATAAAGCAACATAACAAGCAATACACCATTTGAATTGGACTTGAGCCCTATCCCAATAGTAAGCCACAGTATAGATCCTGAAAGACGGTAGATTACCTTCTATCTTCGGCGGAAAACACCTCTGCAGTGCTACGTCACGTGATGAGTAGTCCGTTATCCAACCGTCGCTGTCGGCTGCAGCTTCCCACGCACGTGCCTGCCGCCCGCCCTCGGCTCCCCGCCAACACTTTCATAGTTTAGTTACGATTTCGAAAACGACCCGACGCCTCCCGCCGCCGGTGACAACCGATTTCTCACCAAATTCACTTGCCATCGTCAAGTTCTCGAACGTCTTGCTAAGTGTTTGTGTTATTGACTTAAGTGCTAAGTGACACTATTGGATTTTTTTCACCTGTGCAGCGGTATGTATTCTTTGTGTGGGCTTTCAAGTTCAATCTCGGAGTACATCATGGATGATTGATTGTATAAGTTTTATAAATCAATACAAGAGGTCCTAGTAGAGACCCTTGTGCGCCTCCAAATAATTTTATTATATATTTTAAAGAATAGGCTTTTAAAATTACCAGAAAATGTAATCCTATACGGATTTTAAAACCATATTGTGATTTTATGGATAATTTAAAGAAAACTGGTTAGATAATCATCGGAAGTTTAGCTGCAAGTTGTAAAATTACTGTAGCGCTAACTCTCCACGATTTCGGGGGCCTTCGGTCGTTACAGAAATAGATCGAGACGTTTCGTTCACACTCGTGAAAATTTTAACACTGGACACCCACTCGCTTACACTTCACCTTGCGAACAGAGATGGCGCTGACCGAATGAGTCACTTTCTTGAATCACTGTAGTGGCCTTTTAGCCAACAATGCGTTCTATGATGAACGACTTTCAGCTCGCCCAATGGTGATGGATTAGGATTACACCACTGCATACATTGTAGCAGATGAGGCAATAGGCACAGTTAAATGCTGGTAGACATGTTAACATTTGGAAATTTGTGCCCGTTCCCTTTAAAATATGGTTCACTTGCCAAAAAGTACGAAAGCCACATCCACGACAATATCCTGAAGGAAGAGCATGTTCACTGAAACTAGCAATTTCCGAGTAACGCTTTATTGCAGGCATCAATATTAAAATCCTTCTTTCTTATAAGATACGGTCAAGCGGACCCACAATTTTTTTTTTAATATTTACTACTCATTTATTTGGTAGTAATATATTAAAAGACTCACAATATGGACCAAAATTTCGTTCCCTACACTAACAATATCAGGCAATGAGAATAAAGCAGTAAACATTAGTGAACACTGCATCCTAAACGCTGCTAACTTCAAGTCGCACCAGAAAGATCACGTATGCAGTAAACGATGTGGACGGGCAACATTGCAGCAACTTCGATCAGAGCGATATTAGTACAATATTGTCCAGTCTCATAATATAGGTATACCAGCAATACAAACATGTTTGGCGTTATTTCTGGCCTGGAATTGGTACTTAAATATTTTTCATTTCATTTCATTAATTAGGGTTCCGTACCACAAAAGGTTAAAAAGGAACCCTTATAAGATCACTCTCTTGTCCGTCTGTCCGTGTATCACCACCGATTTTTTCGGGAACGGGTAGACCTAGCACGTTGAAATTTAAACCAGGTACTAAGGTATATAGTCCCTATTAGGTGTATAGAAATCAAGGTCCTGAGTCAACAGGATAAAAGATATGGGCAAATTTAGATTTTCACAAAAACTTGTAAGTACCAAAATTTACCTTAAATTTAAACTTTTTTATTTTTCGAAATTTTCCCTTGACTTGTGTTGTAAGACCTTGCTTTTAATCAAAATTGACAAGTCTAAGTCAACAGGAAGTACCTATCTGGTACTTCTTGTTGACCTAGAATCACGAAATTTGGCAAAAAGCAGCACAAATGAAGGAAAAACTCCAAAAACTAAAAAATATTAAAAATTAAACGATATCCCCATATATACATAGTTAACGTCAATTAAAATAGTCCTCGTGATATGTATGGGCGCTCATACAATTTAGAGGACTAGCTTAATCGGCACCAACCTCAAATAAGGTAAATAAATAAAATTGTGCTATTGAATAAAATATATACTTAAGTGGGGCTCACACACAACAGACATGATTTTATTGCAGTTTTTATAGATAAAGGTACGGAACCCTTCGTGCGCAAGTTCGACTCCCACTTGGTCGGTTTAATTTTTCACTGTTTGTACTTAAAGAACTTAGAACACTAAGTTACGTCAGATTAATAATATAAATACAATAACTAGTATGTATAAACAGACATTGTATTGACATTGTATGACATTGTATTATGTATGTATACTCAAACAGACGGGTATGAGGACTAAATTAATACGTTTCAGTTTCACAAAAAATGTTATTTTATGTTATACATCAAAACAGAGAAAGTGAACAAAACAAAAAAAATAATATTGACCGAAATAAAAGTAGTACTCCGGGAGTGTCGACAGAAGTGAAAACTTGAACAATTATGAGATACTTATATACTAAGGTGTCAGTAACGGTAACAGTGTCGCGAATTCAATTGTTTTATTCTCTCAAAAAATGCCCAACGCGCCTAAAGAAGTTTTTACTTCAAAAATTATGGAAATACATGCCCGGCAACACCTTTCCGTACAAGATGGCTCATTCAGAAACATTATAAACAACCTAGATCTGTTTTCAGTTTGTATTAATAATCCATCATCGATTTACCTCTAGCGATCCTCTAGCTAGCGAAAAAGTCCTTTCTTTGAAGTCATGCAAATCGGCAGTTGCATGCACATCACATCATTCACCTCAAGCAAGTATTCTGTTTTGTTTTTTTTTTACACCAAATGGAGATGAATCAAGCTTATAGCACTTTAAGTGGTATCCATCGCCTATAACAAAGAATTGCCTCGTAGGTCACGCACGTAAGAAATGTGCCCTACGATGCAATGGCCTGCTCCCATCAAATTGAACGAAAACGAGGGTGCTTGAGAGCACACGACAACAGTAAAACTTTTTTAGTTCCATCTATATGTATGTACATTTCTATCTCCACTAACTTATAGATAGATAGATAATTCTTTATTGTTCCACCAAATTAAAATAACTTAACCTAGAAAACTTAAAGACTAATACAAGGTGGTTCAATGGGCGGCCTTATCGCTCAAAGCGATCTCTTCCAGGCAACCTTTGGATGTACTGGATTGAAAAGACGTGTGAGGAGGCGGTGTTACAATAAATACCTATTTATTTAGGATAAAAATAAATAAATACTTAAACCTAAAATATACCTACCTACATATACTTACATAAATAAATACCTAGTCAGGTCATAAATTCTGTCACATGTTTAATATAAAATAATTGAAACAAGTTTATTCATTATGTAACCATTTATTTACCAAAATGAACTTAACAAAACATAGATTCTTATGACACTAAAGTTTATTCAAAATGACCTCCGTGATTTTGAATACAGGCCTTCAATCTGCGCGGCCAGTCGTCTATCGCAGCACGAACGAGGTCCATGTCAATATCGGCGGCTGCCTTAATCAAGGATGTCTTAAGTGACTCCAAATTGGGATGAGGCTTTGAGCACGCCTTTTCCTCCAAGTGTTGTCATATCTTGTAATCTAACGGATTCAAATCTGGACTGGAGGAGGGCCAGTCTTCGTGCCGGATGAAGTCGATTTCACGCGCCGCCAGCCAGTCTTGTGTGCTCTTCGCTCTATGAGCTGGCGCCGAATCTTGTTGGAATACCCAGTGCCTGTTATTGAACATGGTATGAGAAACAGTACTGTAATTTGATACACAACTGCATTCGTTTTTACACCTTTCTCACAAAAATGTACCTCTGTTAAGCCCCAATAAGAAACTCCCAACCATACCATGAGCGAGGCTGGAAAATGACCTCGTGGGAGACGCGGAATACGGTTGCTCGCTTCTTCACTACTGTGTGCGTACACCTATTTTATCATTTTTTTGTTGTAGCTCTCTTCTACGGTAAAAATTTTTTCATCCGAAAAAAGAATTTCTTGATATTTTTTTCCCGCGTACCGCTTCAACAAAGCGCGGCATCTCTTCAGTCTCAGGTCCAGTAGACGAGCATTCAAACGATGTCCTGTTTTTCTTCGATATGCCCGAAGCCCTAAGTCTTCATTTAACACCCTTTTCACCGTGGTTCTGCTTAACCCCATCTGAAGGGCCAACAGTTTCTGCTTACGTTTGGGATTTCTTTGAATTCGCGCCTTCACAGCTTTTATCACTGCTGGAGTCCTAACAGACCGAGGGCGACCACTTCTTGACCTGTCATCTACACTAGAGTCTTCATTGTATCGTTTGATGGTGCGATAAACGAATATTTTGGTTATATTAAAATTTTTCAGTATGTCAAAAATTTGAAGTGGCGCGTAACCGCAACGATGCAACGCAATAACTGCAACACGGTCTTCTTTAAGCGTCCACTCCATATATAAAAATGAGTAAAATTCTATAAATTATACATTTTTATTTTCATGAACAATTCGAAATTCGAATTCTATTAACTTTTTTGTGGCCAGCATTCTAAAAGAAAAGTTTTTACTGTGTGACAATACTTATGACCTGACTAGGTATATACATATATACTTTTACAATAAATATCGAAAGGAAATACAATGTTTACTCCCTCAACATCCGTTCGCCTCACGCGATCACACTTTTCGTAACGCTCTCGTCACGTATTCACCAGGTTATTCCCAGCGTCAAGCGTGCGTAAGAAGTTTTATTTAATTTCGTATCGCGCTGACACGCGTGACATCAGTCAAACCAACGTGAGTTCTAACGACACATTCAAAACTATCGCGATTGTTAATTACCTTCGTTTAATGTCAAATTATGATTCTTATTTATCTTTACATAGTATAAAATGAAGTCGCTTCCGCTGTCTGTTACCTTAAACTACTCAACGGATTTTAATGTAGTTTACAGCCGTAGATAGAGTGAGGGAAGGTTAATAATATATAATACACACATAGTAACTGCGAAAATAACTGTTAGTTACCTTTCATAACTAAACGGCTGAACGGATCGTAATGAAATTTGGTAAGGAAATGGATTATATCCTGGGGAAGGACATATGCTACTTTTTACCCGAGTGTGCAAAAGGAGGGTAATGTTTTTATTGATATACCGCGCATACCAAGCCGCGGGCGGGTCAGTTAGTAATTTTATAAAATATTGTTCTACAGATAAATAGATATTAGAAATTGAAAAAAAAATTATAAAATTTACCAAAAAAGTAGGGATGTTCAGGGTGTGCTTTACTACCCGTAAAACGTTTTAATAATGCTTTCCAGTTTTTGAATATACCAACTTAATACCTTTTCGCCTGAGATACAGGTTTTCCTAGTTCAGGCAGTATATAAAATCTAACCTATAAGTAGATATTAATCCCTAACGTTAATCTTAGCAATATGAAAATGAATAAAGATTTATTTATTTAAAAAAAATAAAAAATACGCATTTAGAAAATATGATAAGACCAAATAAACTAAAATATTTTTTATTTATTATATGTGATTACATTTGATATAATTTCAAATGTAAACTTCCAACATAAAATGTTACGTTAGTATGGAAAATTGTACGTTTCTAGACCAAACAGTTTAGAAATAAGAGAGTGTACCAATTTGTTACACTCTGGCCTAGTGAAGAAAGTACTACCACATTAAAAACAGTATCACAACTGTTGTAGATTGAGTATATATACAACTTACTTGTACACAAAAAACATTTCAACAAAAATATAACTGACTTCAGATAACAGAAAAAAACAAACTACTGAATCGATTTCGGTGAAATTTCTATGGAACCAATCTGAAAGTGTACTTTTTCAAATAAAAAACGATTTATTTCAAATCAGTTGATATATAAGAAAAAAGTTTATTTCACCAGAATAACATGCAACTTACATACTAAATACAAAACTAATAACAAACATAAAGGCAATAACAGTACCTACATCATAGTAATAAACAACAGAAAGATCATAATTAAATGTAGGTCATAATGTAGGCAGAACCACAGACCAGTATAAGCATATGCGTATATGTAGTATGCGGTAGGACATAATGTAGGTAGGTATTACCCGTGCGCGATAATATGGGACCTGAGCGCGGTGACGTCATATTGGCGTGTTTGTACCGCCCGCAAAAAAGCGAACATATCAAGCAGCCGCCCGCGTCTTCGTCTTTGTTTTTTTTAACCTAATTTATTATGTTACTCGGGGAGGACGCTGCTTTTTATCTAATCTTTGTACACTATTTGAATAAAATAAAAATACAATGTTTAAGTTTACACATTTATTTTATCTATTATTTACATTATCTCATCTTCGTCACTACTTAGTGGATTTATGCCTTCTAAAGGTTGTTCTTCGTCCTCAGTCTCACAATAATCACTTGACGAAGAGGTATCGGATAAATTTACAATTAATTGCAATTCATTCGTCTCTTGTAAGAGGTCATCGTCCCAATACTTTTGTCGAAGCCTGTTCACATGGTTGACTTCTTTTTTCCAGTCACTCTCACTTATGCTGGTAATAGCATCTCTCGTTAATTTTTCTATTTCCCTTTCTGACTGGTACGAGTACGAGACTAAAAACCCTAGTAAAAAATAGTGAAGCGAACGGTACAATACGGGCGCCATCGGGGAAGTGCAGGGGAAGCGGTCGGGGAGTCGTATTCCTAGCAGGTCCCAAGTTATCGCGCACGAGTAATACGTGGATAGAACTTTCCTATGGCGAGAGAACCTCCACGCACCCACGTAAAAGTTTATGATTCTAAAACAATAAATACCCAGAAGTGAAAATAATTTTAAAAAAAAAGTAGGTAAGTATTGATTGGGTGAACACTAGCCCTCACAGGAGGATTCCCTGTAACGGAGTTCTGAGCTAACAAACATAACATAAAAATTAAACAAATTTAAGACTTATATGGTTTTCTCATGGATGCCATTGTCAGAACTGGACCAAATGGAAATGGGACCACACGGGAAGCACCAACTTTCATATAAAAAAAAATTATCATAATCGGTTCACCCAGTCGAAAGTTCTGAGGTAACAAATATATATAAAAGCGGCCAAGTGCGAGTCGGACTCGCCCATGAAGGGTTCCGTAGCAGCAAGTAACATAATATAAAAGTTTTTGTAGTTCGTTGTAACTTTTTTATATTTGAGTTGATTGAATGAAAGGTAAATTGCGGTTTACGATTTATGACGTATTAAAAAAACTTCTTACTAGATCTCGTTCAAACCAATTTTCGGTGGAAGTTTGCATGGTACCTAATGTACATCATATATTTTTTTTAGTTTTATCATTCTCTTATTTTAGAAGTTACAGGGGGGGGGGGGGGGGGGGGCTGTTATCTTTTCTGTGAAATCTGTGAAATCAGATTTCATCTGATTTCAAGAGAATGATTGAGAGGGACACATTTTACCACTTTGAAAGTGTCTTTCGCGCAAACTATTCGGTGTAGAAAAAAATGATATGAAATATCATTTTTGAACACCTATACATATATACCCCGCACGCATGTATTTGATGAAAAAAAATATGTTGAGTTTCCGTTCTAAGTATGGGGAACCCCCAAATTTTTTTTTTCTATTTTTGTGTGAAAATCTAAATGCGGTTCACTAAATACAAAAGTAGTACTTACCAAGTTTAAACAGTATAGTTCTTGTAGATTCGGAAAAAAGTGGCTGTGATATACGGACGGACAGACAGACAGACATGACAAATCCATAAAGGTTCCTTTTTTGCTATTTGGCTACGGAACCCTAAAAACAGTCGAATTGAGAACCTCCTCCTTTTTTGAAGTAGTCTAAAAATGGATAACAATGTATATTTTTGTCCACAGCAAAAGCACAGGGTTCAACATTCTACCGGAATGACCTGTAGCTAGCAACATGGGGGTATCCGACGACTTAGCCCCGAGTTTCACGCAGAAGCCGGCCCTGCGCCAGGAGGACGATGGCAACAGGCTGGTCTTCGAGTGCCAGCTTCTGGCGGCTCCCAAGCCAGAGATATCCTGGTACCGCAGCGATGAACTGCTCAAGGAAGATAACAGGACTAAATTTAAGTAAGTATTACTCTCCTGTGAATTGAACTGATTAAGGTGCTGGATAGGATGAACCTACTCTATCAAAATTTTTATCAAAGAATACATTACCCTATACCCAGTTATTGCTGCAACTTGCCACCTTGTGATATACAGGTTGTTTTGTAATATACTGACGAAGTGACGGTTTCACAAAACAAAAAAAGACTTCTTGAAAACAAATCTACTACATATATTATCAAATACTAAAGAAAATTAACTTAGTTAAGGTGATTCATTCGATAATAAAACTTACTGCCTACTCTTGCAATCGACATCGAAAAATAAAGGTCGATTTGATATCTCTTTCGGAAATGGCTGCGGGCTTTGGGTTTGAAAGGGACAACAAGATATATATCGAGACGTCACCAATACAGTATTTATGTGGTTAGATGGCAAGCATTATGCAATAGCACAACATAAATTGAATAAAGTGTTTATTTTTACATGCCAAAATAAATTTCTCTTTTCTATGGTAAACATTTTACAAATCTGTTTAGCTCATCAAAATAACCCCTTTCATTTCTGTGCGTGTATTATCAAACATCATATATATTTCATCTTAAATTGATAAATATTTGTACTCAATTTTATCCTTTACCATCTCCGTCTATAACTTTGGCTAAAAATATACTTCACACCGGGACAGTTGCTCAACTTATATCAAGCACAAGTCCGATCATGTCTGGAGTACTGTTCTCACCTCTGGAACGGATCAGCAAAATACAGAGGCTCTAGATTCAATTGAGAGAAGAGCCAAGAAGCTCATTTGCAATGACGAGTTAGGAGATTCTTCGCCGAAAGATTGCAAGCCTCTCGGTTTTATATCGGATACATTTCAGAGAGTGTGCTGCGGAGCTGTTCAACCTGATCCCACCATCCCCATTCTATCATCGGACAACCAGACGCTCCGCGATGCGCCACCGCTACATGGTAGACTAGTATGCTTCAATTAACTCTACTTTTGCGTATTTGACAATGCCATGATAGGGCAAATAAGATGATGCAATGACTGATATAAAAGACGATCCGACAGATGCAAGAACCATGTTCGAAATTCAAAATTGTTCTGAAATACGAAATGTTTTTGAATTGCTCATGAGAGCATGGAGTTCCTAAACTTCTTAATCGGTACAGTATTAATAATTCTTTAATGTGAAATAAGAATCTTATAAAATGTTTGTTGAAGGAATTTTGCTTTGTCCTGTTGTATGAGAATACATTTTATCAAATTTGACTATTTTCCGCTGCTCAGATTTTATTCATCCGATACAATAAAACAATCCTTACAAAAGACTGCATCGATGATCGGCATCAAAAATAAATACCAACTTGATACAGGCGCTACTCACGCTTGTCCAAAAAATGTTAATGCCAAAATGTTTTTTTCGAAAACGAGCTTATTAAGAGCGAGCGAACGAGCGATGTTTTAAAAGAAACTGCACCTGTATCTCCTCTGGTTATGGGTGCTGCCGTACTGTCCCAGTTAAAAAAACACTCTGTATATCTCAAAGTAGTTTATCTAAAGGTTTTTTCAAGTTCTATAACAATAGATTGTACGTAGTATATTATTTCTTTGTGCAATAGCGTTTGCGATAGGAACTCTAATGTTATAGGCTGATTTTCTATTTTATCGCATCTGATACAAATATTTCGCGTTATGCCGTTAACATTCAAAAGATTTATGTTTTTACAAGAGCCTGTTGATTTTTAGTGCAGGTCAAAATGATCGATATTTTTTACGCCTCTAGCATAAGTTAGGTTCATACTGTATTTTTTCATAAATACTTAGTTAATAACTGTACTATACTAGTGGTTCGCCCGAAACTAAAATCTCGTGAGTCTCTGATTAAAACATATAAATATTATTTATTTATTTATTTTAGGCATTATCATTAGACTATCAAAATAGTGCCCAGAAATAACAAACCACACACCTTGACCTACAGTTTCATTCAAATTACAGGTAACGGAAGTTCATGTTTTGTGGTAATCCATTTTTGGGTACAAATTGCAGTTCAGACTTTTGCCTTTATTTGTGTCACTTAAGCTACACGCATACAGTACACAAATTACAGCACTGTGGCGTCACTGGTGTATCCTGTGAATTTTGTCAAAGTTTAGTTTTTATTATGGCTAATAACTCAAAAACTATAAGGAATTTACGAAAGATAAAAACAAAGCCTAAATGTACTAATAAATACCTTTCATTTGACGTCCCACTTGACATAATATATAATTTTCATTTTTACCCCCCTAAAACCCAATATCTTAACACCCCCCCCCCCCCCCCCCATCCCCCACACACACAGGTTTAGCTCATTTAGTCACACCAAAATTGTGGCATCACTACCTACCTATGCATTAAATTTCACAATGCTCGTATCAACGCTTCGAAAGTTATCCTTGGACAAACAAACATCCATACATACATACATACAACGCTGATTTGCCCAAGTTCATTTAGAGATCTCGCTTCGCTCGCTCAACTACTATAGTCTAACTTTTTATTAGCTGCAGTAAAATGACGTTTCTAAATGTCATTCCGTAAAATAATGTTGCCAGCCTAATCTCAATAGGGATGTGATTCAGTTCACAAAAATTAATTAAAAAACATTATTATGACGTTTTTGTTTCATTTTGAATGTACCTCCCTATACTTCCACTAAAAAAGATCAATCCTCTAGTATAGTAATAATATTAGGTTAAAAAAATACATTACAACTTAATATTAAATCTCAAAAAAAAAACCAAACTGATTATTCATTTATGATTCACTCATTTAGCTACATCCCTATTTATTTTTCTTCCAAAACCGGCAACCCACAAAACGTCATTTTACTGCAGCTAATAAAAAGTTAGACTATAGTTTAGAAGTTTTATGTATTACTAGCTTCCACCAGCGGCTTCGCACGCGTTGTTTGTCAACAAAAAGTAGCCTATGTGTTAATCTAGGTGATAATCTACGTACACACCCAATTTCATCGAAATAGGTTCAGTCGTTACGACGTGACGACAAACAAACATCCAAACTTTCGCATTTATAAAATACTAGCTGACCAATCCGCAGCTTTGCAAGGGGAATTTTTAATAAAAACATTACCCTCCTTCTGTGCAGTTGGGTAAAAAGTAGCCTATGTCACCCGGGGATAGTGTAGCTTCCCAACAGTGAAAGAATTTTTCAAATCGGTCTAACTGTTTTTGAGGTTATTCATTACAAACATACCTACACACAAAAATACAAATCTTTCCTCTTTATAGTATTCCTCTTTATTAGTACAGAAGTGTGATTTTTTAGTTGTGTACCTCTAGCTTCCACCAGCGGCTTCGCACGCGTGGTTTGTCAACCAAAAGTAGCATATGCGTTAATCCAGGTTAAAATCTACGTACATACCCAATTTCATTGAAATCCGTTCAGCCGTTACGATGTGACGACAAACAAACAAACAAACATCCAAGCTTTCACATTTATAATATTAGTGTGATTGTTTAGTTGTGTACCTTCCTAGAGGTACCATTTACCATAGTAGACTCACTTCTTATATAATGAATGTCCCTGTAGTTCAGCCTCCAATGATCAAAATACATTTAAATCGTTCAAGCCTTGTAACTTGCCCGTGGCATCTTTAGTGTTTTATTTAGAGACTGTTGATTTCTCTACGATAATTGCTTGTATTTAACACCGTCTATTTTGCGTAACTAAGTTCTAAACGTACAATTTCCATATTGCGTTGTACACACGGCAACACATCAAGCTATACGTTCCAGTATAAGCTGACCTCGCATTGTGTAGGTTTTTCGTAGAATGAGAGGTCAGCTTATACTGGAAATTTATTCCTTGATGTGTTGTCGTGTGCACAAACAATTGCTTTTACAATAACTCGTTACTGAAAATAAAATATCTTACAATATTTAAGCCAGCTGTGATGTATTTATTATTCCATTGTTACTCGCTTAAGAATGCATTCGGCATTTAAGCGCGTCTTTCTGATCCCACAATTGTTTTCCTTTGCCAAAACACTTAATTCAAGGTTAAAACTGTTGCTTTTTAATCACTTTCTTGTCGTAAACGTCGCTGAAAATAAAGGTTTGTTTTAACAACTCTTCCTCGGAGAATCCACAGAATATATAAAACCCCAGAACAAGTGAACGCACTTATTACTGAACTGTCAACATCTACTACAAATAGAGTACGCCGTCATTAGTCAGTCTGTGACTGTCGCCACGCGTGACGTGTTTTACAGTGTTCAATTTAATTGGGTTACGCCTACTTGTGTCGTCCCAACGTCTAAAAATTCAGCTGGGCTCAAAAAAAACAAGATGGGATCACATTTCGTACGTAAGTAGCGCATTTTAATGTTGTGTATTTGATTATTGGATAAATTGTTCGATTTGTAATTGTGGTAAATAATGATACCTCCATTTTGCTGGTGTTGCCAAATATCGGATGTTACTATTTTCCCTACTCTAGAGTTCGGAGTTTAAAAACTTTTATTAGTTGTAGTTCTAAATTATACTAATGGTTTGCCCCGAACTGAGATCTCGCAAATCTCCTAAAAAAACCAAAAATATATTTTTAGGGCGATTTGCGCAATGATGTCTAAACGTATTTAGTGGCTAAATATGATTTAAGAAGATCTCAAATCATACAAATATGTCAAATTTAAACATGTTTAGTCGCTAAATAAGTTTAGGGATCGTTTTGCAAACCGGCCTTAATAATTGACTAATAAAATAGTGCCTATACATTAGTAGTATCTTACCAAAAACATTTAGGTACCCCAAAGTGGGTATATAATGACTAAGCTAGCAAAACTACGCGGGTGGGGGTGAGGTGGGCGCGGCACGCGGGTTTCGTTTTATGGAGACAGCCGACAGCGCACGGCTTACCATCACAGCTGAAAGCGTGTTCTGGTGTTTTATCTATTCTGTGCGAGAATCATAAAGTAACTTTAAGTAAAAATAAGAGCCGAAGACCGGGCTCAGTGGCGCGTATTAACATTAATAATAAATCAATTAATTCAGGCAATTTTAACATAGTTAGAGGATAGTATTAACTTATTCTACGACCCATAAAGATGACCTAAGCATAAAATACAATAATAGAAGATTATTAAACGAGGGGATAAAGCAGTGTCTTACGTCACGGGAGCTATATTGAATCCCGAATGTAACCAAGGATTCTAGAGTTAACTCACGAACGGAGCGAAGGAGTTACTAGAATCCTGAGTACAGAGAGGGATATAAGCACGCCCCAGATACAGACAGCTTTATCCACGATCATACGTAGAATACTCTATTTTTCACACTGTCTGCGTGACAATAAAAACCAAATCTAGGTTAGTTTGATTTATGAATAAGTTCTTATTGTGTGGGTCTCTTTGGTTCAAATTTTAATACAGATGAAGTTCCAAATTCAAATCTAGTGCAACTCCCGAACTCAGCTGTAGGGATTTCATCGCCTGCTTTTGGTGAGGTGTACATGATATTATATAGGTAATATGATATTGTCGAGCAGGTGGTGTAAAAAATATTATAATAAAAACATATGTAGTATTGGGTATAGGGAATGCAATCCCGACTCGAGATTGCAAATTCGAGATCCCGCGGGATTAGGAATATCAATCCCGCGGGATCCCGGAATTTTCGGGATCCCGTCTAGTTTAAAAAAAAATGTTAAATTCGGATGACTGAAAAAGCTAATAACTGCTTGTTTGTGATAGTGAGGTTAACTAAAATAACATATTACTCGAAAGAAAATAAAAATATTTATTCTTTAATCTTACCAACTAAATAATTATCGTCACCTGTCGCTAATATTCGGAAATAGTCGGAATAGTTTTCTAAGGCTGTTTGGCGTTCCTGCCGCTCGCGGCCGTCAGTCAGCGCGCCGCTTGCGCCCCGAGTGGACGTGTGTAGCGTCGCTGACCACTGCCACCCAATCCCGTCAATCTCGAACGGGATCTCGTCATATGATGCGTCGCGATTGATCCCGAAAAATTACACGAGATCTCGCGAGATCGGGATTGCATTCCCTAATTGGGTATGTATTGGTTGATGATGATGTATTTACTTTCATATTATATGTATTTTTTGTATCAGTAGCGTGTTCTTAAATATGAATTAATCTTGTAATTGCAATAACATCAAGCTACAATCAACTTTTACACCAGTAGATCTACAAATACGATTTTTTTGCTGTCAGTTGATGATTGATTTGTGATTCTGATTATAATGAGTAGTTTTAGGCTACATGGAGATGAAACAAGCTTATTACCCCACCTGATGTTAAGTGGTAACCATCGCCTATAACAAAGAATTGCCTCGTAGGTCACGCACCTTAGCCTACAGTGGCCTACAGTGCAATGCCTCATGTGTGTATTTATTAGCGTTTAGCTATGTAGGCATTCAATAACTGTTTGTCTACAGTCAACAACAGTTGTCGATTTGAATTTCTTGTTTTGATTTCACATGTCAGCTGAAATAACGTGATTCATTTTATACTAGTGATTCGCCCCGAACTGAGATCTCGCGAGTCTTCAAAAACACAAAAAAATATATTCTTAACGATGCCTAAACGTATTTAGTAGCTAAATATGATTGAAATAGTTGTCAAACCATACAAATACGTAAATCTTAAACATGTTTAGTCGCTAAATACGTTTAGGGATCATTGCGCAAGCCGGCCTTTGACTGATAAAATAGTGCCACGAAATGATAAACCAACTAACTTGAGCTACAGTTTCATTCAAATTACAGGTAACGGGAGTTAAATAAATAAATAAATATTACTGGACATTTCATATAGCGCTATCTAGCCCCAAACTAAGCAGAGCTTGTACTATGGGAACCAGATAACTGATAGAAAACTTATATACATTTTTTTTGTAAATACATACATATAAAATATAGAGAAACAAACAGACCCGGAACAAAATCTGTAAATCATGCAAACATTTGTTCCGCGGCGGGAATACAACCCACTACCTCCTGCCTCTCAGCCGGCTATTCGCCCACTGCACCACGGAGGTCGTCAACCATGTCGGAGTTCATATATTTTGGTTACTTTTTTGGAATACAAATTGCAATTATTCTGGATTTCAAACTTTTAGTGGACGTAGACTTGTCACTTGATCGGATAGTCCCATTTAGTTTTTTTTTTTACCCCTCTTGAACCCCAATATCTCAACAATCCCCTCACATTTTTAGCTCATTTAGTCACACCAAAATTGTGTCATCACTACTTACCTATGTATTAAATTTCACGATGATCGGATCAACGTTACCAAAGTTGTCCTCGGACAAACATACATACAACACTGATTTGCCCAAGTTGATTTAAAGATCTCGCTTCGCTTCGATCACATATCTCTTTATTAATATCTTACCTTTATTGCTTAATACTTCAGTAATATTCGTATTACTCAATATCAAAATCATCGCAATATATCCGTACACAGTTGAAAGCATTCACTCAGTCAATGGAAGACGGTGATAAAAGGCAACGAATGTTCGTTGCCTTTTATCACCGTCTTCCATTGCCAATTAATTACTGTCATCGAGATCTTCTGTATCATGAAGCGATGAAAACTGTTTGCAGGTTATTTATATAATAAGGACTATCAATGGGTAATAATATTTTTCAAACATTCGCGATCACTGTACACACGGCTACACATCAAGCTATACATTTACGGTATAAGCATTGTGTAGGCTTTTCGTAGAATGAGAGGTCAGCTTATACTGAAAGTGGATAGTAGGGAATGCAATCCCGACTCGAGATTGCAAATTCGAGATCCCGCGGGATTAGAAATATCAATCCCGCGGGATCCCGGAATTTTTTGGATCCCGTCTAGTTTAAAAAAAATGCTAAATTTTGATGACTGAAAAAGCTAATAACTGCTTGTTTGTGATAGTGAGGTTAACTAAAATAACATATTACTCGAAAGAAAATAAAAATCTTTATTCTTTAATCTTACCAATTAAATAATTATCGTCACCTGTCGCTAATATTCGGAAATAGTCGGAATAGTTTTCTAACGCTGTTTGGCGTTCCTGCCGCTCGCGGCCGTCAGTCAGCGCGCCGCTTGCGCCCCGAGTGGACGTGTGTAGCGTCGCTGACCACTGCCGCCCAATCCCGTCAATCTCCAACGGGATCTCGTCATATGATGCGTCGGGATTGATCCCGAAAAGTTACACGAGATCGGGATCCCGCGGGATCGGGATTGCATTCCCTAGTGAATAGCTTGATGTGTAGCCCTGTGTACGTAAGAATTGATTGAAATGTATAAATATAGCGTAAGTACATTTTTAATAGGGTTCCATACCCAAAGGGTAAAGCGGCACCCTATTACTCAGGCTATTACGAGTAATAGAGAGAAGCAGGACATTCTTAGCTGTTTGAAGATTGAGACTGGCTGGTACTTTACCAAATACATTCATCAGATATGGCACAGACTCAAAATTTAGTTCTTGCTATCTATCTATACAAATGCATATGTTTTTAGGGTTCCGTACCCAAAGGGTCAAACGGGACTCATTAAGCTCTTTAAACATTTTTTTTTGTATCTGGTTTAAGAAACGTGGCAAATGATGTATTTTTCTTTTGGCAATAAACATTTTTATCTTTACCTTTAATTAAATCTCAATATATAAAACAAGGATTAGTTATACCATTTATAACCATTAAGAACGGCTGGACCGATTTCTATGAAATTTAGTATACAGATTGATTATGATCGGCATTGAAACATAGGCTACTTTTAACTCGACTTCACAAAAGGAATGTCTGTGCCTACTCTGTGAAGGCTACTTATGTAACATTTGATGTAGTTTTCTTTATTAAAAATTGTTTTAATGTGTTTATATATCAGTTACCTGTAACAATAAGTGCTAGACATTTCCTTTTTTGGACTGCCACGTCTATCATGAAATCTCAGCAAATTAAATTCTCCTCATCTAGTTCCTTCATTACAATCGGATTCCCTGTGCTCTCTTATTAAGCATTCACTTAAATAATCAGTTCATATCTTCGTTTCATTGAGACTTTAATTTTGGGTGAATGACCGTTATTAAATACGTTTTTTTAGTTAGTAATGCTCTTTGATTACTTTTAATAAAGCCTTAAACCACGTTTGACTGGCACGGCAACGAATAATTTTATTGATTAAAATACATCATCATCATCATCATCTCAGCCCACATCCACGCACTGCTAGGTATAGGCTCCTCGTTATCACGCCACTCTCTCCGATCCTGTGCCAAGCGCATCCATTGCCTTCCCGCAACTCGCGCGATGTCATCTGGCTGATGTGCCAACTGGTCTGCGCCCTTCTTGCGGCCACCACTCGGTTGTTGCCCTCATCCATCTTCCGTCTTCCCTTCTTGCCAAGTGTCCAGCCCATCTCCACTTCAACTGGTTGATCCTTCTACCCACATCCACAACTTGGTTCTGCGTCGTATTTCGATGTTGGGTATGTGGTCCAACAGCGAGATGCCTAACATGGCACGCTCCATTGATCTCTGAGCAACTCTGATTTTGTGAACAAGTTCGTTCGTTCGATTAAAATACTTAAAAATACAAAGGCTAACTGAATGCTAATAATCATCTTCCGGATTAGTATTTAGTATTTATTTATTTCAATGCAACATACATTACAGATTTCATAAAAGTAATCTAGTATATCGTAGTATCTTCGAGCAAAAGCCTTCTTGCCTTCCATTATATACTTCAAGTTAAACACTGTTCGCGCAGGTAACTGCTTTTTATTAATATGTTGTGTACACAAGGCTACACATCAAGCTATACATTTCCAGTATAAGCTGACCGCGCTTGTGTAGGCTTTTTGTAGAATGAGAGGTCAGCTTATACTGGAAATGTATAGCTTGATGTGTAGTCGTGTGTATACGTGCTTCGGAATGTTGTCTAGTTTAACACATCCATTAAAACTAAATTACAAATTTAGTTTTAAATTATTTGAATGTGTTTCGTTTAGTGTAACATTACCAATTAAAAAATTGAAAATTATAATAGATAGAATAGATAGATATACTCTTTATTGCACACCCAATAAATATACAATCTATAACGGCACAATGGGTGGTCTTATCGCTAAAAGCGATCTCTTCCAGACATCCTTTGAATAACAAAAATCAATAAAATAAAGACGGTGGCGTACGCGTACCGTTAACAAACATAAACGTAACCAATAAAATACAATATACCTATAGTGCTGGCTTTAAAACGCGTATCTTTTGAATAGGAGTCCAGCTAATTCCTTCATATACTATTCGCCTTCAACAAATCCAAAAACCATTATCTGCTACATCCAATTCTCAATTTACCTTGCCGAAGTAATTATTTCATCGTTAAATGATACGATTACTTTCACTTGCACCTCTTTGTACGTAACAGTTGGGGGTCGATGTTCGAAGTCACCTCGCTTTCGTTATTTGTTTCGATACTTCCTTTGATGCGTATTGGAGCCAAAAACATTTAATTCTGCGATAGGCTGACACAGTTGGCACTGCGCACTACAAAGCGCGACTGACATTCAATTGAAAGAAATTTCAGTTTCACGTCTAATTAAAGCTGGTGATTTCATTATCCGTTGACATCACGTCGGTTTCTGAGAAGGTGCAAATTAAATGAATTTTCAATCGATGGTTCTTAGTCTGCGATTTACTTATTGTTATTCCTTATATTTTTGGATCAAAATCAGAAAAAAAGGAGATCCATTGATAAGTTACTCATTGGTGATTACTCCCTAGTGGAAGCCAATTTTCAGTCTAAAGCACAGACGCCGAGTAGCCAGACTTTCAGTTTTTTACAAGATTCATTTTGGTGAATGTGCGCAAGATCTTCATGACTTTATCCCTGCTGCCCCCTTCGACCACTGGACAAGCAGACGTTAGCTAGCAGTGTTAGCACAAGTAAGGTGTGGAACTCACTTCCGGCGTATGTTTTTCCAAACCAGTATAATCTTGGAGTCTTCAAGTCTAGAGTGAATAGGTTCTTTCTAGGCAAGCGTGCTCTCTTCGATCACACCTTCACTTACCATTAGGTGAGGTGTCAAGCGCTTGAATATCATCAATAAAAAAAAATGCGAAAGTTTGTTTGGATGTTTGTTTGTTTGTTTGTTACTCAATCACGCCGTAACGGCTGAACCGATTTCAATGAAATTTGGTATATATGTAGAGTATAACCTGAATCACCACATAGGCTACCATTTATCCCATAAATCAGTTCCCATGATATAAAAATGGGATGTCAAAGTTTATATATGTATTTTGCAGCCCAGAACAACGCGGGCGAAGCCGCGGGCAACAATTTGTCATCAATAAAAAAAATTAAAATTACCAATATGGTCCAAAAAAATTGCAAGTTTAAGAATCAGTGGGCAGGACACATAGCTATAGACGGTCTCCGACCAGATTGAAAGACGAACTGATACACATTGCTGAAAGCCGGTTCAGGCCGTAGAAGATCGATGTACGAGTATATGGGTGAGCCCTATGCTCAGCAGTGGACGTTCTAAGATCAACCGTGAGGCATCCATGATGATTATTATTCCCAATATTTAATCCGGATCCACGATGTAGCACCCGTGACCATGACACCGTTATATGTACGGCAATGACTTTGGATCATAAATGGATCATTGTGCATATCTGTGCTGATCAGATTGCTGGTAAATTTAGATATCAATCAACAATGTGTGATTCTCACTGAAAATAGATTTGAGCTTATTATTTTTGTAAAACTACAGGATGTTTTCCATCCTCAGATCAAAGACGTTCTTAAAGCGAAAATCATAATTTCGGTTCGTTTATTATTCCGGATGCGTTTCTTTTCTTTAATCTGTAATTGGTTTTATTAGTTGAGCCGTTTCCAAGGGCCTCCGCCGGTAAACGATTGGGAGTTCAGTAAAATACTACTGCTTTAGGGTATTTTTAATTCAATTAGTCCTAATTATTTATGAACAAATATATAACGCTGGATATTTCACAGAGAACTATTTAGCCTTAAACTGAGCAGAGTTTATTCTATCGTAACCAGATAACTGATCGAATACTTATTTATATATATGTATATATATATATATATATATATATATATATATTAATCTTGAATTCCTCATGAATTGAATTAAAATACCCTGAAGTAGTAGTATTTTACTGAACTCCCAATCGTTTACCGGCAGAGGCGCTTGGAAACGGCTCAACTAATTGAGGTATCAAACATTAAAACATAAATATAAGTATTCGATCAGATATCTGGTTACGATAGAACAAGCTCTGCTCAGTTTAGGGCTAAATAGTGCCCTGTTAAATATCCAGCGTTATTTATTTATTCATAAATACGGTACTATACCAATTTCGTATTACCCAGAATTTAGTAATTGCAGTTTAAGGACTTTACAAATTATTTTAAATGATTTGGATCTAGATTTTAAGACTCTACAATTAAAATTATCAAAATTGTTTCTTCCTCTCTCTCTTGATTGTTAAGGAAAGGATTTAAATTAGAAATTTAAGCTGTAGCATATCAATGTTGAAATATGAACGCAGATAACAGAAATAACACAACATAACATGACACCCACCACTCATAATGTACCGCCTAACCCCACACTAGAATTATTTCTGTCCTCAGTGCTAGGAACCACAAGTATCATAGCACCATTTATGACTCAGGCAGTTTTTGTTTTAATGATAATAAGAAATAACAGTGACATGAGGGTTTACACCTGTATGCTTCAAGTTGATGGATGTAGAGCAGTGCATCATCATGCATGCTTATGCTTCTTGGAGATGGAACAAGCTTACGGCCCACCAGGCGATGGTTAAGTGGTAACCATCGCCTTTAGCAGAACTGCCTCGTAGGCTACGCATGTTAGAAATGTAGGTACCCTACGATGTATGTTCAAAAATATTTGAAAAGTTTGTTGTTTGTATGTTTGTAGGGGTTTGTACTTGAAAACTCTTTCACTGATTGAAAGTAATACTATCCCTGAGTGCTATAGTTTTTATATAATTTTTTTTGTTCTCATTGTGATCCGCAATCAGTTGGAGGACTATAGGCGGATGTGTTAATTTATTTGTGGCGTTCGGGATCGAGACATTAATCCTTCTTCCCTACTTTAGAAGCAGCACGCAGGTTGTCCAAGACTCTTTTCAGGCGCTTTGTATCAGAACGATTTTCCACTAGCGCTCTTGCCAGCAGATTATCATGGATTTTTAGGCGATCCAGGTATATTTTCCCTATGAAGCCCGTTTCTTGGTCAATTGTGGGAACTTCTAGGTATGATTTTAGTTTAGGATATTTTATTTTGATAAAAATCTGTTCGAAGCCGGGGCGTTATCAGTTCGCGATGATATTTAAAAAAATGGTTCCTCATATTTATAATTCTTCTTCTTCCTCAGGATCCAGAGCATCGCCAACAATAAGTTTCTGGTGGTGCTCGAGCTGGACGACGTGATCGAGACGGACGCGGGGCTCTACAAGGTCAAAGCTAAGAATAAGATGGGCGAGGTGGCCGCCTCCATCAATCTTAACTTTAGCCGTGAGTATTACTTTCCCCCTCAATATACGTTACATGGACCCTGGTTCGTTGGTCAAATCAAAAATTTTATATTCATTAAAATCACAAGTTTCACTTTGAAATGTCAACTTTACTGCCGCGACCAAGCTAGGAAAGAAAGGCAAGAAACAAGGCTGGTTATTCTTTTTAATTATCCTTTTAGAATACATAACAATAAAGAAAATATATAACGTATAAATTATAACATTTTTGAACGAATTGGAGCAAAAATCCGATATATAATTGTAGGCTTTTTATAAAGATTTTGTTTAGTTACGTTTTTAAATTTATTAATTGTCAATTTATGTACACCATTAGGGAGTTTGTTATAAAAACGTAATCAAATGACCTAAATGCGTTCTGACGTAACAATAAACTTATCTCCGCTTATTAAATTGGCAGTATAAAGTGTTTCGTGCGTTTTTCTCGCGGTTTAATCAATATTGTTCACTGGCTGTTCTCCAGTGGTTTCTATAAGTTGCCTCGTACAGAGCTGCGGTGACTGGCATCTCTAGCTGTTCGGATACCTGGCCCGCATATCGTTTAGGGTTTCTTCCACAAGGTTTTTTACCTACCTTCTCTCTACCTTTCCTTTAATCATCAGAAGCTTTAGATTGTCTAAGCTTCTGCGAGCTATATGCAATATTCGGTGCAGACATGGCGCGGAAAACATTTAGGAACCTTCAAGCTTGAGTTTTCCAGGGTAACTGTATATCTCTGTGGTTATACAGGGTGTTGGTAATATACTGACGATATTCAAGTGACGGTATTTCAAAACATAATAAAAAAGACTTTGCGAAAAAAATCTAGTAGTTATATTATCAAAATTTAAAGAAATCAACTAAGTTTAGGCGGTTAATTCGATATAAAACTTACTGCCTACTCTTGCAATCGACATCCAAAAATAAAAGCCAACTTGATATCTCTTTCGGAAATGCTGCGGGGTTTGGGTTAGAATGGGACAACAAGAGATATCTCGAGATGTCACCAATACAGTATCTGTGGTTAGATGGCAAGCATTATGCAATAACACAACATAAGTTTGATAAAGTGTTTGTGTTTACATGCCAAAATAAATTTCACATTTCTATGGTAAACATTTCACAAATTTATTTATTAAGCTCATCAAAATGATACATAATAACCCCTTCATTTTTGTGCATATATTATCAAACACCCTATATACAGATACGTATCTAGAACTTACTTATCTCTGTTATGTGCCAGTTTTCTTGGCAAATAATCAAATTTTCTCGACATAAAATGACTCTACAGTTAATTTTTGACTCAAATGTTCAGCGTCCATTTCTCACCTTAGAAATATAATTTTTCAGACTGTGAAAGCTTTTAATTAGATAGATAGATATACTCTTTAATGCACACCACATAAAAATACAGTAACAAAGGAAGTATATATTAAATAACGGTACAATGGCGGTCTTATCGCTAAAAGCGATCTCTTTCAGACAACCTTTGGGTGGACAGGATGATAGAAAATCAAAACGGTTGAATTTAGTTATCTATAACATATATTTTTATCGAATTTTGTAATTGTCTAGTAGAATATCTGGACCAATAATATCAATTGCAAAATAGATGTATGTATTTTAATCAATCTAATGGTACTCTTAATATTTTAATGTTTCATTATAATTTTACGATTTTCAAAATCGAAAACAAAGTATAACAACATTTTTTAAAATCTCTTGATACCAACTTTAAGCACTTGTGTCACCGCCGGCGATGAGCGAGAAGCGAGTAGAGCTAAATACTATAAACAAGTTGGCGAGCACCGAGAAGCGAGTGTATAGTTATCTCGCTGGGCTATAAAGCGAGTGAGCGAGTGCGGCGGGCGATATTCATCATCTCACGGCGCGTGTTCTTACCGCCAAGCGAGCATCGCTGAGCGCGTATCGCTGAGCGAGTACCTATCGCTGAGCGAGTGTTGTAGTCGCTGCGACAAAGTAGTGGAACCGGCAGTGTGCACGGCCAGCGATCAACTATTAATATACGTGTCTCTTTTACTGACACGGAATCAGTATCTTTTGTTAGTTTCTTGAGCGAGAAAATAGTTGATAGCTAATCGCTTACTCGCCGGCGGTGAGGTGCATTAAAATCGTCAAACATAACAGATTTCCCATACATTTCTAATTGAACTGAACGAAAGCCGACAAAGAAAAACAAATAATTGTCAACAGTAACGCAACACCTGCCAAGGTATCGCAAATAACAGCATTAGTCATAGGTAAAAATCTTCGAACCCACACGAGGTTTGAGCCAAAACATGTCCGTCACATTATCTCTAGAATTCACAGTTAGATACGTCATCAATCACAAATTAAATAATCCTACGCTTCAAATAAGTAAATTCATCAATGTCTATGAATCTATAGAATGTTGGCTGAAAAAATTGGCATGCGCATGAGACGGAAATCGATCATTGAAATGCATAATAGCCGAAGGAATTTAAAGCGTGTGATACTATTGACGACCTCTATGGTGCAGTGGGCGAATAGCCGGCTGAGACACAGGAGGTAGCGGGTTCGATTCTCACCACGGAACAAATGTTTGCATGATCTACAGATATTTGTTCCGGGTCTGGTTGTTTCTCTATATATTATAAGTATGTATTTACCAAAAAAAAATGTATATAAGTATTCTATCAGTTATTTGGTTCCCATAGTACAAGCTCTGCTTAGTTTGGAGCTAGATAGCGCTGCGTGAAATGTCCAGCAATATTTATTATTTTATTTATTATTTACTATATAAATAGTGGATTATTAATATTGCAAACATTTTCTCTTTTTACTCGATTACCGCAGGAGGGTTATGTTTATCGCAGATGTAGTATGTACGTCTGGATTGATATAGACAAATGGTGTGTTGAATGAAGTGTTGAAGAAAAAGCAGGAAGGCCTTTTACACGATACCAGTGCTATAGAGATATTTGTGTTGATGTTATTGCTGTTAAAACTATCATCGTCTTGAGTAGGTACCACTGAAGTATGTAATTTAATTTAATCGTTGTTTTTTTTATTTATATTTCTTTATATTAGACTTTTATTTATATTATTTTGTTTGTTTTGTTATTCTGTTCTTTTAAACATAACAAATCCGCAACTAGTAAAATGGCCTTAACGGAAGACCAGCACTGGTTGTTGCAACTAGCACATGCTGAGTTATGGACCTTTTTGCAACTATATTTTGTGTATAAATTAAGTTATTTTTTTTACTTTACTTTTTTTTAATAGTTTTTTTTATGTATTAACTTTAAGTATGTTACAAATAAAATATTATTCTATTCTATTCTAACAGCTCAGCTCGAAAGTAACAGGATACAAGTTGGCAGCGACTTAGAACATATTTCTCGCACATGTGAACGTTTTTAGTCAAATTATAAAGAAACAGAAAAAAGATAAACACAGAAGATACGATTATTATTATTATTAATTCAAACAGTATTCTCTATTTTGGTCTACTGTGGACCAATCCTGTAAATTGGCATCAATTTCGTCCCTCCATCTTCTCCGCGGTCTGCCACGAGGTCGTTTCCTATTAGAGGCGACCACTCTGTGTTGGCTTTAGCCCATAACGGATCCGACATGCGGCAGACATGGCCCGCCCAATCCCACTTCAGTCTTACCCGCTTGCTGTCCTACATCCGCGGTTTGCGTTTTAGAGCGTAGTATACTGTTACGAACATACGTATAAATTAAATAATTGTTGGCACTTATATAACAAACACAGGATCATACCAGCATAAAGATATATTACTTGGCTGACGGTTGAAAGCATGATGAATTTCTGAATTATAAATAAATAAATAGCACCTTGAAGGCAATATGGTTAACGTTATTTATGTGATAACTATCTATATGCATTGTAATACATGCGTGCCTATATTAAACTGCAGGGGTGGTTGATATTATTCTTTGGTATAAGTGCCCGGCAAACGCCTAAAACTCTGCCTAAAACTGTTCACTATGGTGTCTGCATGTTTTTTTGCTGCAACTTGCCCCTGAACAGAAACCAGTGGACACTGTTTATATGTGGCATGCTCTTACTCTGTTTACAGTCTGTCTTAGGCATTATAGAGGATGCTTTGTTACCCAGCTAGTGCTAATACTTGCCACTAGACACTGTATATATAATATAAACTTCAATGATAAATGAAGGCCTCAGATTGAGCAAGCGGTTACTCTGCCTACAGTCTGTCCCAGGCATTATGGAGGCTGCTTTTTTACCCAGCTAGTGCTAAAACTTGCCACTGGACACTGTTTAAATCATCTTCAATGATAGATGAAGGCCTCAGATTGAGCAAGCGGTTACTCTGCTTACAGCCTGCACCAGGCAGTATGGAAGCTGCTTTTTTACACAGCTAGTGCTAAAGCTTGCCACTGGACACTGTTTAAATCATCTTCAATGATAGATGAAGGCCTCAGATTGAACAAGCGGTTACTCTGCTTACAGCCTGCACCAGGCATTATGGAGGCTGCTTTTTTACCCAGCTAGTACTAAAACTTGCCACTGGACACTGTTTAAATTATCTTCAATGATAGATGAAGGCCTTACATTGAGCAAGCGGTTACTCTGCTTACAGCCTGCACCAGGCATTATGGAGACTGCTTTTTTACCCAGCTAGTGCCAAAACTTGCCACTGGACACTGTTTAAATCATCTTCAATGATAGATGAAGACCTCAGATTAAGCAAGCGGTTACTCCACTAACAGCCTGCCCCAGGCATTATGGAGGCTGCTTGTTTACCCAGCTAGTGCTAAAACTTGCCACTGGACATTGTTTGAGTCATCTTCAATGATAGATGAAGGCCTCAGATTGAGCAAGCGGTTACTCTGCTTACAGCCTGCACCAGGCATTATGGAGGCTGCTTGTTTACCCAGCTAGTGCTAAAACTTGCCACTGGACACAGTTTGAGTCATCTTCAATGATAGATGAAGGCCTCAGATTGAGCAAGCGGTTACTCCGCTTACAGCCTGCCCCAGGCATTATGGAGGCTGCTTGTTTACCCAGCTAGTGCTAAAACTTGCCCCTAGACACTGTTTGAGTCATCTTCAATTATAGATGAAGGCCTCAGATTAAGCAAGCGGTTACTCTGCTTACAGCCTGCCCCAGGCATTATGGAGGCTGCTTTTTTACCCAGCTAGTGCTAAAACTTGCCACTGGACACTGTTTAAATCATCTTCAATGATAGATGAAGGCCTCAGATTGACCAAGTGGTTACTCCGCTTACAGCCTGCCCCAGGCATTATGGAAGCTGCTTGTTTACCCAGCTAGTGCTAAAACTTGCCACTGGACACTGTTTAAATCATCTTCAATGATAGATGAAGGCCTCAGATTGAGCAAGCGGTTACTCTGCTTACAGCCTGCACCAGGCAGTATGGAAGCTGCTTTTTTACACAGCTAGTGCTAAAACTTGCCACTGGACACTGTTTAAATCATCTTCAATGATAGATGAAGGCCTCAGATTGAACAAGCGGTTACTCTGCTTACAGCCTGCACCAGGCATTATGGAGGCTGCTTTTTTACCCAGCTAGTACTAAAACTTGCCACTGGACACTGTTTAAATTATCTTCAATGATAGATGAAGGCCTTACATTGAGCAAGCGGTTACTCTGCTTACAGCCTGCACCAGGCATTATGGAGGCTGCTTTTTTACCCAGCTAGTGCCAAAACTTGCCACTGGACACTGTTTAAATCATCTTCAATGATAGATGAAGACCTCAGATTAAGCAAGCGGTTACTCCACTAACAGCCTGCCCCAGGCATTATGGAGGCTGATTGTTTACCCAGCTAGTGCTAAAACTTGCCACTGGACATTGTTTGAGTCATCTTCAATGATAGATGAAGGCCTCAGATTGAGCAAGCGGTTACTCTGCTTACAGCCTGCACCAGGCATTATGGAGGCTGCTTGTTTACCCAGCTAGTGCTAAAACTTGCCACTGGACACAGTTTGAGTCATCTTCAATGATAGATGAAGGCCTCAGATTGAGCAAGCGGTTACTCCGCTTACAGCCTGCCCCAGGCATTATGGAGGCTGCTTGTTTACCCAGCTAGTGCTAAAACTTGCCCCTAGACACTGTTTGAGTCATCTTCAATTATAGATGAAGGCCTCAGATTAAGCAAGCGGTTACTCTGCTTACAGCCTGCCCCAGGCATTATGGAGGCTGCTTTTTTACCCAGCTAGTGCTAAAACTTGCCACTGGACACTGTTTAAATCATCTTCAATGATAGATGAAGGCCTCAGATTGACCAAGTGGTTACTCCGCTTACAGCCTGCCCCAGGCATTATGGAAGCTGCTTGTTTACCCAGCTAGTGCTAAAACTTGCCACTGGACACTGTTTAAATCATCTTCAATGATAGATGAAGGCCTCAGATTGAGCAAGCGGTTACTCCGCTTACAGCCTGCCCCAGGCATTATGGATACTGCTTTGTGTTTTTGACTAATTAATGATATCTACTAACCAAAAAGCAGCCATTTATCAGAAGTAATGTTTGGACTTCTCTCTGATCTCTGTTCTTCACAACGATGAGATCTGAGGAAGACCATCCTGTAGATAAAGCTAAAACACGTAGTTTCAGTTTGGTTAAACGATCTATAAAATGAAATGAATATTATTTGGCACGTCATACATAAAGGACTGTGGAACGCCTTACTTTTGTCTATAAGGTAGTCCCAATCTCTCCTCATTTTCAAAGTCAAGGTGTACAACCATTTCCATGCGTTGTCTCGTAACTGCTAGTTAGTGTTTATGTTATTTATCCTCCATAAATAATAACAAATATTGCTGGACATTTCACACAGCGATAACTGATAGAATACTTTAATAAATTTTTTTGTAGTGTAGTTTAATAACATGTATATTATTTGTTTGTATTTAAGTTTATGTTTATTAGTATAATCAATAGGTATACTTTATTTCGTGGGTTCTGTTTATGTATGTACTCTTACACCGCCATCTTTTGATTTTTGTTTAACCTGTCCATCCAAAGGTTGTCCGGAAGAGATCGCTTTTAGCGATAAAACCACCCATTGTACCTTTATTTATTGTTTATTTCCATTGTTACTGTATTTTTGTTTGGTTTCATTCATTCATTCATAAACGAAACACAATAAAAGATCATAAAATACATAACCTTGACTTCTAGTTCGAAAAAGTAGGTACTCAAGTAAGTAAATAATATATTATTTTCAATATAAACGTAATATATTTACAATAATTTGTGAGTTTTTGAGTGTTCCGATATTTCGGAACAGTTCATGCGCCATTATAGAGATAAAAACTCATGGTAAGGCCACTTTTTTTCTATAAAATAGAGTTCATAAACTATGTTAATTTCCAAAGTAAAATATCTCCACTAAAGTACCTCAAAACCTCATACGCGATATAATGAACTTCCACGAAAAATAACCACGAAACATGTGGTTCCGAAAATCTCGGTTTTATTTCTAGATATCACTGTGCTTATACCAAATGTTTATGTCTGGGAGCTACACGTTTATCACGCTGGCGTTCGAATGATCTGCTATATACGTTTATTTTTATAAACTAAAGTTTTACTGGTGCACCTGGCAACAGTTTTAAATCATAAACTCTTTCTCATGGTCGGTGTTGTGCAATAACATAATTGTTATAGGACCAGAGATGGGTAATGGGTAAAAACCCATTCTACCCATTTGGGTTATAACCGGGTGATTTGGGTTTTAACCCATTTTCACCAATTTTGCTAGGTGAAAATGGGTGTTTGGCTATTTTAATGCCAAAGTTAAAATAAGGTAGGTGCCCACTTTGGTAGGTACCTACTAGGTACGTAATTAAAATATTAAATTAATAGTAGCGTTCTAATAGACACTTAAAGCTGGAAAGTTAATAAAAGTCGGAATTAAATTTAGATCGATTTACTACTAAATAAAACTTCTTTACGCACACTTGACTTGGCGAATTGCTATAGATAAAAAAAGAATTTACGACGTTTCGTATTTTGAATCTACCATCTTCAATTTACGTAAAAGTTCAGCAATTCCACAACAGATGGCAGGCATCAGCAGAAAATAACTTATGTACTTAATGTATGCTCCTCAAAATAAGGTTGACATTTTCTTTTTATTTTTCTTTCTTGGCGTCGCACGTTTTTGTGCATTTGCCATTGGCAAATAAAAAAATAGGGAAACAGAATAGACATGACATTTCATTAAAACATTATTTTTACCACTACTCAGCCAGTGCGGTGACACAAAATACTGTCATTATCGATTTGATCCGATTTTGGATTTGATTAAAATGTTATCGGATACAAAAGGGTGCTGTTATTTATAATCTAAGGATAATCTAGTTCAATATTTGACTAAAACTTTCTAAGATTATTATTATTTATCTACAGAAATGGAACTAGTTTTTTGCGAAGATCATGATGTAAATAATAATGCGCATGAATAAATATATGTCGTTATTACCAGTTGAAAACTAAAAGACGTAAGTTTTATTCGTCCTTTTTACAAGTAAAGTAAAGTTCCATACAGCTATCTGACAAATAACACCATACAAAAGTTGTTACTTTTTGAGGTTACCCGATGACACAAACATAGACTCATAAATTACCAGTACAAGTTATAATTTTAACAACCCTTCATTTTGGTAAGGGGTAAAACCATTTGATGAACGTTTATTAATTTTTGTGAGAATTTTAATATAAATAGCAGAGATCGATAAAACTGCTATCGCATTAGACTACATCACTAACTGAGTAGCTGAGAATATTCCAGAACGCATATTTCCTATCCCAAATTAGCCTAAGTTATACAAACTGCAAAAAAACACTCCTTCATGCTTGTACAATGGAGTTAATTTTGCTATAGATAAAAAATGTATTTACGACGCTTCTATTTCGAACATACCAGCTTTGACTTACGAAAAAGTTCAGCTATTCCACAACAGATGACAGGCAGCAGCAGAAGATAACTTATGTACTTACTGTATGCGCCTCGAAATAAGGTTGACATTTCCTTAAAACATTATTTTATACATATATTATATAGTATCTTTCAAACTTTCGCGATCACTGTACATAATTATTGATTAAAACGGGTATTTATCGCGTATATACCTTTTTTATTTCATGACTGTTGCAACACAGCCGAAACGTCGGGATAACAAATAAAAAAGGTACATACGCGATAAATACCCGTTTTAATCAATAATTATATATATAATAATTATATATACAGCGTGTTTTTTTAACTGTAACAGTACGGCAGCACCCATAACCAGAGGAGATACAGTTGCAGTTTCTTTTAAAACATCAGCTTGTTTTCGAAGAAAACATTTTTACATTAAAATTTTTTTGGTCAAGTGTGAGTAGCGCCTTAAAATGAATCAAGTTGGTATTTTTTTTATGCTGATCGATGCAGTCCTTTGGATCATTTTATTGTATCAGATGAAAAAATCTGAACAGCGGAAAATAGTCAAATTTGATAAAATTGTTTCTCATACAAAAGGACAAAGCAAAATACCTCCAACAAACATTTTATTACATTCTAATTGCACATTAAAGAAGTATTAATACTGTAGCGATTATGAAGTTTAGGAACTCCATGCTCTCATGAGCAATTCAAAAACATTTCGTATTTCAGAAGTCCGACAGATGCAAGAACCATGTTCGAAATTCAAAATTGTTCTGTTGTTAAGACGCTACTCACGCTTGACCAAAAAAAAATTAATGCCAAATTTTTTTTCTTCGAAAACGAGCTGATGTTTTAAAATAAACTTCACCTGTATCTCCTCTGGTTATGGGTGCTGCCGTACTGTCCCAGTTAAAAAAAACACTCTGTATATAAATATACATACATATAGATGGAGCTAAAGAAGTTTAAAGGTACCTAGGTACTTTATTAGTCGTCATTGTTAATAATTACTACTTATTTCATTTTCACCCGCTCAAACAACCCAGTGGGTGGAATGACTTGGGTGATAATTGGGTTTTAACCCACTCATGTCTTTGAACCCGGGTGGTTACCCATCTCTAGATAGGACTAGTTGACAGTCCCAAGTACTTACATATATCGTATATTATTTTTCTGTCAAGCTTTTAATTGATTGATTGAAAATACTTTATTGCACTTATAAAACTAGTACAAAGGCGAACTTAATGCTAAAGAGCATTCTCTTCCAGATAACCTTTGCATATCTATCCTAATTTATACTTATATCATAAAGAGGAAAGATTTGTATTTTTGTGTGTGTATTTTTGTAATGAATAAACTCAAAAACTACTGTGCCGATTTCAAAAATTCTTTCACCATTGGAAAGCTACATTCACCTTGAGTGACATAGGTTATATTTATTATTATATAAGATTAGGGATTTTTACTAAACTTAAGTAACGTAACCCAAGGTATAAAAAAGTGACCTAAAACGTTTTTCGTCGCATGCGCTGCGAAAACTATTGATGATAGAACAAAAGTATGTTCTACAATATTAAAGTACATATCAATATCTAAAAAATACTTACAAATACCATATATCCAACTATTATCGTTATGTCACAATAACCACTTTTTACATTTTAAAAGTTGATAGAAATACCGACTAAAATTATTAATATTGTAAAAGGAAAGATTTGTATTTTTGTAACGAATAAAATCAAAAACTACGGGACCTATTTAAAAAAAAATTCCATTATTAGAATGATACATTATTCCTGAGTAACATAAGTTGCTTTTTATCCGAATGCGCAAAAAGAGGATAATGTTTTTTATTGACAAACCATGCGTGCGAAGCTGCATGCAGGACAGCTAGTTGTAGATAAGATGTGTAGAGGGGGCACAGGAAAGGGAACTAATGAAAACTTTGACAGGACTAATAAAAATAGCATAATATAGGTACATACTACATAAATAAACCTACTTAAATACTTTATATGATAGGCTAAACTATATCAATATCAAATAAAAATACAAACTTAACAATAGAAGAATTGATTAGGAAAAATTAAGTTGCTCATTTTTGGTCGGTTTGTCCGAGATGGTGTGCCGGTTGTGCCTATAGATTCTCAGTATGAATTCTTCCACTGAAATAGCCTCGAAATAGTTTGGTGGCATATTATTCCAGAGACTTAAGCTTGGAACTGAATTTGCTCCAACTTTGTCCGTTCGATCATGTAGTATAATAATATTAATCATTTAATTCATTCTAAAATAAATATAGCCACATTATAGTAAATAACTTGTCCTACGGCCCATAAAGATCCTTAGCTTAAAATACAAATTATAATAAAAACTTATAATTATTTACTACATAACATTTGTAACCCAGTCGGGTTTGTTGCTTATATCGTCCCGCAAAGAAGAGGTGTAAATTTACAACAAAACGTAAATGCGCACCGTAAGATTATGTCACGCCGCACGGGAGATACCATAGTCATTTGTCGTTTACCCTATCATCCACGCCAATACAAGTTTGTCGTCATTCGCTGTCACTCTTCTTGTGGTTATACAACTTCACTCTACGTCGTATCTCGGTATCTCGTCCTCAAAAAGTTCGTCGACAACATACGCACGCGCTGGAATGTCAAATTATGGTGCAGGTTAGCACAGGTAGATATAAAGCGATATCTCTATTTTGCACGAAAAACAAGTAGAAATAATTTTATCACGTTGCGCATGTTAGTTCTACTGAGGGCTTAGCCAAGGTCCGAAAATTTATGGGATGTAACACTATGGAAATATCACGTGATATATCGACAACAAATCTATGCAGAAATCGAATCGATTCGAAGCGAATGTAACTTGGCTACTGGCCCCGGTGTCCAGTGATTTTCTTCACAATTTCTCGAAGCGCTACTCGTAGTGTAATTTCCTGAGACGTTCTTAACAGATCTCAGGGATTAGCCAAGTTACATTCGCTTCGAATCGATTCGTTTTCTACATAAGTTTGTTATCGATATATCAAGTGATATTTAAATAGCATGTGTCAATCACATACATTTTCGGACTTATCGACTAGCGTCATCGCTAATCGAATGTATCTTGGCTAAGCCCTCTGTTAAGTTAACCGACGTTCCTCTCGGACAACTTGGTACATTACTTAGATAGTGACCGCTAGTGATATGTTCGACGCGATTGCTTGCCTCGAGGACGCTTACATATGCCGACATGTCAGAGGGTTTCAACGGCCTAAAAACTCCGACATAGTTATTAGCCACTACGTAGCTCATGCAAATTACTTAGATTGTTTTTTATTTTATTTTATTTATTGAAGAGACCAACAGCTATAAATTATAACACAAAGTGTCTTAAATAACTAGTTATTGAGATTATACAGCCAATTACAGGTATCTCTCGATAGAACTAAATTATCATAAAAAATCATACAACAGAGAATACCTAATTTAGATTTTGTTAACCATATATTTAGATAAAAGTGTAATAAATTTATGAGTGGCAAATAATTTACAGGACGTTTCCTAGTGAGAAAGTTAATATAAGTCTAGTAAGATATTTAAGTTTAAAACATTATTTGGCTATATATATAGGGTGTTTAATAATATATGCACAAAAATTAAAGGGGTTATTTTGATGAGCATAATAAATAATTTTGTGAAATGTTTACCATAGAAATGTGAAATTTATTTTGACATGTTAAAACAATCACTTTATTAGACTTACTCGTATGTTATGCTATTGCATATTGCTTGCTATCTATAGTGTGACCATTAGTGCTGTGCACTCCCTGAGGTATGCGCGCGGCGAGACGGGGGGGAGAATCGGCTGCTGCGCTCTGTCAGTTCGCCGTCAACGCTCGTGGCGGCAGGTAGTGTTATTTGTATCGGACTGTCTATGTCAGACGCACATGAGATAGACAGACCAATACAAATAACACTACCTGCCGCCACGAGCGTTGACGGTGAACTGACAGAGCGCAGCAGCCGATTCTCCCCCCCGTCTCGCCGCGCGCATACCTCAGGGAGTGCACAGCACTAATGGTCACACTATAATCACAGATACTGTATTGGAGACGTCTCGAGATACCTCTTTTTGTCCCTTTCTAACCCAAAACTCGCAGCCATTTCCGAAAGAGATATCAAAACGGTTTTATTTTTCGATGTCGAAGGCAAGAATAGACAGTAAGTCGTATATCGAATTAATCACCTAAACTTAGTCGATTTTCTTTAAAATTTGATAATAAAAGTAGTAGTTTTTTTTTTCGAGAAATCTTTTTTTATGATTTGAGAAACCGTCACTAGAATATCGTCCGTATATTACCAAACACCCTATATAACTGTCTGTCCATGATAAAGCAATTTACGGAAAAAGTATAAAGATTAAATAACGCTAATAGAATACGATAGGAAAACCATAGAACCAACTAACACCATGTTCCGCAAACGAGGAGTTAAAGTGTAGGTACTTAATTACTAGGGCATAACACCCAACCAGACACTAAATTTTGTCTCTCGTAGTACAAAAGATACAAGAGTTCGGTGCTCCGTGTCAAGTATGACAAGTATAATGCCCATAATTTTTATTCCGATACGATTGTTTGCTGTTATTGAATACTAGCTGACCAATCCGCAGCATCGCACGCGTAGTTTTTCAATAACAACATTACCCTCCTTCTGTGCAGTTGGGTAAAAAGTAGCCTATATTACTCGAGAATAGTGTAGCTACCAAACAGTGAAAGAATTTTTTAAATCGGTCCATTAGTTTCGGAGTCTATTCAATACAAGCAAGCCAATAAATTTTTCCTCTTTATATTATTAGTAAAGATTATACACAGTACAAATTATATTTATTAAAACATTCTTAGCACAGTTAGTACTTTTAAGATTCGGTGAAAAAATGTATATTACATTTTTTTAACGTAGCTAAAAATGTATTATCAATAACAGTGTAATAACTTGTGACAATACAATAATTCATTAAATTTAACTTTTCAGCCGCTGACGAAGAAAAACAGAAGTGAGTATTTTTACTTTAATTTTTCACAATAGTTATGCCAAATCATTTCTTTCTAATCTGGTCCTGTTTTTTTACGAAACTATTTTTACTCTATAGTAAAAATATAAATATATATATATATATATATATATAGTTATAAATCACTCTATAGTATGTGTGCCATTTTCAATCTAGAAACAAAACGTTTTTTAAAGCTTTAAGTTTAATCTTTGCTATATCAATGTTAAATATAATTTAGTTTCAACTTTGTTAATTTTAGTCAACACCTGAGTCGATAGAACCTCATGAATTAACTAGTTAATAAACTCAATAGAAAACAAAATTACTGATTTATACGGGTTCAGTTTGATTATATTTATCGTTTATTTTTTATCCCAACGTTATATTCGTATTTTGATAGCAATATAATAGACACATGCTAATAATTACACAAATATATATATATATGTATAAATTTTTAGTTACATAACTTTAACTAAAAATACTACCGCAATGAGTCGGACTACCCCCTAATGGAATATCTTCATAGATATACATCTGGGGATTAATAAAGTCAGGAGTATATGACATAACTTCTTTTATTCTTCCATTTTTACAATTTAATTCCAGACAAGTGGACGGTAAAGCGCCTACGTTTGCGCGCAAACCGGCCATCCGACAGGAGGATGATGGCAAGCGGCTCATTTTCGAGTGCCGGATCGAGGCCGAGCCTGTGCCCAGCGTTGCCTGGTTCCACAACACTGCGGAAGTCAAGCTTGATGCTAGGCACAAGGTGAGTGCTCAAAAACCATTAACGTGCTGTAATTGATAAGTTTTTAATCTCTCCTAGCTGACTCGATATCGACCATAACCTTTGAAAATCTATTGTTTTAATCCGGGTTTTGACAGGTTAAGAGCATATCCTATGTCGGTTTACCAAGGTTTACAAGGTCTAATATACGGCTACTAAATACATTTTCACTAAACTAGCGTAGAGTGACTGAGAAAGAACCAAAATGAACCCTTATTGTGATCATCTCTTTATTATGTGTCATAACATTTTTATGTGTGTCGATAACCTTTTTTCGCAGGACAGTTTCAAATATTATATTTTGCCATAGGGCAAACATTATGGCACGTAAGCCTTAGGGTGTAAGCCTCACACTTAGCCCGGTTTGCACAGCGATCCCTAAACATATTTAGTGACTAAACATGTTTAAATTTGACGTATTTGTATACGTCTTTAAAAACTCCAGACATCATATTTGTGGTTAAATAGTTTATTCCCAAAAGAAAATATAAATTTCAGTTCATGAGAAACAATAGGTTTAAACTTACGTTAAATATTTAGCCACTAAATACGTTAAGGTATCGTTGCAAAAGTCGTCCTTAGTGTAGCAGACAAGGAATATTTGCTTGACGACCTACCTGTTAAATGTCCACTGGAATTATTTCAGTGGACATACAGAGAAACATTTGTTGCTAAGTACCTTATATCCATCATCAGCCAGTGCAATAATGTCTTGGTTTCTGTGCCAAAACATAAAAGATACATTGAAGATGTGAAAGTAAAAATAACAGTTACTGCTACAGGTGTCCTGGTTTTAAAAGTGTTTCAAGATGGCCTTGACCCCAATAGAGTTGGCTAGAACAGACGCCAGCTGACATGGTGACCTTTTGTCCTAATTCTGTAATATATTTTACATCATGTGTACGTTTTATCAAACGCTTTATTTACTTGGTTACATTTTTATTTCATTCATCGTTATTTCTGTAATAATAAATTAACTTACGGCAGTTACGATTGTGTTAGGTACATTAAATTCTTCAGTTATTTTCTTAACAACTTTTTTAATTTGTTGTTTATTCGGGTTGCTGTTTTTGTTGAGAACTTTGACTTAGCGTTTCAATATTAGATCAGTGTATGTACAACAATACTTTTTCAACAATAACAATTATTTTATTTATCAATCAACTTTTATGATTTTATCATCATCATCATCATCATCATATCAGCCGTAGGACGTCCACTGCCGGACAAAGGCCTCCCTCATTGATCTCCAGGAACTGCGGTTGGAAGCGGCCTGCATCCAACGCCGACCTGCGGTTCTTACCAAGTCGTCTTCCCATCTTGAAGGTGGACGTCCTACGCTGCGCTTGCCGGTCCGTGGCCTCCATTCGAGAACTTTCCGGCCCCATCGGCAATCTGTTCTGCGTGCTATATGGCCTGCCCATTGCCACTTCAACGTGCTAATCCGTTGGGCTTTGTCGGTGACTTGAGTTCTCCTACGTATCTCCTCATTTCTGATTCGATCCCATAGAGAAACCCCGAGCATAGATCTCTCCATAGCTCGTTGAGTGACTTTGAGCTTATTCATAAGACCAATAGTGAAGGACCACGTCTCGGTTCCATATGTCATCACTGGTAACACACACTGATTGAAGCCTTTCCTCTTAAGCTTTGCAACGTCTTTTCGTCCAACATACCTCAGTGCCTTATGATTTTATACGCGAGATAAATAAGACTATCTTTTAATACAGTTGTGAGGAGCTTTTGCCAGGTGCCCTGTTTCTACTGCTATTGGTTCTCAAAACCACCAAGCCTGTTACTTAATGGCACAATGAACGATCAAAACGAAACCCTAATTTGTTTTAAAGAAACATACCGATTCTTTCTTTTTTCTAAATTTCAGTTGACAGTAAGCAAAGATGGTAAATCCTACCACGCCTCTCTGGAGATCAGCAATGTGACAGTGGAGGACGCTGGCAAGTACAGGGTGACGGCCAAGAACGAACTCGGCGAGAGTAACGCTACGATCAGCTTAAACTTCGACAGTAAGTACGGTTTTTCTAAAGTTGTTTTAGAAAATAATAGTAAGATGTAGTTAGTAAAATTGGCTTTGTATATCAAGAATTTTTTTATGATTGGATAATATATATTACATATTATATAACAAATGTATATACCTGGTATTGGAAAAAAACCCTTGTAAGATATATTAAAAAGATGATTATACTTATTAGATTTTACGTTAAAAACATGCTTTATGTTGTTTAACCTTAGCTGTTTATTGTGTGATCCTAATGCACTAGATAGATGTAATTATCACGTCACGTACGTAGATATTGCAGCAAAGCTTTTGTGATCATCGACTAATTCAGTTACTCTACATAATACACTGATATTTTATAATTTTAAGATGTTTTCTTAGTTTTGTATTGATTTAGTTAGGACACACGCTTGACACTACACTTGCTACACTACACATACATACAAACCATATTCAGAGATTACTCATCAATATCAAGTTCTTTATCTAATTTTGTAGTTGCATGTATCCTTAATTCTAATGCATCATGTTTATCAATATTACTATCACCGTTATTTGTAACAACCCCTGTATCAATTCAGCTTTTTACTAATGTAACCCATGCTATTTTGTAGTTAGACATAATCTGCAATTTCTGTGCTTTAGCGACTGCACAAGTAACACAATAATCAAAGCAACTGTCATGCGTACGGTTTGTTAGACTGAACGTAGACTGAGGAAAATTATACACGAATAATCCAAAACAATATATTATGTATTTATTCGATATCATTATCTATTTCTTTTGCATTCCTCAATTAATAACTCTCTTTGAATTTGATTGCGGATCTTTATAATACACAAAACTAAAAGAAAACATCTTAAAAATGATGATCAAAATAACGTAATGAAAATTGTGAACGCTGCAAATCTTCGTGTACGTGATGAAGTTTTCAAGATAATAATATTTAAATTGCTGAAATAGGCGACGAAGCGCCCGTACCTGAGGACTTTATCAAACCGACATTTACGGAGAGACCCGTCATCAGGCAATCGGATGATGGTACCAAAATCACGTTCGAATGTCGATGCGTTGGCAAACCGAAACCAACCGTCACATGGTAAGAACACAGAAAATATTTAACTGCACTGCACTCCAACGCAGTAACAACATTAACACTCATACTCGCTGATTCAGGTACCATGGAAAGAAATTAATAAAAGAAAGCAGTAGATACAAAATATCGTTAGAAGAGGATCAAACTTTATACCACATGGCGCGGCTCGAAATAATAGGCGTTGAGAATTTGGACAGAGGGGAGTACAGAGCTTTAGCGAAAAACAAGCATGGTGAAGGCGTGGCCAAGATTAACCTAAATTTTGAAGGAAGCGGAAAACCTAAGTAAGCTAATGAACCATATTCATTTAGTGACGATGGTAATGGTAGTGTTTTTGCTAAACCTTTTGTCTTTTAAACAGAATACCAGATGGTAAAGCACCGAGGTTCCCTAAAAAACCAACGATTAGGCAAGAAGGAGATGTGTTGATAATGGAATGTGTACTAGAAGCATATCCCGTTCCGGACATCAATTGGTTCCATGGCGACAAGGAAATAAAAGATGGAGCAAAAATGAAGATGTCCAGAAAAGCGATAGGAAAAGATACATTTAATCTGACACTTGAAATATTAAGTCCTACTAGGGAAGATGGTGGAAATTATAGGTGTAATGCCTTCAACTTGTTTGGTGAGAGTAATGCCAACATTGCTCTCAATTTCCAAGGTAAAAGGATCATAATATCTAACCCAAAATTAGTCAAATAAAATTTTAAAATAATTATGATAATGTACGCATACAGTAGCAGGAGCATGCAAAGCTTTCGGCTTTTGGGCAGCATGGCAAGCTTTTAAATTAAGCCAAGATCCAATAGTAATGTTCAATTTATTCATTTAGGTGGGGATGACGAGAACGGTTTCGCTCCGTCGTTCATCGAGAAACCTCGAATCATTCCCAACGAAGATGGCACACTCATCACTATGCGTTGTGTCTGCAAAGCCAAACCGGCGGCTGAAGTCACGTGGTACCGAGGCACAACGGTCATCAAGGCTAGCAGTAAAATAGAAATCAAATCGAAAGTTATCGAAGAAGATGTATACGAGTTGGTGTTGCTTCTAAGTAACCCTTCGGCAGCGGATGGTGGTGCTTATCGCTGCCATGTAAGGAATGAGTTTGGAGAAAGCAACGCTAACCTCAACCTCAATATTGAGGCCGAGCCGGAACCAGAAGGTGAAGGCCCGACATTTGTCGAGAAGCCAACGATCCAATCAAAGGATAATGGTAAATTAGTTATTATGGGATGCAAGGTCAAAGCTAGCCCGAGACCGACGATCGTGTGGTACCACGAGGGTAAAGAAATCAGAGAATCGACGAAAATCAAAACCAGGATCGAAGTGAAAGAGGACATTTACACAATTATCTTGGAACTTATCGACCCTGGCATTGAAGACTCTGGATTGTATAAATGCAACATTAAAAATGAACTTGGAGAGCTCAACGCGAATCTTACGCTCAATATTGAAAGTAAGTTAGCTAACATAATTTACTACGCAGGATTTGACATTGTTACTTCAACAACATGTTAATGTTTGTTTTATTATTTTACAGTCATTCCAGTTATCAAAGAGAAACCGAAGGTCATTAAGATAGTTAAAAAGAAGACTGTTATTGTTGAATGTAAAGTATTAAGTAAATTTGCACCAGCTTGCACCTGGTTCAAGGAAACCAGTGCTGTCAGGGAGGACTCTAGGCATACCGTACTAATTGAGCCTGTGAGAGAAGTAAGTAATATAATTCTTCTCAGAATTATCTAAAAAACCTCTCTAGGAATTTAAATTTGAAAAATATCTATTGTTTAATTTCAGGGTGAGTTCACAGTAAAATTGGAAATTTCAAACGTTTCACAAAATGACAAGGGTTCATACAAACTCGTCGCCAAGAACGAGAAGGGTGAGGCTACATCACAACAAGTAGAGATTACAGAGATACCAGAGGAGAAGGGAGAAAAACCTACCATCATCAAGCACCTCAGAAGTCTGGTGAGTTCATATTTTTGATACAAGTGCTTCGTAAGTTTATGGATAAAAAGTTTGTTTAATTGCAATAAAAAATACACAACAAACTAGCATAACAAATATTTGTATTTCCAGGCCAAGAAAGAAAGTGAGGAGGTAGAGTTCATCGCTGTCCTTAAGACATCAGACCAGTCGTGCAGATGCACCTGGTACAAGAACTCGACCGTCATCAGAGAAACATCTGAAGTCAACACTTTATTCGACGGCACCAACGCCCGACTCATTATCAGAAAGATGTCTTCAAAGTACGTCGCCAATTACAGAGTGGTGATCAAGAACGAATTCGGTGAAGACGAATCAAGTGCTGATTTGACGCTTGTTGAAGAAAAGAAAAAGAAGAAGGAAGAGGAGGAGGAAGAAACAACAGTTATTGAAGAATCTGAAGAGGAGATGTCGATTGTGGAAGAGAAATCTTTAATCGAAGAAAACCATGTAGAAGAAAAGAAGGCTGCATCTAGGAAGGTATCAATGAAAGAAGAAATCAGCATTCAGCAAAAGAACGAAGAAGTTAAAACGGAAGCCAAGAAAACAGAATCTAAGTCAGAAGCTAAAAAGGTAGAATCAAAGATAGAACAAACTAAAAAAGCTGAACAAGAAATCGAAGAAACCAAAAAGATTCTGGAAAAGAAAACAGTTAAGACAGAGGAAGAGAAGAAAGCCCTCCTTGAGAAACTTGAAACCAGGAAAAAGTCGATACCAGAGCCTGAAGCTAAGGTCGAAGGTATTCCAAAACTAAAGCCAGTAAAGCCAAAGGAAGAGCCAGTTGCAGAAAAGAAGGATGACGCTACTAAAAAAACAGAAGTCAAGAAAAAGGTTGTTAAAAAGAAGGTTGTTGCTAAGAAGGACGAGGTAAGTGAAACGCACATTATAGTATTTTTTTTGTGTCTAATAAACCAAATGGAAAATGTATATACATAAAACAATCTCGATCCCGTGTAAATGTCCCAGTAGATGTTGCAAAGTTTATTTAATACATGGTTCCCGTGATGGTAAATATCTCTAAACTCATGGGAGTTTATGAGACTAGACCCTTAGAATGTGGTAATTAGTATTTATGTTGTGTGTTTTGTGTTAACGTAATGTGGCCGTTGTATAGGAGGAAATGGAGTTCGTCGATGATTACGAGAGACCTGTTTTGGAGAAATATGAGAGGATAACACCCACACCACTAGCCAAAAAACCAAAAGAGGATGACACACTGAAGGTAACCACACGACACTACATTACACTCAACATATTATCAAAAAAACTTATGGATACGGTAATCTAATAAATTTATTAATTTAGGGTAAACGTGCTTCCATAACGGAAAGCGTAATAAGTGAACAAGATAGTGAAGAAGAGCCTTCTATAGCGGGATCTATTCCAGAGAAGAAACTGAAAACTACGAAGGTATGAAAGAATAGTTGTCATAGTTAAAATTAAAAAAAAAAACGTAAAATAGTAATTCTAAAACTAAATAAAATCATTTTACTTAGGTTGAGGAAGAACAGGTTGAACCTAGAAGACTGAGCATCAAAAAGGGGCTTCCTAAGGTTGAAGAACCTGTTGTAGAAGAACCTGGAGTTAAATTAAATAAGACTCAAGTAAAACAAAGTGAAAAAACTCTTGAACAACCACAGGTTGCTAAATCGAAGCAACCTGTCAAGAAGGTAAATTCTAAAAAAGACAAAAATAACTAAAATATACCAAATTTCCTTATGTACGGAGTCTAAATTATGATGTTATTTTACATTTATAGCCGGAAGAACACAAGGAGTTTGTAGATGACTACGAACGACCGGACCTTGAGAAATATGACAAATTTACTCCAACCCCATCTGATAGGAATAAAAAACAAAATGGAATTGATCAGGTATTATTTCGCAATAGGTACTCTTGCTTAGTTTTGAACAAATTGTCAAAATTCGTATTTATCTTTAATATCAAAATTTATATTTAGGCTGTACCCGAGTTTGTGGATGATTACGAAAAGCCCGAACTCGAAAAATATGAAAAGTATACACCAACTCCTAAAGACAAGCGTCCTAGTGAATCACAGGTAAATTATCGTTTTAAACCAAAATTTTACTAGAAGTAACGTAATATTATACTTAACCTAATTTTTTTGATAGGATGATGTTGATATGATGAAGGGCAAACTAAAACCTAAGGAGAAAGAGCCAGAACCAGAAGTTCCTACACTTCGTAAACGCTCCGTTGCCAAAGACAAGGTATATAATAAAATGAATAAAAGTTATATAATATGCGATCCTTACTTAAAATATAATATTGGAAAGTTATTAAATAAATATAAATCGTGGTACAGGACGAGGAGAAAAAGCCAGAGGAGAAACCCAAACCTAAAACAAAGAAAGAAGAACCAGCGGCCAAAAAAAGAGCCTCCCTCAAAGAAAAGGAGGTACTTACTGCACATTTTCACTTACACTATAACAAGTTTGGAAGCTTAGGGTAACTCTTGGTTTATCTATTTGCACTAAATTTTTATCTTGCACAATCTTTCGAAACACACTCTCTCTCCTCTTTTCAAATGGTAAGTGTTCTTAGAAGTATTTTTTTCAGCAATGGTTATAAGGAGCTTGGGCTGCTCGCATGGCGGTAGATGTATTTGGCTTCGCTTGTCTATGTTTTTTCTAGATTTTCAGGGTTTGCAGAAAGCATACAGAATTATCAGCTTAGGTCAGGCATACAAATTACAAAATCCTACAAAAACTCCCCAGAACGACACAAACCTACGAACAACATTTAATAACTTGTTAATTAACATCTCTATAAAAGTTGAATAGAAACAACCTGAATATTAATTATTATTCCTTCTTTTTTACTTGAATCGAGAAGACAAAACTTCATTCGGCAATCTAATATTTCCTACTTACTAATATTTCTTTAAAATACAGGTCGCTGAAGAAGAATTTGTCGACGATTATGAGAGGCCAGTCCTCGAGAAATACGAAAAAATCACACCAACACCTATTGAGAAAAAGAAAAAGGTATACACTTGCCACATACGCAAACACGTTATAATAATTTCCAAATAAATATTTGTCTATTCTAATAGTACGAAAATATTCATTAGGATGACAAAAAGCCAGAGGAGGATACTCCTTCATCAGCTACGGCGACCAGGCGTCGCTCGTCAGTCAAAACCAAAGACAAGCCTGAGGTAAAAACAGTACAACTTACATCATAATATCATACCGTAAATTTCCAACGTTATCAATATATTATGTTAAATTACAAATGTTAAAGCACAATGTATCATTGCGGTATTTCCTCAGCCAATGGATGTTGACGAAAGCGTCAGTTTATCCAAGCCTAAAACTCCAGCTAAACCAGGACAGGAACCTGAAGACGTTTCACTTACACACAAAACTCCCGCAGAAATTACACCAACGGTCCGTATTAAACAATACATATGTTATTACTAGTAAAACAAGAAACATGCTAATGTTAAAACTTTAATTTAGGAGGATGAAGCTGGAGCGAAACTTAACATTAAGAAACCAGAGGTTGTTGAAGAGAAAACTCTCAAGAGACCAACACCTAAGGGCAAGGAAGTTAAGGTACAAAAATATCTAGGTGCACATAAAGGTGACAGGGCAATTTACGCAAACCATCTAAACAAATTAAGCTTGTATAAATTATTTAACTGTAACATAAATTCACAGATAGAAAAGGAAGAAAGCGACAATATAAAAAAATATAGTACAGCAACTGCATTTTTAAAGAGGTTGAATGTCCTAGTGAAGGTAACCTGGACTGAGTTAGGACACTGTAGATAATGCAATTAAAATATGCATACTTTTAAAGCATTTTTTATGATAGACACTTTAATATTTTTCAAAACACACACAACGTCCTGTTTATTTACCTATGTTTGATTTAATCACTTTTGTATCTTATCTTCTTAATTTTATCAAACTTTTACTGCATTTTGAAAATGTTTGAACACTATTTTACACTGTACTTGCAATTTTGACAATGTTGTACTGTATACACGTTTTTTACTATCTCTTTCTTGCTGTATATAATATTTCTGTGTGTTTCTTCACGGGGTCAGGGTGAGGACACTGAAGAATCAGTCAGTATGACGAAGCCCCGTAAAAAGACAAGTACCACTGCCCCTGAAGAGGCATCACTCACACAAAAGACACCGACCAAGAAGAAACTGACGGTACCTATCTATTTCCATTCTTTTGTAATTATCTCAGTAATTTGAATAAAATACTCAATAAAACATATATTAAAATATTTAATAAAAAAATGTTGAAGATGAAATTAAATAATCTTAAAATATATAGGAGGGAGAAGATGGCGCTAAGCTCAAGATTAAAAAACCTGCAGTCGCCAATAAAGATGATGAGGTAGAAAACCGTGTGACATGACAGCTTACAGTTTTGATTTGGAATCATTAGCATAATTTAAAGCTGAGATAATTAGAAAAGCAATACTAACTGACTGCACACAAGTAGTTTTGAAAGCATGTTCTTTCCAAGCCATTTGATTTGACGCACCCCACACTAACTTCACACTACTGGCACTAAGTTAAAGGCTTTCGTAGATCCCCCTTTTAAAGCTTTTATTGATTCTTTAGGAGCCTCTGACAGTCCAAGGCGGAAAGTTTGAAAAGCCACAGCTCAAGAAAACTGTTAAGAAGACCACGGAGAAGCCTAAACAGTCTGGCGTTAGTGACAAAGATGATAAATTTGGGGTAAACTTAAACACAGTTTTATTCTGAACTGGTGTTGTTCTGTATCTTCGTAAAACATTTTCGAAGCTCTGTTATGACTATACCCTTGTACAGTAATAATATACACACAAAACACTTTTTTTTGGTTTATAGCACAGTTATGTACAATACACAGCACTTTATATCTATGACACAAATAATAAAATAAACCAACTACACATTCTTACTTGATGTAGCCACATACACTATTACACATTTTTTTGTCAAAGCACTTCGGGTTTATGTAGTCCGTCCTGCGTTGTTGGAAAATTGGTGGTCACAAGTCGCATGTTGCTTGTTCGTGTATTTATGTATTTTTACAGGTGGACGTCGCATACACTAAATGTATTTTATCCTGAGTACTGCTTGATTGCCTTTCAACACCGACTTTTACTTATGTTCACTTGCAGCAAGTACGAGCGCTATTAAAATTATTAATGTATTAATACATAATTTATATGTTTTTTTGGAATTGCAGTATGAATTGGACTTTGTCGATGACTACGAGAGGCCAGTCCTTGAGAAATATGAAAAGGTGACGCCAACACCTTCTGTTAAAGAGAAGAAACAGAAGGAAGAGCTCAAGGTAAGCTGAGAAATGTTACAAAATAATTGGGCCAAGTTTGTTAATCACTGACATAAGGCTTGAGTTTCAACACAGGAAAATAATTTAAAAAAAAACTGAATCGCAATGATGACATGTTGAAAAAAGAAGATAAAGTTATTACAAAAAATAAAGTTCCACAAATAAAATCTTGACCATTTTGAGTGATAATGGTTCTCCCATATTCTCTCTCTCCTCGATTGTTTATCTCACATGGTGGTGGGATCATTATTAAAATAATATTTGAATAAACAGGTATCGATGGTATCTGAACAGGCTCACCTAGCTGTCGAGAGAAAGGTAGACAAAATCTGTGACGAAGCATGAACCTTTGACACAAACAACAAGCACTTAAATTGGCAATGCAATAATAATGTTTCAAATAACTTTTTTATTTAAGTTATGTAATGCTAATTTACACAAAATGTACACAGTGTGTCACAAATGTTATCGCAGAATCACCTATACTATATTCATTTGTTTATAGGCTCAGTTTGTAACTGAGTCCCATGTTGTCCTCTGCCTATGTAAATATGTTACATCGTGTTTTGATCCTTACGTGTCTCTATGTTTATTGTTGTTTTAAATATCTCAGATCTGTAAAGTGCTAATTATGATTTCAATGTTTATTTTTTTAGACTGAAAGCCGCAGGACATCCTTTCAGACAGAGGTTTGTACATCAACAATCTTCTACTGTTTCAGCTTTGACAGTGTGGCCCTAAGCTCTTAGTTTTCGATTGCTATCTATCATGTTAGTTACCTATTTATAGAAAAAGTAATACTTATAGTTTTATTATCACAGGCTAAAGAAGAAACAAAGACCGAGAGCAGAAGAAGTTCTATCATGGAGAGCAAACAAGGTGTTCAGGTAATGAAATTTTTAAATCAAACTAATACATTTTAGTATCCCATCATATCCGTCCTAATAATAAAACAGCTGGATAAATATTTCTTCTTTGATTTGTTTTATGGACCGGTGGAACCGGACATTGTACCCAGGTTGTAGAAAGGGAAGACCTTTTCATCCAGCAGTCGACGTCTAAGGGTTATATTATGATGACTAACTTAAAAAAAACTAAAGCACTATAAGAATACAATGTCTTCATCCGTCTTGTCTAGATAACAGATAGATAACGCTTTATACATCACACTTAAATTAACAAACAATATAAAAAAACAAATAACAAGACGAGAAATACAAGTGGCGGTCTTATCGCTAAAAGTGATCTCTCCATACCACCTTTGGGTGGACAGGATTTCACGATAATAGAGTGTCATTAAATATTTTAATTCGTGTAGGTTACGAAGGAAACTGCTGAGAGCAGAAAATCTTCAATTTCATCAGTACAGCAGGCCCAATCACAAGAGGTCACAGCATTGAAAAAGACGGCTTTGAAGGTTAGTAGCACAGGTTCAATAATTAGTTTAAATTCCGATTGTGTTGTTGAGAGAATTTCAAAAGTTAGAAAATGTTATCAAATTTGCAATTTGGGAAATTGCTACCTAATGGCTAAAATAATAGTCAAGGTTCTAAATATTAGTGATAAAGATATGATCGACAAAATTATAGGTACTTATTCTTCTGTAATTCTCACAAAAACATCATTTTGTTTCATTCTATACCCCACGCAAACAGAGCAAAGCAAATCCAACTTTGAATTAGTAGTTTAGATATTTAGCTAAATTTTACACTTGCAATTAGCGCAAGCTGAATTGCAAAGACTATACAAGGCTTATTGACAGCAAAATTGTATATATATATATAAGCTTTGATAGAAACTATACAGTGTTGTAGTTGAGAAGTGAGATGTTTTATTTGAATTACATTAGAACCATTGAAGTACAAATTTGGATATTATAAACGTAAGTAATTAAAAACTAGCGTAATAAATATTTAATTTTGAATTACATACAGTAAATTTGTACTTCAATAGTATTTCCCTATAGTTTACGCTCCCTTTTACGCTATAACATTCCAATGAATTGATTTTTAGACGACAATTAAAGAGCCACAGGTCACTGAAATGGAACAAGTGAAATTAAAGGTAAGTTCGTACCTGAACGTGCATGCCTTTGTAAAACTGTACGATTTTACAAAATGTTCCATAAATCTATATCTACTCTATTCTTTGTATATAAAACTACATTTTTAATCGATTTTCAGACAAATCGAAACGGGTTTGAAAATCATATTGTGTCAAGTAAATAACTACCTATGTATACTTGTATATAACAATTTAATACTTAAAGTAAAATGTACATGAATTGAATTCAAAATTATAGTGGTGAATTATTTTTGTAAATAGGATCGGGAAGATGAGATAACAGATATGCCTTCAGACAAAACATATCCTAGGCGTCCTTCGAAAACAGACACACAGGTAACACACACTTTCAAAAATACATTACATTCATTCATACATTACTTTTCTGAAACAATCATAGTTAAACGAAGATACATAACATACTATATTTTGATAGGAACCTACACAAACGGTTGAACCGAAGCGTAAATCTAGTCTAGACAAACCTGCGAAGACAACACCGAAAAGACGTCAAAGCAAAACTGAGGTATTATTATAATTTTCAATCAAAGAGAAAATGATAATTAATATTTTATTAAAAATCACTTATATATTATATTATATTATATGCAGGATTCTGAAGAAATCGAGGAGACCGATATTAGTGAAAAAATAGAAATAAAACGAAAGGTGTCCATTGACAAGCCTACGGAGCCTTTAAAACGGCGTCCTAGTAAAACGAACGAGGTATTTTATCGTTTATTTATTACTAGTGAAAAAAATTACATTACTATTTATTATATTTTATGATAAATGAATCGTTTCTGTAGGATAATATTATGGAAACAGAGAGCACACAAAAATCGGAAGTCAAAAGAAAAGTGTCCTTTGATACGTCGACTGAACCTAATTGGCGTAGACCAAGCAAAACAGATGAGGTAGTTTTTGAGTTAATTATATACTTTTCTGTTTTATACGCGGACCTATTTCATATATTAAGTTTTACTTTTGTAATTATTAGAATAAAGAAAATACCATGGACATTGATGAAGACAAACCTGAAATCAAGATAAAAGAGTCCATTGATAGACCTAAGGAGCCAACCTACCCTTGGCGTCGACCAAGCAAGGCTGACGAGGTAGTTTATTATAAAAAAATACTTGTTGAAAGTTCGTAATAACTCGCTAGTAAATAATTGTTTTTGTATTAAAACAGGATTCTGTAAAACCAGCAGTAAAAGAGACAGAAGATGATACAGATTCTATAAAATTAGTTGACGAGCCTAAGGAATACCCGTTGCGTCGACCTAGCAAAGTAAACGAGGTAATTAAAAATTTAAGCTTTCAATTAGAAAGTAAAATGATAGCAAATTATCCCTATATTTTATCTTTGAACAGGAGTTTGACGAAATACCTGTGCTAATAGCACAGCCCAAAGTAGAGGAAGACAAATTCGTGGAACCACCCGCGAAACTTAAATTCCCTTGGTCTCGTCCAAGAAAAACTGAGGTAAAAATTAGTTTCAAATTATTGATAGTATAAAACGATACAAGATAATTTATTAAAAACATTGCTTCATAGGAAAAACTGGTCCCTAAGGATGAGATTCCAAAGAATGGAGAGCCAATTAAAGATCAAACACCGCAGGTACATAGTCTTGATTAATTCATTTTATTTGACACTTTTTTAATTTCAATGCGATACAATTGTTTTTAAATAATATTAAGTAAATGACGATGCACAAACACATGAAAACTCCACAATTACCATTTTACATGAGACGAAAGTCTAACACAGAGATAACGCTACATAATACATACTAACGTTTACATTTTAAAGAGATAATTCGTTAATAAGTTGTATGTCTTATAATACATTAAATACTCATTGATTTGTAGGAAACAAAAATACAAAAATATAAACCAAAAACAATGGAGGAAACAAAAGCGGAAGAACCCGTTACATCTGAAGACATACCAAAATCGAAAGAACCAAATACTACTTATACAAAACAGGACGAATTCGTTGCACCTCCAAACACAGACACATCAAAAATTACACCTACAGATTCACACAATACTCTAACAAACCCCAAAGTTACATCTAAAGAAACACCAATTACACTAGAAGCATTACAAGTGGTTACACCTACAGCCTCACCAGCACAAACTCTTGAAACATCTACACAACCTGTGTACCCATGGAGAAAAAAAAGTACCGAGGTAACAGTCCATCCCTATTACGCATATATTATATACATACAAGAGTGCATCGTCAATTTACTTTTATGTCTTAGAGAAAATATTTACACAGTATGAAAAATTTCAATTATACATTCGTATTTATTAGGTACCATCACTAAAAACACCGGAACCTGAAGTAAAACAAGAGGCTCCATTCTCTTGGAAAGCTATTCCAGAAATACCTCAGGTAATAAACCCTTAACAATTCAATTAAAAAAATGTTACCTCGTGAACCGTTATAATAAAATAAAATGTGTTTAAAAATTAGGCTGAACAGACACCGGAATTAGAGGATACCTTTAAACCAACACTATTAGAAGCACCTGATGCAACACCATGGAGAAAAAATTTACGGGTATACTATTAGACACTCATTTTTACAACAAACACCATAACAATCAGAGGACACACGGCTTAGTTTTAAGTACAGATAACATGCATTTTTGATCATAAACACTCACTGCACACCACTTCATACATGCACACAAATGATTGAAATTAATCAAAATCATTTTACCAGTTTATCCAAATTCACGCTTTCGAAGGATGTCGCCACTAAAATAAAATTTTCTGTAGGCTGAACCAGCTGAAGAAAATGACAAATCTAGCCGATTACCTTTACCACAGCCTACTTTCAAATTTGATGACGAGGTATTAGTCAGCACAAATATGCATATACACTGCACTATTTTCCGCACAAGTAGCACTAGATATACGCACATGCACTATAGTTTTACCTCACACAGTTATTCTGCTAAATTGGTGTAGAATTGGCAATATTTCGGTAGTTTATTGTATTTAGGTTCTAAATCTGATTAAATACAATGTAGCATTTTAATTATGTACACATGTATATATATTTCTGTATTGCACAAATAATCTGTAGCAATGTTTAATAAGACTGCGTCTTATCTTTTAGATGTGTTGTTCTTATATTTCCTGCTTTTGCTTCAGCTTATTAACTTTACTCCTCTTTATCGATATGTTTACTTTTATGTGTTATAGGAGCTTTCAGAGTAAGTAAAATACAAATTATTTGTAAAAATGTTCTACTGATTATAATAAACACATTTGTTTAACAGAAGTGATAAATAAAGTAAGAGTTGTAGCTCAAAGCAAAATAAATAAGTAATATTTACCTGTATCCTTAAAAAAAGATCTTTGATAATTGTGATAACAGGGACTTCCAAGTCAAATAGAAAAAAATTGCTGAGCTCAACATTACTCACAAAACATTCAAATTGCAGAAAACAGCTGTGAAAGAAGAAAAGGTAGAAGCAGAAGTCAAAAAGGCTAAAGTGACCTCGGTCAAGAAGAAGGCTGAGGCACTGCCTGAAATACCTGATTATGAAAGACCAGAGCTGGAAGTATACGAACCAAATGATTTCACACCTTCTGTTAGAGATAAGCCTGAGAAAGATAAGGTAGGATACATTACCAAAAGTTATGAGAAATGTTGTAGTTGTTTTGTATCCAAAAAACTAAGGCAAGTAATTTTTGACAGCCGGTTCCTAAGGTACCTGAAATAAATGCACCTGAAGAGACACCGGCGGCACCTAAGATTGAAGTAAGCCGTGAAAGGTCACCGAAACCAGACATGCCCAGGAAACCATCACTGGTTCCTGGTGGTGGTCCAGTTAGACGTGGTTCTCTTATTCCTCCACCTGAGGAGATGGGAAGACGTCCTTCTCTTATCATCAGCGATGAGGTATGTATCTTTAATTCTTTTTTCTTTGACTTTGATTATTTATTAAGTTATATAATTTTTTTTTAAAAGAATATTTCACATGTGTAATGTCGTCCAATTTATGAAGGTATGAACAGATTTTGTGATTTACTATATCCAATTGTGCCGTTTACTATTGTAGAAAATAGCGTCGTTACTATTACACAAAGTGCTAATATCGTAATTACTCACATTGTAAATTTCACGCTTAAAACAAACCAATCGTGAGTGATTTCTATGTTAGCACTCCATGATACAATTTGAACCTATTAGTACCTTAGACATCCTACTCTCTCAAGCCGAACCCATAACATTACCCTAAACTATACCCCTATCAGAATTTGCCAAAAATCATCAGTAACTGATGATGCTTTACACATTTTGCCACTTCGAGCGCTTGGTAGTGAGAAAACAAAGTTTTTTGAACATGGATTGAAGCTTAAACCCTTCAGTTCCCCGCTTTTAGACCTAGACTCTAGCTACCACACTGCAAGTATTGTAAAAACACAGTTTTGGGAAACAAGTAGCGATATTAAGACCGTGCAAAACCTAATCCACAGGAGCATAGAAAACTAAGACCTGGTGAGGTGATCGAAGAGAAGAAGGTAAAATTAAAAGAGGCTAAATTCACAATATGAATGCTATACGTTACGTTGCCGTGATAAATCTCTTAACTTTATCTGTAAACGAACCTTAATAATGCACTTGCATCGGATGCGGTTCAAAACAATCGTAATATTACTGGATAATCACATATCTCTGAGTATTTTTACGGAATATGTAATTATCCAAAGTCGAAAACGATTTTTTGTAGTCAAAGCATCGAACTACATTGCACACTTGTGAAGTAAACGCACACACAGATAAACTGCACAGCTTGTAAGCACGTATCGCACACACAATAACGGCAAAGAGGAAAACCCTGGTCGAACCACAATTTTTGATATGAATGGTGTGTCGGAGGAGGCTTAAGTCACACTTCGTAAACCGAACACTAACACGAGGAATTAACCTGAAAATGATGCAGTATGTAACGTAATAACTTTGCACATGCTAGCTAGGTATGCACCAAATAATGCGCACAGACGTCTTGTTAGGGCACCCAGGTTCGGCAGCGGAGATTTAGGAATAAAACGAAAATTTCAAGGGATTATCAATATTTTTCACAACAGGTCACCAAATTACGCCCTGGAGAAGTTTTAGACGAGAAAAAGGTGAGATTGACTGGGCCTGGTCAATTTTAGGTGGAAGTTGCTCGCTTTTGCAAAGCATTTTGTCTAGTTGTTTTTCTTCTTTTGTTACATATGTAAATTGACGAAACGGACGACTACTGTTACATTGAAACGATTTTTATTATTTATAAGCTATTACTATATTGTCAGTTTAAACTGTATGTTCTACAGAACACACAACATCATTCTACACATTACTTTGAACAAATTCAGTCCCGAGATTCAAAACACATCTTTACAACAATACCTATCAGTAGAGCATTCTATATCGTTTCTATAGACTCATTCAATACATCTTTAGATCCCTTTTAGTTACATATATCTACGTCCAAACTATTCTCACTTTACCTATTTAGTTTAGAAGTTCTTTTCAAATTTTGATAGCTGCCGCTTTGCCGACCAGCGGGAAATTGTGACGAAATCGCTGGCGTTTGATTTCATTTGGTTTATGAAAGAACTGATTTTAAATTACTTTATCCAAATAGAAATATCTAAGTTAAACGTATAGAAAAATCGATGAAGTTAATTCTTTCATTAATGATGCTTCTATAGATTCTTTAGTAATAGCTTTAGTTTTCAAGTTTCGATTTCCTATAACGTTTTAGTTTTTCCGCTTGATAACTTATTAAATTGCACATTTACAGTTTTTATTATATTTACTAAATATTTATTATTATCGGCAATCTAAATCAACCTTAACAAATTTAAATACCACTTACATAATAATGTTTCACAAAATTCCGCACACACACGATATTTCGCACGACACAAAATATATAACAAAATAATTTTGTAACTTTAGCACAACATACACACACGATTTTCTATCACCTCGCACACACACGGATTTTTTTATTTTAGTTATATGCACAGACAATAACAGAGAATGTTTTACTAAAACTTATATTTTTTTCCAATAAAAGAAACGCGGAAGGCCGGGTGAAGTCGCCGACGAGGTATTATTACAAAACTGTGTGAAAAATATATGTTTAGAAAAAATACATGTCATAGAAAGAATATTCCTTTTAGTTACGTGGCTAACATAGAAAGTGATTAATTTTCAAGGTAAATAATCGTTTAGAAAATATCGCAAAAGAGGAATTTATCCAAACAACTGGTTTCTAAAAACAGAGTTGTATGGTTGAACTCCGACCATGGGTCTTCGAAAATTTACAAAACCAAAATAATAATTTAACTAATAGATACCTAATATAGAGCAACTAACCCCTTGTCATTCTAACGTTCTATAAAGACAATCATTATAAACAAATGCTGCATGTTTCCGTATTAAAATGGACAATAAATACTAATCTAATGGAATGTTATGTTTAAGAGGACAATATTATCACGACCTGCTAATTATATATAACTAAAGTCTATGGTAAAATTAGAGCTAATATTATGCTTCAGCACAACAAAACTGCTTTGGCAACAAATAATATTTATGTCCAACAATAATATTTGTGATGAAGTTAAATAACTATAATCACGGATATTAATTTACCCAGCCACGATGCCACAAAACTGGAAACATTACATAAACTATGAGCACATTAAATTATGTCAGTGTAAAATATGCTGAATACCAATCAAATTGCATTGGATATAGAAACGGAAGCTAAACAAATATTAATCTATAATTAACAACCAATAATTCAAGTACAGAGCCAAAGTGTTGTATCTATGACGCAAATATTACAAACACGTATAATAGTCCGCTGAAATGACTCACGTGAGACAATAATTTCTGTTATACTATAAATTTATCAAAAACATTCAAATGAAATAAAATATTTATGTATTCAATTAAACCAAAAGACGCAACGAAAGATGATATCTGTCATAAAAAGAAAAATAAAACAAACGGATGTCTAGAAGTGAAAAATAGAAACACGAAAGTATAACTCTCGGTGAATACTTGTAATTTACATGAAGAATATACACCTGCTCCTCCAAATGACGTAAGGAATGACGTTGGAGATTTTAATAAAATAAATGAAGCGGAATGAGATGCCAGCCAGAAATATTCTAATGCATTGTTATGATTGATTGTTATTTTTATAAATATGACTGCGAGAATTAGGCCAAGTGCGTGATCTTGAAATGTTCTCACCCTTAAAGCGGCGGTGTTGCCAGGCTGCATGAAATATTCTCGTTGCACTGTTGCCTTGGTTGCATCTCTTCCGACATAGCTTGTAAGTTTCTGTTGACAAAAGAAAAAATATATAAATAAACATGTATTATCGGCTTACAAATTTGTTAATTCAGAATTTAAAACTTACATGTATGTAGAACCAAACAATTATCTAAATAAAATATCAGCACAGACTTTGTTAGTATTAAAAGACATTGATTTAGTTCAATAAAATCGAATGTCATCGATATGTACGTAATACATTTAAATAAAGTTAAAGATACATTTGAGTGCAGTCCATAATTAGAATAAAAATGCGAAATGATTGACATTAGGGACGCAGAGGAGGGGCGGCATACCTCGGCAGTCTCAGCGCGCGTGGGCAGGACGACTGCGTCTCCTCAGGTGGGCTACACGAGCAGTTACCGAAAATTGTTGGCAAGGGCACGCTTTATTGGCCATCAGTTCCCAAATAAATCAGTTAGCAGATGCAATCTGCACTGGAACGCTAATACATATCGACGTATTGGAAGATACATCGAGGTCCACTCCACGCACTCGCACAAACTGTCATTCTAATTAAAATCACACGTAATATTAACCGCTACCATGAACGTAATCGTATTTATGGGCGGATGGCCCATTGACAGCTCGGTGACAACGCTGTCAACTGCTTCGGTAAAAATTTGTCAACTCGCTCCCAATGTGGTTATTCGTAGCACGCCACGCGCTTGCCAAAGATGACTATCAACTGAATTGACCACATTAATAACAAGGTGCCAATCAATCTTTCTATCACCTTGCCCAACCCCTCGATCTGCTATAATTTATTATTACAAAACATGCGTATCCACTCTGTCTTTTTGGACATCTAATCATTGACTGCGACAGTTTAACGATTGTTCTTGATGTCAATATTGTCATAGTAAGCGATGATGCGATTTAAGACTACCAAGATACTGCCAAGATTGTTTGTGTCAATGTTATAAGAAACTAAGAAAATGTTCCAGTATAGTAAACATCGGGATTGATAGTGATTGATGTTATTTGACTGGCTTCCTAGATTCAACGCCAATAATATCGGTGAAAATGTTACAGATGTATCAGCGGTTCCATACGGATCCCAAACACATCCAAGAACATGCTGAACGAATGGCTCACCTTAATCTGATAATTAATTGAATTGGTCTGCTGATTTGTGCTGTGCACAAATAGAAGCCCGCTCGCCCCTCCCCGTCCCCTCTATGGCTGGGCGACCATGCTTCGCGACCCCCTCTTCAGTCTTTTGACATTCGCGCCCATTTTTAGATGGAACGATACTAACGAACTGCCCCAAATCGAAAATCTAAATCCGAAAAAAAAATAGTAAAACAAAGTGATAAACTTAAAATAATTTAAAAGCATTTAATCCTGTAACGTTTGCTGTGATTATGGATGAAGTAGAAAATAGACAAAATATAAAAAAACTTCATAATTATTGTGTAGAGCGTGCGAAATACATAGGCGTTTAATAAAACATGTGATATCGTTTTTAAATTTAGACTTTAATGTTAAATTAATATATAAATTAAAAGTATTGTGGCATCTTGGTGGTAACATTTAACTTATAACAATGGCAGCGGTGGCAAAAAAGCTGGCTTTACCAAAACTAAAACCACCAGGTGCGGATACGGTAAGTAATTTGTGAAATCCTTTATGTGTAAAACAAAACCAATTATTGTGTCAAAGGTCATTTGGCAAAATATTTGTCAGTCAGTTATGAAAATTCAGAAAAGTATTATTTTAAGTAACTGTTTAGTTAGAGGCATTACCAATTCAACAATAAAATTAGAGGCTGAGATGCGGGCTTGAGCAACGTGGATTAGAATTTTAGAGTTACGTAAAAAAAATAACTACTAAGACATTTATGATCATATATCATAATGCAGAGAAAAACCATTTTAAGTAATATACAGATAATCATAATAAAGTACATACGTAATACGAAACATGAGTGTTAAATAATTATCTAAACAATTGGTTAATTCGACACACCAGTTGCATTTATCTATAATAGGAAATCACGTACCTACCTGCTAGGATATATTTTATCATTAATATGGCATAAACACAGTTAACACTTGTGTTGCATATATCAGAAAGACTGCGTTAGTTATCGAGCCATTTGGCGACGCTCGTCATGTAATCCGTCATAACTTAAGGATCGGTATAATAATCTACTGGTGATATATTTGTACATATATTATTAAAACAAGCTTGTAGAGTTCTGATTTATAAATATCGGTATTGAAATACGAGACGCAGTCACTGACTCTACAGCGATTTCATTAGATTATCGAGTTTTGCACGTATACTACAGATTCACACTTAAATTTTTTTTTTATGAATTTAGTAACAAGTTCTTTTTAGGTTTATCATCTTTTTCCTTATAATTGGAATGACCTTTGACGTTCTTTGTGCAACTATGAAATTTTTGTCTTTGTCTTTCTAATATTTAGTATATCTATGTTTTATGTCTTAATAATCATTCTGGATAAGTGTATTATATGGATAAAAGTATTTGTTATTTGTTTGGACTTCTAGTATCCAATGTCCATAAAATACCATAAGAAGTTTTATTCATAAAAATGTGATTAACCAATGTTTGACTCAATTGAGAATCATTACTCACATTATGTTGATGGTACAGCGGCGAAAGTCTGGAGACACGAGGAGGCCTTCTATTCAAGACCTCGAGGATCTTATTAATAAGCCTTCAGTGCCTCTGAAGCCGATTGGAAATGAGGGACCACCGGTCATTGTTGATGTGCAAGAAAGCTACTCGGCTGTTGAAGGTACATCGCACTTTTGACGACATAAACATCAAACTAACAAGCTCTACTAACTAATTTTAACTAAATTGCAGATCAAACTGGATACCTCACGGTAACAGTTGAGGGTAACCCACCACCGACGTTCAAGTTCTACAAGGGTGTTAGCGAAATTATTGAAGGTGGTCGTTTCAAATTCATCACGGACGGTGAAACTGGTCTCATTACACTTTGCATGAGAAAGGTGAAGCCTAATGATGAAGGAAAGTATAAGATTGTTGTTAGCAACATCCACGGCGAGGACTCGGCTGAAATGCAACTTTATGTGTCCGGTAAGTCAAATTCTTAAACCAAAAACCATGTATTTTTTATATTAAGGAAGCACAATTTTTAATCGTCACTGAAACATGGTCATTTCTTTGTTATTAATGATGAAAGGAATCGCAAGATATAGGTTTGTTTTTATGATTCTTTTGAAACAAAGGATTTTCAATAACTTATAAGAATTTATTGAAAGTTTTGCATTTTGGATGATTTGTTTACGTGAATTTTTGTCGTTGGTCAAATGCTTCTTTTGGGCTTTCTTCCAGTAAGGCACTAAGTAACTGAAAAAGATAGCACACGATCTACATTAAACTTTAATAACAATGCATTCGCTTTCGACATTATTTGAGAGAGCTCTTATCACTTCATACACTCAAAAGAAATGATTTTTTATAAAAACAGCATCAATTTTAATTTTAATGCACAGACTCCAGTGGTATGGACTTCCGTGCTATGCTCAAGAAGAGAAAGTATGCCAAATGGGGGGAGAAGAAGGAAGAACCCGATTGGGATCTGAAGGAAACAGAGAAACCCATTCCCCCTCTCAAGAAGGTCGACAAGGTAAGGTCTTATGTCCTACAAAAATTCCAACGTTGGGTATTAAATATCTGGGAAGAAGATGGTGATATAAACGCTGTGTTAACCTTAATAGTTAAAGACAAAAACAAATAAATAAATATGGTAAGAAAATGTAGAAAGACTAACACATCTGAATTTTTCTTTTGAGATTAGAGAAGAAAATGAGGTAGTTATTGAAAGAAAAGGTTCTAAACAGTCAACACCATGTAACAATGATAAAGTTTGAACAGTTGTACAATTTATGAACTTGAGTGTCAACACTAGCGCCAGCGTAATACTTGGCATTGAAATCAAAATTAGATGTAATGGTTTCTACATTATCTTGCCGGCTATATATAAGTAATAAATAAAAGCTATAAATAATAATGCTATATATAAACGAAATGACAGCTCCATCGGGCTAAATGACATGAGTAGAATCTTTCATTACAGTTTTCATTCTCATATTTTCTTATTTGCCGTGATTGTATAAAATACTAGGTCGTTTGTATTTTTGGTTCGATTGCCTTGTCCAGTAAAGTCAGGTCAAAGTATTTATAACTAGTTTGTAAGAAAATTCTCACGTTTATCAGCAACAACTAAACTTTTAAAGCTGCTACAGGAAACTTTACGGTAAATAAGAGGTTTTGTCTGTAAATTATTCTGTAATTGTAGTATTTTACTGCAGTAGTAACCAATAATGAGCATGTATCATTTTATCAGTTGTAGAACTCCTATTAACCCGTCAAGGATCACGTCAATACATTTTTGTATGGTTGTGGTGCCTGACCCATTAAGATATCGCCGTAAATAATTAATCTGATGACCTTTCTAGATGATTTGAAATTGATTGATGATTAATAAATACATGAATGATGAGGTCACAGGACTATAGTCACTATTTTACCTTGACTTCATTTAATGAAGCAGATTTACATAAATGAACCCTCAATGTATCAATAGTAGAAGTCTAAGCAAAGATTGAAATAAATGTATTTCGTGTATTCTACATATCTTTTTCATACATATTTTTATTCAAATGTTATGAGTAGGTAGTAGCATCAGTTTAAATATTTATAATGATATCTTAATTCGATATAATTATTTTAATCATTTATAACAGAGTTTCGGGTAGTTTTCTATCCTAGATAAAAGGTATTTCCGTAAAACTTCGAGTGCATCATGATATTTAATTCTTAGGGCTTAGAAACTGGATATTACGAGGAGAGCGGCTACGTTGTGGTCATCTCCGAGGGTGTCGAGATGGGTAGATTCCCTGCTGACAGGCGCAGGAACTCTTCAAACTGGGACTGGTTTAAGGTCATCAATATTTCAAATACGAAATCATTCATTCCATCTTACATGGCCACTGTACCGTCTTTCTTCTGTGTTAGCATTCAACTGTTTCAAATAACAATTTCTTGAGATTCGAACTTGGAATTGAATCAACCAAGGACAAGCTAAAAGAACTCATTGGGTGTTTGCACAATATAATTGTACGATATGACGTTGTCATTTTATAAAATAATGTTTGACAATGTTAGTAACATTACTGATTGTTTACGATTAATATAAATAAGTTTGTGTCGATTAAAATATAAATTAGGATGCCTGGGTGGTTATATAAAAAGATCTACAATTGGGTTTATGTTAGTATCAGTCATTATCAATATCATAATTTAAAATTCATGATGAATTACAACCGACTTACGAAATTCATCATGGTTCATTTCACATTGGCTTCTACATAACTTGCTTCACATAATATACATAATTCTGTTACTTGAGAGAACTTGCGAGTAACATTATTATCAAATTCTAGGGTATTTATGAAATACGGAGACGCATGTCTCTGCCTGAAATAGTACCCGATTGGCCCACTTTGATGGAGGCTGTCAAAATAAAGGTTCGATAAAAAGGAGAAATAAAAGTAAAAGTTGAAACAAAGAGTGTATCTATTCTTTTCAAATACTAGTAATAACAAAAGCGATTACACTAAAGAGAAAATAAAAAGATATGTTTTAAAATACGCTTAAGAGAATATAAAATATTTTAAAAGGATAGATACGATCTTCTAAATAATGAATGAGATTAAATCACGAATGATAAACTAAAACTAAAATTGACCTCAGAAATTGATGTTGTCAACCTGTTCGACGCCTAGTTTTTTATTAATGTACTTTTTATGAAGGTAATAATATTTTTATGTACCTACCTACCTACTGTTGACGATAGAAAATTCTGAGCGTTTTAAATAAACTGCATCAAACTGGATTTTAAAATAACTCACCGAGGTTTTTGTATCACCACTTCACGTTTCTTTAACTTGAACATGATTTTCAGGGAATGTAAGTGGAATGAATTTGATGACTTTTTCTCGGTACTGTTCAATTGCAGGTGTATCTTTGACGTCAGGTTGAGGAGCTTCTGTCACGTCATAATCTCCAATGTTTTCTTCATATAATTCATTAATTTCAGCTGATGCATCCGATGTTTTGCAGATGTTGGAATTTTTGCGAACTATGTTATGTTTAGCTTGTATGATCCCTCTGAAAACCCTGCTTAGTCCGCATGTCTGATGCCGATTAAGCTTAAGTTAAGAGACCAGTAAAGTTTAAGCAAATACCGATATTACATTGGTTGTTTTCATGACAAGTACACTAAGAAAAAATGAATATTTTGTAGAGAACCCAAAACAGAAGACCGTCACTGGCGGAACTGATACCCGATTGGCCGGTCCTTCACTCGTTCAAAAAAAACGAGGTTTGATGATAACGATGTCACTAGATGGCACAAGGCATTTTGAAATTGTATCACCAAAAGCAAAATTTGCACAGAATGTTACGTCCGCTGGGATTTCAAATATTTCAATTGAAGCTTTATATCAATATTCGAGCTTTTAATCCAAGAGTATTGTGTTCCCCTTCCTCCGGCTTGTGGTTTTATGAATTTCTTGTAATGTGTCTTTTTTATGTTAGTAGGTTCTTCGTTTTCTATATTTGATTGTATATCTGATATTGATATAAGAGCTTCATAGATTTTATGAACTACTTGAAATCTAGCTGCAAGGTCACCTACCGGACAATCTATAGATAGCACACTTTGGTACTTCTTCTGTTCTCTTCTAAAGCAATATTTCTGGGCACTTCTTCGTCGATATTATAGTAGCACAACTCACAGGCACCGATCAATGTTTTAGGTCATTGTTGTATTTGTTCAAAAATGATGAATTCATATATATCATAAGATTTTATTAGCATAAATATCAGTTCAAAACATTCATCATTTTTGTGTTGTTGTCATTTATGTGTCATTTCAAATCTGTAATGATGTGTCTCTACTGCACAAATTCTTGAAAGAAATTCCAATTTCTGTACCATAAGCATGGAGTTCACTTGACGAAGAATGAATGGCTGATGACCCTAACGCCTCGGTTTATTTCATAGACGATTGTTTTCGTTGATTTTGCACTCCGCGACCGTTGATACGAGTAGATAAGAGCGGGAGTCCTTTACGGTCAGCACTTTCAGCTTTTTGTATGGACAGCACTGGTTTTTGTCTGCACTTGTACCATTTGGGATGAGCAGGTATATTAATGGTCACTGGACGATGGTTTTCAGAAACAAGAGTCGTTCTTGAAGCCCCTCGTAGACCAATTCGCTAAAGAAGGAAAGGATAAGAAGGTGACATTTGAAGCCATCTTCACGAAGCCTAATTCCAAGCCAAAGTGGTTCTTCCGCAAGGATGTAAGTATCGATATGAAATAATTTAAATATTACTCTTCAATTTTTTACCCACTGTTACTTATAAAAACTTAATTTATTATTTTAGGAACTTTTCCCGGGCAGTAAATACAAGTTTACAAATGAACAAGACTCATACAAACTCATTATCATGCAACCGAAGGTGGAAGACACCGGCAAGATCACCATTGAAATCGGTGGTATAACTTGCACGGCATTCTTGCAAGTTGATGAACCTGACCCAACTTACACTTTTACCAAACCACTGAAGAAGGTCACTAGTGGTTACACGAAGCACGAGACGCTTCTAGAATGTACTGTATCAAACAGTCTCGCTATCGTCTCCTGGTGGAAGGGAGAGACGAAGATTGAAGACGGTGATGTCTACCAAGTCTCGAAAGACCTATCTGGTTGTTGCAGGCTGCTTATAAAGAACTCTAAGTTTGAGGATGCTGGAAAATACAGTTGTAAGATTGAGAAGCAACCTGACAAGACTGAGACAGAAGTAAAGATTGTGGGTGAGTACTTTGAGTTAATGCAATAATTTTAGGTTGACTTAAATAATTTTGATAAGAATAAATATTTGTATGTATATGTATTGTGTGTTTGTGTAGTGACAAGTAGTCCAGGAAAAGGGAAATGATATGGATTTTGGGTGCAGTAAAATATTTACATATTATTTTGTGAGGTTGAATAGTGAATATAGTGAACTAGTTGGACGAAAACAATGATGATTTAGAAAATAATGAAAATTCATCTACATGCAAACGAAATCATGATTTCTAATATTTTTGTAGAGTACCCATACAAGTTTACCAAGGTGCTGAAGTCACAGCAGGCCGTAGAGAAGGATACGATCACGTTACTCTGCGAGCTGGATGATGCTGGAGGTGACGTGAAATGGTAAGATTTTACGGAGCTTTAGTTCGAGGTCCTGATCTTTTACGTTGAACGCGTGGTTTGTCAATAAAAAGTAGCCTACGTCTGTTGATGTGCTGCAGCACTCTCTGCTGGAGAGTTACAATAAAGTGAACATCATAAAAATCTTCTTCATGAAAAAGCTTTTTGATATGTCAACTTTCATGGTGTTGTAGTTTATCAATCTCAGATATACACGTACCTACGTACCAATACTAACATAAATTTTTATATATTACTAGCTGACCCGCCAAACTTCGTACTGCCTTGACATGCATGGGCGTGGGCTGCCAATGTACGTCACTGGTAGAATTGTCAATCGGACATCATTAGCTACACGCAGCACATCTCGGAGCGGAGACAAATCCAACAAATCAAAGATCATTTAGATCAGTCCAGCCGTTCTTGAGTTATAAATGGTGGAACTAACCCGACTTTGTTTTATATATATAGTTTTTTTTAATTTGGCATTTTGACTAGATGAAACTTGTGGCAAAGGCGTTTCCTACATAATTTTGTCAATTCCATGCAAAAATGAACTATTGCAGTTGATGCCATGGCCTAAACAGCTACTTAAAGGCTGTCTAGGGCATTATAATGAAACAAATCGTCAGCATTGGAGATAAAAGACCATCCTTAGCTCATATAGAGGACTCTACTTCTAGTATCTATACGTAAATACGTGAAAAGTAAACTTTGTATTCCTTTTTAAGATTATTGCGCGCACGGAGGAGTACGATTTGACATTATTAAAGTTTATATGGGAAAGAAGGGTTAAATGCTAAGTTATGCAAACATAAGAGAATTTCGGTTGAATTTTAACCATTATGTGTGAGCAACTAGTTTAGCCTTTACCTTATCCAGGTTCAAGGGTGAGGAGCCCGTGAAGGCCGACAAGCGTATCACCATCGTGAAAGAGGGTCGCAAACGTAAGATTGTGATCAAGGACGCTAAGGTTACCGACGCAGGCAACTTCAAGTGTGTCAGCAACGCCGATGAGACCACTTGCGAATTGATTGTCAATTGTAAGTATTTACTTTCAGTGTTTGAAATAGATGTTCCAATGTGTTAAATAAAATAAATATATAAATTTTAAATACTGCTAGACATTTCACACAGCGCTACCTAGCCCTAAACTAAGCAAAGCTTGTATTAAGAGATGATACACAAGGAATTATTTTTTGTAAATGACAATTAGTGAGAAACACCTAGACCATAAATAAAAAAGGAGTGTGCTTTAGACCATACGACTGAAGTAAAACTTCTTTAGCTCCATCTATATGTTTGTATATATATTTGCAGTTTGTATAATTTAGGCTAATTTGGGATAGGAGATATGCGACAAATCAACTGGCTATGAGAGAAAGAGCGAAAGAAAATATGTGCTCGCACCTCTCTCTCTTGCCCCTACAGTAATATACGAAACGTGACTCTCTCTCTCTCTCTATCTTCACTAACTTAAATCTCCCTCTCAACTTCCGTTCGCACTTTTCGTAACGCATTCACCAGCTTACTCCCCACAAGCGTGCGTAAAGTAGTTTTACTCCAAAAATCAAACAAAACTAGGTACATAGAGTTTAATCATCATCATTGACACCTTAATTGATCGACCACTGCTGGGTATAACTACAGTACCTATAGGTAGTTACAGTACGAAACAAGTATAACGTATAATATTGTTCTAAGCTGCAATTTTGGTGATAAAATACATAGGTACATAACATAATTATCCCACAAGCAAAATGCAGGATAGACAGTACGTCTATGGCGTAGGTATTTTGCTAGATACAGAGGCTAGGCCTATTGTTTGTAACTAGCAGACTTAGACCAGATCTGCATCATTGCATTTGTCTCATATTGTGATTAGGTGATTCAACTGATAAGACGTCACTTCTAATATGTATAATCTACCTAATTTTTTTCTTAAAAATACATATAATGTGACGTGTTTTAGACTTGTGAAAAGATAAAGTTGTGATCTACTTAGTTAATATATATTTTATATTGAATGTATTTGTTTCTGAAACTAGTATTACATTTGCAGACTTGAATCGCTTCAACAAGAAGTTGAAGGACACCGAAGCAATTGAGAGGGACAAGGTTGTGCTGGAAGTGGAACTACAGGACCAGACTGCGGAGGCCGTTTGGACTTTCAATGGAACACCTATTGTTCCTAATGACAGGTATACTTATACTTTACTATGTAATGACTTATATAGATTGACTGCAAAAGTCTGATGAAAACGGACATATGAATACTAATCGGTACCAACATTTTTAATCCATAGTACGTAACGATAGTGGAATAAAAAAAGCAGTTGCGCCTTTGGCAGACCGTAGGTATAACTCCTTATTAATAGTGGAATAAAGACCGTTTCCTAAAATGTTCAAAAATATATATATCTTTCTGCTTCTGACAATTTTCTGACCTTCATATATTATCTTCACTACAGCAGCCTAAAAATATGAGTTAAAGACTTTAATGTTCCTAACTGTCTTGTCTACGGAATTTGGACATTAATTTATAGAGTTTGCAATTTATTGTGCAGAGTATTCTTCAAGATTTCTTATAACTTGTTAATTGGCACAGGGTTGAGATCAAGAACCTGGGTGGAGGCAAGCACCAGCTGATCTTCAACAAGCTGGAGATGGAAGACGACGGAGAGATTACGTGCACCAGTGGCCAGCTCACTTCTTCCTGCAAGCTGTCAGTGAAAAAGGGAGAGTCTAAGCCCACTATTGACTGTCCGGACGACTTCTATGGACCGTGTGACAGGCCTTTCGTTATGGAGGTGCCTTATAAAAGTAAGTAGACAAGACTGATTTAACAGAGAACGTATTAAAATATATAGGTGGTAAATGCAGTATAGGAAATGCTTATCAGGGCAAGACTTGGTGGAAAATTCTTCTATTAGATGCGCTACCTGCTAGTTTAATCACTAACCAACATTTTAATTAATTTAAGATATTGATAGAATATATTATAATATTTGGATGCTGGTAAAATTATAGGCAGTTATGTATAATTACTGATTTAAATGGGTATTTATCGCACATCTAAGGTATTTTATTTGTTATCCCGACGTTTCGACTGTGGTGCAAACACTGGTCGCGGGTAGACTGCATCATTAAAAAGAAAAAGTAAAAAAAAGTAAACGACATTTATTCAGAACAACAGTACAGTACAGACAAAACAGAAGGTAATAAAATAAAACAAAACATTGAAAAAAACATTAAAAATAACAAAATGAAAAATGGTAGGTACCTACCTATAAAAATACAGAAAGACATAAAACAACAGAATTAGAAACGGTCATTATAGGCAGGTACCTAAAAATAGCTACATAAATACGTTGTAATACATAATTTTACTAATAATAATACATAATATAATACATAAATTTAGGTAAGTCTGTAGAAAAAAAAGTAGCTCAACAGAGTCCTTGTTCCACAGTTACTGGCACCCGACAGACACCGATAGAAGGCAAGTTGATTAAGGACGGCAAGGCCCTGCCCGCCAAAGAAGTAGAGGTTATTGTCGAACAAGAAAAGATTCTCTTTAAGGTCAAAAAGCCCTCTCGCGAGGCTTCTGGCAAATACCAGATCAAACTATCCAACGCACAGGGCGAGGACGCGAAGGATGTCACCATCACCATGCAAGGTGTACCTACTGCCCCTCAAGATGTGGCAGTCACAGAGGTCTTCCAGACATCGTGTACTGTCGGATGGAAAATGCCGCAGGACGATGGTGGTTCACCAATCGTCAAATACGTTATTGAGAGACAAGACATGTCTCTCAAAGCTGGTTGGGACAACGTGGCTGAAGTGCCGGTTGGCCAGCCATTAAAGTACAAGGTGGAAGACCTTATTCCCAAGAAGACGTATAAGTTCAGGATCCGCGCTGTCAATAAGATTGGCTCCAGTGAACCTGGCATTTTCGGCAAGCCTGTATTGGCTAAGGATCCTTGGGGTAAAGGCATTTGCTTAATTTTTTTTATTTTAGTTAACTTAATTGTTTTAGCAAGGTGTAAGCACATTGAATAATGAACCGAATTAAGATGTAACTCGTATTTTCAGATGAAGCATCGAAACCCAAGAATGTCCAACTTGAGGATTGGGACAAGGACCATGCGGACCTCAAATGGGAGAAGCCAGATAACGATGGTGGAGCACCAATCACTGGCTACGTTATTGAGTACAAGGAAAAGTTCGGCAAAGACTGGGTGACTGGCAAGGAGGTCCCCGGAGACTGCCTGAAAGGCACACAAGATGGTTTGAAGGAAGGATGCACGTATGAGTTCAGGGTCCGTGCTATTAACAAGGCTGGGCCTGGAGAACCTAGCGACACCACCAAACCTATTGTTGCTAAGTGCCGATTTGGTAAATAACTTGCAAATATTTATGTGATATTTCATTGAACCTTGAAAATGTTTGTAGTAAGATTTTCAACTAAAGCTGATTGGCCTGGATTTTTGTCCGTTTTTTATCGTTGATGATATAATTATATAATGATTTCATTATCATTCAGTGGCTTTGAACGTCACGCTGGTATTAACCTTATTTATTATTTATTTCCTCCAGTCAAACCATACATTATTGGTGAGGGTCTGCAAAACATGATTATCAAGAAGGGCCAGGTCATCACCTTTGACATCAAGTACGGTGGTGAACCTGAGCCAGAGGTCAAATGGATGAAGGGAGAGGAGGTATGTATCTTTTGTTTATTTTTTTTATGTTGATACCTACATCAGTTACCACTCTTTCAATCCTATACTTTACAGTTATTTTTACTACTTAATGGACCTCATTTATTATCGACTAACTGGAGCTACTTCATGGATCCAAGGGATTACCCTTAAAATATAACTTACTTAGGAGCTATCTTTAGCTCTTGGTTTGAAAATATATCTTTCTTTTGTGATTTTGTATTCTTCACGAATTGGACAGTATTTTAACAAAATTGTTTTATTTTTTTTCCAAATAAGAAACGTGGAAAGGCGTTTACGGAGAAGGTCAGCTGATTGAAACTAGATGTTCTCACACTTTATGTTCTAAAACCAAACAAACTACGAAACATTACTTTTTCTAGACATTACTTTTACAAATGTGGCTAACACCTTCCTACAGATTAGTACTCTGTATCAAATTGAATCATTCCTAAGTTTTAAATATTATTGGTTATCAAATTTACATGAGCTTTAAAATTAAGGCATGATTCAATTACATATCGCAATGAACGCGATCTTACATTGAACTCGGATCATTGTAAAATTCGCAATGTCAGCTTTTGTAATAAAACGTAAATGTATTAAAATGTGGGTAGCCTCTGGCTACCTATATATTAAAACATTTTGATTGGCATTAACTTGAAAATTAACTAATATAAACTGGAGCACTGTTTGCTAGATTATGTCTATCTTGTGCTCCGTTTGATTTGTACTTTAACTCTGTTTCTAAATTTTTCTAATCTACCTTCATATTCACAACTTATCGTAGAGTAGGTGCACTGTCTCACAATATGAAAATTTAGAGAAGCACCAACCCTACCTCATAACACATAAAAGTCCTGAAACCAGTAAAAAGGACGTACTCACTTACCTACATTGTGGAGATCGAATCTTCTTGGCTCTGCAAGAGATCTCTACTACATAATGTGATAACACCCAGCAGAATGGCTTTACATCGTCGGGAGCTGTTCAAACATAACATCTTAACACGTGGTAAAGAACCACATACCAACTCTTACGGATTGCGTTTGACTCTAATGAAAGCTAATAAAAATAAGAGTCCAGTCATACCACGCCAGTTGAATTATGACATATTTCTGGCAAAAGGTTTTTCATTGGTCAGCTAAGCAAGCCAGTTCGGGCCACCTGACCAATCAAAAGCTACCAGTTCATTTATCCTTGCTCAGTGGCGTGGTAGTGAATTTCAAACGAGTTCATAAACGCTATCCCTACCGTGCTTTTCCTGACTTTACTGGCTCATAACAGGAGGTCCTTGATGATGGCGACCGCATCACTATCGACAAGTACGAAAAGAACACAGTTCTGAATGTCCGGAAGACTACCAGGCCTGACAGCGGGAAGTACAAGCTGGTGCTCACCAACTCGTCTGGCACCTGCGAGAGCATTGCTGATGTTGTTGTGCTTGGTAAGTATTATGACTTAAGCGTTTGTCCTGTTTCAGTATGTTTATAAGAATACCAATTCAACCTAGGTCAGCATTGGGGCTTAGAGGACCTGTCATACCTTATCCAGATTGAAGGAAACCTAACCCAAGAACTCTACACCTACAATTACTTGGTAGCAAAAATGATGGCGAATTTCAGGAGACAATACTGAAGGCTATGAATTGTTTAAGCCTTGACCCTAACCCTGTAATCAATTCAAGGTCTTCGCTAACAATATTATTTCTCATAACAAGAAATCCATGCTGCTTAAGTAGTTAATTGTTAAACTAAGGTCAATTTCTTTCCGTTTTCAGACAAACCCAACAGGCCGAACGGCCCGATTGAGGTAGTTGACATCCGCGCCGAGAAAGCTACTGTCAAATGGAAGAAGCCAGACGACTGGCAGGGATCCGACATCACCGGATACACCCTCGAGAAGATGGACATGGTATGTTTATAATCAACTACCGACTAATCTTTATAGATTAGGTTAGGTTATATCTACGGGATCATTGCAGTAAGCCTATCGCGAGTTAATTACCTACCTACCTTTGTACTTACCCACTTGTAGGTACCTACCTATTTTCTTAATCAGGGTCTGACTAGACAAAAATGTGTATTTGATAGGTACCTATTTACTGTTAGAAACTAGGTAGGTACTTACCTATCTACGAGTAGAAACGAAACCTTATCGCATCAAACTCACAAACATGATAAATTAGGTAAAAGGTACCTAATGATGATTATGGTCTAGTACATTAACTTCTATTCTACTCTTCCAGGACACTGGCAACTGGGTGCCATGCGGTGAGACCGGCCCGGAACCGACCGAGTTTCAAGTCAAAGGTCTCACGCCGAACCACAAGTATAAGTTCAGGGTTCGTGCTGTCAACAAGGAGGGCGAGTCTGATCCGCTTGAGGCGGACGGATTCATCGTTGCTAAGAATCCTTACGGTAAGTTTATAGTAGGTAACTAATTAGGTGGGCATTTTAGTGTACCTAACAGAAATTGAACATCCTGAATTGTTGGAGACAAAACAAAACAAACTCGACGGACTTAAATTCCTATTTTCATCTTCTCTGTTGACTAGGAAGATTTTTTACCTGAAGGGTAAGCAACTTAAACGTACGACATGCACTACAATCTTTGTAACCACTTGAACGTCCGGGCGGGGCGACTATAAAGAGAGCCGCCGAAAAAAATGTTGCGTTGAACGTTACGGCGACTAGAGCAGCCCAGCAGACCTACTTTAACTTTGTGTGATATTCTGTGGTTCAACTGTGTCCAAGTTGCCCAATAACATTACTAAATGTCTCTTAGATACAATTTGCGGCTATTCTTATTCAAGAAAACCATACATGGCAACAAAATCATTGAGAATAAAATTAAGAAACAAAAAGTGTATTGTGATGATGCGGAGTGGGTGATTTGAAATGGTTTATTTTGATAGACAGGGTTTTCTAGCTATTTTGCTATTCTTAGAAAAAAAGCCTGTAAAGTCTAGTTTAATAATAGGTAGGTTATATTGCTACTTACTACAAGATTTTGTGTTAAAACTTTGTAGAATCAAAAGTGTACTGAAATTCAATCTATATTGTCGTTTACTTTTTATTTTCAGTATTCGCATTGATATTTCAAATTTATTTTTCCCGTAGATTTAATCTGTATAGTTTTACCTATTTATAAGTATTTTTTATTTATGTCTAGCTATAGTAGGGAGCTAGTAATCACGGTTTACGTGAAAAAGGAATTACGCGCTCACACCGCAGATTTCCGACTGCGCGAGCGGAACGCTTCAGACGGGAGCAGCTGTCAAACTCGGACGATCAAGTGGGTAATTAAAAAAAAATGCATAACGTTGAACGCAGTTCAAATCAAAATAAGCTGATCTGTCAAATTGACAGATACCAAAGTTGGCAGAATAGAGTAATTTTCCTTGGTTGTCAGTTAGCTCTTCCCGCGTTATTTTGTTTATATTCTGTTTGTTTACAAACAAAGTTTTGTTAGTATACGAAAGTTATTATTAAAAAGTGAACATGTACTTTAGATCCACCAAAGGCGCCCAGCAAGCCTGTGATTACCGATTACGACAACATGTCGGCGACACTGCAGTGGGAGCCGCCGAGCGACAACGGTGGGCGACCTATCCTGGGTTACGTTATCGAAATGAAAGACAAATTCTCACCGGATTGGATTGAGGTAAATATCTACTTGTAGTTTAATTATTATTTTACTATCCTGCAGTTCTACAATCACTATCGCTAGTAGTATTTAAAGATAATTATTAACTTTCCTATTCCTCTCCCTTTTCTAGCTTAACAGAATCATTATCATTATCAAATTGAATCTACCTAAACAGTTTTCTCGATGGTGCACACGGCTACACATCAAGCTATACATTTTCAGTATAAGCTGACCTCGCCTTGTGTAGGCTTTTCGTAGAATGAGAGGTCAGCTTATACTGGAAATTTATAGCTTGATGTGTAGCCGTGTGTACCTATTTGTGTTGTGAGTAAAATAAATCTGTGTGTCACAAAGCAGCATAATAAGTACATAATATTTCTTTATCACCACAGAAGACTTATTTTTCTTACCATTATATTACCCACTTCCAGGTTGTTAAGACAAATGACACGAAGACAGAGTACAAGGTCGAGGGTCTGAAGGAGAAGATGGTGTACCAGTTCCGAGTGAAGGGCTACAACAAGGCCGGGGTCGGTGATGCTTCCGAGCCCACTGACAACCATCTCTGCAAGCACAAGAACTGTAAGTTAAACCAGCATCTACCATCTAAATTTTGTTATTAGACAAGATTTGTCACTCTCGTAATGGCCTAAGTTCAGTGGCGATTGAAGTAAACAGCTCTACATGTGCCATAACAATAATTTGTATAGTTCAGTAATGAAATTTATACAATGCAATTACTTTTGAGAGTTTTGTTTAGTATGGTGCGATGAATTTTTAATTTAAATATTCAGTTTAAGTTTTCAGTTTCATTTGTTTCATCGCAAAGAATACAAATTGTGTCAGAACATTTGGTACAGTAAAAAAATGTAGTAAATTCATTCGAAAAGATAATAATAATATTTATGGTAAAAATAGAACGTTATTATTTACATGATAATTAATTATAATGTCAGATCATATGATAATTGTTATTACATAAAGTCAAATTGAAAGATAAAAAATATAAAATACAATAATCATAACTTGTCAAAATTCCATAATATTGAATAATACCTACATTACAAATAATAATCACTACATAGTATAAATCAAAGTCGCTTCCCGCTGTCTAAACCTATGATGCTTAGATCTTTAAAACTACGCAACGGATTTTGATGCGGTTTTTTTAGTAGAGAGTGATTTAAAAGGAAGGTTTATATCTATAATTTACCCAAGTGCGCAAAAGGAGGGTAATGTTTTAATTGAAATACCACGCATGCGAAGCCGTGGGCGGGTCAGCTGTTACTTAATAAATAAATGTTTTGCGTCAGGTAATTAGAGACATGTCCTTACAAAATTTCGTCAATGGAATAAAAACACTTTTACTACAATAATTCCTTAAGTTTAGTTTTGAATTTCAATGTGCTATAGATGTTTTTAAAGACGATAGACAAGTTATACTATGTTCTGCAATTCTTAGACTAGATATAAAGTAATTTTTTTAATATTTTCTTCTAGTGCTCTCTCTATTAGATTGATAGTACGTCTAACTGTCCAGCATTTTCCAAGTGTTCCTAAACAAGCAACATTTTAGCGACAATATTTCACCGGCAAATATGAATTTTGTCATATTTAGCCACATATCACGGGACAACTAGTGGCAATATAACTATTAAGCATTTGATGCTGGACAATGGAGATGGGCATTGGACATTGCTGTGAAAATATTACTTCAATTCAATTCATAGCAGCAGATGATAAAATAAACATAAAGCTCAGATCCTCCATAATCGGCTAATAAGCATGCATTATTAACAATATAAAATATGCATAATATGATTATTAAATTCAATTATTAAAAATGTCAATGAATCAAAAATTTTAACGAATACAAATAAAATGTCAACGAACACAATTAAATTAAACAAATGTAGTGTAAAATTTAAAATCCTTGTTTGGGAGGCTATGTCCTATGGGTCAATTTAAATAAAAATGTCAAAGCATTGATAAAGCCAACTAACATGACTAACTTGAGGGCATACAAAAACCTTTAACACACATTCCTTCCATGGTCCTAAAAAGAGCCCTGTGCCAATAAACCCGATCTCTTTGGTTGTAGAAAAAAAACCTAAGGCACTTGTCTCACCGCCGGCGATGAGCTAGAAACTAGAAACGTGTTGGCGAGAAGCGAGTGTGTAGTTCCTATAGTTGTCTCGCTGGGCTGCTAGAATCTTCCTTTGACGCAATTATTTTACATATTCTATATGTATTATATGTATTACCATTATATTTTCTTTTATTTTAATTTAGTTTTGACATAACGTTTTAGTTAGGATCTTATAATTTTGTTTTGTGTATCTCTAAATCGACCTAAGTACCTACCTATCTGTTTTGTTTTTAGTATTTTGTTATGACTTTATTTATAATTATAGGTATTATCATTATAATTTTTGTTGACATGATCTTTGATTATATTATTTTAATTTAATTATTATAAGTTTTAAAATGTAAAAATTGACATGCCTGTAACAACCAATGTTATAATTAAAGTAAAATAAATAAATCTAAAAAAAAAACCTAAAAAAAATCTATAAAGCGAGTGAGCGAGTGCGGCGGGCGATACTCGCCACTCGCTGAGCGCGTGGCGCGTGCGTTGAGCGAGTATCGTTGAACGCGTATCGCTAAACGAGTATAGTCGCTGCGACAAAATAGTGGAGAGCGAGTTCTCGCCGGCAGTGTGAACGGCCAGCGATCAACTATTCATATACGTGTCTTTTTTACTGAAACGGAATCTATATCTTTTGTTCGTTTCTTCAGTGAAAAAATAGTTGATAGCTCATCAAATAGAGATCGCTTACTCGCCGGCGCGGCGGTGAGACAAGTGCCTTAGATATTCTTCATACATTATTGACGTTAACAATCCCTGCTACAAGAAATGTCTTGTTAACTGTGGTAATGTAAACAACTTACCTAATTATATTATTTAGATACAAAAACATACACCTTAAAAACCCTAGCTTGCCTACCAGTTCCTTAATTCCCTTTCAGAGTTCATAATAATATATATCACTTGTAACACTTATATTTTTGATCCCAACAGTGAAACCGCGCATCGAGCGCAGCACATTCAAGTCCATCATCATCAAAGCTGGCCGCACTCACAAGTGGTCAGTCGACGTCACCGGCGAGCCCGCACCAGAGACCACCTGGTCATGGCGAGACAACGTCAAGCTTGTCAACTCTGAGCGTATTAAGATTGAAAATAAGGAATACCATACTGACTTCACGCTGATTAACGCTGTGAGACGTGATACTGGAAAGTACACGCTTAGAGCGGAGAACTGTAATGGATTTGATGAGGAGACTGTTGAACTGACGGTTTTGAGCAAGCCTAGCGCGCCTAAAGGTAAGGAATCAATTCAAAGTTTAACTCAATCAGAAGGTGGTCTTTAAGGTAGATGTATTGACGATATCGTAATGCTTAATATCAAGTTTACAAGTTCGTGCGAGCGGCGAGACGAGTGAGTCTAGTCAGCATTTCATCATCAACGTATAGCAGTCCACTGCTGGACGTAGATCCCTACTAAGGCACTACCGAGCCAAGCTCTTCACATCCAATCTGCAGGAGCTCATCGAATGCTCATCTGCTTACACCACAACAACATCCACGGGGATCTTGGAAAGCTGCATCCATCAACCCAAAGTCCTGCTCTGTTACTTCAAGGAGCTAGGATGGCTGGGGTTAGATTAAAAGGGGGTAATGCACAATACACCTCTATGCGGGACGTCAGTGCAGATCTTATTTCCCCCACCCTAGAATTAGAATCCAGTCTCCATCGGCACGGCGCGCAGCATGCGTTTTAGAGAGCCACGCGCCTACCCCATACGTAGGCTTACCAAATTATTCATTACAAACTTGACCAATATAATTTGTATTTACAGGACCATTGGATGTCTTCGATGTCCACGCTGAAGGCTGCAAGGTCAAGTGGGAGAAGCCGGAAGACGATGGTGGCTCCCCCGTCAAAGAATACGAGCTGGAGAAGATGGATGTTGCTACTGGCAAATGGGTCAGGGTTGGCAGGTTAGTGCAACCTATAATAGGACATCTTTTCATCTAGTGCTTTTTCCAGTGGGTGGTTATTCTGCGCCAACAGATATTTTGTTAGAATACTGTACGAGTAAGTTCTTACTTAGTATGCAGAACTATTAGAATATTCCATTATGTGCCTTTGCTTAATAGTTTGCACAGAATTATTCTTAAGTGGTTTTTCTCCATTGCAGAGTGGCCGGTGACAAGAAGCCTCTAGAGATGGAGGTAACCGGCCTGGAGCCCGGACACCAGTACAAGTTCAGAGTGACAGCTGTCAATGACGAAGGTGACTCCGAGCCGTTGGAGACAGAACGCGCTACACTGGCTAAGAATCCTTTCGGTAAGTTATTGAAGACTAGACAATACTTATTATACTCGGAATTTAGGAATGTGTAAGTGCAAATATTATATCCAATTAATATAAAACAATTATGTGGTGCACATTAATGTCCTGAAATTCAAGAAGGAATAAAATAATGTCATAGTTCTTTGCAACTGTGGAACATGATTTAAGCAAGTGTCAGGTTCCAAAAGAATTCGGGAGACGCAAACTCGACCTCACTTTTGACAGGTAATCCTTGTGGATGGGCCAAAGTTTTTTTTTTTTTTTTTATTCCCAAACAATACACATATGTTTGCAACGCTATCATGTCTTATAAATTAAACTCAACTAGGATGGCCTCCAAAAATATTTGTATTATCTTGAGCTAGAATACTCGACTAGAATTTAGATCCTAAATCGTATTTCGCAGACCTTTCAAATAAGATAGAATAAACAAGATCCTTGGCAGCTTTGTGTTGAGTTTGACATGATTTCTTCAACAGGAATACCTGGTCGGCATACCACCTTGCCGCACCAAACGATTTGCTTCTACTTTTTTAGTTGGCACAAGTAAGGAGTGGAACTCACTTCCGGCGTATGTTTGTCCGAACCAGTATGATCTCGTAGTCTACAAGTCCAGAGTGAATAGGTTCTTTCTAGGCAAGCATGCTCAATCTTCGATCACACCATCACTTACCACCAAATGAAACATACCTAAAAAGCTGATCTGATTTCGTAAAGTTGCTGTTTCTCATTTCACTATCAATTTGCAGAGGTGTCCGACAAGCCAGGCAACGTGAAAGTGGCTGATCATGACAACCAGAGCGCTGAGATCGCATGGGATCCGCCCAAGTCTGATGGAGGTGCTCCGGTACAGAAGTACATTATACAGAAGAAACCTAAGGGCGGGGACTGGGAGAATGCTGCTGAGGTGAGAAATAACATCACACTAATATTATAAATGAGAAATTTTGGATGTTTGTTTGTTACTCAATCACGTCGTAACGGCTGAACCGATTTCGATAAAATTTGGTCAGCCATCCCAACTCCTTACAGTAGTGGAGTAGAACTTTGGGTTGTGGTAGCAGTTTTCCAGAGTCCCCGAAGTCATTGCTGACGTCGAAGATGACTCGATACTCGATGAGTTCTTGCCTCTAAAGTCTGTCAACGTTTTCCCAGGTGCCTGGAACAGCTACATCAGGGAAGGTGGAAGGTCTGCCCGAAGGTGGAGAGTTCCAATTCCGCGTGATCGCAGTCAACAAGGCGGGTAACTCCGAGCCATCTGAGCCTACTCAGATGACCACCATCAGACATAAAGCGCGTAAGTCTTTTATATCTCTTTTATCTTATAATTTTTAGATTCGTTTGGGGCTAGATGGCGCTGTATGAAATGTCCAGCATTATTTATATATTTATTATGTTTATCATTTGGAATGGACAACGTTAAGAAATTTCTGCTTTACGCTGATATCTGAAATTAATTCCCAAGAACAAGTGATTTACCCAAGTGTTTAAGAGAAGAGCGCTGGCATTGTTATTGGTACACAGTTTTTTTAACTTTTGCAGTGCCCACGTTTTCATTTGTTTTTGATTTTTTGCTGTTTTGTTCTCAATAAATAACTTAGAATCTGAATCTGCTATGTAAAGTAATGGTGACACCACAGACGAATAATTTATGAATATTTATACAAAAGAAGCTGCTGTTTTTAACTAGTTGAAAGTTAAAGTAGTTAAAAAACCTAGATAAACTCAACTTCAAAAAGTCCAAAGTGAATAGGTTCTTTCTAGGCAAGCATACTCCATTTTCGATTACACCATCACTTACCATCAGGTGAGGTAGTGGTCAAGCGTTGGGCTATCATCTAGAAAAAAACTCAACTCAAAAAACTTGTCAAGTGATCTCGAACCTTCTCATGTGACCTCGAATCTGACCTAGACCTTACATGACCTCGAGCGTCTTTATCTGACCTATAGTCCTGTCGTCTGACCTCGAACCTTGTACCGTTTCAGTGAAACCCCGTATCGACCGCACCAACCTCAAACCGCTGGTGGTACGCGCCGGCAAGCCTATCTTCTTCGATGTCAACGTGAAGGGTGAACCTGCGCCTAAAGTGCAATGGTTCCAAAAATGGAAGAGTGAGGAGAAGGAGGTAAGATATAAGAACCTTGAATTTTAAGAAGAAATTTAATGGGGCTTTTCCTCTTCTAGTGTAAAAAACCTTTTCGTTCTTTCTGACTATCTCCACGGCGCAGTGGGCGAAAAGCCGGCTGAGAAGCTGGAGGTTGCGGGTTCGATTTTTGCCGTGGAACAAATGTTTGCATGATCTACAGATATTTGTTCCGGGTCTGGATGTTTCTCTATGAATTATAAGTATAAACTTAAAAAATGTATTTTATTATTAAAGTATTCTATCAGTTATCTGGTTCCCATAGCTTAGTTTGGGGCTAGATAGCGTTTTGTGGAATGTCCAGCATTCTATCTATCCAGCCTCCAGCACCCACTTTTTATAGGCCTCCTCTCTATGTCGCCAGTCCAATCGGTCTTGAGCAAGTCTCATCCATTGCTGTCCAACTTCCGTTACGAGATCGTCAGACCATCGAGCCGGTGGTCTGCCCAGCGGTCGACGTCCATCTCTTCACTACCACTCTGTGACTGCCTTGGTCCACCGGTTGTCACACCAGTGTCCTGCCCATCTCCAGCATTATTTACTTATATTTATTTATCTAAATTCCTTCCTCAGGTAACAGTTGGAGTGATCAACGTAGACTACAACACAAAGCTGGATATAAAGGAATCAGCTCGTTCTATGACGGGCACCTACAGAATCCTTGCCGAGAACCAACACGGGAAGGACGAGGCTGAGGTGGAGATCACTGTGCTTTCCTCACCGAGCAAGCCTGGTGGTCCGTTGAAGGTGGCTGATGTCACTAAGAATGGATGCAAGCTGGCGTGGAAGAAACCGGAAGATGATGGCGGTAAGTGACGACCGCTGTGCCGCAGTGGGTGAATGGTTAAAACGCACGAGGGTTCGATTCCCATCACGGAACCGATATTCGCATGATCTTGAGATATTAGTTCCGGGTCTGGTTGTTTCTCTATGTATTTTAAGTATGTATTTATAAAAAAAACGTAAATAAGTATTCTATCAGTAATCTGGTTCCCGTATCAGCTTTGCTTAGTTTGGAACTTAGATATCGCTGCGTGAAATGTTCAGCATTGTTTATTTATAAAGTTATTCTACCGCCAACCTATTTCTACCCATTTCTGCCGCCAAGCACCATTCCTGTTTCGGTTTGAAGGGTGTCGGTGAAATAACAGATACATGAGGCTGTGTGTACACCTGTATGCCTCAAGTTGACCGACGCAGAGAAGTGCCTCGTAGGACACGTTCCTAAGGACTTGAGAGGCAATGCTTTGTTATAGGCAATTGTAACCACTTAACATCAGTTGGGCAACTTGTTTGTTATCTCAATTACAACATAAAATATATATATATATATCTGCGAAAACGTCAAATTTTTCATCAAAATGGTTTCGTACAGTTGCATCTCATGTAATTGTGTTCCAGGTAAACCCATCACCGGTTACGTAGTAGAGAAACTGAATAAAGCCACCGGCCGGTGGGTACCAGTCGGCAAGACGGAAGGCACTGAGATGGACGTCAAGGGACTGCAAGAAGGCGAAGAATACGAGTTTAGAGTGAAGGCTGTCAATGATGAAGGGGAATCGGAGCCATTGAAGACTGACCACTCTATTATTGCTAAGAATCCTTACGGTAAGATTAAACACTTATTAACGGCTCCGCCAAATGTTTTATTAAAGAGATCGCTATTAGCGATAATACCGCCCATTGTACTTACTTCCATTTTTGTGTATTTCTTTATTTTATTTTATTTATCAACAAAATCCACAGCTCTTAATTGATCTCCAAATCAACTTGGACAAATCGGCGTTGTATGTATGTATGTTTGTCCGAGGATAACTTTCGAAGCGTTGATCCGATCATCGTGAAATTTTATACATAGGTAGGTAGTGATGGCACAATTCTGGTGTGACTAAATGAACTAAAAATGTCTGGGGGGGGTTGTTGAGCTATTGGGTTTCAAGGGGGGTAAAAAAATGTAAATGAGTTTATTAGGTCAAATACGACGTCAAATGAAAGGTCTTCATAAGTACATTTCGACCCCGATTTTTTTATTTTTAGTTTAGTCCTTGCAGTTTTTGAGTAATTAGCCATAATAAAGACTGAACTTTGACGAAATTCACTGGGTACACCAGTGACCCCACATTGCTGAAATTTGGTATGCGTATAGCTTTAGTAACACAAATATAGGCAAACGTCTGAAATCCAGAATAACTGCAATTTGTACCCCAAAAAAGAATAGCCAAAATACATGAACTCCCGTTACCTGTAATTTGAATAAAACTGTGGGTTAAGTTAGATGGGTATGCATTTCGTGGCACTATTTTGATTGTCAAAGATTATGTGAGATCTCAGTTAGGGGCGAACTACTAGTAATTAAAAGTAAGAAATGCTTGTGTCTATCCTACAGCCAATAAACTGATATACATTTTATAGTTTTACAAATTACGACAACAATCACCCAAATATGCCAGTAGTTTTACATATTAATAACTTAAATAAGGAAAAAAATACTGTATATTTAAGCTTGTTTGGTTTGCAATTAAAAGTATATCTATCAATGAAACATTACAGATATCCCCGGTAAGCCTTCAATCCCAACATTGGAGGATTGGGACGTGGACCGCGTGGACCTGAAATGGGAGGCGCCTAAGAACAACGGCGGCGCGCCCATCACCGGATATGTTATTGAGAAGAAGGAGAAGTACGGATCGTGGACCGAGGCGATTACAACTTCGGTAAGTATAATACAATACACACAGAGTACACAAGTAACTTTTTTTTTATTTAACTGCAATATATGCGGGAGGCCTATAAAAAAACATTTATTTTAGCAATTATGTAGCTCATATAAGGACACAACACAGCACAAAAGATGCCTGATATTAAACAGGGTTTTTGAGAACATGTTCAGCGAAAATTTTATTAGACCGATCTGAAACTATATGCTTTAAAAAAAGAATATGTTAATGATTATGATTTTTTTTAACAAAAATATGACCGACTGAACCTTACTGAACCGAGTTTGATGAAATTTTTATGAGACTGATCTGAAAGTACATCTTTTAAAAAAAACGATTTTCCAAATCGGTTTATAAATAAAGGAGTTCTGAACAAACATAAAAAAGTATAACGGAATTGAAACCTTCCTACTTTTTTTGAAGTATTCTAAAATTATCATTTCTTGCCTTTCTTTCCTGGCTTGGTCGCGAAGGAGCAGGCAGTAAAATTGACGTTTCAAAATGATCCTTGTTAATTTAGTGATTAAAAACATTTTGATTTTTTATTGTTTCAGACCCCGGAATGCAAAGGCCGTGTGCCAGACCTAAAGGAAGGCAACATCTACCAGTTCAGAGTCCGTGCTGTGAACAAGGCGGGCCCCGGAGAGCCGGGCGACGCCACGCAGCCGCACGTGGCCAAGGCTAGGTTCCGTAAGTATTCACAACTCTTTACACATCTATCATCATCATCATCATCCAATCTTGGAAATAGGCCTCTTCTCTTCATCTCCATTCCTAGCGAACTTGTGGCCATCTCATCCATTAATGTCCTGCGTGTCGTCTAATGTCATCCACCCAGCGATTCCCCGGTCGGCCTCGTTCCCGGGTATCTGCTATCTGCTCCGGGTCTCCATTCTAGGACTTTTCTGGTCCAATGGGTCGTTTCCATTCCAACAATGTATCCCACCCATGCCCTTTAAAAGTGAATACGTTTATAAAATTGCTTCCATACTGGGAGGCAATTCAAAATACGAATGATAACAAAATCGGGGATACAGTTTGGTGTTGCACCTACATATCTATCATCTCCATCCAAAATGTAATTACACCACTGGATAGCTAAAGGATCAAAGAATTCGTTACGCTAAGTGAGGACTGTAACGGATCGTGCGCGGTGGAGGGGAAAGCGCCACCATTTTGAGGTCATTTTGCTGCGTTTCGAGATTTCAATTTAGTATGACCCGAAGGGCTTCCTAGCGTTCAAACAAGATTATAACATCTATAAAATAGCGTATTTTATATTTTGTATAGAAAATATTACCTATTACGTTTACGTACAAGTATTCACGTACAACACACGGCCGTGTCCATGAGAAAGCCAAACCCCATTTTTCTTTTCTCCACTATGGTGGCCAAAACGTCACTCACGTTTGTATTTCTTCGAATCAAGTCGTTACGTTCCCGATCCCGCAGTGTGATTCCGAGTATTGTTCACCACTCCATATCTTTCTGCACAACTCTGAATTTCTTTGCGACACATCTATCATAAGGGCTAAAATAATAAAATTAATCAATAATCTTAAATCTTTACCAACTATACTCGTGGAAATCTAATATGTCGAAATTGACATGTGTCAAAATACTACCATCGAACACAAAAACTAAATGATACAACAGTGGAATATCGTCCTGTCAAAATATTGATCCGGGATTAACGGTTGTTTCCGGGTGTAATTTTTTCAATATAAAGTGAAACTTGGTGCTTATTTATTATGCTCATTGTTATAGTGTATGTATAAAATTGTAAATTATTTGGCGTCATGTGGTTTATTTTTAGATTTCTTGTGTAGACGTTCGTTCAATGTTATCACGGGATGCAAAATGAGAGATCTAATAGTATCAGACCTATTAGATTTCCCTATAGCCAGATTTGTAATTAGCATTAAAATTGATGAAATTATGTGTGCCGGTGCTGTCAAACAGCCCCGGATCTAGATTTTTTCCTGATCGGGACAGAAACTATGTGGCGCCCCCTCTCCTCAAGCGTGGGGGGGGGGGGGGTATTTAAGTTTAAAGTATTCCAAATCAAATGAACGGCTAGGTGAACTTTAAGAAACAACTTTGTTTTCAAACATATTTTTATCGAAGAATTTGGCGCCCCCTAAAATTACCTTCCGGGGCGGGTGCCCTGGTTTGCTCTCCCTAGATCCGGGACTACTGTCAAATTGTATTTGTATTTTACAGTGAAACCTCACATCAACCGCGATAAGATGCAGGCGGTGCGCGTCCGCGCGGGCACTACCATTAAGTTCGACGTCGATATTCGCGGTGAACCTCCACCGACTAAGACTTGGAGTTTCGCCGGCAAGGTAAGACCTACAGCTCTTTTATACTCATACTCATTTATTCAAGTTGTAGGGACATAATAGAACACTTGGTTACGTCAATAATTGATCGAGTGAAGCGAGATCTCGAAATCAACTTGGGCAAATCGGCGTTGTATATGTATGCATGAAGTATGTATGTCCGAGGATAACTTTCGGAGCGTTTAGCCGATCATCGTGAAATTTGGTATATAGGTAGGTAGTGATGCCACAATTTTGGTGTGACTAAATGAGCTAAAGATGTGGGGGGGTTGTTGAGATATTGGGGTTCAAGAGAGGTAAAAAAAACCAAAATGGGACTAGCTGGTCAAGTGGCACGTTTAATAAAAGGTCTTTGTGAGTACATTTCGATTATTTTTAGTTTGAACTTTGTAGTTTTTAAGTTATTAGCCATAATATAAACTCAAATTTGACAAAATTCACAGGGTACACCCGTGACTTCACAGTGCTGAAATTTTGTATACTTGTAGCTTTAGTGACCAATTAACATGAACTACCGTTACCTGTAATTTGAATGAAACTGTAGATCAAGTTTTTGGACAGTCATTTTGTGGCACTATTTTGATATTCAGAGATTACAAATAATATTTTTTTGTTTTTATGGGAGACTCGCGAGATGTCAGTTCGGGGCGAACCACTTGTACTTAAATAATTACATTAGGCTTTATCTACCTAGTTCAATGAGCTATTGCTCCATCATTTTAGAGGTGCTAGAAAGAGACAAGAATTTTACATACAAGCATTTAAACACTGATTAATAAGTACTTAATATTATAGCTGCTGTAGATGGGCAATGCCAAATAGTTCAAATTCTAAATTGCTATGTATGTCAATAGGTTACAATTATAAAAATTGAATTGAATTAGTCATTCATAACATATTGAGGAATGTTAAGAAATATGAACTTTAGTTGAATAAATTTAAAGCCAGATTGTAGCTGCTGTACAACGGCTTTGTTAAAGAAGTAATATTGGTAAATTGACTCAGAAATTAATGTCAAGATTATCTGTACTACCCAATTCCCATGTCATGAAATTATATTGCATCAAAATATTATTTTATAGTCATAATAAAATATGGAATATCATAAGTACCACATTTGCATATGACCTTATGGATTTGTTTCTTTTGTTTTAATTCCTATATAAGAACCACCCTTAATAAACTAGCTTTCGACCTTCGAAACCTCGTCCGAATTGGTCCATCCTGGGACGACTATGCTTCAGACACATCTTTTTAGCATTGGAGGTCAAAAACAATGAGTGGCAGAGATTATGCTTGAAAACTCGTACAAACAAAATGAATAAAAGTATATTATTTGTAATATAAAAGTGGCCATGAAAACTCTACGTAGTACAAAAATATGATTCCGGCCAGGATCGAACTGGCGGCCTTCTGCGTGTAAAGCAGATGTGATAACCACTACACCACGGAACCTGTTGTGGCAACTTGCGAAATTAATGGCCAGCTCTTATACATCTACGAAAAGAGAAAGTAATTCATAAGCAGTACCCACTTCCATGATTATAGATGGAATTAATGTTAGAACAGTATTAGCTAAGTTAGTTAGTATCACTGCCTGAAGTTTTGGAAAGTTTCTTCTTGTTTGTATTATCAGGACTGTGACTATCCCTTACAGACTGAATCCACAATATGGATAAAAGTGAAACACTTTAAGGTTAATTTATCTTTGATATGACGTGAAAAATTCAGAGAAGACGGGACACAGGCGCGAGTTTTTTGTACATTTGAAAGTACATTTAAAGAGCGCAAATATTTTAGCCTTGTCCTCGTATTACGTCTTTTAGGCCTGCGTCTTAGGTGTCCTAGTATATGGTTAGGACTTTTGAGCAAAGCGCATCACGCACGATGAAGATACTATAATATAATATTTTATGTTAAGATAAAATAACGCTCGCCATGCAATCTACTGGAGCATCACACACGCAAAAGATAACATAAATTTTCATCTTACAGTATCCTAAGATACCGTGCAATATAGATATATCATCTTAAAATACATAATATATCCTAAGATACGAAATATTCGTATACCAGACTTTCGAATGAATAAAAGGATTTCATGTGTTAACCTTACTCTCGAGTGATACCTTAAGATACTATAATAATATTTTAACTTAAGATATCGTAACATTAAATATTATAAAATATTCATCGTGTGTAACGCGCTTAATATTATGATTTGTATTTCCAGGCCCTAGAAACCGGTCCAGGCGTGAAGATCGAGAACGAAGACTACAACACGAAGCTGCAGATCTTCGAGACGACCTGGAAGAACACTGGTGTTTATACGCTCAAGGCGGAGAACGAGTCGGGAGTCGATGAGGCTACCGTCGAAGTTACTGTTCTAGGTAAGTAAATTTACTATAGACTTTTGAAATGACCTCAAATCTGGGTTGAATAGCACAATTTTACAAAGATATCAAACGAGTATCATCATCATCATCATATCAGCCGTAGGACGTCCACTGCTGGACAAAGGCCTCCCTCATTGATCTCCAGGAACTGCGGTTGGAAGCGGCCTGCATCCAACGCCGACCTGCGGTTCTTACCAAGTCGTCTGCCCATCTTGTGGGTGGACGTCCTACGCTGCGCTTGCCGGTCCGTGGCCTCCACTCGAGAACCTTTCGGCCCCATCGGCCATCTGTTCTGCGCGCTATATGGCCTGCCCATTGCCACTTCAACGTGCTAATCCGTCGGGCTATGTCGGTGACTTGAGTTCTCCTACGTATCTCCTCATTTCTGATTCGATCCCGTAGAGAAACCCCGAGCATAGCCCTCTCCATAGCTCGTTGAGCGACTCTGAGCTTATTCATAAAACGAGTATAAATTGTAAATTTATAAAAACTTCCGATCCCTCTGATCTTAATGTCCCACTCATCCCACTATAAGTTTTTTTTAAATACTTTTTCTAAACAAGCTCTTTTACAATTTATACAAACCAGAAAACATCCTCTGCCATCTTGGAAGTTCGGCCATATTGGATTTGTAAGTATACATCTTGGATGGTCTGAAATTAAATCCTAAATATGGGGGATATTTTGGATTTAATGCGACGTTGTACTAGTTTTCGTGTTCTCCGAAAAATATAGAGATCAATCTCAGAAAAAATAACTAGTCCGCCATCTTGGATGTTCCGCCATTTTGAAATTAGAATGACGTCACATAGATAAGCGTGCATTGTCATCCAAAATAAACGTGTATACCAAATTTCAGCTCAATCGGTTAAAGATAACTGATTTAAAATTCAGTTGCTAGATTCCACCCGGACAAACATACATACATTGCAAGTTAAATAGAAGCTTGTGATAAATGCGAAAGTTTTAATGTTTGGATTGATGTTTGTTCCTCTCTAACGCCAAAGCTACTAAACCGACTTAACTGAAATTTAGAACATTGGCTGAGGATGATCTGAAATACCTGACATAGACTACTTTTCAACACATAAAACAGTTCCCGTGGGATGGAAATGAGGTGTATGAAGCCGCGGGTGGCAGCTAGTATTCCACATTTTTCTCATAAAAGCATATCTCCACAGACAAGCCCGGCAAACCAGAAGGTCCGCTCGAGGTTTCAGACGTCCACGCGGACCATGTGAAGCTCGCCTGGAAGAAACCCAAGCACACTGGAGGTCTGCCTCTCAGTGCGTTTGTGGTGGAAAAAATGGACACTCTCACTGGAAAATGGGTGCCGGCGGGAACTGTGGAGCCGGATTGTACAGAGGCTACTGTTACAGGTAAGGAAAATAATACGTGCTATGTTATGTACGTCATTAAATAAAAACACGGGTAGGACTAATGGCTAGTATTGTTGTAAAATAAGTTTTTTTCAGATTCATTACAATAGATTATTTTATATTTTCAAACAACCTTAATATCAAGTCCTAAAATATCAATGAAACAGCCTGTATAAAATAAGTAAACAAATCATATTGAATTCGTCATGTAAGTAGGTACCTGTTAAACTGACTAAGCGGCAACGTCGCACAGACGCCGCAGATTTACGTTAAAAATTGTTTATTGGAAATGCAACGATGACTGGATAAATAAAGCTACCGGTATTAAACCCACCTCTAAAATCAGTTAATACGATGCCGGATGTGTGTTTTAAATTAATGTCGTACATAACAAAACAGGTTGTACAGAATTAGTTTCTGACATCCAACTAGATGGCGCTATTGGCAAATTAGCTGTTTTTAGCGGTTGGCAACAACGGGGACGGTGGAGTTGGATACAACTAAGAGATACAAGATGTTAATTAATAGGTTTTAGGTTTTAAAAGCTAGCTAGGCACTTCAGACTTATTCATGACTACTGTGACTAGAATTGTTTTAGTCAGATTAGTTTGCACAAGCAAATTAGATGGCGTTATTATCAGAGAAAGCTGCAGTTATGGCGAAAAGTTTGGAAAAACTAAGTGCACTGACACTTCGTTTGTAGAAGTATATAAAAAATACCATTTTCTGTGTAGATACAATTTTGTTTCATATAATCATCATGTTCTAATGTTGTTAAAGTTAAAGTTCGTAGTTGCTAAAATGTTATTAACAACAGTTAAAATGACCATTAAACGTAGGATAAGTGAACTGTACCTTCGAGGGTGCCATTTTTAAATTATGAACAAACCCTCTATAAGAATAAAAAAAATAACTCTAAACTTTTCAGCTTATACAAACCTATCCAACTTCTAACACCCTATTTTCTCACAGGCCTAGAACCCGGTCACACCTACCAGTTCCGCGTCAAGGCCCTAAACGAGGAAGGGGAATCTGAACCCTTGGAAACCGACCATGGAATCCTGGCGAAGAACCCATACGACGTGCCAGCACCCCCCGGTCTACCAGACATCGTGGACTGGGATGAGAAGTCTGCTAAGCTGAAGTGGGAGCCTCCGATCAGGGACAATGGAGCACCCATTACTGGATATATTATTGAAGTCATGGATAGAGATAGGGGAGAGTTTGTTAAGGTTTGTTATATTTAATTTGGGATAGTCAAACGCTTGACGTTTGACTTGGAGTCTTCAAGCCCAGAGGGAACAGGTTCTTTCTAGTTCTAGTTCAGGTTCTTTTCATATATAGTGGTCAGTTAACTTTTAGATTTACACTACTCAAAATATATCGCTTCGCTCTTACTTCGCTTTGTCTAAATCAACAATCAAGCATCAGTTGAAATTGAGTGGCTACAGGGAGAAAAAACAAACAAGGCCGGATTTTAGGGTTATAACAATCAAGAAGGTATTTAAAAGGAACAAAAGGGACCGTTATTGGGACCATGATAAATATAGGAACAAAAAATAAATGTTCTTGGCATCAAGCAATGGTTGCTTTGTCTTTAAACATAGTTCAGTAGTATAGTTTATGTTCTTTAAAACAATTTTCTAAATCAGACACTAAAGTTTAAAACATTGCCAATTTCTTTGAGATATTGAAAGATTTTTCATATCAACATTTTGAACCTCTTGTAAGCCAAGCACTACACCTCACTAATTAAATTGTTTAAACCAACAGGCGGCTGAAATCCAAGGCAATGTCTGCCAAGGAACAGTACCGAAGCTGGAAGAAGGAAATCAATACCAGTTCCGCATCCGCGCGCTGAACAAGGCCGGTCAATCTGAGCCATCTGAGAACACCAACTGGCACACCGCTAAACCGCGATTCTGTAAGTATTATCATCATAATCAGCAGAGGTATCAGTAACCAAAGAGAATATAAGACCTACAGACTGTCAGTAACAGTCAGTGTCAGTAGTCAGTGACAGGTGTCAGTAACAGTGTCGCGAGTTCAATGGTTTTTTCCCATCTCAAAAAATGTTCAACGCGCCTAAAGAAGTTTTCATTTCATAAAATTTACGCTTTACCTGATTTTAGAGAAAACTGTAAAAACTGTGGTGACACAAATGTGACCATGAATAAAGTTGATACAGTTTTATCCCTTTGTCGTACTATAATATCCCTTACCCCATATTGAAAAGAGCTATTATTACAGTGCGCGTCGACCACATCAATGCATACCCACCCATTCTTCGCCAAAATATCCTTTCTTTCGTATTTCATAGAGTTGTTATTACAGTGAAATTATCGATTGCGCCAATTCTTACCCTTGCCACCCTGAAGTATCCTTTCTTCTGTACTCAATAAAGTTCTTATTACAGTGAAGCCGCGTATCGACCGCACCAACTTGAACCCGATCACGGTGAAGGCTGGTCTGCCTGTCTCACTCGACGTAAAGGTCTTCGGTGAACCACCTGCGAAGGTCACCTGGCACTTCAAAGGAGATGAACTTAAGAATGGGTAAGTAAGAACGATATTATCAGAATTTTTGAGATGGTTTAAAGTTCTTGGATATTATCACTGTTCAAGAGATGAAAGTTACTAAGATTGTGATTACAAGTTGATTTTTGAAAATAGAATGCGATAATGTCTTTTTGTACTGTTTTATAAGGAGTAACATGTGATAATTTAAAATTGCACACAGAAAACAATGGGAAGTCCGTTTTTTTATATAACAAGGAGATGGAATGGCCCGTTAAATGATGCCTATAAAGTGGACTATAAAGACTAGACTAGATGCATACAGGTTTATAGCTTCATTTGGCTGTAATTTCACTGGCACCCTTTAAATCAAAACAGCAATGCTGCTTGGCGGTGGAAATAGATATGGTGGTCTGGTCGTACTTCCCGGGAGAGCCCTTTCAAAAGAGCTCTACTTCCACTAACAAGTACCTACTACTACAAGTCTACTAGTTCCAGCTGTTACAATCATTAACTGTATGACCATGACAAATGTCTGTTACGATAAACCATGAAAACAGCATTTATTTAAATGTGCTTTCTTACAGTGAAAACCTAGAGATCATCAACATAGACTACAACACTAAGTTCTTGATGACGAAGAGCAAGCGCGCCAACACCGGCAAATACGTCATCAAGGCTAAAAACGAGGTGGGAGAAGACGAGGCTGAGGTGGAGATCACTGTGCTAGGTGAGTTTGAACCTTATTTCTTCAAGACTTAGTTATATTTTACGCATAGATTAAAGAAAACAGAGTTCCCCAAACTTTTTTGTCTCTTAGACCACTTGGTCATCAACTACAAACTGTTTTTTTTGTTGACGTAGATCCCTTGCATAATACCAAAATATAATGATGATTTCTCTTTAGGCAAACCTTCCAAGCCTCAAGGACCGTTGGAAGTGACTGACGTCACCAAGAATGGATGCTCACTGTCATGGAAGAAGCCAGAGGACGACGGTGGGTCGCCCGTCGAGTACTACGAGATTGAGAAGCTTGACCCTCTTACTGGTACGTTACAACACGTTATTATTTTCAGCTTGAGCTGCCAAACAGTTATGTGTATAAAAAAACGAAACGAGATTCGTAGTCACTGACATAATCCAGAGGATTAGCAAGCTGAAGTAGCTGGAAGTGGATTTGATTTACATAATTATGTCATTAACATTGAATTGATTATGTCATTACCCATTTACTAAGAAATGGAAGAATACCGTAGCTCTTAGAGTAAAATACTCCTATCCCAGTATATACAGTTGCTGTCATCATCACCGAGAAATATCAATAAATAGGAGCTATAATTTTATGTCAGATCGTAGCTGCTATACAAAGTATAAGTTTGTTAAGTCCCCTGTCTACAATACCTACATCGTATAAACGTACCTAGTTCTTTTAACTGCATTCTAGAAACCGAAGACACATTTTTTTAACCTGGATTATGTAATTTGACATCAAAGATGTGTTTTTCTTTTATCATTCATTAAACATTTTTATCTTTTAACTTTACCGAACCTCTGGTATCGAAGGTATACCATCACTAACTTGTGATTATTCGTCAGGTCAATGGCTACCGTGCGGTACATCCAAGGAGCCCCATGCCAACGTGACAGGCCTGCAAGAAGGCAAGCCTTATAAGTTCCGCGTGAAGGCCGTCAACAAGGAAGGCGAGTCCGAGGAACTCGAGACGGAGAAACCTATCATTGCTAAGAATCCTTTCGGTAAGTCCATTTAAAACCCAGTCAAAGATAAAAACAAGCTTATATAAGTTTAAAAACTGAAACCCGACTACGTATTATGTCGATGGAAGTCTATGTCACCTGGACCATAATAACGAATCTATTGACACCTCATTCATCAAAATCAGATAAGTTGTTTAGGCGTTACGGTGGAACATAGGTAATTACAAAGACACACACAAACAAACATACATACAGAACTGCTAAAAACATATCCTTTCCTTTTGGATTTGTCTTAGGGTAAAAAGCAAGTATGTACGCGCGTAAGAAGTCTTACTTCTTTGGTGGAATAAATAGTACTAACTAGTTGCCAGTGCACAGTGGTTAGACATTTTAGTTTAATTTTAGCATTCTCCCTTCCTTTTTCATATAAACTTTAACTTTACCAAATCACACACTCCTCCGTGCGCGTGATAACCTTAAAAAGGGGTCTCTTCACGTATTTATATATTAGATGGGTTATCTTCCAACCTCTCGCCCTATCCTAGAATCAAGAATTCTAACCTTAGAATTTTCTAGCACTTAATCTGCGCCACACTGATTATTTCGTTAATCACAAGCCTTCATCATGACGACCTCCGTAGCGCAGTGGGCGAATAGCCGACTGAAATGCAGGAGGGTGCGGGTGAGATCCATACCGCGGAGCAAACAATTGTTTGCTAGATCTACATATATTTGTTATAACTCTGGGTGTCTCTATAATTACAAACAAATATAAGAATTCTATCAGTTCTCTACTGCATATGGTACAAGCTTTGCTTAGTTTGAGGCTAAATAGTGCTGTGTGAAATACCCAGTATTATTTATTTAAATAATGGACATATATTGTAAACACGTACTTAAAATATATCGAGAAACACCCGGACCCGAAGCAAATATCTATAGAATATCAAGCAAACACTTGTTTCGCGGTGGGAATCGAAACCGCAAGCTCCTGCGTCTCATCCGGCTATTCGTCCACTGCGCCAACGATATATTTATCAAAAAATCTTTTTTTTGAACAGACGAGCCCGGCAAGCCAGGTCGTCCGGAGCCTAAGAACTGGGACAAGGACTTCGTTGACCTCGAATGGACTCCACCTAAGAGCGACGGTGGCGCCCCCATCACCGGGTACATCGTGCAGAAGCGTGAGAAGGGCGGCAGGTAATTACTACATAACCGCGTCATAATTAAAATCTAATAAAGCTGCGGTTCCATTGCTGAAATCATGTTCCTTCCGGCTACAAGCTGCACTAGCCAATTTGGAAGTCCCTAAATCGGTTGCGCATTTAAGTTGGCCGCTGCCGAGACAAGAACGGCGTTGGTGACGCATCCGGGCAGGCCACGCTTGTGTTGGTGACGTCATCAAGCTACGCATCCTTACGTAGAGTGGCCGTTGGCCGCAGTGGATTGATCCGCTTATATTCTAATTCAAATCGAAGATAAGTGTGAAACCTGTCCGTGCGCTCCAGTGGAACCGCGGAAACCATGAAATTGTTACACTGTGCATTCTTCGTTGCTAAAATTGACGTTCCAAAGTGATTCTTGTGATTTTAATGAATAAAAAGTGCGTTCACTGCCTGTTCCTTCGCGACCAAGCCAGGAAAGAAAGGCAAGAAACAAGGCTGGTTGTTTTTTTTAATGATTCTTTAGAATACATTAAAATACAGAAAATAAATTACGTCTAAATTGTAACATTTTGAACGAGTTGGAGCAATTTCAATCCCATGCTTCTCTTCTCACACAGTGTAACTATTCCAAAGGAAATGTAAATTTATAAGTAGGTGCTTTAATCTATGACAAGAAATCTGCCTAACATGTCAAGACCCGTGGGCTCTGTGTAAATGATCTCTGTATCAATTTTTTTTGATTGATGAAAGACAAGCGCTTGACCACTACCTCTTCTGATGGTAAGCGATGGTGAGATCGAAGATGGAGCACGCTTGCCTAGAAAGAACCTATTAATTTATAATTGTTGTTTGTACAGGTCATGGCAGGATTGCTTGAAGACCAGCGGCGAGCGTCCAACCGGCCACGTGACGGACGTTGAAGAGGGGCACGAATACGAGTTCCGAGTGATGGCGGTCAACAAGGCGGGGCCTAGCGAGCCCAGCGACCCCAGCAAGAGCGTCGTCACCAAGCCTCGCTTCTGTAAGTATACAAGAACATCTCTGCACGTCCTACTGCCCACTTGTGGGATGTGGAGGTAAAAGAGGGGCAACATTCAGGGACTTAAATAAACTCAACACAGCTTATTTTATTAAGTTATTCGCTTAATATAATCTGCTTTTGTTAAGCAAAATGAGCATTGTGGTCACGTAGCGGGTAAATAAACCTGTGAGCAAACCTCCCTACGTGCTTACAGCAAGGAAAATTTGCTGCCGAAAGTCACTTCAGAAAAAACAACTAGCGCATCATATAGAGAGCGAAGCAAGCTTACTAAAATCTTCAAAGACATCAAGACGATATCATCAACATTTTGCTGTCGTTAATAAGCCTTTTAAAACGTCTGTTTATGAGGGTCGATGAGGCTTAATTTTATGAACCTTTGGCACGATAAGAAGAACGTATATCTCTTAGTTGCGAACGTAATGATTGAAAACCGTTATGACGATGGGGTCCAAAACATTGATAAAGAGGGTAGTTTCAAGTTTCTTATTATAATTATCTTAACAGTGGCACCAAAGATCGACCGCAAGAATCTTCAGAAGCGCAAGATCAAGGTCGGCGCGCCGCTTAAGATGGAAGCCGACGTGAAGGGCGAACCCGAGCCAACCATCACTTGGACCTTTAAGAGTACCACCCTTAAGTCAGAGGGTCGTCTGACTATTGTGAACAAGGACTATCATACGTCGTTCGTTCTGGAGAAGACTACTAGGGATGATACAGGTATGTTACCCTAAAATACTAGCTCGAAGAACTGATGGCCCTTGGGGCGACCAGGTTCTCGAGTGGAGACCAGGCACTGGAAAGCGCAGCGTAGCACGGCCCCCCACTTGATAGAAAGACGACCTGATAATGATTGCTGGGAGCCGAAGATCAGTTGCTCCGGAAATCTATTAGGGAGGCCAATGTTCAACAGTGGACGTCGAATGATGATAATGATGATGATACTAAACTAAAAGTCATCAATCAGCCATAGGTCGTCCACCTTTATTAGGTCGTATTTTTATCTAGAGATGGCCTGATTTTCACTAAGAGATCACATTTATTGAAGAGTAATATTTATAATAATTACTCATTTTATTTTAGGCACTTACGTGGTTACCGCGAAGAATGACTCGGGAACTGATACCGTGGAGGTCGAGGTACAAGTCGTCAGCAAACCCGCTAAACCGAAGGGGCCTTTGAAGGTACGTGATGATTTAAAAAAAGTATTAAGGGTGCACTATACCAGGGGAGACGTTAAATCGCTTATTGAGAAACAATGTTTTATTTAACAAATTGTGTACTTTCAATCTGTAATTCATAAATGCTATAGTTAAAGATACGTGCTAGAACGCCTGTGTTGTGAAAACACGATTCCGTAAAATTTTCTCGATAGAAAAAAATCCAAAGATGAATCAAAATTTATCTTAAAACCGTTCTTATGCGATGAATACTACAATTTAGATCTTTATACAGTAATTCTACACAGGATAAATAAGGGCACCTGTGTTTAAAATTTTCGAAATACCTTTTGATTTTACCATAAAATGAAAATATCTAAGCTTTGCACAAATGAAACCATTCGCTCCGGACGCCCGTTCCGCGATTCAGTCTGGCCTCGGCTTTCTGACGGGGTACCCGTGATGCTTGTCGCTCCAAACCAACACGTAATTCTTAGGTAGAATTTATATTTAGTTGGTTTTTGTAAATACGCAGTAATGAGAAATAAACACAACAAGATAATAAAGGGACTGAATGATAAAAAACCGGCAAACATATGAACCACGGCGAGATAGGACGTGCAGTGGCGCGCGGAGAAGCGGGGGTGAAATTCGAGTTTGGGCTGAGGTATAGTCTTAAATTGTGTATCTTCATTTAGAGATCGTAACCGAGAAAAATAGAGGATGAACGGACAAGAATTGTTAGACTAAACTTAATATTTTGTACATTTAAAACGATGAAGACCACTTTAAGACACCCAAGCTAATTTCCTTTTTTTGTTCAGGTATCTGACGTGACCGCAAACGGTTGCAAACTAAAATGGGACAAACCAGAAGACGACGGCGGCGAACCCATCGAGAGCTACGTCGTCGAGCGCATGGACACTGAGTCCGGCCGATGGGTGCCCGTCTGTGTCACCAAGGAGCCTGAGGCTGACGTCACAGGCCTGAACGAGGGCAAGGACTATCTGTTCCGCGTGAAGGCTGTCAACCCGGAGGGAGAGAGCGAGCCGTTGACGACAGAGACAGCAACAACGGCTAAGAATCCGTACGGTAAGTGTAGCTGTGAGCTTAGAGGGAATTGTTATAGGGAGTGTAGCGAGCCACAAGGTCAAATGAATGAAATGAAGGTTTGAAGCTTATAGTCCTAACGAAAGACGCAGTTTTTAATAACTATTGCAGGTACCATCGTTTCCTTATATTGTTTTATAAGGAAATTACTTTGTTCCAATAAATAAATGTTGTATTGTATTAATAAATATTATCTCCTTAGGCGAGCCCGATCCACCTGGCAAGCCAGAGTTCAAGGACTGGAGCGCGGACCACGTGGACCTCAAGTGGGAGAAGCCCCCCAGCGACGGCGGCGCCCCCATCACCGCATACATAGTCGAGAAGAAGGATAGGGACACCGGCAAGTGGGTGAAGGCTGCTGAGGTAAGAAAGTTCGATATACACTTGTCTTGTAATCGCGTTTCACTTTTTATACGAGGAATATCGCGCGTGCATGTAAACGGTACATAAATAAATAAATATTACTGGACATTTCACGCAGCGCTATCTAGCCCCAAACTAAGCAGAGCTTGTATTATGTTAACCAGTTAACTGATAGAATACTTATGTCCTTTTTTTTATATAGGTACACCTGTACATACTGTGAATGGTGAAAATCAACATTGTAAACTAGTTTTCGTCCCACTTGCTCAAAAAAGTGACATTCTATGCCACAAAAAGCGAACATAACAATAGTCATTTATAATCTGTTAAAAACAGGGAAAGAAAATTGTACTGAATTTCATTCTTCCTCTAGGGGGAGAATGTGATTTAAATTTGGAATACTTACCGAAATTTATACTGAACTACATCTGTGTTTACACCATTGAGTTTGTATATAAAGCATTATACATCTTTTTGAAAAAGGAATACGCATTTATTATGAAGTTATGATTATTAAATAAAATTACGAAAACCGACGAGGCCGTATGAGCTTGATGCCTTTGCTTTTCCGACAAAAAAATATTAGTCTAGGAATTTGCCGCGTTTTTGTTTTCTTCAAATACATAAACGTTAAGTTTATTTTAATTTATTTTTATAAATCAGTTAATGTTTTAAAAATACGTTACGATGTTAAATCAAAGCGACAGTGACATATTATTATTGTTATTTTTTTCGCAAATGGTACGAAAAGTGGAGTTTTTTCCTCGGTGATAAAGCTGTCTTAGTCTTGGGTGAACTTAAATCCCTCGCTACACTCAGGACTCGTCTTAAATCCCTCGCTTCGCTCGTGATTTAAGTTTTTAACACCCTCGCTACGCTCGGGAGTAAACCTCGAGTCCTTCGTTACGCTCGCGATTTAAATCGTCACCCGCGACAGAAGACACTGCTTTATCCCCTTGGTTAATAATCTACTATTACAGCACATGCTGAGCTCAGTGCTATTATTCACTGGCAGCACTTCTCCATGCATACACTTTAATTGTCATAATATGTATTTATTCAAACATGCTTGGAAATTTGAACTTTATTTTGACAACCTTCTTCGAGATAAATCGAAATTGCTGTACTGGCCAAATACATGCAAGCAGCGGCCGGCAAAAGTTGTATGAAAATCCATATTTGTCGGGGTTTAGCGGCCAAATAAATTACATAGTAAACTCATATATGTCATGTAATTTAAAAATGGAACGATCTTTTACTCCGAAAAATGCCAGCCAAAAAGGTAACTTATCAAAGGTTTTAATTAAATTTCGAACTGGCTTGCAAATAAATAGAAAGCTGTTTATTAAAAAAAATACAAATGAACACTTTAACGCGAGAAAAATTATTGTTGTTCGTTGTTCGTCATTGATTTTGAAAAGTAATTGTATTTGTTATTTTATAATTTCCGCGCATTATTTGAGAAAAGTACTATACAAGCTTTGACCACAACTAGGCATTGATGGACTTACGTATGTGTATTTGCACGTTCGTCTATCAATGCCTCTTTTGCTTGCCGCTGTAGTGATGTACTATATGTCCCTCCTGTGTATATGTTTTTTATTGTGTATAATTATGTTCGTGTAAGTGTTCTAATCTAGTTAGTGCTATTATCTAATAAACGTATATAAGTATTCCATCAGTTATCTGGTTCCCACAGTAAAAGCTGTGCTTAGTTTAGGGCTAGATAGCGCTGTGTGAAATGTCCACAATTATTTATTTTTATTATATCTTCATGCGTTGTTGTATTTCTACGTAAAATTATGATTCTACGTGTGTTTTTGTCTCTTAGGTCCCCGGAAATAAGACAGAAGCTAAAGTGCCAGATCTGATCGAAGGAAAAACCTACCAGTTCAGAGTAAAGGCCGTGAACAAGGCCGGCCCTGGCAAACCTTCCACCGCCAGCGAGAACCTACTGGCTAAGGACAGGTTTGGTAAGTACACCACCATCATCATTCACAGCCCTGCTTCACCTACTGCTGGCTATAGGCATCCCCAAGTTTGTGCCATTCGTTACGATTCTGCTCTAGTCTCATCCATTGACGGCCTGCGACTTTAACGATGTCGCCCACCCAGACCCAATTAAATAGACCTTATTCATTCAACAATAAGGTTGAAAATGGCATGCAAATCTAGTAGCTGTTATTTTGCAACTAAAATAAAAAATGACCGGTTTTATCGCAATTAAATCACTACTGAAATTGTTAATTACAGCTGAATCTCTGATAACTGGAGAGTGTAAAATGTCATGTATACCAGAAATACGAAAATAAATGAACGCAAATGTGTATTTATTGATGTCCAGTAATTACTTTGTAATTCCGGTAATTCCAAATATTTTTTTTGTTTTGTTATGTCGAAAACCATCATTTTTATATGGTTTTAAATTAATAATATTATTTATACTCATTCGGCTATTTTGTATTTTTTATTTAAACCGTAGAAACTTCAATCTGAATATTGTTGGTAAATATTTAACTTTGGCCTCGCGATACAGGCTTGGCCTATTGTGAGGATCACTGATCCAATATACAAATACTAGCAAATAAGTTGTCAGCGTTGTGCACTTCACTAGTTACCTAGACAATAAGATAACAGTTTAAGATGTATGTGTGACTCTGCTGTTAATAAAATAATTTACGTAGTTTTCATCATTATATAACATATTGATTGTGTTTACAGCGCCACCTAAGATCGACCGCACCAACATGCGCGATATCACGATCAAGGCGGGGCAGAACATCCGCTTGGACATCAAGGTCAGCGGGGAACCGCCGCCGACCAAGACTTGGTAAGTTCATACCAACACTACTACCAACACACATACTGTCGTATTCTGACCCCAATTCAAGATTATCAAAAGTAATTTTCACGAAAGACGCCCCCCGCAGCCATTTTGGGAGGTAACGTTTTATTGAAGTACAAATTTATTTATTTGTTTGAAACATAGATATTGGTACGGGTTTCTTCATAATAAATTAAAAGAGCCATGTTTCGCTATTTGTCAGGCATACAATTTTTTAGATAGCACTTAAATTGAAAATAAAAACCCAGGTAGACAACAAAAACTCATTTATTTGCCACATAGCACACATTTACAACAGATAAATATGAGGCGTAAGAAAAAAAACTTGTTAAGATTACACATTTTTTTAATAGCCACTGCTGGGCAAAAGCTTCCCCCCTCTTCCTTCCACTTATCACGATCCAGAGCCAGATCTTGCCAATTCCTCTAGAAGACGTCGAAGTCGTTGCGCCTGCGCTTCATAGGCTTCCTCTACGTCGCTTTCCGTCTTTAAAAATCAGAAATCCATTCACTTGTGACCTTGGCCTACCTAAAAAAACATTTATAATAAAAAATCTAAACAGTGCACGTTAAATACAGATATAAACATTAAAATAATAATAATTTTGAATAAACAGGTTCCACAACAAAGAGCGTCTCTCGACCCGAGACGACCTCACAGTCGACGTAGAAGAGTACAAGACAAAGCTGTCAGTGATCATCACATCGCGCAAGCACAGCGGTACATACACGCTGAAGGCGGAGAACAGCAGTGGCAAAGACGAAGCCACCATCCAAGTCAACGTGCTAGATGTACCGGCCAAGCCTGAAGGACCACTCAAGGTAAGTTGATCCATATCCTATGCTCAAGGTAATGCCCACCGAAGTGGAAAGGAGTTGTGTCAAATAAGTCAATAGAACCACGTCTACGTTACTATTGGTTGATTTCACTCATCTCCCCTCCACTCCGCAGTGGTGGAAACCGGCTCTCAGTTTTTCAGCAACTTTACTAATTAGAACAAAAAAATAAAGCCTTTGAATTTTGCTCAGAACTTTCCTCTTCCTAGATTAATAATATTCTCTTGCAAAGCATGTGTTACTACTCGTTTGACAAAAAATGGTCATGAACAAGATTCGCTTCTAATCCAAGAGGGTAAAAATTGTGGCATTGTATTTTGGGGCTAATCTCAAAAGCTATTGCACCGACTATGAACATTATTTCATTGGTAGAATACATTTTATTCTGTTTAAAAAATATTATTCAGTACAGAAGTTGCGAGCACCCGCTAGTCACCAGCTAGTCTATACTAATTTATAAAGAGGTAAAGTTTCTGAGTTTGTTTAGATGTAGGGGTAATCTCTGGAACTGTTGATCCAATTCTGAATTTTTTTTACTAATTGTAAGCTACATTATCTCTTCCTATTTTCAAAGTCAAGGTATACAACCATTTCCTTTCGCTGTCTCGTAACTGCTAGTTAGTGTTTATGTTATTTATCCTCTTTATGTAGTGTAGTTTATTTATACATATATTATTTGTATGTATTTAAGTTTATGTTTATTAGTATAATTAATAGGTATATTTTATTGTGTGGGTTCTGTTTATGTCTGTAGGTACTCTTACACCGCCGTCTTTTGATTTTGTTTATCCTGTCCATCCAAAGGTTGTCTGGAAGAGATCGCTTTTATCGATAAGACCGCCTATTGTACCTTTATTTATTGTTTATTTCCATTATTACTGTATTTTTATTTGGTCTGCAATAAAGAGCATTTCATTCATTCATTATCCCGGAGTGCTGTCTATATTTTAATTTGATAAAAACCAGTGTGAAGACGGAAGACGGGGCAAGTCAGCTAGTAGAAAATAAACTAAATAAAAGAGTTTACAAATTTAAATATAACCCAAATCTCCACCCCCAGATCTCAGACGTCCACAAAGAAGGCTGCAACCTGAAATGGCAGCCGCCAGTAGACGACGGTGGCGCCCCCATCGACCACTACCTAGTCGAGAAGCTTGACACGGAGACCGGCAGGTGGATGCCAGCGTTGAAGACTAAGGACCCTAAGGCGGAAATAGAGAATTTGGTCCCGGGACACGAATATAAGTTCAGAGTGTCCGCGGTCAATAATGAGGGCGTTTCGGAGCCCTTGGAGGGAGAACATTCTATTATTGCTAAGAATCCCTTCGGTGAGTTTTCTTTATTTTAATACTTAAGGGGACACCGGAGGGACAATCGCCCATACAACACGTACTACCAAGATCATTTATAATTGGAGCATATTTCTACCTTAATACGGTATTATTTTAATTAGAATAGTATTTATCTAGGTTCCCAACCATATATTAGATCAAAATACTTACCTAAAATGAAATAGGAGCGTATCGCATTCTGCATGTTTTTACGTCATAAAAGACCTGTTTTCAACCTAATTGTTTAGTATTAAAAACAACAACATCTTACGTATCCTAGTCATGGGAACATAGATTATATCGTCTAGTTACAGAATAACAATACAATGAGAAAAATACAACAAGTTTTCAGTCATCCTTTTTGGTATTACGGAACACGGTCAAAATCTAATCATATTTGGAATCGTTCTATTGCTATCACTGTCGCTCTGCGTGGCTAAACTTCGTCACTAAACAGGGATAGCGATATTCAGGCCGAAGTTTTTGACGCGGCTGAATTGAAGTTGCGCTCAGGGTTCGCCGGCGCGTTAAGGTTTGTACTTACCGGGTATATACCAGTGTTGCAACACAGTCGAAACGTCGGGATAACAAATAAAATGTACATTACATACGCGATAAATATCCGTTTAAATTAGAAATTATGTACAGTGATCGCGAAAGTTTGAGAAATACTATCTACATGTATGTTACATCGAAATACATAATTAGAAATGAGGAGATTTGTAGACAAACAAAACGTCACTGACAAAGCCCAAAAGAAGTTAAGTGGCAGTGAGCAGGGCAGGTAGCTCGAAGAACTAACGGCCGTTGGGGCAGAAATGTTCTGTGAAGATCACGCCCAGGAATGTGCAGCGTAGGATGGAAGCCGATGGGTACAGGCCACACAAGATTGGTCACTCTGGAAATCTATGTGAAGGCCTATGTTCAGCAGTAAAGATCCTGATATGATGATGATGTATTTGTAGGTTTGTTCTTTAGAGGTGAAGTTTTGCGCAGTTTCAGTGTCCAATAAAGTAACTACAGCGACTCTTATGCTGGAGATGAACAATGTACTCATTTCAAGACTTTCAACTCTATAACATAAACAATAACGTCTATTTCAGACGAGCCCGATAAGCCCGGAACACCAGATATCGTTGACTGGGACAAAGACCACGTGGACCTCAAGTGGGAGAAACCACTCAAGGACGGTGGCGCCCCCATCACTGGATACATCATTGAGAAGAGAGAGGTTGGATCGCCCAAGTGGGTGAAGGCGTGTGAGGTAAGAATATCATTTAAATCTATACTAATAATAGTTTTATGCCCGCGACTTCGTCCGCAATTTTCTGGATCTTGCCAACAACGCCTCCTACTGGATCCAATTGTCAACGTAAACCAAGCCGCTCAAACACACTGTAGGGACACACTACATACAAAATAGCTGACTCGCGTAATTCGTACCTAAGTAGATGATCGTTGTTGTATTGTAGTGTGCCCACGCCAGTCGTCTCTCCCCGCTCAATCAGTTCATACATGTACAGGTGTGGAAATATTAATTGGTAATTGGAAGATGCATCTACTCATTCCAACCTCCTCATCAAGAAATAATTAATCAGTGCATTAGGGGTTGCATCATTATTATGATTATCGTGAAACCCCTAAACACACAAAAACAATCATAAAAATCGGTCGAGCCGTTTAAGAGGAGTTCAGTGACATACACAACTACAGAAGAATCTATTCTAACATTATAAATCCGTAAGTAACTCTTTCCCACTTGTCTGTTTGGTTACGTTTTCACGGTTAAACGGATGGACCGATTGCGATGAAATTCAGTATGCAGATAGCTTATGACCGGAATTGTGACATAGGCTACTTTTTAATTGATTGTTCAGAAGGAGGGCTAAAAAGCTAGTTATATATTAGATAGAGGTCAATGTATAATATTTTCTTCATTAAAGCATATATAAATAATAAATAAATAATGCTGAACATTTCACACAACGCCATCTAGCCCCAAACTAAGTACTATGGGAACCAGATAACTGATAGAATACATAAATACTTTTTTTTTGTAAATACATAGAAAAATACCCAAACCCGGAACAAATATCTGTAGATCATGAAAACTCTTGTTCCGCGGCGTTAATCGAACCCGCAACCTCCTGCGTCTCAGCCGGCTGTTCGCCCATTGCACAACAGAAGTTGTCTAATTGTGGCCTAATTTCATTTTATATAGAAATAATTATTTGTCATGGCGGTTCTATTTCATTTTAGCATATGAAGAATACAACAAGCCTCATTCTATTTTCAAATTTACTTACGGCCCTAAGGGCGTAAATATAATTTACGCATCAGGTATCACATTAACAATAACCAACTTTAGAGCATGAGCGATGAAAAGTATTATACCTACCTACGTGTCACCGTATTCAAAATTTTAACCAAAACAATTCCTATTTTAAATATTCCAATATTCATTCCCCAGGTCGGTCCTAACGACAACGAGAAGGCAACGGTGCCCAACCTCGACGAAGGCACTGAGTACGAGTTCCGAGTACGCGCTGTCAACGAGGCGGGCCCGAGCGAGCCCAGCGACGCTAGCAAGTCCGTTACCTGCAAGCCTAGGCGATGTAAGTATTAATACTCCCACTGCTGGGCTCTTCCCCAAATCTCACCGTGTGTCTGTATCCTGCGTTATTGCCGTTGCATTTTATTTATTTGTGTAACTAAAACGGCCATGGCCGTAGCAAATTTATTTGCAACTAAAAAACTTGTAAATATTTTACAGATTTTGACAATTTTTTAGGTAACTTTTATCAAGCTCTTAAAAAGCCTTTACAATTATTGTCAATTTTTTTAGGTTACTTTTATCAAGCTCTTGAAAAGCCAATAGGTCGGACATGGTTGGTGTCAAAATACTACCAACAAATGGCAAATACCAATGGTACAACATTGTAATATTGTCCTGTCAAGAAGTAGATCCAGAATTAACTAGTGCTTCTCAGTGTAATTCCTCATTATAAAGTGAAACTTGGTGCACACTTGGTACCAATTATACTCATTTCTACAGTGTATAAATAACATAACAATTATTTGGCATTAAGTGGTTGATTTTTCTGTTTTTTGTTTTCATATAAATTCATCACGGCATGCAAAATGATAGGCAACAGGTCGGACCTGTTCGATTTCCTTTAGTATCACACTAATATTATAAATGCGAAATTTTGGAATCTTTGTTTGTTACTCAATTATGCCGGCTTTTGCCAATAACGGCTAAACCGATTTCTATGAAATTTGGCATATACGTAGATTATAAACTGGATCACATAGGTTACCATTTATCCCATAAATCAGTTCCCATGGGATAAAAATGGGGCGTCAAGTCAAGTTTCAACAGCGAGTTTAGCTTTATTTCTAGGTTACCTACATATTTAGTAGTGTAACGCGTACGAAATCGCGGGCAACAGCTAGTAGTAATATATTTTAGCAACAAACATGGTTGAATTACAATACATGTCATAATAATAATATTCGGAATAAAAATAGTTACATCAGGTCAAGTATTTTTTAGTTTACCTATACAAGTAAATTAAACAGTTCAAATTAATATTAGGCATATGAATTAAATACTTAAACACTGGTATCAAGTAGATAGGATCGTAATAAAATTTTAAGTAAATGTCTAAAATAAAAATAGTAATGTCCGACTGTTCCAAATCGATAGCCTTGAGATCTTCTCGTTAACGCCTAAGAACGTTTTTTTACTGGTTCATAATACAAATTACAAAATGCCATTCTAATAGTAATGTCATCCACAGTGGCTCCTAAGATCGACCGCCGCAACCTCCGTACCATCAAGGTCAAGGAAGGCGAGCCCATCTCTCTGGACGTGAAGGTATCCGGGGAACCGGCGCCTGACGTCACATGGACTCTCAACGGCAAGAGTGTCACCTCCGGAAATGGACTCAAGTGTAAGTACAATAAGGTCTAAAGTCCTTTGAAAACAACATGACAAGATTAGGAAATCCTCCTTTGAAAGGTGGATGCCGGGAAGTTGTATTTAAATAATCAATATCGTTTGAACCAAATGTAGACGTTACTCATTTATTGATGTTTGACTCGATTGTCCACACATATATTATAAATTCGCAACTCTGACCGTCTGTTTGTAACGTTTACAACTAAACGGCTGGACCGATTTAGATTAAATTTTGTATATAGATAGATTTTGACCTGGATTGGGGTATACTACTACTACTGATAAAATAAAATTAAAAAAATACTTTTTTGTTTATCAGTTTAGATTACAGCAACAGTTATTATGAAGCTGTATTAAAAAAAAAGCTGTGCCAATTCATTAAAAAAAAGCATAGACATTTTAGGGTGGATTTCCACCAGAGCTGTGCAAGGAAGCTAAGCGGTGAGTGAGGAACAAATCCACCAATAGGGTAGAAATAGAAAATAGAAATATTTTTTGTGACCTTAAAAGTTACATAGATGAGTTGTGTCCCTGTTTTCCAGAAAAACGTAAGCTGTGGCCTAGGAAACAGTTCTTTCCTGAATGACATACCTGGGTTACCTGGATACCTGGATTATGCAAGTCTAGGTCTATGGGTGGGTTTGGCACACATTCGTAGTTTAGCAACGTAATTCAGAATTGATGGAAAAACAGCCCCTAAAAATGGAAAATAAAAACGTTGAAGCTGTATTTGAAACTATTTATAACTTCCATGTCTATAGTGCTGCCATCTATTAAAAGTAAATGTTAACTTCCAGTGGTGAACGTTCCCTACTTGAGCAAGTACCAGCACGCGAACCCGCGCCGCAAGGACTCCGGCACGTACAAGATCCAGGCCGTCAACAAGTACGGACAGGACATCGCTGAGCTGGAGATTACTGTTATATGTATGTATTCATGCTTTTCACCACAGCGTGGTTTTTTTAGCTGGTATAGAGTAGAGTGAGCTGAAAGAAACTAGTGATATGATAAACGACTGCGACAAGAAGCAGATTTTTTTTTGTACGGAAACGGTGCATCGATCAAATTACGAACAGCCTATTTATTAATTTATGGGTTACTTTAAAATCGATCGTGTTCAAATGTTGTGTAATATGAAGTTTAATGTCTTCTTTCATTGGATAGTGTCATTCATGCAAAATACAAAATACTGTAACTATTCCTAAGATTAATCTGAGTATAATGTTTCAACGCTTTTGGTAGGTGATATGACGTCATAGTCCCAATAATTCTATGATATGTGAATTGTGAAGGATATAAATTGTATCAATTGAGAAGAACTACACACTACAAGAAGAACCTTTACATGAAGTTTAATATATAAAAAGATTATATAGAGATAGTTTATGACTGGGATTTAACATAGGCTACTTTTTACCCGACTGTGCAGGAGGAAGTTAATATTTTTATTGACAAACTACGCGTGCGTAGCCGCCGCGACGCTTGTAACTACATAATTCCTAAACACGATCTATCTCCCTCAGCTAAACCAGAGAAGCCAGAAGGTCCACTGGAAGTATCGGACATCCACAAAGACGGGTGCAAGTTGAACTGGAAGCGGCCTAAAGATGACGGCGGAGAGCCCATCGAGGCGTATCTAGTCGAGAAGTACGACCCGGAGACTGGCAGCTGGCTGCCGGTCGGCAAGACTCTCGGCAATGTGCCTGAGATGGAGGTATGTAGCCTTTCATGAGCCAAATTCTGTGTGAAATCTTAGTAAAGCAAAGTCTAGAATAGAATATCGCTTTATTGTAAACCAGGAATACTTAAAGAACTATTAATGCTAAATGCGATTCGCGGTCTTATCGCTGAAAGTGATTTCTTCTAAACCACAACTCTAAATAAATTAACCCTACTAATATTATAAACGCGAAAGTTTGTATGTATGGATGTATGGATGTTTGTTACTCTTTCACGCCGGAACGGTTGAACCGATTGCGATGAAATTTAGTATGTACGTAGATCATAACCTGGATTAACACATAGGCTACTTTTTATTGGCAAACCACGCGTGCGAAGCCGCTGGCAACAGCTAGTTTTTAATAAATTTATTTATAGGATTGATATGAATTTATAATGATGGAGTGATCACAAAAAATAAATACAAATTCTGTCTTAAAATCAATACAAGCCAGTTCTTTTTAGGTTAGGTATGGGCATGTAATTTGCTCGCCATTTAGGCTGAATATGGTGTTATAATAAGTGAATACTATTTATTTGTGTGGGATCCTTATCCGTGTCGTACCGAATGGTCTGGAAAATAAATGAATCTTACTAAGAAAACTTTCGTGATTTATTTCAATCATTATTATGAATACGGGATTTATCACGTACCGTTTTATCAAAGCGATACATTGTCAGTTAATTTTGGTCGTTTTGCCGACACGGCGGATATATATAATTAGGCGGCACAATTATATTGTTCACCCATTTACCTAAGCATATACGGTCCAGAAAATGTTGTGTTGTAATAAATTGTATGAACATTATTAGGTCGACGGGCTGATTCCGGGACACGAGTACAAGTTCCGCGTGAAAGCCATCAACAAGGAGGGCGAGTCTGAGCCGCTGGAGACTTTCGGCTCTATCATCGCCAAGGATCCCTTCAGTAAGTATCCGTTACCATCCCTTCCATTACAGCTCCCATTACGCCATTGTATCTTGAAAATTAAACAAGTAAACTGGGACAAATCTGCTTATTGAAAGAGCGGTTAACGATCATGATTGTTGTCCCTGTCACAAGCTGCCAAATTTTCAATGTTGCTGTCATAGCATCGTTGGTCATTGAACAAATATTGTGTTAGTAGAATACCAAAAGGGTTCTATAGTGGCGATTTTGCGACGATTGTCATAGTGAAGCGATTGTTTCAGTAGAATTTTTTAAGAACTATCAAATACTCAAGCATTGTCAAATCACTTCGTGATCAACTCATGCTCATGTTGATATACTCCCCATTCGCATGCACCGTTTTGGTTCTATGTTCATGATGCGTACAGCTAAGGTATGGAACACTTTACCGTCTACCGTCTGTTTTTCCTAAAAGAAAGAAAGAAAAAATATTTATTCAGACCACCACAAATGGACACAGAAACAAATGACACAAAAAATAAAATATTCCTAAAAAATTTAAATGTGGTGGTAATGTGGTTCCTAATAAATACGATCCGGGCCTCTCTAAGGTAAGAGTGAATAGGTTTCTTCTAGATCTTCGTGCTACATCTTAGACCACATCATCGCTTACCATCAGGTGAGATTGTGGTCAAACGAAGTTCTATCACGTTTAAAAAAAATGCTAGATGTCTTTTAAATAATGAATGGGGCGGGACAGAAAATTTAAAATTTCGTAATCACTTTTGCATACGTCAAAATGGTCCTCATTTTACTTAAGCAAAGCTTCAAAAGGGGTACATAGCTACAAATAAGCTTAAAAAGGGCTTAAGGTATTACAATAGTTCATCATCGTCCACAGCCCGACTTCACCCGTTGGTATAGACCTCCTCAAGTTTGTGCTATCTGCCACGATCCTGCCGTAGTCTCACCCATTGACGGCCTGCGACTGTCCATTAATTTAGATAGCCATGATTTACTAATTATTTCGTCCCTCCAGCGGTACCAGACGCGCCGACCGCCCCCGTCCCCGACGACTGGTCCGCGAGCCACGTCGACCTCAAATGGGAAGCGCCCATCTCAGACGGCGGCTCGCCCATCATCGGCTACATTATCGAGAAGAAGGACAAGTACAGCCCGCTGTGGGAGAAGGCGGTGGAGACTCACACGCCTACACCAAGTGGTACTGTTAATGGGTGAGTTCCTGGGGTCTTCACTCGCGAGTGAACAGGTTTCTTCTAGGCAAGCGTGTTCAATCTAGACTGCAACATCGCTTACCATCAGGCGAGATCGTAGTTAATGGCATGATGACAAGTACGGCACGGAGTCATCCGATTACAACTGAAGTCTAGTTTCTTTTCTTTTGTTCCACGAACAAAACAATTATCTTCTTATCTTATCTATCTCTCTCTCTCTATCTATCTTGTACTGTGTATCCGCGCGGCGTAAGAGCCAGTCGTCGAGAGGCAGATGCAAATGAGTCGCTTGTTTTGCTTGAAAGATAAGAATAGCCGGCTGAGACTCAGAAGGTAGCGGATTCGACTCCCGACGCGGAACAAATGTTTGCATGATTTACAGATATTTAATCCGGGTCGAATGTTTTTCTATATATTATAAGTATGTATTTACAAAAAAAAAAAAATTTAAGCATTCTATCAGTTATATGGTTCCCATAGTACCTCTGCTTAGTTTGGGGCAGAGAAATACACTCCGCTAATCAACAGTATAACATCTTCCAGGCTGATCGAAGGGAATGAATATCAATTCCGCGTGGTAGCCATCAACAAGGCGGGTCAAAGCAAGCCGTCTGACGCCAGCAAGAACTTCGTGGCGAAGCCTCGCTACCTCGCGCCCAAGATCGACCGCCGCCACCTGCGTGACGTCACACTCTCCGCTGGCTCCACGCTGAAGCTGGAGGCTGCCATCACTGGCGAGCCGGCACCTGCTGTTGAATGGAGGTAACTTTCTTACAATGCTCAACGTTTCGTTTTTTTTTCCTCCCTGGAGATGGAACAAACGTTGCCCCACCTGATGTTAAGTGGTAACCAACGCTTATAACAAAGTATCGCCTCAGCTCACGCATACACGATACAAATGCTGTTATTTCAGCGCTGAAAACGCGCGTCGTCTGCCCGTTTAAAATACGCCGTGTGGATAGTCCCTTAGAAACGTGCCCTTCGTCCATTAATTTGAGGCATACAGGTTACTTTATACATGAATTATTTTAGACAACAGGTCTAGACCAACTTGATGTACGCAGAGTTATGGAAATATACTTCAGTAGATAAATTACAGCAAAGAAAAGTTCGTAAAATGACTTAAAGCAATATACTAGAAAAAATAGGTTGAATTTAGCTATCAGTTTGAACTATGAATCTAGAAAGCTAAATTATGCTTGTTTGTTGGTCGCCAAAAACAAACTAACATGGTCTTGGCGACCAACTTGGGCAAAAATTTGGAATACATAATTAAGTAATGTCGGTGACAATGCAATAATATGGTACCATGGAGATGGTCTCACGATGGAGACGGATGCTAGACAACCGAACTTCTAAATGAATTATACTAGGCTACTAGTGTTTGGTTTCATTTGAATCTGATTGTGGTTCTGATTATGAATTGTATAAAAGCTTCTTTAAAAAAAAAGTAGTTTTTCAACAAACTAACTTAGAAAAACTTTCGTGATTTATTTCAATCATTATTATAAACTAGTTGACCCGCTGAACTTCGTACCGCCTTGACATGCATATAACGCGGGCTGTCAATATACGTCACCCTGGTAGAATTGTCAATTGTTGATCCCCGGCCATCATTTTACAACCATACTTAACCATAGACAAAATTAAGTTTAGCGGTCATTTGCGTTTTGTTATTCCATGTCAGATGCGTTTTTGTTATACCACGTTTTATGTCATGTCACACGGGAACGCGGTCGAACTAGATAAAAAGTATCCTATGTCCGTCTCCTGGTTCTAAGCCCCCCCCCCCTGAACCCCCCTGAACCGATTTGGCTGAAAATTGGTGGGGGGGGGGCCCACCAATTTTCAGCCAAATCGGTTCAGCTGTTCTTAAATTATAAATAGTGTAACTAACACGACTTTTTTTATATATATAGATACGGGATTTATCACGTACCGTTTTATCGGTGTTTCGACCGACAATGTTTCGGTTCAATTCGTGAACCTTTATCAGTGCAATCAGACCAGAGATCAGTCAGTGCGAGGCGAGACGTAGTTCGGAGCGGATCGCACTCGCTTTGAAAATAACTGATGTCATACATGAATGATTGTATTCTTACAGATACCAGAACATGCCTCTACGTCCATCAAAGGCGGTTACCATCGACAATCCGGAATACTTCACGAAGCTGATCGTGCGGCCCGTGCGCCGCGACGACTCGGGCGAGTACACGGTCACAGCGGTCAACTCGAGCGGCAAGGACACGGTTACCATCAACGTGCTGGTCACTGATAAGCCGATGAAGCCTGAGGGACCGCTGCAGGTGAGCGGAACATACCGTTTTAAAATTTAGGACTCCTATTTTTATAACATATAAGGTGGTTTCAATTTAAACTGTTTATATTGAAGGGTTGTTTCTACACAAAAAAATGTATGTATAAAATGTTCTTGTTTTATCATCAAAATCTCGAGAAAATCGATAAATGCTGCTTGAGGAATTGATAGAAAACTAGTGTAAAGTACGATGCGGGATTACTAAACAGTTGCTATGAGCCGTTCAACGACCCCCTAGATCAATGACCTGTCTCGGTTAATGACCCAACTAGTCAACAGAGCGCGTACTGTGCGTACGGCAGGGCGGTAAGTTAGGCACAAAAACTAAAAAAAAAGTTTTTTGGGTTTATAAAAAAATCATTAATGGTCTCAAAAATATACTCTGTCATTATTTGTACATTAAATTGGAACATAATATATAGATTTTCGATATCACTTGTTGGTAACCGACGATATGGGTCTTAGATGGAGAACGAAGTTTTGGAAGACCTATTAATAAATAATAATAATAAATATTGCTGGAGATTTCACACAGCGCTATCTAGCCCCAAACTAATCAGAGCTTGTACTATGGGAACCAGAGAACTGATAGAATACTTATATACATATTTTTTTTATAAATACCTACATATAATATATAGAGAAACAACCAGACCTGGAACAAATATCTGTACATAGCGCAAACATTTGTTCCGCGGCGGGAATCGAACGCGCTACCTCCTGCGTCTCAGCCGACTATTCGCCCACTGCACCACGGAGGTCGTCGTATTGTTTACAGGCTATCTGTGACAAATAGTTATTTTTATTTGAAAGTGTCAACCATTGGTTTATTTTAAATATGGATTTCGCATCAACCGACGAGAGTGTTATGTAAACTGCGGCCTGGCGCGGTTTACATAAAACTCTCTAAATCGCGTCGGTGCATCCGTCACTCGATAGCTGTCGATGTTACAAAGACAACATGACAAAGTGTGTATTGAAAAATTTACGTTTTGGTATAGTCGCTACTTTTTGCACAGTGCTTAGCACGGCGTGTTATATCCTTAGTTACTATAAATCAATTAACTGACTGTTACGAAACAATCTTATGATTTTTAAATCATCCCAAGAACTTTGAACCTGATGGGATTTGTACCCGCATTCTTCCCTATGGTACCGTAAATAACGACTTAAAATCTCGCACTGGATGAGATATTTGTAACAAGTTAAAAAGTCACAAGAGTTTACTTTGTATTATAAAATGAATATCAATACACGATCTTGACTACAAGTAGAATGGAAGGAGGAAGTTATTTGCATGCGTAAAACGCTGAATATGGCTGCACCTATACTATGTATTACCAAACACCTTTTACCTACCCATATTACGAAATAAATAGGTTTGAATTTATAAAAAAGCAATGGTCTTTGGCCTGCAGTGGAATGACACGGGCTCCAAATAATAATAAAAATCATCTTACAGTCGTACTGACCTTCGGAAGCCTTCACGCTGCGTGCTCTGACGCAACCAATTTATTTATAATATTTATATATACCTTTTTATAACATTTCTCAGATCTCCGACGTCCACAAAGAGGGAGCCAGCCTCAAGTGGAAGCGGCCGAAGGACGACGGTGGTGCCCCAATCGAGTACTACCAGGTCGACAAGCTGGACACGGAGACTGGGTGCTGGGTGCCGTGTGCCAGATCTGATGAGCCGAGTAAGATTTAGATTTCTTCTTGTTTTTTTTTTAACTGGATAGATGCTCGTTTGACCAGTATCTCACCTGATCACGAAGATCTAGAAGAAACTTAAGTAAGTTTCTTCTTATATATACCTTTTTACGGGCCCGGATTCTATTCTTTAGGAAAAACAGCCGACGGTAAAGTGTTCCATATCTTAGCTGTGCGCATAAATAACGTAGAACCAAAACGGTGTGAGCGAATGGGTGGTATATCAACTAGGTACGAAACGTGCGCCTGCTTGTCCTTTGATGGAACGTGTTACGTTCTACATGTTACGTGGCGTCCTACAGTCTGTCATATTACGGACAACACGCACGGCCACAGACAGCCATGCACTGCACCGATGCACTTCCCAATGTGTTTTGTATGCAAATCCAAGATTGGTGCCAAAGAGAATGTTGGATCTTTGCTCATTAAAAATATAAGGTAGATGAATTCTGTTTCTCATCCGCTTTTTCTACGACTACCGTCGTTTTGAAAACGTTGAATAAGCGGGTCGGCCATATCTGCCGTTCCTCGCCCTCCGCGCCGCTCCATTGCAGCGCGAGCGCCGTTCAGTTGACTTGCACGACCGCACCTTGCTGGTCGCGTTCTAGCCCCTGAAGAAACTATTCCGTGAATAGACAAGTTTAACTATTTTGTAACTGTTGTGCTCGAGACGTTTTTCGTGAAGTGCTGTGCATTTTCCATTGTGCCTCAGAAGACATTCCATCATCAGGATACTGTGCTGAACACGTTCACGTCTAGGAACGTTCGGTTTGGATTTCTTGTTCGTCTACTTTGTATAATTGATCAAAAATTCTTCTTCTTAGAGCATAGGTACCTACTTATATTCTACACTCATTATTTCAATTTAAAAGGTCCTTCGAAATTATTAAATCTCATTTACCAGCGCCTTATATTCATCCCCAACAGAGAAGGTAGATCTCGCAGCGGATCCGGCAAACCGCTACATACGTGTGTATGATACCACGGACCCTTCCCACAGTCCGTCGGTGCGGGCTTGTCTGCGTCCGTCTGCAATATCACAGGCCGTGGGAAGCCACCTTTTGTTGTTGTTCGATAAAATCCTTTAAGTTGCACACTAGATACATTGGAATGTAGATAAATAGATAGATAGATAACGCTTTATTGTACATCACACATAAATTATAAAACACACAAACAGTACGATACATAGTACGAGAAGCTGTTGTTTCTGCCTCTTCAGTAAACTCATTCAAAACAAAACTCCGTAACTAGCTCCAAAACTAAAATAAAAAAAAAATTGGTTGTCTGTAAAGTCGGTTTACGGACGATAATTTTACGTGATAACGAGACAGATTGACGCGTCACAAGCCGAACGCTGCCTCTCTATCGCTTGTTCCGCGCTGTTGCTTGCACGCTCGGCTCTGGCGGAACGTGCCAATGAGTTATGCTTTTTCGTGCGTGCAGCCGGCGTTCATCTAAGTGGTAACCATCGCCTATAACAAAGTATTACCTCATAGGTTACGTGCCTTAGATACCTCTGCCCTACGACGCACTGCTCTGCATCCATCAACTTGACGCGTACAGGTGTAAAGCCTCATGTGCCTATAATTTCACCGGCAACCATACCCTTCAAACCGAAGCATAGCAATGCTGCTTGACGTATTTTAATTGTAAACGTTACTTTGTTTTTTGAAATTCGGATAGCTGGATATAGACTATTTTCAGTAAAAGTTATGTGAAGAAAGTACTTCTACTGTACACACCCTTTTTTATCGAGATGTTTTTGAATTTATTGAATTGTTTCAGAATGTGACGTGACCGGGCTGACTCCGGGCAAGGAGTACAGGTTCCGCGTGTCCGCCGTCAACTCTGAGGGCGAATCGGAGCCGCTGACTTCAGAGGAATCTATCATCGCCAAGAATCCCTTCGATGAACCTGGTACGTTTTCAGCATCATCATCATCGTTAACCCACATTATTCCTCTACTTGACATAGGCCCCAATACACGCCACTGAGCCCGGTTTTCGGCTTTTCTCATCCAATTTCTGTACGTTTTATAAAACAAGGAATAATTAATTTAAAAAAAAATCATCAATAATCTGTTGTCTTAATTTTTTTCTTTTCAATAAAAATCGGATATATTTTTAAAAGTCACGACTGCATAATAACAATTGAATATAGATTAAATGGGTACCTAATACATAATAAATTTTAATTGAATTTAATAATAGTTTCCTATCATACGTACATAGGCTGCTATTTAAGAATCCGGAACTGGCCACTGCATAAATAATATTTAAAAAGAAATTATCACGTTTGAAAATAGAACTCTTTGGCTGTAGAATGCAGGTTATTTCGTCCATCTGTCAATTGTTTTCATTGTGTGGCGCGATTTCAAAAATTGCGTGTCATTATCACAATGGATTTATCTCGAGAAAATTTTCGTGCGATGATTTTTTATGATTTTCGACGTGGTCTAACTCAACAGCAGTGTATCGATCAACTCAGTTTGACTTTTGGGGATAAAGCACCATCGAAAACTACTGTGTATCACTGGTTTAGTGAGTTTAATCGTGGACGTCGTATGCTCACGGACGAAATTAAAGATGGTCGGCCTAAATCAGTTGTTGTGCCACGAAACATCGACGCAGTGCGTAAACTAATAATGCAAGATCGTCATGTGACATATCGAGAGATAGAAGCGATCTTGGGCATTAGTATGACGAGTATACATAAGATATTACACGAACACTTGGCTGCAAAAAAAGTTTGTTCGCGTTGGATACCGCACAACTTGACAATAGATCAAAAACAGGCTCGTGTCGATTGGTGCAAAAAAATGATAAAAAAATACAATAGTGGTGCATCAAAAGCTGTTTATAATATCTACACAGGTGATGAATCCTGGATTTATGCATATGACCCCGAAACTAAGCAACAGTCAACAGTTTGGGTCTTCCAACATGAGCCGAACCCAACAAAAGTTGCTCGTGCGAAAAGCACTTTGAAGCAAATGGTCGCCTGTTTTTTTGGTATAGATGGACACGTGGCTACTGTACCTCTAGAAAATTGTAAATCTGTTAATTCAGAGTGGTACACGACCATTTGTTTGCCAGAAGTCTTTGTAGAACTTAGGAAGAATAATCCACAACGCAGAATCATTCTCCATCACGACAATGCAAGCTGTCACACTTCGGGTGAAACGACCCGATATTTGGAGGGTGAAACGGTGGAATTAACGAGTCATCCGCCATATAGCCCTGATTTGGCACCCAACGACTTCTTTTTATTCCCAACCGTGAAGAATAAATTACGTGGTCAACGATTTTCAACCCGAGAAGAAGCCGTTGAGGCATTCAAAAATCATGTTTTGGAGATACCGTCTTCCGATTGGAAAAAGTGCTATGAAAACTGGTTTCACCGAATGCAAAAGTGCATTGATCATCATGGCGAATATTGATATTGAAAAGCAATAAAACCATATTTAACAGTCAATGATAGTTATTTTATTTTATTCCGGATACATAAATAGCAGCCCTCGTAGTAGGCAATATTAACTTGTCATCCGATGTGTATTTATTTATATCACTATTTAAACACGTATCGATCTTCCAAATCTGATAGAATTGCCGGAAAATCTGTTAAATTGGTGGAAACCCTGACGCCCACTTGAACGTTAATATATATTTACCAAGCAAGATTCAAATAAACATGTAATTGTATAAATAAAAAAATGCGTGACTGTGAAATAGTTAAGTGTTGAATTTTAGATTTAGACGCAAAATTACTTTTTATTATTACAAAATAACATTTTCTACCATGGGAGTTCTATTTCTAACATTTCAAAGCATTCTCTGCACCTTTGAATCCGTGTCAGAAACTTCAAACTATCTATCCAACGGTCGTCAGCTTTTCAAACTATATGCCATAAAAAATGCATGACTGAAAATAACCGTTATTCCCCCCATTGACAGGAGCGCCAGGCACGCCCTCGGTGACCGACTGGGACAAAGACCACGTGGACCTGAAATGGACGCCCCCGCGGGAAGATGGCGGCGCACCCATCGAGGGGTACATCGTCGAGAAGAAGGACAAGTTCGGCAACTGGGAGAAAGCGGTGGAAGTGCCCGCCGACCAGACCACCGCGACCGTGCCGGATCTCGTCGAGGGACAGACCTACGAGTTCAGGTACGTGTAGGCCTCTTATCAAACACTCGCGCTGCGTGACCATTCTCTTTGTGCTGTGGAATTCCTTTCCGCCCACGTCTACTACAAGTGCGACCGAGACGGTAGCTAGCGCGGCTGGCTCCGGTCGCTCGTTTGAGTAGACAGTGTCGTATAGACCCGAGATCGTACACCCGCGTCGCGCGTGCATCGACCGCGCTCACCTAATATTTTCGTGTGCTGTGCTTAATAGCTTAATAGTGTACCTATTGTAGTGCCAATATATAAATATACATTTACCTCTCACTCTTTCTTACTCCTTACTATAAACTATATAGTACAACTGACATTACGCTTTACAACTGACATCACAGATATAAATAGTCATAGTTTATATACTACGTGTTTTGTAATGTACGACATTAAATGAAAACACGGGTAGTATTATTGGCTATTATTATTGTAAATTCGGGTTTTTTAAAATTTATCACAGTTGAAATTTAATATTTTCTATCAACCTTAATATCAAGTTCTATATAATATCAATGAAACAGCCTGCATAAAATAGGTAAACAAATCATATTCAGTCATCGTGTAAGTAGGTACCTGTTAAACTGACTAAGCGGCATCATCGCAAAGGCGCCGCCGATTTACGTTAAAAATTGTTTATTGGAAATGTATTGATTACTGGATAAATATTCAAGCTACCGGTATTAAACACACCTCTAAAATCAGTTAATACGATTCCGGATGTGTGTTTTAAATTAATGTCGTACAAAAAAACAGGTGTATAACAATTATAATCATCATCATATCAACCACAGGTCGTACACTGCATAAATTTCCAAATCGACCAATCTTGTGCGGCCTACAATATAATACACAAAGAAAAATTCTTATATGACAGATATTCACAATGGGAAGTTTTATCGCTTGAAACTTAATTTCTTACAGACGGCTTCAGGCTGGAGAGGGCTAAATGAAAAATTATAATAAATTTAAATTTTTCAATAATTTTAATAAATTTCAATAATAATGATTTATTTTGTTTTTAATTTATCGACCGCTCTTAAATACCTAATAATTTCGCATTGAATATTGGCTATCTTACCGTATCAAAGGTCGCGGGTTCAAATCCTGCCTGGCTCATAACTTTTGGGAGGATTTCATAGCTTATAATTTTCCTGTAAGTTCCTATAAAGCGTTTCATGTCAAATTAGCAAGAATCGCACGAATGCTTAGCGTGTTTTTATAAAATTCCTGTACAAAAATAAGTCAGGATATATTTAAACAGGTGTTTAACTTTTTAGTGGTAACGCCTAAACAAGGGTAATGTTTACAGGGTCCGTGCTGTTAACAAGGCAGGCCCAGGCGAGGCCTCTGACAGCACTCACCCGATCGTCGCCAAGCCGAGGAACCTGGCGCCCAAGATCGACAGGACTAACCTCATTGATATTAAGATCAAGGTCGGACAGAAGTTCGGCTTTGATGTCAAGGTACGTTTTTTTTTTGATGGAGCAAGCATTATGGCCCTCCCGATGTTAAGTGGTAACCATCGCCTAGAAACGTGCCCTACGATGCACTGCCCTGCGTCCCATCAACTTGAGGCATACAGGTGTAATGCCTAATGTGCCTGTAATTTCACCTGCAACCCTTCATACCGAAACACAGCAATGCTGCTTGTTGGCAGAAATAGGTGGTAGTTCTTCCCCGGGTGAGCCCTTTCACAAGGAACTCTACTATTAAAATGTACCGTATTTAGTATGGGATAAGGATGAAAATACTGTGATATTTGTGAACTCTGAATGTGTTCGTCCATTCAGCTGCTAACTTCAGAAACAAGTAAAATTTTACCCCAGTTAAACTAGCTTTCAGTTTGGGAACTACAATGCTGCAGACAGACATATACGTCAAACTTATTACACCTCTCCTCTTTTAGCGTCGGGGGATAAAAAGGAGCACTGTTTATACACTGAACTGTTTCTGAAATATATCTTATTATATGTTTGTTCTGGGTCTGGATGTTTTTCTACATAATAAAAGTATGTATTTACAAAACAAAAAAGTATGTTAGGTGTTCTATCAGTTTTCTGGTTCCCATAGCATACAAGCTCTGCATAGGTTGCGGCTAAATAGCGCTGTGTGAAATGTCCTACAATTGATATTATAAATGCGAAAGTTTGGATGTTTGTTTATTTATTTGTTTGTTTGTTACTCAATCACGTAACACCGATTTCGATGAAATTTAGTACTCACGTAAATTATAACCTGGATTAACACATAGGCTACTTTTTATCCCATAATTCAGGTCCCATGGGATAAAAATGGGGTGTCAAGTCAAGTTGCAGCAGCGAGTTTAGCTATATTTCTAGGTGACCTACACATTTAGTAGTGTAACGCGTACGAAGTCGCGGGCAACAGCTAGTTTATAATATTTTTAACTAATAATGATGTCACCCTCAGGTCACTGGCGAACCAATGCCCGAAACAAAATGGTTCCTCGCGAAGCGCGAGGTTAAGTCGTCCGGCGACACGAAGGTCCAGCACTCGGACTACAACACCAAGATCAACTGCAAGGCGGCGACCCGAGCTGACAGCGGTCGGTACACCGTGACTGCTGAGAACGTCAACGGCAAGGACGTGGCTGAGGTGGAGGTCATCGTGCTGAGTGTGCCTAGCCCGCCTGGAGGCCCGCTTAAGGTAACAAAAGAAAAAAAATAGGGGCAAAAACTTTTCTCCTTGATTATTTGACTCTGGTAACGTGTCGTTTCACTATATTGTCATCTCATTTGATTAGTAAACCATAGCTTCATAAAGGTCCATATTCTCAGACTGTGCTATAGTGCTCGATTCGCACTAAGCGTAAATTATGTTTGAAAGGACTTTTAGGATATACATTGTACATTGTAATTGTAGCTCGTCTCTTAAAGAAAAGTTGCAAAAAATTGTCTCTAGTTGGGATTTGAACCCGGTAACGGTTGGCTTCTCGCCGACCTCTCACGGTGTCACAAAGTTCATTTTATTATTATCTATTTGGCAAAGAGAAGCATGTAACTAGCGGTTGGGCTGTGGATGATGATGATCGTATATTTGGGTAGAAATCAGATATCTACAATACTTGTTGTTTATATTTTAATCAGAATATACCTAGAAAACGTTTCTGTCTTAAAGATAATTTTTGCCAGATTTTTTTTTGTTAAATTTACTGTATCATTTTCAGGTGTCGGACGTTCATGCTAACGGAGCCAAGCTTTCATGGAACCCACCATCAGACGACGGTGGTCAGCCCATCGAGAAATACGTCGTGGAACGTATGGACGAGGCGACCGGTCGCTGGGTTACAGCCGGCGAGACTGACGGTCCTCAGACCAGTCTGGCGGTCGACGGTCTAACGCCCGGACATAAGTACAAGTTCAGAGTCCGCGCTGTTAACAGGTAAGCCCTCATATAATATGTTTCATTGATTGAAAATACTTTATTGCACTCGTAAAAAATAGTACACAGGCGAACTTAATGCTAAGAGCATTCTCTTCCACATAACCTTTGTGTATCCATAATATAAAAATGAATCGCAAAATGTGTTGGTAAGCGCATAACTCAACAACGCCTGGACCAATTTGGCCAATTCTTTTTTTGTTGTATTTCTTATTGTAAGGAGAAGGTTCTTATGAAAGAAAAAAATAAGAAAATTGCGCGCAAAATTAGAAAGTTTAAGAATACTTAACCACCATATAAAATTATTTATAATCTAACCTTAGCGCTTTTATAATGTAACCTTATGACGTTTGACATAGAATTGACAGAATGCGTGCTGCAAATATCGTCAAAGAGGATGTAAAAAAATGAATATCGTTTGAAACAGATGCTTCGGTAGGAGTTATCCCGAGATATATTGTCTATATATATATAAATTAATTGCTGTTCGTTAGTCTCGCTAAAACTCGACAACGGGTGGAGCGTTTTGGCTAATTTTGGTATTGAATTATATGTGGAACTCATTCATTTTCTCATACATAATGATGGCCGGGGACAACAATTGGCAATTCTACCAGGGTGACTTATATTGACAGCCCGCGTTATACCTATGTATGTCAAGCCGATACGAAGTTCGGCAGGACCACTAGTTGTAGATAAAGATGTGTAGGTAGATGTTGTGGAAAGTATGGACGAGGCAAACGGTCGTGCGGTCTTTGTGAGATCAACGGTCTTCAGACCAGTTTGACGGTCTTATACATGAATACTAGTTCAGGATCCGCGCTGTTATTAGTATAACTTTGAGTATTTGTGAAATGGTCACCGTATATACCTACGCAATCGGTCGCCTTATCACGCGGTATTTTTAAAAATATATTATACTAGCTGTCGCCCGCAGCTTCTTTAGCGTGGTTTGTTAATGAAAAGTAGCCATTGTCTCAATCCAGGTTTTAATATATCTATGTATATACACAATGTTATCGAAATCGATTAAGCCATTGCGGCGTAAAAGCGTAACAAACTCAGTTTCGCATTTATAATATTAATATGATTGTTAACCGTTTAATCATAAAGATGGTAATTTTATTCATACTTTTTTCAGGCAAGGCAAATCCGAGCCACTGACTACGCCCCACTCCACCGAGGCCAAGAATCCATTCGATGTAGCCGGCAAGCCCGGCCTACCGAAGATCAAGGACTTCGACAGAGACTTCGTCGAGCTCGAATGGACTCGCCCGACTACAGACGGAGGGGCGCCTATCTCCGGATACGTTATTGAGAAGAAGGATCGATTCTCGCCTGACTGGGAGGAGTGTGCTCAGGTAAATTAACTTTATTTTATTGGGGTGTAGGTTGAATATTGTATATTCGTGCCTTTGGCAGAGTTTGTGATAGAATCTACTTTATTAATTTCTAACATAAAATACTCAAATTACGAGATATACAGTCTTTGCAGAGAGGCTTCGCTCAGATTAGAAATTTAACCATAGTTAATATTTTTTTCAATTAATGTTCCCAGTCGTTCCTCTTTCATACAAACTTTAACTATGCCAAATCTCACACTCCTGCGCGCAATAAGCATAACAAGAGTTATATATAAATCGAAACTTACTACTGGACCATAGCTATTGCTAAAGTAAGTAATTGTAATTTGGTGTAACAAATAATAGTTATAGATCTATCTATCTATTATATGATTTTGGTGAATGAATTAAAGAATAGTTCGCGGTTGTACAGTGGGAGGTCTTATTGCTTAAAGCGATCTCTTCTAAGCAAGTTTAGTTACTAATCTATATATTTTTGTCCCAGATTGAAGGCGATGTAACAACCGGCAAAGTACCAGACCTTATCGAAGGAAACACTTACGAATTCCGTGTTCGTGCCATCAACAAGGCTGGCAAGGTAAATATTATACCTATAGATATAAGGCTTTAATTAGAATATAATTCGAGACACTAATTTCATCATCTAATTTGCGAAGAAATACAAAATAATATATTGAAATTCATAATAAACTCTTTAAAGTTCAATACTTTGTAGCAATTATACAGATCATTTCAATATCAACATTTAAAGTTATTGGAAATAAATCTATGAACATTTAAAATTACTGCAGTTTCTTGTTACGTTCTAAGAGGTTCCAAAGCAAATATTCTTATCCAGTATTTAATACCTTGTCATATATTGAGTCTGAAGACTTCCTCATTTTCGTTACAGAGTGCTTTTCTAATGATACCATTTGTATTGTGCAGGGTGAGCCATCAGACGCGACCGCTTCACACTTGGCCCGTCCCAAGAACCTGGCTCCTAAGATCGACAGGAACTTCATGTTCGACATCAAGGTCAAGGTCGGACAGAACTTCGAGCTGGATGTGCCCGTGGCCGGCGAGCCCACGCCTACCAAGGAATGGCTCAACGGAGATAACCTTATCATGAACAACGATAGGATCAAAATAGTACACGACGACCACAGCACTAAGATCAGAGTTATTGACGCAAAACGCGGTGATTCTGGAACTTATACCCTTAACGCTAAGAACCATAATGGCAAAGACACCGCCACGGTCAAGATCTTGGTCATGGATGCTCCTACACCACCAGAAGGACCGTTGAGAGCTGATGATATCACAAAATCTGGCTGTTCTCTTCGCTGGAGACCGCCTAAGGATGATGGCGGTAGCGAGATTACCCACTACGTGGTCGAAAAGATGGACCAGGAGAATCTCAGATGGATCCCAGCTGGAGAAGTCCAAGGTTGCAACATGAGGATCGATCATCTCATCGAAGGCCATGACTACAACTTCAGAGTACGCGCTGTCAACAAACACGGCGAATCTCAGCCATTGGTCGGTCACGAACCAATTACAGCCAAGGATCCTTACGGAACCCCAGACAAACCAGGAACACCCGTCGTCAAAGACTGGGACAAAGATCACATGGATATCGAATGGGTTCCACCGAAGAAAGATGGCGGATCTCCTATCACTGGCTACGTTATCGAAGCTAAGAAACGCTACGGACCTTGGGAAGTTGCTGCTACAGTACCAGGAAATAAGACCACAGCCACCATTCCTAACTTGCAGGAAGGAGAGGAGTATGAGTTCAGAGTTATTGCTGTCAATAAGGCAGGAAATGGCGAACCTAGTGACGGTTCCACACCTCAAGTCGCTAAGGCCCGATTCTGTATCCCAACCTTCGACAAAACTCTTCTATGCGATAAAACTGTCAAGGCTGGACAGAGGATCCAATACGAAATACCTATCGAAGCTTCACCTAAGCCTACAGTCGAATGGCAGATCAACGGTAAAGTCGTCAAACCTTCGGACAGAATCGACATTCAAGTTCTACATAATAGGGTTATATTAGACATTCCATTCTCCGTCAGATCTGACGGAGGCGTTTACAAACTAACCCTGAAGAACGACCTTGGAGTCTGTTCTGCATCAGCTCAAGTCACCGTTCTCGACAAACCTTCAAGACCTGAGAAACCATTGGTGGTATCTGATATCACCAAAGATTCCTGTTCGTTGTCTTGGAAGGTACCACTGGACGATGGTGGTTCACCAATCCTTCACTACGTTATTGAGAAGATGGATCTGAGCCGCGGTACTTGGTCCGACGCTGGCATGAGCACATACCTATCTCATCAAGTGACTAGACTTATTCACATGAAGGAGTACCTATTTAGAGTCAGCACGGTTAACGCCATCGGCCAATCAGAGCCGCTAGAACTTGGCAAGGCGATTGTGGCCAAGAACGAATGCGATGAGCCTTCTGCACCTGGCAAACCTCAAGCTACTGACTGGAGCAAGGACCATGTGGACCTTGAATGGACTCCACCTAAATCTGATGGTGGTGCACCTATCACTGGCTACATCATCCAGAAGAAAGAAAAGGGAAGCCCGTACTGGGTCAACGCTGCTCACGTTCCACCTGGCAAAAACAAGGCTACAGTACCTGACCTGACAGAAGGACAAGACTACGAGTTTAGAGTGATCGCTGTCAACAAAGCCGGCCAATCAGAGCCGTCCGAACCCTCTGACGTCATCACAGCCAAGGACAGATTCGTTGCGCCGAAGATCCTAACACCATTGAAGGAGATTCGCATCAAGGCTGGTCTGATCTTCCACATTGACGTGGACTTCATTGGAGAACCGTTCCCAGAAGTCACGTGGACCTGCGATGGTAAATCTGTTGTGGCTAATGAGAGAACCACAGTTACAGCAGTAGGACACCATACAAGCGTACACACTGTTAACTGCAAGCGATCAGACGCAGGCAAGTACCACCTTAAACTGAAGAACGATTCTGGCACTGATGAAGGAAGCTTCGAGCTTATAGTGCTAGACGTACCAGGGGCGCCACAAGCGCCATTCGAGTACGAAGAAATCACCGCTCAATCTGTCACACTATCATGGAAACCACCTAAAGACAATGGTGGCTCAGAATTGACAGCCTACGTTATCGAGAAGCGAGATTTGACTCATGGAGGTGGATGGGTACCAGCTGTCACTTACATTAACCCTAAATTCAACCATGCGACCGTACCACGCTTGTCTGAAGGAACAAAATATGAATTCAGAGTCTTCGCTGAGAACCTTCAAGGAAGATCTGAACCGTTGACAACGGACAGAGCTATTGAGGCCAAGAACCAATATACTGTACCGGGTAAACCAGGCAAGCCTGAAATGGTCTCGGCAGACAAAGACCATATCAAGATCAGATGGTCATCACCTATCTCCAACGGTGGTTCTAACATCATCGGCTATGATGTGGAAAGACGTGATAAGGCTACTGGTAGATGGATTAAGCTGAACAAGGATCCAGTAAGGAACACTGAATATGACGATGATCGAGTACAAGAAGGTCACCAATACGAGTACCGAGTGTCTGCCGTCAACGCGGCGGGACCGGGACAACAATCTGACCCGTCCAACGTCTTCATCGCTAAGCCAATGAAAGAACAGCCTAAGTTACACCTCGACCATCTCATTGGCAAGAAAATCAAGGTTAGGGCGGGAGAGCCAATCAACGTCAACATTCCAATCGATGGAGCTCCCACACCTACCATTACCTGGACCAAGGGATCAGTCAATCTTGTACCTTCACACAGATTATCTGCTGAAACGAAGAACGGAGAGACTAAGCTTTCTATTGAGAAGTCTACCCGCGATGATGCTGGAAAGTATACTATCACAGCTTCCAACCAATATGGAAAAGATTCCGCGGATATCGAAGTTATCGTTGTCGACAAACCTGGCATGCCTAGAGGACCGCTTGTACCGATACCGGTTACACACGACGCTATGAGTCTATCCTGGCACCCGCCGAGCGACGATGGCGGCAGCGAAATCACCGGCTACGTCGTCGAAGTCGCCGAGTACGGCGTCAACGACTGGAGAACAGTCGCCGGATTCTGTCCAAAATGCTCTTTTACAGTCAAGAACCTCACAGAGGGAAAGAAATACGTCTTCCGTGTACGTGCAGAGAATCTGTACGGAGTATCAGAGCCTTTGGAAAGCAAGCCAACGTTGGCCAAGAGTCCATTCGACGCCCCAGATGCGCCCGACACGCCAAAGATCACCGGCTACAGTGGCAACAGTTGCTCTCTCGAATGGCAACCACCAGCTAACTGCGGAGGTAAACCCGTCACTGGATACTACGTTGAAAAGAGAGAAAGAGGAGGCGATTGGGTCAAGGTCAATAACTACCCTACTCCTAACACATGTTACACAGTTCCTGATCTACGCGAAGGAAATAGATACGAATTCCGCGTGATCGCAGTCAACGAGGCCGGTCCTGGCAAGCCTAGCAAACCGACCGAACCGATCACAGCCGAGACTCAACGACTCAAGCCGAGCGCGCCCGAAGCGCCCAAACCAGACAGAGTCACTAAAGATTCCGTCACATTATCTTGGAGGCCACCGAAGAGCGATGGAGGTGCTAAGATAAAGGGATACATCGTCCAACAGAAAGGAAAGGGCGATAAGGACTGGAAGGACGTCAATGACGTACCAATCCCAAGCCTCGTACACACTGTACCTAAGCTCAAAGAAGGCGAAGATTACCAATTCAGGGTTATCGCTGTCAACGAAGTTGGAAGATCAGATCCTAGCAAACCAACCGCTGATATCAACATTGCTGAACAGCCAAACAAACCTTGCATGGATCTCGGTGGAGTTAGAGACATCACAGTACGCGCTGGAGAAGACTTCTCCATACACGTACCGTACACTGGCTTCCCGCAACCAACAGCCCAATGGTTCGCTGATGATAACCTGCTCGACGTAGAAGGAGACTCCAGAATCTTCCAAAAGATCACTCCTGATTCCGCGTCCCTTGTTGTCAAGAACGCTAAAAGGTCTGATGGTGGACAGTACAGACTACAACTGCGCAATCCATCAGGATATGACACAGCTACCATCAACGTGCGTGTACTAGACAGGCCTGGCAAACCAGAGAACCTGCGCGCTGATGAATTCGAAGGCGAAGCGCTCACACTCTACTGGAACCCGCCCAAAGACAACGGCGGCGGCGAAATCACAAACTACGTTATCGAGAAACGCGAAGCTAGAACTCCCAACTGGTCTAAGGTCTCAGGATATGTCACCACTCCGTTCCTACGGGTGAAGAACCTATCAGTCGGCAAGAGCTACGAGTTCAGAGTCATGGCTGAGAACCAGTACGGGCAGTCAGACCCAGCACAGACCACAGAGCCAATCAGAGCCAGGCATCCGTTCGATCCGCCTGGAGCGCCCGGGGCTCCACGCTCCGTGGAAACCAGCGAAACATCCATCACACTCACGTGGACCAAACCGCGTCATGACGGCGGTTCACCTATCACAGGATACGTTTTAGAAAAGCGATTGATAACTGAAGATAAATGGACTAAAGCATCGCACGCTCATATCCCTGACACTAATTATAAGGTCATGGGTTTGATTGAGAACCATGAGTATGAGTTCAGGGTGGCTGCTATCAACGCGGCTGGTCAAGGACCGTGGTCACAGAGCTCTGATGCCATCAGAGCCTGTGCTCCTCCGAACTCGCCTAAGATTACATCTGACCTCAGTCTTCGTGATATTACCGTTATCGCAGGAGAAGAGATTAAGATCACAGTGCCGTTTACGGGCAATCCTAGACCTAAGGTGAGTTTATTTCTGTTACTTTTATTATCACTTATCATGTTTGTCTCTTGAGTGGATGCATCCTCTACTATAAGTGTTTCTTGATGTTTTCCTTTACCGAATGAATTATAGAACATTAAAACCAATACTCCCACAGGACGATTGACGATTACGGGGTAGCTTGCCTTGACTTTCTTAAAAGCTATGAGTAGAATGAGCAATGTTCAGCATATTTATATTTGGATGGGTAACCAACTAGCGTAACTAAATGCTTAATTATTTCGTCGTTTAGCTGTAAGGTCTATCTATTACAGGGGCTAAACATAAAATGTATGTATACATAAAGTACGGTTTATTCGGGCAGTCTATACGCTCTAAAACATTTGCATGAAATTTTGGTAGTTATTACAATCTTAATGTTAGCAGTATTCATAGATGGCGCCGCGCCGTAGTCAACAAGTTGACAATTTAATTACAACATCTAACATTAAAAACATTTTACTAACACACCTCTCTTTCAGGTATCATGGGTAGTGAACAACGACGAGGTATTCCCAGACGGTCGCCTTCGCTTCGTGACGTCAGACGTCGACACTGTATTCCACAACTCATCCGCCAAGAGATCCGACACTGGCTCTTATACTATTCAGCTGGTGAACAGCGAGGGATCTGATAGTGCTACTTGCAGGGTGAGTGCAGAGAGGGATTCTTGAAAAATCTGTGTTGATGTGACATCTCGTGTGGGTGAAATATCTGAGAACGGTAGACTTATTACTTGAGTCTATTGCTGTTGCTGGTCAGGCCGTCCCTTACACACGTGAGACACGTACTGTAGGTGTGAAAGGGAAGATTCTGACTCTTTTATTCCACACTAGCTTCTGCCCGCGGCTTCGCACACCTTTTTGTCAATAAAAAATAGCCTATATTTCAATCCAGGGCATAATCTATTTATATATCAAAATTTATCGAAATCGATGCAGCCGTTACGCCGTAATTGAGTAATAAATGAACATCTAAACTTTTGCATTTATACTAGCTGTTGCCCGCGACTTTGTACGCGTTACACTACTAAACCTAGGTAACCTAGAAATAAAGCTAAACTCGCTGTGGCAACTTGACACCCCATTTAAATCCCTAGGAACCTGATTTATGGGATAAAAAGTAGCCTATATGTTAATCCACGTTATAATCTACGTATATACTAAATTTCATAAAATCGGTTCAGCTGTTACGACGTGATTGAGTTAACAAACAAATAAATAAACAAACATCCAAACTTTCGCATTTATAATATTAGTGTGTTGGATTTATAATATTAGTGTGATATGTAGTACACTGGAAAAGTAAATTTTCTATATAAATACAATTTCGCTAAACAACAGCTAACTTTATAAGGCTACATAGGTCCATAATAAAGTTAATTCTCGGAAATATCGATTGCGAGAGATGGTGTCAAATCTTAAGTGGAAAATATAAATATGTGTGATCTATAAACTAGCTATAAATGAAAATTTCAGATCATTACTATAGTTCGATTTTAAGTTTGATAAAAAAATTACGATTTCTTGTGTATTTTACGGATAAATTGGAGTACAGTCACATATCCCTTAACAAAAAATCAGATAGAACTGCGATTATAAGCTAACTGTTCTTTCACCAGGTATTAGTGGTAGACAGACCATCACCACCACTAGGACCGTTCGACGCGTACGACATCACGCCCGACACCTGCACGCTGTCGTGGAAGCAGCCCTTGGACGACGGCGGCTCACCCATCACCAACTACGTGGTGGAGAAGATGGATAATAATGGAGTAAGTCAAAACATAAGTTCTAGTGCTACCAGTAATTTCAAATAGTAATTCAAAATTAAAATAGTTAAAAGTAGTGTTTCAGGATTGTAGAAATTGGAGACTTGCGATTTCTGCTTACCTCTAGGATAAAAAAGTGAGCATATGGATCGCAGTTAGAATGCGATAGTTACTGACTGATTGACGCCAGAATTAGAGCTAAATCTGCAGTTAAGGCTGCTAATTAGGGTACAATTATTTAATATATGCTCTCTCTCTTTTTGTTTATGATTTTAATTACTTTAACTCAATTGTATTGGAACTGCATCCTGCAACACAGTCTAAACTAACACAGGGAGCAGCGAATTACTAAATTTTTGGTCGAATAAAAAACGTTGTATATGTATTGTATTTGGAGAGACCTTTGTGGACAATGGGAGACCAGTGGGAGATAAAGTTAAAAACCACATTTTAGATAAGCGTTTAGAAGAAAACTTACATAATGTTTCTACCCACAGATCTGGATGAAAATATCGTCATTCGTCCGCAACTGCCACTACAACGTGATGGGATTGGAACCCAACCACAAGTACACATTCCGCGTGCGCGCCGAGAACCAGTATGGCGTGTCAGATCCTCTCACTATGGACGACCCTATTACTGCCAAGGTATGTACTATAAGGGGGCAATTTTAGGTGATAAGGGATAAATTTCGTAAAATTTTGTATAAATCAATTTAAAAAATTGGGGAGTTTCTTGGTAGGAAACATTTAGCCGAATTATAAGTGTTCCTAAAAGAGGGTATATTTTCAAAAGGTTGTGTAATTACAATATGTCTAAATTTACACAAAAGGAATAAAAGAAAATAGGAGATTTAATTTTTTTATAAATTAAGTATGAACTCTGATCTTGAAACTCGATCTATATTTTCCTATTATTTCTAGTAGGTTGTTTTAGTCAAATACTGGTTTAAAAAAAGAGGATTAAAAAGAGATTTAAAAATCAATTATCCCGATTGGTTTTACATTAGATCTCATTAGCAATACAAATGTATGACAACATTCTGCCTCATGTTTTTAAGACAAAACGGGTCTTTTTGCGCACAGATTTATATCAAAATCATAATTTTGACTAACCTCGACATTTCGGCCAAGTTACGTGGTCACGAGAGACTGTCTTAAAAACATGACTATAGTTCGCGAAAATTTAAAAAGTTCAACATTCTGCCTGTTTGGATTTGAATTAGTAATGCCACCAATAAATTACAATTTCTTGAATTCTATAACAAAACAATGCGGCCACGAAGAAAACCCAGACTGCAATGGTGGTATGAGCTGGACTCCTACGATAAGGATTGGTCCAATATAGCTCTAGAAAGAGATATATGAAAGGAAGGAAGGGAACTTATAACCTCGTGAAATCCAGTCCATTCAAAGGTTGTCATCGAGTACGCGCTTTTATCTTATTACCTAAGAAAATACAGTCCACTCTGCCAATTCGACGACCTCCGTGGCGCAGTGGGCGTATAGCCGGCTGAGACGCAGGAAGTAGCGGGTTCGATTCCCGCCGTGGAACCAATGTTTGCATGATCTACAAATATTTGTTCCGGGTTTGGATGTTTTTCTATATATGATAAGTATGTATTTACAAAAAAAATTGTATATAAGTATTCTATTAGTTATGTGGTTCCCATAGTACAAGCTTAGTTTGGGTATCCCATAGTAAGCTCTGCTTAGTTTGTATTTTATCAGTTATCTAGTTCCCATAGTACAGGATTAGTTTGGGTATCCCATAGTATGCTCTGCTTAGTTTGTATTCTATTAGTTATCTGGTTCCCATAGTACAAGCTTAGTTTGGGTATCCCATAGTAAGCTCTGCTTAGTTTGTATTCTATCAGTTATCTGGTTCCCATAGTACAAGCCTAGTTTGGGTATCCCATAGTAAGCTATGCTTAGTTTGTATTCTTTCAGTTATCTGGTTCCCATAGTACAAGCTTAGTTTGGGTATCCCATAGTAAGCTCTGCTATCTTATACTATGGGAACCAGATAACTTATCTGGTTCCCATAGTACAAGATTAGTTTAGGTACCGTCTTATCGGTGTTTTGACCGACTATAATAATGATACCGTATTTATAATAATGATTCAAATCAATCACGAAAGTTTTCTAAGTAAAATATTAAAATGTATTTCTGTTAACAGTTCTCATTCACGGTACCGGAGGCGCCAGGTGCGCCGCGCGTCGTGGAATGGGACGGCTCCACGGCGACCGTGGTGTGGGATCGGCCGCGCTCCGACGGCGGCGCGCGCATACAAGGATACAAGTTCGAGTTCAAGGACGTGCAGGACACTGTGTGGTCCGGCGCTGACTATCTCGTCAAGGACTGTACTTACCAGGTGAGCCTTACTTCTACTTAATAATACTTCAAGAGTACTAGAATTCCTTTTGAAAGGGCTCGCCTGGGGAAGCTCATCATACATATTTCAGCCGCCAAGCAGCATTGCTGTGTTTTGGTTTGACGGGTATGGTTGCCGGTGAAATTCCAGGCACATGAGGCTTTACATGCCTCACCACCAGGTAGTATAAAAAAAGATGTTACATTTCTGGTTCTACACGTCACTATATTAGTATTGAAAATGACAACTTTAGACTTTCAAGTAACCTTTCAAGTCCTGCTCTGTCTAAAATCCGGATTTCTAAATTTTGTCTAAGAACATTCAATCTCTCAAAAGGATATGAATAAATGAAATGTCTCGTTTCCAGGCGTATAACCTCGAGCCAGGTCACGAGTATGAGTTCCGCGTGCGCGCGCAGAACGCGGCCGGGCTCAGCAAGCACTCGCTCAGCTCGCAGCGGTACAAGGTGCGAGCGCGCGCTGGCCCGCCCGCCGCGCCGCACGCGCCGCGCGTCGCCCGCGTGGGTCGCAACTATGTCGACCTCAGCTGGGACCCGCCTAAACATGATGGCGGTAAGCACCTTACCTACCCTTCTACCATCTAAACCAATAATACCCAAAGTGCTCTATATCGACCCCTAGGGGTCGACTATGATTTTCAAGGGGTCCACGTCATTGAAGATATTTTGGGCGTCCATTAGATGAAAATAGAGATCCACTATAATGGATCTCATATAAGCAGGTCATGACCTTATTTTTGGCTTTCCATGAAAAGAATAATTGACATACCTGTTTTGTTTAAGTGTTTTACACTACAGTTAAAATTTTATGTATTAAAGTGAGTCGTACTCTGCCAACTGTCACATTTGAAGTTGATGAATTTTTCAAAAATGTAATATAAATTAAGTACCTCAAACCAAAAACTAAAACCAAACAACATGGTAAGTGGTCTACGAGACCAAAAAGTCTGGGGACCATTGATCTAAACCATCTACCTGACCTAACCTATATAAAACCTGACCAATAGGCATTAACCATTTAAGTACAGACTTACAACACAGCGATCCAAGGTTCTGAAACGCTAAGGGGTGGCCGTCAATAATTCAACAATCATCATCATATCAGCCATAGGGCGTTCACTGCTGAATATAGACCTCCCCTAAAAATCTATATACCAGATACTCCCAGAGTGACCGAGCTTGTGCTGGCCTGCACCCAACGACTCCCAGCAGCTTTCATCAGGTCGTCTTTCCATCTAGTGGAGGGCCGTCTTGCGCTGCGCTTTCCACTCGACAACCTTACTGCCTCAACGACCATCAGTTCTTCGAACTGTGTGCCTCGCCCACAGCCACTTCAGCGTCATTACGTTTGGGCTATATCAGTTACTTTAGTATATGAACAATACCTTTTAAAGTCAAGCTCTTTCGAGACGGCTTAGCTCGCTCAAAACTGTCAGGTACTCCCAAAAAACTTTGGAATTTTTGTTCCCAATATGGTAAAATTATTTTTTCAATAATATTCTAGGTTCTCGCGTGACTGGCTACATAATCGAGCGTCGCGACGTGGGCAGCTCTGTATGGGTGAAGTGCAATGACTACAACGTGCAGGATACCACGTTTACCGCAATGAACCTGAACGAGAAGGCGGATTACGAGTTCAGGATCATCGCTGTTAACGCAGCTGGTAAGTATATAAAAGTCTCAAATTGATGGTGGCAACTCGTAAAATTCCATTGCCTGTCAATTTGCCATTGTTTAAGTGTCACGCAAAGTCGAGTATTAAGTGCCTAATTACACTAGCGAGTTGTGAGCGCGTTTCTAACAATGATGTGATTTTCTCCTCTATCGTGGATCGTGCAGATTGCACACACACTGATAAAGGTTCTCGAGTTGAACCGAAACATTGTCGGTCTTAACACCCATAAAATAATACGTGATAAATCTTATACTTTGGTAAAAAAACTTTACCTTTCAACATTGAAAAATAATTTACAAATTCAAAACACTTATCAAAACGTCTTCGTCCAGGTAAATCGGAGCCATCATCATGCACCACACCGGTCCGCACCGGCGAAGACATCGGCGGCACGAAGCCCGAATGGGTCAAGAAACTGCAGCCGCACATGGCAGCCCCACTGGGCAGGCCGTTCACCCTCGAGTGTGTGGCCACCGGCAACCCCGTTCCTACTGGCAGATGGCTGAAGAATGGACGCGAAATCATTATGGGCACTAGGTAAGGCATAGAGTATATGTGTTTTTTTTTATCCTGGGGGCCCCGGGCATAAACGTTTGGGAAACTCTGCTATAGACAATTGTTTTCCTAGGGGCTGTAGGTATACGCCAAGACTCGTAGCAGACGGGACAAACAAATAAACATGTTTGTTTATTTTTCAATACAACTACTGGTAATTAGTGTTATATCAATAGGTACTAGGCGCATCACTAACGACTCCCGCAAGAGCGTGCGAGATAGCAATATCATCGTCACTTGTTCCACGTTTTATAACCCCGCCAGCCAGCAGCGTTGGCGTAAATAGTATAGTTCCTCGCTAATTAATGATTTCTTGTTAATTTTCTTGCAAATCTGCCTGTTGTCTGTTGGCAAGCTTAAGCCTTGTTTAAGTTCTTGAGACGGACTTTCCTCATATCAGCCATAAGGCTGCCTGAAAATAAACCAAAGTAACAGTGGGCAGTGCAGCAAGGTTGATGAGAAACGTTGGATGCAGGCTGCACAAGATCAGGGGGTCAATCGTGCTAATTTTAACGTGTTTAACGTTAGAACGTAACAAGTTTGGTTTGGGTTTCACGTTGGTTTGACTGATGTCATGCGTGTCAGCGCGATACGAAATGTGCATAACGTAACGTTTTTGTGTTGGTTTTACTTAGGTATTATCGTTCAAAACTAGCGCGATTGCCCCCCCCCCCCCCCCCCCCCTCCCCCTCTCTAGAAATCTATGGCGATGTGGCCAGTCTACTATTTTGTTCTAATCAGTTTTATCGCCAAATGTATTCTACCAACCACCTTTTTAAGTATTTTAACAGAAGCCTTACGATGTATATTTTGTTCCATCAGGTTCGTCTCCCAGTCTCGTGAGGGTACGCTGAAGCTAGATATTCTGGAAGCGTCAGACGCTGACGAAGGCGACTACACTTGCGAGGCAGTCAATAGCATCGGATACATATACTGCACTGGACATCTTAAGATTGGAAGTGAGTAATTTGAACCTAATTATCAGACATTATAAGGCCAGATATTGATTGCCAATTATTTTTTATTATTACACCAACTAAACGTATAATCAATTTAAACGTCCATATAAGTTTTTAGTAGAAGGAAATGTTTTTTTAACTTTTTCCGTATAATAATGTGTACTGGCAACTTAATTCTAAATAAACCCATAATTTTACATCAATTAATAGTCCACAAGCCTCTGAGTACGTCTTATAAATATAAATAATAATGTCGTATGTAACGACGGACGAATGGCCATACACGGCGTGATTAGATTCAACGAACTCTAAAATTCAGATTAAATTCATATATGTGTACAATTAACCGAACACAAATAAAATATAATAACTGTCATAGTGATCGGTAGACGGTCATAGTTTAAACGTAACCTCACAATTACGTACACAGTTTAGAATGGAAATTCATTGTAATAAAAGCGTATGTGTACTTATGCACGTATGTAATAAGTTATACGTCTTTGGTGTGAATAAATAATAGGTATATGTCATTTACGCACCACTTTAATAACTTCTGACCAGAAAAACTAAATTCAGGGTGTGTTACATTTGCGTGCGCAACTTCCGTCACATGCTGAATACACTCTAATATGTTTTTCCTAATTCGCCAAAAGGATATCTTCAAAAATTATATTATATTTGGTTTATTTATTTATTATCTATGTAAGTAACTAAAACAGCCTTGTCCAATTATACTATCTTAGTGATAAAATTTGGAATAAAGGAGTAATAAAGTTTATTAATTATTTGTGATAAATACTCCTTTATTCCAAATTTTATCACTAAGATAATATAATTAGCCAAGGCCAATTAGATAAAAACAAATAATACAAAAGCAATAAATAATAATATTAAGCAAAAACATTCACACACTTTTCTCACGGAACCTTAAGCTCTCCAACATTATCCGTCCGCAAACACATCACGTTCAGGACTTGCGTCCAGAGGACATTGAGATCAGAAAGGGTTCGCGGGATTGGTTATAGCTTCTGACTTCTTACTTCTTCCCCCATTCCAGACCCACCACGCATCATCAGAATGCCAGGAGACCTGCATCTCCCAGAGCACGACAATACTAAGATCAAGATCCTGTACACGGGAGACCAGCCCGCTGACGTCATCCTCACTAAAGACGGACACAAAGTCTCGGACAAGGACGCTGGACATCTCAAATACACCGTGTTTGATGATTATATCCTCATCTTCATCAAGGATATCAATAAGGATGATATGGGTAAGAAGTTCTATAATAGTCTGTAAGAGTAGTAGAGTTCCTTGTGAAAGGGCTCGCCTGGGGAAGAACTACCATCTTACCTGTTTCTGCAGCAAAGCAGTATTGTTGTGTTTCGATATGAAGGGTATGGTTTTCAGTGAAATTACATGCACATTAGGCTATGCACCTATATGCCACAAGTTGATGGACGCAGGGCAGTGCATCGTAGGGCATGTTCCTATGGTGCGTGACCTAAGACGCGATACTTTGCTATAGGCGATGGTTATATCTTAACATCAGGTGGGTCATACGCTTGTTCCATCTCCAGGTAGTATAAAATTAGTCTAACACAAAGATCAAAGTCCTGTATTGATGTCAGTCCCACTAAAGACGGACACCAAGTCTTAGAAAAGGACGTTGGACATCCAAATACATGATATTTGATGAATGAAGGATATCAGAAAGAAATATTTTTAAGACTGTGGAATAAAGTTCTCTTCAACCGCACTGGCTCAATCATTCAATTTTTTTTCAAAACGATCACGTTTTTTTACAAATTAAATACAGTGGCACAATGTAGAATGATTCTTAACCATAATTTGTTTTACTCTTTTCTGCTACTTACGGAATTATTATTTGGTAAGTAAATATACGATCCATTTTAGATACTTCACGATAGTAGCAGCCCATTTGTTTCGAAGGACTTATCTTAGTTATTCATGACAAGATTCAAAGAAATATAAATAAACAAATAATGCTGGACATTTCACACAGCGGCATCTAGCCCCAAGCTCAGCAAAGCTTGTACTATGGGAACCAGATAACAGATAGAATACTTTTTTTTGTAAATACATATTCATAATATATGTATAGATAAACATCCAGACCCGGAACTAATATCTGTAGATCATGCAAACATATGTTCCGCGATAGGAATCGAAACAGCTACCTGCTGCGTCTCAGCCGACTAAACGCCCACTGCGCCACGGAGGTATAAATGACTAGTTTCCGCCCTCGACATCGCACGCGTGATTTTTCAATTCATAATAGCCTATGTTTAAATCCTGGTGTATCTATGTACCAAATTTCATAGAAATCGGTTCTGCCGTTACGAATGTTATTGAGTAAACAAACAAATAAACATATAAACTTCGTATGACTAATTCTTACAATGTATGTAACTTTCAATCGTCCATTCCACAGGCACATACAAGATCACGATCAAGAACAACTCAGGCGAGATCAGCGATACCTTCTCCATCACGGTCACCGGCCTGCCCGGACCTCCTCAAGGGCCTCTGGAGACTACAGACATCACCAAGCACTCGTGCTCCTTGGCCTGGAAGCCTCCGACATACGACGGAGGTCTTCCCGTCACTCACTACGTCATCGAAAGAAATGACACAGCAGGTATGTATCGATCAATGTAGTGACTCGATGCGCTCCTAAAAGTGTAGGCAAGTGCTCGCTTTGTTCTCTTTCATTAGAACATGGCTTAGTGTTCTGGGGGCCTTTTTCACTTAAACTTTAGACTCCTTAAAATCTTTCTTAACCCGTGGAAATTTAATGGATTTGACAGCTATCAAATAACTACCAACGAACAACAGAACCAAATGATACAACATTGAAATATCGTCCTAGCGAAATATTGATTCAGGATAAACTATTGTGTCTGAGTGTAATTTTTCAATAGAAAGTGAAATTTGGTGCTTATTTATTATACTTATTATTATAGTGTAAGGATAACATAATTATTTAGCATTATGTGGTTGATTTTTAAATTTCTTGTGTAGACGTTCGCACAAAGTTATCAAGGCATGCAAAATTTCAAATCGGCCCTTTAGATTTCCTTTATTATTCTGTGAAACTGTGAAAAATTACAAAGTCTAACCCAAACTAGATTGATTGATTGAAAATTCTTTATGCACAACAAGTAGCAGGTAAAGTTGAAGAAAATCTGCGATCTCTTAGATTTATTAACAGTTAGCTTCCGCCCGCGGCTTCGCACGCGTGATCATAAAAAGTAGCGTATGTTTTAATCCAGGTCAAATTGCACCTATATACCAAATTTTATCGAAATCGGCTCAGCCGTTACGACGTAACAAAGAAACAAACAAACAAACATTTTAGAGGTTTGTTTGTTACTCAATCACGATTTCGATATAATTTGGTATGATACGATTTAACCTGGATTAAAGAATAAGCTACGTTGTATTGACTTTCGCGTTTATAATATTAGTGTGATGTATGTTAAATAAAACTTTTCCGATCTACTGGTGTATTTTGAACATGTTATTTATTATTTACGTGTTTTAGGAACGGCCTGGATCACGATAGCCTCTATGGTCAGGGACACAAGGTTCACTGTCCAAGGGCTGACGGAGGGACAGGAGTACAACTTTAGGATACATGCAGCTAATGAGAACGGAGTGGGACCGGCCTTACAGGGTGTCAATCCGATTAAGGTTGGTATCTGTTATCGCCATGTCCCACACTATAAAGTATTTTTTAGCTAGCCTACTTTTTCCCGCTGCTGGGCAAATGTCTCCCCCAACTCGTTCCACCTTATCGCAATCTTTAGCAGATTCCAATCCTTCTCGAATCCACTGATGTGATCGCGCCAACGCTTTCGCGGCCAACCCCGACACTATAAATTATAAGATATAACAATCTCAAAAATTTCGAGCCTGATGTGACTCGAACCCGCAATATATCTTTTGAGTTCTCATACCAATAAATAAAATGTTCTTTATAGAATATAGAAATTGTTTTAATATAGAAGATTTTGAATATTTTGCCTTATTACAACATGAATAAAAAACTTGCATTGGTAGGTTCCAAGGTTGTTAAAAGTAAACCTAGCTAAGTTTTTTATCTATTTACCGACGTTACGTCATCTAAATACTCTGATAATAGCGAAACTGAAGATGGTATGATCCAATTCTTGAATTATCCATTGAGTTATCCACAATTGAAATATGTAATTACTGATTTAAACCGGTATTTATCGCATATGTACTATATATACAGTGATCGTAAAATTTGAAAATACAATAAAAATATGTATGTAAAAATAAAATGACCGAAGAAGAATTGATTGAAAATGACGTATTTCGGGTTGGCCGATTCGCTTGCAATTTAAAAGATATTGTCCCTATTTTCAAGATCCACTGCTAGTCAAACGTAGTAGACGACCCCACTAGATGAAAAGTCGACCTGATAAAGGTTGCTAGGTGCCATTTGGCTGCAGGTTGCACAAGATCGGTCGCTCTGGAAATCTATGAGAGAAAACTATGTTCATGGCTGATATGATGATAATGAGTCAAAAGCTTCAATACTTAATTCAATAAAATTCAATAAAATAGTTTCATTGGTATAACCTTTGTATTCATAGAATGTAAAATGGACACAAAATAAATATTTTTGTATTAAATACTTAATGACATTATAACAACCAGTAACTATCTTCTTCTTCCCCAGGCCAAAGCACCGTTCGACCCGCCCTCAGCACCTGGCATTCCCAAAATCCTGGAGGTCGGAGGAGACTTCGTCCACCTGGAATGGGACAAACCAGAGAGCGATGGAGGATCCAGGGTACAAGGTAAGGTTTTCAACACCCTGATCAGAGAACTATTTAATTTTTAGTGCGGTGGCAAATTCAACTGAATATCTCAAGCAGCGCGTCATGGAAGTTTTGTTAGAGCTTGCGTATTTGAGCCATTTGGGGTAGAGACTATAGGGTACCGGGGCCTTTCGCGTTTTCGACTACTAAATTCCTTAAAAAACTAAAATTATAATGATTTTTAATCATTCTCTCTAGGTTACTAATTTCTTAAAAGGTATGTCTATAAATGAGAATCGGTTATTGGCATTAAGCAGTATAAGAGTTTGTTTACATTTATATCAAGTGCTGTTGATGTTGTAATGAATGAAATAAAAAAACCAGTATGCTTTAGACCACACGAGTAAAGTAAAACTTCTTTTTCAAAATATTAATTTATAAAATTGTTCAATTACAAAATTGTCCACACGTCTCTAGTTCGAACAGTCTATGTTCATTCTGGACTCGCAGACGCAATTCGCACTTGCACATTAACGTTTAAAAATATACGAAACTTAACTCTCTCTCTTTCTATCTTCACTTTCTTATATCTCCCTCTCAACTTCCGTTTGCACTTTTCGTAACGCATTCACCAGCTTACTCCCCAAGTCAAGCGTGCGTAAAGAAGTTTTACTTCAAAAACATTCTGGACGTCTGGTCTATGTGACGTGTGATCCGAGAGCTGGCGCTTTTCTGGGTCAGCGCAATTAGCATTGCAATTCAGCGTGACAATGCTGCCAGTGTCTTGAGACACTTCCGTCTGGAAGTAATTGAGCTATCTATCGATCGTTTGAATGGTCTTTAGATGATTCAACTGTTTCTCTTGTATATATGTATTTGCACTTTTATTTTACAGGATTAACCTAATACTAGGGCAGTTAACTTAATGCATAACTTGTTTTTTTTTTAATTTTTCTTTTTTGTTAATATATCTATGAAATCTGTCTGAAAACCTGCGCTGCTTTGTTTTTAAAATGCAAAGGAGCATAAAGCTGAGCAGGGCTGGTTTGTACCTATCTACTGGTTGGGTAGGTGATGAAACGGTCTCGACAGAATATCAAGATTTTTATATCCTATATTCTTTTATTTTTCTACTTTCCTATATTCTTTTTATTTTTATGTCTAAGTTTTCATTGTTTTTTTTATTTTTATTTACATATTTTGTTTAATGACCTTTCTGTGTTTCTATATTCTCCAGGCTACTGGGTCGACAAGCGCGAAGTCGGCGCGTCGACTTGGCAACGCGTGAACGCCATCCTCTGCCTTCCCAACCAGATGAACTGCTCGAACCTGGTAGAAGGAAGGCAGTACGAGTTCCGAGTGACAGCTGTCAACGAGGCCGGCCTCTCGCCGCCTTCGACGGCCAGCCAACAAGTCAAAGTACAAGATCCTAAGGGTAAGTGTATTGTACCAGCTGGAATGCACCGGTCTAGTGGAAGGAAGACATTTCTGCACTAGCCCACTGCTGGGCAGGAGACTCCCTTTCTTTCTTCAAAATCGTTCTATATTGTGCTATGGTCGCCGCTCTCGTAAAAATCTAAATATTGTCATCTTCGAATAAGTTTTTATTATACAAGTTGTACAACTGTACTTGTAGATGTTATACCTGAAGTATACACTAAGACTCGTAGCACACGGAACCAACCAAAAAACTTGTTTATTTCCATTTCACTACTACTGGTAACTAGTGTTATCGATAAGGTTATGAGAGAAAATACTAAAAAAAAGAATTGCCTCCTTCGCTTTTTTTGAAGTTGGTTAATAAATAATATGGTGTGTTGCAGCCGCCACGCCACCAGAGATCTCGAAGCCGCTGAAGAACGCGAACTGCATCCAGTACCACAACGCTAAGTTCCAGTGCACCATCACCGGACAGCCCAAACCTACCATCACTTGGTACAAGGGTGAGTAACATAAATACCTCCTGTCGCACTTGTTGAAATAAAAAATCTTTTTCTAATTGGAGTTGGCAATGACCACGGTTACCATTTGTCTCTTTCTTCGGTGATTGCCCTCATGGTCGAATTGGTTAGTATAACTGGTTGGTTCGAAGAAGGTATGGTTCTAAACAATGAGTGACGTCTTCCAGAAAAATCAACACTTAAAAGCAAAGTTCGTTTTTTTTTTATTGTGGTTAAATATTGTGTTTCAGCTTGACTGTGGTGTGCTCTTTCAGAATATTTAGTGACCAAATCCATAGTTAAAATGATGAAAAAAAGGTTTTGAATAAACGCGGACTAATTAGTCCGCTACACGAGTCATATGCTAACGGTTCAAAAATCCTGAAGTTCATCCATATATAGATAGATGGTAAAACAGGTGAATGGTAGGTGGTGAAACAGAGGCCACGTTACTTCACTCACAGCTGTGGGCAGGTGCGGGCGAAGTGAAGGGGTTGTGGTGACGTGAAAGAAGATGATCACGATGAAAGCATACTATTGCGTTTCGACTCAGCTTGTCATAATATTATAAATGCGAAAGTGCCTCTATTTGTTTGTTTGTTACCTTTTCAGGACTAAACGGCTATACGGATCGTAATGAAATTTGGCAAGGAATTAGATTATATCTTATGGACTCCTATAGACTATGATCCTCCAGCTCGTTCAAAAGGTTACAATTTAGACGTAATTTATTTCCTGTATTGTTATGTATTCTAAAAGGATCATTAAAAAACAACCAGCCTTGTTTCTTGCCTTTCTTTCCTGGCTTGGTCGCGAAGGAACAGGCAGTAAAATTGACGTTTCAAAGTGATCCTTATGATTTTAATGAATAAAAGATTTTGACTTTGACTTTGGAAGGGCATAGGCTAGTTTTTACCCGACTGCGTAAAAGGAGGAAAAAGTTTATATTGAAAAACCGCGCGTGCAAAGCCGCGGGCGGTTCAGTTAGTATTGAAATATATGTAAATAAATAATAATAATAACTATTTCTTAAAACACAGCGCTATCTAACCCCAAACTAAGCAGAGCTTGTACTATGGGAACCAGATAACTGATATGTAATAATTTGTGCAGGCGCTCGCGAGATAACCAACGGCCCTCGTCACCGCATCTGGTCGGAAGGCGACAACCACTTCCTGACGGTGATGGACGTGTTCGGTGAGGACGCTGACGAGTACGTCTGCAGGGCTGTCAACAAGGCTGGGGTTAGGAGCACCAAGGCTGAACTGCTTATTATGAGTAAGTATTAAGAATATACTAAATTTATTTATTTTTTTACTGAAAGAAAGAGAGCAGAAAGAAAAAATGTTTATTTGTGACGGAACAAAACACATAGCACACACATAGCAAGTAAGGTACACACATAAAACTTATTTATACATAAAAAACAATACCAAACGTAGTTAGTAATTAAGTACTAACGCCCCTTATTTGGGACTTGAATTAAGCTTTTTCTTTTCTTTTATTCAACCTGTGTTATCCAACTGCTGGGCAAAGGTCTCCCTGGCTGTCTTTCAGGACTTTCGCTCCGGCGAGCGAAAGTGAATATATAAATAAATTATATATGAGAAAGAAGTGGTTTGACGCACTGAAAACGCCTGGAAGAGCTATTGGGTCATGAAGGACTTATTGAAGGGCAAACTTCTTCTCTGCCTCAAAAACAGCCCATGGACATATGCAATCTTTCTGTCCTTACCTGAGGTGCTCAACCCTGGTCATTGAGGGCTCTTCAAAAGTTCTTCTCTCAAACTTGGGGTCTGCCAGAGGGGTAGTGGAGGTGCCAGACCGCATAAAACACCATACTACGCTCTAAGACAAAAACCGGCGATGTTACGCAAAAAGCAACTAAATTGAAGTGGGACTGGGCTGGAGACGTATGTTGAATGCGCGATGACATGTGGGCTAAGATAACCACTGAGTGGGTCCCAGAAGGCGCGAGACCGCGTGTCCGGCCCAGGCGGAGATTGCGGGACGAACTTGACGCGCACAGTGCGAACTGCTCGACAGAAGCCCTACACCGGGATGAATGAAGGCAGGGAAGGGACTCTTTTGCCCAGCCGTGCGATCCAGCGGGCTCTTTAGATTAGGTATAAGTATGGAATTTTTTGCGACACAAAAACGTACTCTTTGTACTTCTCGTAAACTTAAACTCTACAATTACAAATGTGCAAAAGCATAAAACATTCGACTATATAAAACCATCATTAATTTGATTTTTCTGTTCTCAGCCGCACCGAAACTGAACGTACCCCCGCGCTTCCGCGTCACCGCTTACTTCGACAAGGGCGAGAATGTCGTCATCAAGATACCGTTCACGGGACACCCTGTACCGAAGATCACGTGGGTGCGAGAGGGAGACACTATCGAGTCTGGACACCATTACCATGTGGAAAGAAAGGGTAAGATATACTCAGTACTTCAGTCAAGTTTCAGAAAACACTTTAAAATTGGTGGTACTTTTAATGCGTTCAGTAATTTTTGTTTCGATGATGTTCACCGATATTTGTAACCTTACTATATTAACACATTTCACGCAGCGATATCTGCCCCCAAACTAAGCAGGGCTTGTACTATCAATAAAATAAATGTTTTTATTATTACATGTTTATATGTTAACTTTTTTTCCAGAACGTCACGCCATCTTGACGATCCGCGATGCAAGCAAATTGGACTCTGGACCATACAGAATTACGGCTGAGAATGAATTGGGACAGGACAACGCTATTATCAACATTGAGATTAGCGGTAAGTTGAAAATATACTTACTTATCCTTGGGCACAGAGAGCATTTACCACAGAAATTATAAACACCCGTTGAACAACTTTCAAAAACTCCATAGCAATAATTTGGTAAGGATTTTTTTAAACAGGTGTTTATAGCTTTTCTGTGGTAAGGCCCAGATATTGTAATGATGATGAGCGATTTTTTGTATGTCAAATTTCAGCTGCTAGCTGCAGGTACAACTATATTTACCTATATTTACCTGAAATATTATCAACTTTTTATGCATACTTAATCTCATCTCATTATACTTTTCTGCCTAGAGAAATAATAAAAAAAATATAAAAAAAAATGAAAATGAAAATATTTATCTGACACGACATGACTTACACAGGAAACATAGAGGTCTTCAAGTCGCGAGCGAATAGGTTTCTTCTAGGTAAGCGTGTACCATCGTAGACTGCATCATCGCGCGCCATCAGGCGAGATTGTGCTCAAACGCTTGCCCATAATTAATAAAAATAAAACACAATAATAGATGGGACTTTAACTTCTAACATATTACGTTAATTTGTACAAAATGCCAGAAGTCAAGAAATTCCAATAATGCTGTTTACTAAATATAATAGAGTAGGTTTTACAATATAAGTTTTCCGAATTAAAAATAGTGTTTCCGAATATGTACGATTATGCAATCAATGTCCGGCCGTCCCGGTCCCGCGGCTCGTGACGGCTTGTCTCGTCAAGTCGTCAGTCACTCACCAGCGAGCTCCAAATAATAAATAAATAAAATAAAAATAATTTTAAAAATCACATAATTAAACACACAGGTGACAGCACGTGCAGTTTGTGTATTTGGAAGTATATAGATTCCGGTATGGCACTTGTCTCACCGCCGGCGAGTAAGCGATTAGCTATCAACTATTTTCTCGCTCAAGAAACTAACAAAAAATATAGATTCCGTGTCAGTAAAAGAGACACGTATATTAATAGTTGATCGCTGGCCGTGCACACTGCCGGCGAGAACTCGCTTTCCACTATTTTGTCGCAGCGACTACAACACTCGCTGAGCGATGCTCGCTTGGCGGTCAGAACACACGCCGTGAGATAATAAGTATCGCCCGCCGCACTCGCTCACTCGCTTTGTCTCGCTGAGCTATAAAACGAGTGATAATTCATGGTATTGCAAAACATCCCTAATTGCGTCTTGTGACCTAAAATGACTGGTCTCTGTATTTCTATCAATTTTTTAAACAAACGTAGTGTAACGCTAAAAATGCATTATATAAATAAACTTATGGTTTTTGTTTCAAAGTCATAGCGTTTATGCCGTTTTAGAAGATTACATAATTAGTGCTACATAAGTAAATAAATTATGCTGGGTATTTTACTTAGCGCCATCTAGCCCCAAACTAAGCAAAGCTTGTACTAAGGAAACCAGATAACTGATAGAATACTTATATACATTTTTTGTACTCGTAAATACTTACATATAATATATAGAGAAACAACCAGACCCTGAATAAATATATGTTGATCATGCAAATATTTATTCCGCGGTGGGAATCAAACTAGCAACCTCCTGCGTCTCAGACAGCTATTCGCCCACTGCGCCATGGAGATCGTCAAAAAATTAATGGTCTCTGTATTTCTACCATATTTTTTAAGCCATACGTAACGCTAACAAGGCATTCCACAAATAAACTTATGACTTTTGTTTCAAACCATGGCGTTTATGTCATTTTAGGAGATAACGCTGAATATATCCTATTCTATAAATTGATCCCTACGTAACTGAAAATAAAATTTATAATTGTTTTTTTCCATTTCAGACCGCCCTGATCCACCTCGATTCCCAGCTGTGGACAACATCGGCGTGGACTCTCTCGCGCTCAGCTGGAAGGCTCCAGTATGGGACGGCGGCTCCGACATCACCAACTATCTCGTCGAGAAGAGAGAACACCCCATGTCTAGTTGGATCAGAGTTGGCAACACCAGGTATACCATATAAGTCATTTAATTCAGGCAACGATAAAATCGAAGGGCGCATTTTTAATGTGCATGACCTACGAGGCAATAGTTTGTTATAGGCGATGGTTACCACTTAACATCAGGTGGGCCATATTCTTGTTCCATCTCCGTCGTATAAAAAAAAGTTAAAAATGACCTTTTTCCCAGGTTCACAACAATGGCGATCACAGGGCTAGTACCAGGCAAGCAGTACGAGTTCAGAGTATACGCGGAGAACATCTACGGACGCTCCGAGCCGAGCGACCACACCACGCTCGTGCAGACCAAGGCGATCATCAAGAAAGAGTTCAAGAAGAAGGAATACCCAGGTATGTACTCCTTGAGGAGATCCACTCTTCAAGACAGACGCCTTCGTGTCTGTTTACACAGACCAGCTCGAAGAGGAGAGTATATTTTTGTCGCGTTTAAAAAAGAGTATTGGGCCATTGAAATAAGGTTGTTTTTTTCATTTCACTTTTTTAAATGGAGCCGACCTAACGCGCTCAGTGTCTCAAATCAACCTTATTTCAATAATTCAAAACTCTTTTAAACGCGATAAAAATGTGCCAAGCCGGTCAGTGTGAACGGACACTTAAGGCGACTTCAAATTTGCCGCAACGTGCCGCGCGGAGGCAGCTCATCTGCAGCGCTGCGGCCGCGCTGCTGTCGCTAGGTTCGAGAATAGCAGTGTTCTGACGAAGAAACACTGCTCTTAGTGTGACTATTAAAAAAAAAAGGATTTTGGAGTCACTAGTTAGTCGATGAACAGATGCGCGCCCGCAGCGTAGATGCAGCGCTGCTGACGCGCAGCCTCCGCGCGGCACGTTGCGGAAAATTTTAAGGCGCCCTTAGAGGTGACTGAAACTTACATAATATTAACGTCCCACATCTACAATCTCCCAGCCAAAAAAATCAAACAACCTTAATATCAAGTCTTAAAATATGAATGAAACAGCCTGTATAAAATAGGTAAACAAATCACATTCATTCATCGTGTAAGTAGGTAACTGTTAAACTGACTAAGCGGCGACGTTACAAAGGCGCCGCTGATTCACGATAAATTTGTTTATTGGAAATGTATCGATTACTGGATAAATATTCAAGCTACCGGTATTAAACACACCTCTAAAATCTGTTAATACGATTCCGGATGTGTGTTTTAAATGAATGTCGCACATAACAAAACAGGTTCTATAGTTTTTTATGTTATTTGTGGGGAAACAGGCTTACGGCCCTCCTGATGGTAAGCGGTCACCGTCGCCTATGGACACCGGCAACACCCTGGTTATTGTAGATGCGTTCCCTATCCTGTACAAAACTCTTTACATTTCTCTTGAAGCGTGCCATGTCGTAGCCTAATGGGAAAACCTCAGATGGTAGCTTATTCCACATCATACTCAGATCTTTTACACTTATTTTTTTTATTTTTTTTCCTTTTTAATCTTTTTTTTTTTTTTTACAGTTGACGAATCCGGCAAGCGCATTCGCACGAACGCTGACCACGGCCCAGTCAAGGACTACGACAGCTACGTGTTCGACATCTACAGCAAATACGTGCCGCAGCCGGTCGACATCAACACCTGCCCCGTTTACGACAGATACGATATACTCGAGGAGATTGGTGAGTGTTCAATATGGACTATTATTGCATGCTTAGGCGAGGAGGGACGCCGGGGCCGATGACACAAACAAAGTCCTTGTTACCTCAAAAAGTTGAACACGGTTTAACGCGTGTTTAAAAAATACCTTACCAATTTTTGTTTAAAGTTTTTTTTAAACAGTGTTTAACGGTTGTTTAACTTTTGCTATCACTGTACATAATTACTAATATTAAACAGTTATATTTCCGGATTTACCTTTTCCAACGGTAGCTCCCAACTTGGGAGCTACCGTCCCAAGTACTCCAGTCTGCCCGGGACCACGGCTGTTGCAACACAGTCGAAACTTCGCGATGATAAATATAAAGATAAATACGCGATAAATACTAGTTTATTATTAGTAATTATAAGTAAATGAATAATAATGCTAGACTTTTAACACAGCGCTATTTAGCCCCAAACTAAGCAGAGCTTGTACGATGGGAACCAAATAACTGATAGAATACTTATGTACTATTTTTGTAAATACATATTTATAATATACTAGCTGACCAATCTGCGGCTTCGCACGCGTGGATTGCCAATAAAAAGTAGCCTATGTGTTAATCCAGGTTATGATCTACGTACATACCAAATATCATCGCAATCGGTTCAGCCGTTCCGGCGTGAAAGAGTAACAAACATCCATACATACAAACTTTCGCGTTTATAATATTAGTAGGATTAGTAGGATAGAGAAACAACCAGACCCGGAACAAATATCTGTAGATCATGCAAACATTTGTTCCGCGGCGGGAATCCCGGCGGGCGGCGAATCCGCTACCTTCTGCGTCTCAGCCACTGAGCCACGGAGGTCGTTAAGTGTCATCTGCCCCGGTATCTATCAGTTATCTGGGATAGTACAAGCTCTGCTTAGTTTGGGGCTGAATAGCGCTGTGTTTAAAGTCCAGCCTTATTATTTGTTTATTTTATGACGGACTGTTATCAAATCTATCTGAGTTTGGCTCAGCATAACATGATGTATAACTTATTACACCCGAAAATATAGGGATAGTAACAGGATGTTAAAAATACGAAAAAATTAGTACTTAATATTTTATGGAACTGTTTTATAGATGGCGCTATAGTTTGGATATGAATTTAATTGATTTTTGCAAATATTTTAAACTGTTTATCACACACTATCTGACCCGCCCACGGCTTCGCATGCGTGGTATTTCAATAAAACATTACCCTCCTTTTTAGCACTCTGGTAAAAAGTAGCCTATGTCCTTCCCAAATTGCATTACGACCCGTTCAGCCGTTTAGTTGTGAAAAGGTAACAAACAAACAAACAGTTACTTTCGCAGTTACTATGTATGTATTATACATATAAACCTTCCTCTTGAATTACTCTTATCTATTCCTGAAAACTGCATTAAAATCCGTTGAGTAGTTTGAAATATCTAAGCGAACAGACAGCGGAAGTGACTACTACTTTTATCTATACTAATAATATCATAAAGAGGAAAGATTTGTTTGTTTGTATTGAATAGGCTCTGAAACTACTGGACCGATTAAATAATATTTCACCGACGGATAAAAAAATATTTCACTGTTGGGAAACTACACTATCCCCGGGGGACATAGGCTACTTTTTACCCAACTGCGCAGAAGGAGGGTAATGTTTTTATCGAAAAACTACGCGTGCGAAGCTGCGGATTGGTCAGCTAGTACTGTGTAAAGATAAAGATGTTTTTTTTAGTGTTGCGCATGGTAAAACAAACCTTAGAACTAAACAACTCACGAAGTTTCTTGTGGAATAAACTTTGAATTAACATAGCAACTAACAGTAGAATTTTAAACCTTACCCGAATACATTTAAAGATACATTTCGCAGGTGACTTCGTGAGAGCGTCCAAACGGCGGACAGGTGTGTGAATGGATCGATGTAGTGCTCTATCTATCTGCATCTCTCTGTCTCACACGCAAATAATTGTCTAGGATATACAGAGTGTCATTTTTTGTATAAATATCATGACAAAAATGGATAAATAGATTTCTGTTTTCACACACAGATAAATAAAGAAGAAAAAAACAATAAATAAATAAACAGTTTCTGCCTTCTAGCTTAAAGCCTTCTAACTTAAAGTGATCTCTTCCAGACGTTTGGATGGATAGGCTAAAGTAAGCTTTAGTAAATCAATTGGCGTCTTCAAAATAAAAGCTTTCACCTTACTTAGCCTTTTTTTGCACACCTAGGATGACTGTTAGATAGTGCCATGATCATTAAGTCCACCTAGCGTTACACGGTTTTCGTGTGAAAATATTATTAAGATTTTATGTGTAAAACGATAATGTGTTGAGATATTTATACAATTTGAGCACCCTCTATGCGCAATATAAGCATGTTTATATAAGTAATATATTTTATTACATACGTTAAAACTGTTTCAGTATAACTGGGTTTTTAGTAGTAGTATTACCGCACGAGTTTGCGCTTTATAGTAATAAAAATCACAATATTTATTTAAATATTTTCATGCCAATATTCAATGGGCTTTAGGTGCATTGGCACTTGTTTTGTCAGTGAATTTTTTGGTAGTATTTTTTTGTAGAATGACTGAATCTAAAGATAAATGAAGTAACTTTGTACCTCTTTTTAAGTTTATTGCGCGATCGGAGGGGTGTGTGATTTGGCATAGCTAAAGCTTATATGAGGGCGGGTGCTTAAATGAAATAAAAAAAAACAATTACGGTCGAATTTGGACCACTGGCAACTAGTTTATAGTTGCTCATCTAAGCAACAACTATACGGGATGTCTCGGAACTTGTGTTAAGCCTGGACGGGGTGATTCCGACCATAAAATAATAAATATTTTGTTATTCCGGATAAATTTCTTGAATCTTTTAGTTTGTCTTTAAATCAACAGTAGTTTCAGACTTTCTGCCTTCCCTAGAACTTAACTTTACAAACTTAATGTTTTACTTAAAACAGTAAAGTTGATAAACAGAATTTAAACGAAATCAGTTGATTTTTACCAAGTGATTCATCAATGAAAAACATCGAATTCACAGAAGTCGTAGCAGAGATTTTTTGCTGTTCTCGTAAGTGTCGATAATCCTTCCCCCCCCCCCCCCCCCCCCCCCCCCCCCGCCCCGCGGATAACATACTAGTTCTGGGACACCATGTATAAAGCAAGTTAAAAGTACGCCAAAGAAAACGCCTTGCCGGGGTCTGTGTTTCCTGATAATTATTACAACCTGGATGTCTTCAAATCGCGAGTAAACAGGTATCTTCCAGGCAAGCGTAACCGCTTACCATCGGATGGATGGTGGTTTGACAGCCCTTGTTGGTAAAACAACAAAAGTAAAAATAGAAACTTAAACACGAGGTGACCTGATAACCGTTGTAGGCACAGGCGCATTCGGCGTGGTCCACCGCTGCCGAGAGAGGGCTACGGGCAACATCTTCGCAGCCAAATTCATTCCGGTCGCGGGAGCGATGGAGAAGGAACTCATCAAGAAGGAGATTGATATAATGAACCAGCTGCATCATAGGAAGTTGATTAACCTTCATGATGCCTTCGAAGATGACGATGAAATGGTCCTGATCTTTGAATTGTGAGTAGTTTTGTTTATACATTGTATTTTTTCGTGGTTTTGAGTAAATCTTTTCAATATAATGTGACGCTAACGAGGTAGGTCCATGCCTTAAAAGTATCCCCTACAAATGTCATTTTGCGGCCACCTTGAAGTCAAAAATGTTTGGTTTTCACATGAATATGTTTAGCAAAAGCGCCGCTCCCCATAATATACAATATCACCATCAAGCTGACGTCATATAATTAATAAACATCTAAATTTATAGTGTTGTCCAAAGATTTGACTCTTTATTTAATAATTTAGGCTCTTTAATAATAAAAGTATTGAAAAATGGAATATTGGGTATAACTTTTCGACCTTCCTAAGCCGCCTAGGCCAGGAATCATCATCACCTTCCCAAGAGCGTCATGTCTCTAACATACCGTTTACTCCCCAGCCTATCCGGAGGTGAACTATTCGAGCGCATCACAGAGCCAGGCTACAGTATGAGCGAAGCGGAGGCCGCGCACTACATGCGACAGATCTGCGAGGGAGTGAGACATATGCACGAACAGAACATCATCCATCTCGACCTGAAGCCTGAGAACGTCATGTGCCAGACCAGGACTGGAACTGATGTCAAGGTACACTTATACTTCTTTTTAAATATGCTTTCTTGATTTATCTGAACAGGGCGTGCTTAAAAAGTTCTTTTATATAATTGGGTGACAATACGCAAGCTCAAAAAAAAATTACCAAGTTGACATTTTAATATAAGATTAGAGATAAGACGACACCTGATGTTAATAAGTTCTCATCCGTAGTGTCCGCAGTACAAATTTTTGGTTGATCTGAGAGTGTTCCGGGTGTAAGGTGTTGTGGTGCGTTGGTTCCTGATACTGACGACTCAGGGAGTGTTGGCTATGTGATGTGTTTATTGAGTGTGTGGTATGTTAAAGGTTTCGAAATTTCCTCAATACCACCATATTCTTTAATAATACTTAAATAACTCCGTGTTCACAGATTATCGACTTCGGTCTAGCTACGAAACTAGACCCTAACGACGTCGTGAAGATATCCACTGGCACCGCAGAGTTCGCGGCGCCTGAGATCGTAGACCGCGAACCGGTCGGATTCTACACTGATATGTGGGCCGTAGGAGTTTTATCTTATGTGCTGTGAGTATTCACATATTCCTCTATTTACTTGATAATATTTTATTAATGTGTGCAGAAATGTTGGAATACTCCGCCAAAAATAGGAATGGAATTATTTGTCAGACATTCCAAAATAACAGCAACCGGGCAAACTGAAGTAGGATTAGGCGGGCCACGTCTGCCGCATGACGGGTGCGTTATAGGATAAAACAATCATAGATTGGCCTCATTTTAGAAGAAACTACCTCGTGGCAGACCGCAGCAAAAATGGAAGGATATTGATGCTCACTACATTTGACAATAATATGCTGAAAGGGATTTCTACATAAGTACGAAGGGTGGTCCGGTTGGTAGAATATGGTGCCGGTGAAATTACAGGCACATGAGACTTTTCACCTGTATATCTTGGTTTTTGAAAATCAAGGTCTCTGTAGTCAAAGAGCCCCTTAGGTTATGGAATAGACTCCTACAGACCTTTTTTAAACGTCGTCGACGATAACCGCTTACCATTAGGCGGACCATTCATATGCTTGTTTGACATCTTTAGTAGAAAAAAATACTCATTATGTAACCTTTTTATTGTTAATAATACATATCTATAGTATACGCCAAGACTCGAGGCAGACGAGGCCAACCAATAAACATGTTTGGTTTTTTTTTCATTACAATTACTGGTAATTAGTGTTATCGATAGGTACTCGGCGCATCACTAACGGCTCCCGCAAGGGCTGCAAGAGCGAGCGAGATTGCAATATCATCGTCGCATGTCCCACGTTTTATGACTTCGTCTGTCAGGAGCGTTGGTCTAGTTAGTATAGATACTAGACTCTAGTTTAATTTTCATAATTGACCGTTTATCAAATGTAATGTTTCGTACAGTTTGTCGGGCTTGTCACCGTTCGCGGGCAACAACGACATCGAGACGCTGAAGAACGTGAAGGCTTGCGACTGGGAGTTCGACGAGGAAGCCTTCCTGCATGTGTCGGACGACGCCAAGGACTTTATCAGGAGACTGCTTATTAAGATTAAGGAGTAAGTACACGATCTTATAACAGTTTTACAAGCGTATTCAGTGCATTGCAACTGACACCCTCACACACACTCACACCACACACTCTTTCACACACATCCTCGCATGCACATGGACAAACACTCACACACTCACACACACACAAACTCGCACTCAAATCACGCAACGAACACACTCCCACACTTACACATACATTCACTGAACATTCCATTATGAACCATAGTCCGGAGGGAGGTATAGGTATGCCATCATACGGGTCCATCCTAGTTTGGGTACCTATGTTTGCCATCCTGAAACGTATTACACCTAGTAAACCATTGTAATTTGTTTGTTTGGGAAATACTGAAGTTTGTTGCTGAATAAATAAATTATTATTATTGTTGGGCATGTTTAAGTTGCCTGATCTACGAGCCATACTTTGTTATAGGCGAATGTGACCACAACACTCAATATTTTGTTCCATTTCAAGTTTGTTCCTACTAAAAAACCACAGAGTCGTATATTAAGGTAGTAATCAGTGATTATATCGCAGCCTCCTAAGAAGGCTCGAGGTTGCTCAATAAATAAACGAACTTACTTTCGCGTACGTCATTTTCGTATTATATTTTTTTATTTTCGGCCGCCCATTGTATTGTCTTATTTATTCTAGCCTAGTACTTATTTTTGTATTATTTCTGTTTGTGTGGTAATTCAATAAAGAGTTATCTATCTATCTTTCGTATGATTAGACTTGTATAACTATCTCTGTATTTGTCAGGAAACGTATGACTGCGCACGAGTGCCTGATGCACAGATGGCTGGCGGGCGACGCCTCGGCCTCGCGCACCGCCGCCATCGACATCAGGAGATACGAACAGCTGCGGAACAGACTCAGGGAGAAATACGAGGTAACACAACGATTTAAAGGCAAGATTTCTGGTGATTTTCAAAGAAACCGAAAATAGATCTCAACTACCGTGATACTAATTGGGAGATAGGGGTCAATCGGTGAAAACTAGCGCATGAACCCCCAACCGCCCATAAAACCTGTCGGACTATGTGCCGAACATCCTGTATGTTCATTATTATAAGTACGGGATTTATCACGTACCGTTTTATCGGTGTTTCAAACGACAATGCTTCTGTTCAATTCGTGAACTTCTTCATCAGTGCGAGGCGAGACGTATACGCTCACCCTGATGAAGGTTCACGAATTGAACCGAAACATTGTCGGTTAAAACACCGATAAAACGGTACGTGATAAAGCCCGTATTTATAGAAAACTCGCAGAAAACTTTAAATAAATTACGAAAGTTTTCTACGCACAATCCTGTATATTCTTAACATTTCAGTTTATATAAGAAATTATGATTTGTGTAACTAAATATATAATAATTTTCTCGTAGAACTGGTCATCGTACCGGCTGCCGATGGGTCGGCTGAGCGAGTACAGCTCACTCAGGAAACTGCTTATCGAGAAGTGGAAGATCTACGATGGACAGTTCGGTAAGTTACTATCACACATTATTACTTCTTTTTATGTATCTTCTTCTTCTTCCACTTCTTTCAATGATGACATATTGAAGACTTATTGCGAATATGGGTTAGTAACAGGTGGGTTGATACAGTTTGAGTTCGTCCATAACCAGCGTTTTCAATCAGAGTTCTATCGTACAAAATGTTAATTTAATGATATTAAATTATTTATAATATTCAACATGTCAACTCTTACCTTAAATAAAAAATATATAATAAAATGACACAGAAACTTGTCATTTTATTATTAACTAACTGACCAATCCGTGTAATTTTTCAATAAAATCATTACTCTCCTTCTGCGCAGTTGGGTAAAAAGTAGCCTATATAGATAGTGTAGCTTCCCAACGGTGAAATTTTTTTTTTAATCGGTCCAGTAGTTTCGGAGCCTATTCAATGCAAATAAACAAACAATCAAATCTTTCCTCTTTCTTCTTCTTTATAATATTAGTATAGATTTCTCTCACTATGGACCATAAAAGAAGGCTCAAGGTAGCTCTGCGTGGTATGGAGAGGGCTATGCTTGGTGTTTCTCTACGAGATCCAATCAGAAATGAGGAGATCCGTATACAAACTAAAGTCACAGACTTAGTCAAGAGGATTAGCAAGCTGAGGTGTCAGTAAGCGGGGCACATAGCTCTCAGAACTGACGGCCGTTGGGGTAAAAAGTTTCTCGAGTGGAGACCATGCACTGAAGAGCGCAGCGTAGGGCATCCCCACTAGATGGAAACATGACCTGGGGCCCAATTATACTAAAACAATCGCTTCACTATATCAATGTTACAGTAACAAAATGGCCACTTTAAATACCTTTTAGTATTCTATCACAATCTATTCGCAATCTTTTGTCAATGGTTGCTATGACAACTCTATTGAAAATTTGGCAGCTTAACAATAGCTCCATAATTGTTTTTTTTTTATAAATTAGTAGAATTGGGCCTCTGATAAAGCTGAGAGCCGTTCGGTGTGTCTTCTTGAGGTTCGCATAAGAGCAGTCGCTCTGTAGAAATATACGCTTTAGGTTAATTTAGATAATATAGCAACTGGTAGTTATGTGATTGTTTGTTGACAGACCGGCGGCAGGCCGCGCCGCGGTTCGTGATCCGGCCGCAGTCCGCGTTCTGCTACGAGGGGCAGTCCGTGAAGCTGTACTGCAGGATCATTGCGTGCGCCACGCCCACCGTCACCTGGTCGCACAACAACCACGAGCTGAGACAGTCCGTCAAGTTCATGAAGCGGTCAGTTCCTATCATTATAGTGTTGAATCTCCCAAATAAATATATTACTCTTAATTTATGAGGGATAAAAAAGTGTCACGAAGTGAACAACCATGTTACTTGACCTACAGTTTCATTAAAATTACAAGTTACGGGGGTTCATGTTATTTGGTTATTCTTTTTAGGGGTCGAAATTGCAGTTAGTCTTTATTTCAGACTTGTCTCTTTAGGTGTGTCATTAAAGCTACACGCATACCAAATTTCAGCCCTGTGGAGTCACTGCTGAATTTCGTCGAAGTGTTTATTTTGGCTAATAACTACAAATTACAAAAATTAGCTAAAAATAAAAACGTGGTTGAAATGTACCATTGAATACCTTTTACCTAATAGTCTCATTTTGATTTTTTTCCACCGTTTGAATTTCAATATCTCAACAACCCTCCTACGTTTTTAGCTCATTTAGTCACATCAGAATTGTGCCATCACTGTATATAAAATTTCACGATGATCAGATCAACGCTTCGAAAGTTATCCTCGGACAAACACAGGTTCATACATACATACGTCTATTTGTCCAAGTTGATTTAGAGATCTCGCTTCGCTCGATCAATAATACAATCGTACAAGTATTTATTCAGTAAGGTCTTTGCAGTTCAATTATAAAAGTATAACTTATATGTTAAATGTATTTGATAATGAATAGAATAGAAAAACATTTATTTTGCGTTACAGTTCTAAGCACGCCAACCTAAGTTGTTTTACCTGTCACGGTTGACGGGTAGAAAATGATTTTAGCATTAAGTCCTCCATTTGTAGTACATTTTTTTTTTGTGTGCAATAAAAAATATACAAAATATAAAACAAAACAAACAGACAAACAGTTTAGACATATGAGTATAAATTAAGTATATAGCAAATTTTGGGAGCAAAAAAAATAATATAATATGTCACCGGAAAATAACAAGAAATGTAAGCTGATAAATTTTCGAGGTAGTTAGTATATATATATATATCATGCACTGGCTATGAGAGGAAGAGAGAAAAAAATGTGCCCGCGCACCTCTCTCTCTTGCTCCTACAGTAATATGCGAAACGTAACTCTCTCTCTTTCTATCTCCACTAACTCATATCTCCCTCTCAACTTCCGTTCGCACTTTTCGTAACGCATTCATCAGCTTAATCCCCAAGTCAAGTGTGCGTACGAATTATTTTCTTCAACCGATGTATAACAGAAGGAGGTTTACAAGTCGACGCGTATATTTTTTTTATGAATGACCCTAACTATATTTACGTAGAGTAGTCCTATTTTAGTGATTCTTTTTTTTATAAATACAATCGTTTACATTATTTGTTTTAATAGTTATGCGGCAGACGACTACTACTTCATCATCAACCGTGCGAAGTTGGAGGACCGAGGCGAATACATCATCAGGGCTGAGAACAGCTACGGATTCAGAGAAGAGGTCGTCTTCCTGAACGTACAGCGTAAGTACACATTCATCATCATCAGTTTAACGGATAGCCCACTGCTGGGTGAAAGCCTCCTCCCTCTAGCGCCACTTCAACCGATCCTGTGCTATTCGCATCGAGGGGGCCAATTCACGTAATCAAATTTTAAAAAACATATCGACAGTTGACTGAAATGAGATTGGATTATGAATTGAATATATTTTGGCATTCTGCTCCACTAATATTACAATATTACCTTGATATAATTGCATGTCAGTCAACTGATATCATTGTATTGTCAGTTACGTGAATACCGTTCAGGACAATTAACTTAGCGAGACTAGATCGATACTCGAATTTTACTATTATATGTTACGGTCTTTTTTTTACTAGCCCATAGTGTCCCACTGCTGAGCAAAGGCCTCCACCTCTTCCATCCACTTATCTCGGTCTAGATCCATATCCCGCCAGTCTCTTTGGAAGACGTCCAAGTCATCGCTCCAGCGCTTTTTAGGCCTTCCTCGGTGTCATTTTCCGTCTTTAGGAGTCCATATGTGTACGGTTATGTACATCGATATAGTTGCGAATCCCTAAGATAAGCATTTTATTATTATACAGCCATTGACCATCAACGCGTCGCGTTACTAAGACGCGGGCGTGAAGCGTGTTTAATATCGTGAATAAACTGTTTACGTGAAATATTACCGTTTTCTTGAGGCACTCCAAAACATTACTAACTAACTACTTACTTCTTATGTACGGTGCTATACTGGGATCGTACATAATGGTCCTTCGAGCCGGATCTGAACCAGCGACCTATGGATGACCTTAGCGACCTTGTCTTCTTGGCCTACCTATCGGGTTGCATACGGGAGACATGACCCGCCCAGTCCCATTTCAGCTTTGCAGCCTTGATGCCCACGTCAGCGATGCCGGTCTTCGATCGCAGCCTGGAGTTTGGAATCCGGTCGATCCGCTTTACACCCAAAAGTACACATTGTACATATATAATTATTTATTGTTATACCTACCTAATTCCAATTAATTATCCTAGAAAACTTAAATACTGAAACACGGTTGTACAATGGGCGGCCTTATCGCTTAAAGCGATCTCTTCCAGACAACCTTTGGATGGGACTGTATTGAAAAAAGACGTGAGAGGAGGCGGTGTTACAATAAACACCTATTTAAGTAGGATAACAGATAAATACCTAGACCTAAAATATAGGTATATTATAATAACTAGTGGTTCGCCCCGAACTGAGATCTCGCGAGTCTTCCAAAATACCAAAAAATATATCTCTATATATAAAAATGAATCCCTATTTCTCTTGGTCACGCTATCACGCGTAAACGGCTTGACCGATTCCTCTAATTATTTTTTTTGTTGTATTTCTTATTGTCAAGAGAAGGTTCTTATGAAAGAAAAAATTAAGACAATTGCGCGCAAAATTAGAATATTTAAGAATACTTAACCACCATATAAAATTATTTATAATCTAACCTTAGCGCTTTTATAATGTAACCTTATGACGTTTGACATAGAGTTGACAGAATGCGTGCTGCAAATATCGTCAAAGAGGATGTAAAAAAATGAATATCGTTTGGAACAGATGCTTCGGTCGGAGTTATCCCGAGATATTGTCTATATATATATAAATGAATTGCTGTTCGTTAGTCTCGCTAAAACTCGAGAACGGGTGGAGCGATTTGGCTTATTTTGGTATTGAATTATTTGTGGAACTCATTCGTTTTCTCATACATAATGATGGCCGGGGACAACAATTGGCAATTCTACCAGGGTGACGTATATTGACAGCCCGCGTTATATGCATGTCAAGGCGGTACGAAGTTCGGGGGGTCCACTAGTTACTTATAATCTTTGACTAATAAAATATTGACACGAAATGCACAACCAAGTAACTTTACCTACAGTTTCATTCAAATTACGAGTAACATGGGTTCATGTTAATTGTTTAGTTTTTAGGGATAGAATTTGCAGTTACTCTGGATTTCAGACTTCCTTATATATGTGTCAATAAAACTACACTAATATCAAATTTCAGCACTGCAGGGTCACTGGTGTACCCTGTGAATTTCGTCAAGGTTCAGTTTTTATTTTGGCTAATAACCCAAAAATTACAAAGAATAAGCTAAAAATAAAAACGGGGTACATATACTTACATAAAGAGACAGAGAGAAAGAGTAACTGGTAAATTTTAGGTGTTTTAAAATTTGAGTATGGATAACGAAATTCTACTATAAAAAAGGCTTTGTGTACACGAAACGAGTAAACCAAAATGCACGTAGTTTATGACAGCTAAAATATACTTTTAAAAGAAGTCTTGATTACCTACAATAATAAAAGACGTCTATTTTCAGAAAGGTAATTAAATTACTCTCAAGCGACCTTTCTATGTCCCAAAACAATTTCATCTTATTAAAAACAAATATTCAATAAATTGATCACTTTCAATCTAATCGTTTAGAATAGTCACTTAATTATCAAAGAATCGGGACGCGAATGCCTGGCGTCTATTCTTAACTAGGTTCAACGTCCTATCTCATTCTTAATCAGTCTTATTTCTAAGCACATAAGTATTACTTTTGTTTCTCACGTTTGATTCAACGTCTACCATTTTATGACTCTTATTTCGATAGTCGTAAGAATTGCTTTTGAACTTCAAGTATTTGGATAAGGGATGTATTTAGATAGGTATTTAATTGGTTTTATTTGGATGCAGGCATTCTATTATCGTGTTTGAGCTCTCGATAGTTAAATCAGTATGTTTTGTTCTTCGATTGTGATCAGTTTCGTGTTACCTTTAGAAGTTGTGCAAGAGTTGTAAGCTCTTTTTGTTCATTAGAGTAGGTGGTTCTTCTTATAAAATATTGCTAATATAACATACTTCAGACAACTTCAAAATTTACCTTTTTTTAGTAAAAATTGTCGTTTATAGTTTTCTGGTACTATTTACAGTTTATTTCTGATTCTTCTATTCAATACCAAAGCAGAAAGTCAAATATTTTTGTGTTGATCCCACTAAGTACCTACTACTTTTATTTTTTTTTCACCTTGTAAAAAGAAGAGGTTGTTATAAATAATACGAAACAACATTTGGATCATAAATCTTACTGAAAATCTCAAATGTACATTTCTTATTCGATTGCGAGTTTCTGGATCTCGACAACAGCGCCACCTAGCGGGTTCGATTGTCATTCTAAACCATCCAAGTACCACCTACCAATACCACTATTTGTTTGAATAAACACAAAAAATATCATCAAAATCGATTTAGCCGTTCTTGACTTTTAGCGAGACGCACAGCAATTGTTTTATGTACTCAGATTTTACGTCCATTGTTGGCATTATTGCCCTGAATTTAGAGCCGGTTTCCTAAGCGGAGTGAAGTGAAAATTCATCGTTCGTCATTTATACGTGACGTTACTATTGGTAGATTACACTCATCTCCGCTCCGCTTTGTTGGAAACCTTAAGGTTGTATCAAGGTTGACAAACAGCTTCAATAATATATTAATTTCCTCCCCCCAGCCGTACCAAAGGTCCAACGCCAGCACGTACCCGAAGCGCCGCGTAGACGCGAAGCCCTTCCTTACACATTCTGGCAGGAATCCTCCGAGACGGCGCCTTCCTTCACCTTCCAGCTGCGTCCTCGCGTCATGCAGGCGCGGGACACGTGCAAGCTGCTCTGCTGCCTCAGCGGAAAGCCCACGCCCACAGTCAAATGGTAAGTCCACAGCGGGGATAGACTCTCACGTCTGGCTGGGAGACGAAAGCCTCCTGAGAATCTAAAAGTCCATAATTTGCAAAGGTCTTAACGCGTTAGGGACCTCGAAACCTAAAACTGTTCAGCCCATAGTTGTACTCTCGGTATCCATTGGTCGATAACAAGACAACCAAAAGTATATCCACGTATTCTAATTTGAAAACTGTTTTATTGATATATTTATTTTAGGCACAACAATTTCAGACGTTTTTTCCGTACCATAAATCAATTGGAGTTTTTTTTTCCCATAAAAATAATGAATTATTATACTTTTCTAATATTTAAGATGTTTGAATTAAGATTTCGGTCTTGAACCACTTGTTATTAACGGGACTATTCCCCTTATTTCTGTGCAAACAGTCTACAATAAAATAAAGTTTTTTTTATCTAGTACCCATAGTACAAGCTCTGCTTAGTTTGAGGCTAGATAGCGATGTGTGAAATGTCCAGCAATATGTATTTACTCATGTACTCCTCAGGTACAAAGACAAGCGCGAGCTATCGAAGTACGATTACGCGATGACGCATTCGGACGGCGTGGTGACGCTGGAAATCATCGACTGCCGGCCCGAGGACAGCGGCAAGTACACGTGCGTCGCGACCAACGTGCACGGCACGGACGAGACCTCGGCCGTCGTCATCGTTGAAGGTAAACACCATCTACATCAGGGAAATGGTTGAATATCGACCCCTTTGGGTCGAAATCGGTTTTACAATGGTCGACATATTATTTTTTTATTTTTACTTTGCGATTTTAATGTTTTTTTTTTCAAAAAAGAATTACCTACTAAAGTATTTTTACGTAATTTGTATTAATAATTATTAACTACACTTATGATATATTGAATTTTATGTCTATTTATGTGGTTAACTTTTGATGAGCAAATGATGTCAAGTTTACTCATTTAACCAACCGCAAAGTTTTTAAACTGGCAAGTATTTTGTATCAATAGGAAAAAAAACTTGAGATAGGATTTTTAAAGTAGTTTTGTCTATAGGAGTCTGAGGTATCAGTTCATTTTGGAAAAGGGGTATCTTCCCAAAATAGTTTGGGAATCTCTGATCTACATACTCTACAGATTTTTTTAATACCAACCTGTAAGAAAATGGACACATTCTTTATCTTAATAATAGTTCTATTATATAACTACGTAAAGTTGCCCATTGGCCTACTTGGCTAGATTATATTAAAACTAGAGTCCATTTACTATGAAGGTACCTAAAAGGGAGTAAGAAAACAGGTTGAGTTTTAACAAGCAAATGACCCACCTGATATTAAGTGGTTACCATCATAAAATTGAGCGTTCTTTACTGTATCTTTTTAATGTGTATTACCATTTTCAAATCCAATAGTGGCACTTGATGTGGGGAAAATTTTAACCCATCCCATTTTTATGACAGTATTTTAGAAATAAACTTAAACTGAACCATCCATTTTTAAAGGCTCATTAATAATTTTCATACTATGAATACTTTAATTGACCCTCCGAATTTAAGGGCCTCCGTGGCGCAGTGGGTGAATAGCCGGCTGACACGCAGGAAGTTGCGGTTTCGATTCCCGCCGCGGAACAAATGTTTGCATTATCTACAGATATAGTTCCGGGTCTCGATGATAACCTATCAGTTATCTAGTTCCCATAGTAAAAGCTCCGCTTAGTTTGGGGCTAGATAGCCCTGTGTGAAATGTCCAGCAATATTTACTTATTGATTCTCACTCAGCATTTCATATTATGTATTCTAAATAGCAGCATGTTATGTTGTAGGCGAGGTGACGTCACCGGAGCAAGCGCAGATGGTCCACAACTTCTTACATTCTGGCGACAGGAGGTATATTGAAAAGCCGCTCAAGCCTGCGCCGCCGCCGATCATCACCAAGACTAAGGTATTTTATTTTGCAATTGTTTTAAAAACTTGCCCTATTTAGGGCATTTTTTAATGATACTTAATAACTATTAATGTAGTAATAATAATTGATAGGACTAAACTAAATCGTGTATTGATTTTGTAGTAAAATATTATTTTATCTTTGTTTTTCTTTTTTTATTTACTTACTGGGCAGCCCTTTAGATATGGGAATGCGAACAACAAGACTCGTTACTTGTATTTTATGATGTTGGTATTTTTAAATTTACCCCTTAAACCCCCAGGAATAGGCCTTTTCTAAACTATGTATAATAATACATCTTTGAACAATTGTTATTTATCAGGTGACAATCGACCCGCCCGCGAAGTCATCGCCCAGACCGAAGTACTCGCCTCAGAGCTCAACCGACGCGAGCAAGAAGAAGTACGGAGCCAAACTGGACTCCGACGCCTCTTCCAGATCTAGGAGCACCACTAAGGAGCTTATTCGTAAGTTCATTTATAATATATTGTTCTAAGTATATTAATACAATCTCATCCAAAATACCTCAGTTTCTGAAGTCAAAAACTCTTTATACCATTCCCCTTCTAAAAAGCTTATTCACTGAAAATCGTGAATAAAAAGCACTTTTAATCACTGTTTTGGTGTTTGAATTTAGAACACAGCAATATATTTGACCATCTCAATGCAACTCCATATATAACCATATACAACCTCCTTGTGCAAAAAATACTCGACATACAAACTCCTTGTGCAAATAACTCCTCGAGATTTGATTGGTCGACATTTTCGACACGGAGCTTAGCATTAGAATAAAACTGTTATGTTTTCTTTGCTGTCATTAGTAAACTGGCGCTATTTTGAATACTGCAAGTTGTACGAACACAAAGTTCAGTGTTACTTATTAATACATGAAAATGCATTCAAGTGATGAAGAAGATGTGTGAAGTACCTGAGTTTATGAAAGAGAGGGCGGCTGATATATTAGTAAACTTGCTACCCAACAAATCACGATCTTTCTTTTTCTCGTAGTCATGATATAAAGTATAGTATGCAACTTTGAAATAAAACGGATTTATGTTGAGAGCCATGAATCACTCGCGTCGCTCAGGATTCTGAGCGCTTCAGAATCCTTCACTTGCTCGTGATTCATCTATAGTCCTCGCTCTAATTCCGTTCTTCATTTACTAATTGCATAATATACTATTGAATAATGTGTTTGACGAATGGATTGAATTTTGTATAAATAATAAAATTTGATCTATTAGCCCATTATTTGACTTTCCAATGCTAGAGATATATTTTATTTTATTGAAACAATAATGTTTGACCTAATTTAGTTATATCTTAGTTTTACATAAGATTCAGTAGCAGATACCCACTATGCCATCTATTTTTATTAAGATTTGTTTGAACTAATTTTCTTTTTTTAGAGGTTCCCACTGATACCACTTATAACTTTTTATGATGCTTTGCTATTGAAGAAGATGTCTACTGAGGAAAAATCCTTGTTGTAGCTATCCTTGATGACGGAGTTTTGGGCATACTTGATGTGACTGAAAGGAATATGCAAAGACAGTTTTTATTCTTCAGAAAAGAGCTATCAGAGCAATCTATAACCTAAACACAAGAGCATCCCTCAGAGACGTGTATAATAAAATTAGAATATTAACAGCTCCTTCATTGTACATATATATACGAAAATATCATGTATGTACGTAAAAACATACATAACTTTGAAAAGCGTTCTGATGTTCATAATATGAACACTAGAAATAAGGACAGATTAGTTAATTCGGCATTTAGACTGCAAAAGACAAATAAAAGCTTTATGGGTAACTCAGTGCGTTTCTACAATAAAATTCCGAAAGACATTTTAGCTCTAAACGAAAACAAATTAAAAATATGTATTAAAAATAACTTAACCCAAAAATCCTACTACTACACAGATGAGTTCTTGAATGATAAAAAAGCATGGTATCTGCCGATTCCTACGCATAAATCTGTGACCCCCTTTATTGACAAAGCCCCTGTACAGCTGCAACCACTTGACATGTTATAGTTTTAAGTTTAGATTTATTTATTGACAAGGCCTCTTTACAGCCGCTTTAATGAACTAATTTTATTTAATTATTTTAATGTTCTTTTGACAAAGCCAGTATACAGCCGCAACTAAAATATTATTGTATTATTAAAATATTAGTTAGGTAAATGTTTTCCTAACATTTTTTATGTAATGAAGCTGACGTAACTAAGTGTTCTTTATGTCCCTATGGTTTGAAATAAATAAATATGAAATATGAAAAAGAGTTGTGTGTCTAGTGCGTTTAAAAGGCTGTTTAAATTGAAGAACGAGGGACGCTAATTCGGCGCTATCTATTATATTACTGCAAATGTGTTAAAACTAAAACTGCATGAGTTTATGAAACTTATACTAATGCTATAACAGCTGAATATTGTTATAAACGACATCTATTGAGAATTGTATCGCAATTGTCCGCAGTTCCCGCGTCGGACTCCACGATGTGCAAGCCGTCATTCGCGCGCACGCTGCCCGACGTGCTGGCGGCACGGGACGGCGCGCCGCTGCTGCTGTCGTGCGCCGTGCGCGGCGACCCCGATCCCAGGGTCGAGTGGTTCAAGAACGGCAAGCCGCTGCATTCTTCTGAGGTATTTTTCTATTAGCTTTTCCGGCTTTAGTTTCACTGAGGTCACGGGGCCTATTGTGATCACCACTTGTTTTTTTGTCGCCCCCACGTTTAAAGTTCACCACTAAATCCTACAGCTGCACTGCACAGCAACTGTAAAATACTCATAAGGGAGACCTGTTAGCTCCTCCAGGCTAAGAATATGTTTGCCCAGATTTCTGAGGTCAGAGGTTCTTCTGAGGTAACATTTTCACATATCTACAACCTGGTTTGTTAAACATTAAATGAAAACACGGGTAGGACTGTTGCCTAGTATTGTTGTAAAATAGGTTTTTTTTTTCAAATTCATTACCATAAAACATTATAAATTTGTAAACAACCTTAATAACAAATCCTAAAATATCAATGAAATGGCCTGTACGAAATAGGTAAACAAATCATATTCATACATCAAGTAAGTAGGTACCTGTTAAACTGACTGAGCGGTATCTTCGCAAAGGCGCCGCCGATTTACGTTAAAAATAGTGTATTGTGAATGTATCGATTACTGGATAAATATTCAAACTACCGGTATTAAACCCACCTCTAAAATAAGTTAATAGGATTCCGGACGTGTGTTTTAAATTAATATCGTACATAAAAAACCGGTTCTATACTCCGTCATTTTGTTATTTGTTTTTGACAAGTCATTTAAGGTTGACGACTCAACTTTGTACAAGCGCCTATCAAATTATCCCATGGAAATAAATACGTTTTCTGTAGTAGCTAGCTGAGCTGACAGCGGCTTCGCACCTTTGGTTTGACAATAAAAACAGGACCCTCCTGCGCAGTCGGATAATAAGTAGCATATGCCACAATCCCAATCATAATCTATTTATATTTGCTGCAGTAGCACATACACACCTACTTGCCTCTTTTTAATTTTTCCCTGACTACATTGGAAATTTATTATTTAATTCTATTGTTTCTATGTTTGTTGTATTTTCTGTGTTCTCTTGTGCTTTCTCTTTGATGTTATACCTTTTGATTGTATTGTGTGAATTTGTGTGTGTTATGGTAGCAAATAAATGTCTGTCTATGTCTATGTCTATATATCAAATTGAATCGAAATCGGTTCAGCCGTTCAGTCGTCAAAACGTAACAAACAGAGAGACAGAGTAGCTTTCGAATTTATGATATTAGTTATAATATGTTGTAATTTGCAGGTGGTAGACCTCAAGTACAAGAACGGCGTGGCCTCCCTCGCCATCAACGAGATATTCCCAGAGGACGAGGCCGAGTACTCCCTGAAGGCCATCAACAGCCAGGGCGAGGTCGAGACCAAATGCAAAGTCACTGTTAAACGTAAGTTACATTTCATTTTAATAATTCTCCTTCTTCTTAGCGTGTCAAAAGTTTTACGTTTTAATGTATACTGTTAGGCTCGGACTACATGGCATCCGGGCTTGTCATGGACCGCTTTTTTTTACCAATCCGTCGCACAACCAAACATTTGAATTTTTCCCGACTCCGATTTTTACCTGGAAGCTACCGGGAAATGGTCCGGATTCGCAGGATCGGGGAGACCCGGATGCCATATAGTCCGACTCTAAGACAGGTTTTTGGAGATTACAATAGCATTAGGTGAGGCGGTTATTAGGTCCTCCATCGCTTCGGTCACAAAGGGCACTCGCACTGTTAAGTTAAGTTAGGGTCCCTGAATCCCCATTTGCATATATTAAGTCTGCAGCGGCCAACCTGGGTGCGGAGCCTGTTTAAGGACTTCCAGACTGGCCACGGCAGATCATGCCGGGGTAACTGTTCCTGTAGGGTGTTAAAATCAACCAACCGGACTATTGACACCAAAAAGAATCAGTAGTACGCTGCTTTGTACGGGGAATTCTAATGTGGGTTATGTTAGCTTGAGCTCTTTGTGAAAAGCCTCGCCCGGAGCAGTACTAACACCATATTTATTTCTGTCGCCAAGCAGCATTGCTGTTTTGGTTTGAAGGTTTGCCGGTGAAATTACAAGAAATAATTATATATAAAGATATAGATAATACAGAGCATCATTTTGCATAATTTAACTATAAACATATATGACAAAATTAAAAAAAAACTTATTTTAAGGTGAAACTGTGTTTTGACTGAAAATTTTCATTATTTAGCCTTATAGGTTGACTGATGTTTTTAAGTTGACTGTGTTAAGTTTTCCCCTTATAACGGAAAAGCCTTAAATTTTGACTGAAATCCATTATATTGTTTTACCAGCTATGGACGGCAGTGCAACGAGCACGGGCACTACAAAGAAGGGAGACAAACCGCCCAGAATAGTGGACCACGCCAACTCACAGAACGTCACAGATGGAGATGCTGTCACGCTCTCATGCAGGTATGTCTATACTACTTACATTATCTATTTAATACTCTTGTCATCGCCACACACGAGCCACAAAACATTTTGACATGAGTTTTAATTTGTTTTTCAACACACTTGCTCGTAAAGTGAGCCTTATCACATCTTTCTTAGGGCCATAAACCGAACTATAACACACACGTGCATAATAATATTACACACTAGTGCATAATGGAAATATCCCTACAAAGTTAAGTTAGTATCTGCAAATTACATGCGAGTAAACAGAGCATTTTCAATTTAACCGGGTAATACAGTTTTTTTGTAAAAACACATAGGTTTTATGCCGCTGAAAATCCTATTACATTTTTGGAATCAATAAATGTATCCCTAGTTAAGACGAAAAAACATTTATTATTATCAAACTATTTATAATTCACACTAATTTGTTATAAAATATTTGCATTTTATCACTAAAATTATAATTTTGAAGTAGGCTGTATGGCTATAGTAATCAATCACCTTATATTTAGGGCATACAAAAAAAATTGCGCGCTATTTCCAATTTTTTTGTTTGTATCGCATTTGTTGCTGTGTGGTAAATAATTGTAAAAATGTCAAGCTTTAGTACAGAATATTTGTTTTTTCCTCGCAAGTGTGTTGAAAAAGTGTGTATGAAACTCGTGAGCAACTTGCTCACTAGACTCTCGGCTGATTTACGCCCTCGCCTACTGCTCGGGCTGCAACCCACAGCCTCGTGTATAATGAGCAACTTAGCTCACTTATACTATTATTTTGATTTTGAAATTATCAAAATACATTACAAAATTAATGTATCATTAATCTTTATTTATTTTAAATTTTGATTACTAACTTATTATAAACAAATTTAGTACTTACTATATATGGACATATACGTCTGAAATACATTTATTGAACAGAAAACGCCGCCACTGAGCTGCGGACTGCATTTCTTGCACGTTTTATATGAATTCTCCGCACACGGCTCACGGCCAGTGGTCGTTACACGCCACGAGATGCTACTTCGTGCGATCGTGTGGCCGCCACCGACCGTAAAGAAAAATAGCAATAATGTGGCTGTCCCGCGCTTCCGCTACTAAGTGGCCGCTTCACGCTTGACGTGGCGACGTTTTGCGCCTCGTGTGCGGGGAGATCTGAGTAAAAAATCACGTCAAAATCACCATCTTCACCATATCAAGGACTCGACTAGTCCACTGCTATATAGGCCGTCCCATAGATATCCAGAGCAACCGATCTTGTGCGACCTGCACCCGATGACTTCCAGCAAATCTTATCAGGTCGTCTTTCCGTCAGGGGGGGGGGGGCATCGTACGCTCCGCTTACCAGTGCGTGGTCTCCACTCGACAACCTTTCAGCCCCAACGGCCCTCAGTTCTTCGAAATACAATACTGATATTTCAGTCGCCCTTGTCCCAAAGGCTATGTTTAGAATTTAACAAACAATCTATTTAAAGAAAAGAAGTAACTCGTTGTGTTTTTCTCGTTAGAATCGTGGGAGCGGAACGCTTCGATGTAGTGTGGTTACACAACAACAAGGAGATCAAGCCCTCGAAGGACTTCCAGTATTCCTCGGAGGCCAACATTCACAAGCTGCACATCGCTGAGATATTCCCTGAAGACGCCGGTATGTATATCATTATATTGGTCTGTGGTATAACTATAATTAATTCGTTTAATATATTCTGTAGTGCGACCACTAACTCCGTGACACGACATTTTTATATATATATATATTATAACTAGTGGCTCGCCCCGAACTGAGATTTGGCGAGTCTCCCATAAAAACAAAAATATATTTCTTGTAATCTTTGACTATCAAAATAGTGCCACTAAATGCTTAACCAATAACTTGACCTACATTTTCATTCAAATTACAGGTAACGGGAGTTCATGTGATTTGGTTATACTTTTTTGCGGTAGAAATTGCAGTTATTCTGGATTTCAGACTATTTCCATTATCTGTGTGATTAAAGCTACGCGCATACCAAATTTCCAGCACTGTGGGGTCACTGGCGCACCCTGTGAATTTTGTTTCAAAGTTCAGTTCTTAATAAGGCTAATAACTTAAAAACGGTTTGAACTAAAAATAACGGGGTCTAAATGTACCCACAAATACCTTTTATTAGACGTGCCACTTGACCCGGTAGTCCCATTTTGGTTTTTTTCCGCCTTTTGAACCCCAATATCTCAACAACCCTCCTTATATTTTTAGCACATTTAGTCACAGCAAAATTGTGACATCACTACCTACCTATATACCAAATTTCGTGATGATCGAATAAACTCTTCGAAAGTTGTCCTCGGACAAACAAACATACATGCATACTTACATACATACAACGCCAATTTGCCCAATTTGATTCGGAGATCTCGATTCGAACGATCAATAAATACGCGATTTGTGTACCGTTTGATTACCTCCCGACGCTTAAAAGGGGTGTTATTAGTTTGGCGCTTATGTGTGTACAGACATCGTAGTTTCCAAACGGTTGAACCGATTCGATCTTGGTTTTTATTAGAAAGCTAGTTTGACTGGGTTGATTCTTAGCTATATCCACGACGCAATCTAGTTTCTTTTCACTTGTCAAGTGTTACGACCGAAAACCTTTCTTATCGTGAACCTACATCAAAGCTATGGCGCAGTGCAAACTTTCGCATTTATAAATAATATTTGTGTAATAGTATTCTTAAATAGATTAAATTATTCACAGATTATTTGTATTGTATTTATTCATCCATAGACATTCCCATGTACTTAGACTAGTCATATCAGCAGAAATATAAATTATCAAAATTAACAAATTATTACATAACACAATTAATTGGTTGCAGCAAAAGCATTGTCAGATTGTATAAATTTAAATAATTAAAATGCATAAAGTATTAAATCGTATTTCCAATAGTATGTTATGAATATTATATTCAGCCTAACTAATAAACTAATTATGTCACAATCATTTAATTATATCTACTCAATATTTTTAAATACATTTAAACATGTCCTTATCTGCAAAAGCTTCATCAATATTATATTCATTATTAATATTATTGGATGATGGATTTTTTTAAATAACATGTAATTTGCTCGCCAATAAGGCTGAATATGGTGGTACTATTTATTTCTATGATATCTATATAATCTTACCCATATTTTTTTGGCAAATAAATAAATAATTATTCTTTAACTATATGTTTGTATTTCCAGGTGTATACACATGCGAGGCGTTCAACGACGCCGGCGAATCGTTCTCGTCCTGCACGCTCGTAGTAGCGGTGCCCGGAGAGACGGCCACCGCGCCCCAGTACACCGCGTTCCCAGCGTCCACCACCGTCGCCTCGGCCGAGACCGTCGCGTTCACTGCTGCACTCGACAAGGTAACATTCATAATATCTATTCAAGATGATTTAAGCGATATCTCGACGTCATTCATTATCTTCATGTCATCTTTTTGCACAAATTTAACATGCCGTGATACATTTTTAAGAACGTCTACACCATACAATAAATAGAAAAATCAATCACACAATGCCAAATAATTATTATCCATACACTGCAACAATGAGTTTAATTAATATGTACCAAATATCATCGAAATATTACCCTCAGAAACACTAGTTAATCCTGGATCAATATGTCGACAGGATCAGTTTTTATGTTATATTCATTCATATTCAATCATTTGGTTTTGGTGTTCGAGACAAATGTAAATCCGACCTATTAGATTTAGAGTATAGACACACAACAAAAAGTAAAGTGAAAGAAGTGGTACTAACGCGATCTCTTTAATTGTTTAAAACAAACAAACTATTTAAACAGGTTTAAAGATAAAATGTACCCACTTGATCTAAACAAATCCATACAAGATCATTTGATCATCAACCAATCCTACAGTTCTCGTAGCAACACCACGAACTAGGAGTAAAAATGAGCCAATAAACTCGCTGTGGAATCTAGCTAAATCGTATTCGCGTGTCCAGAAAAATCCCGTAGAAATTGGACCAATTGTGCATGCATGCAGTCTGTCATCTTCAAATATAGTAGCCACTAATACGTAACCGCTAAATATTGTCAGTGTATGATACCTTGATGACTCCTATTAATAAAAAAGAAGGGTAACACTTACGTGTATTGTCCACAGCCACCACTCCAGCTGCAGTGGCTGAAGGACGGCAAGCCGATCGACGAGACGTCCACTAGATATAGGTTCACAATGGAAGGCACCTCCACCTACAGGCTCGAGATCGCCAAGTCCAACTCGGAGGATAGCGGACAGTACCAGGCCAGGGCAGTCGGCACCAAAGGAGACGCTCTGGCGGCCTTCTATCTTAACGTATACGTGGACTAATGACTGAACTAAACGGGACCCAACATGCTACCCTGTAGCACTCCCCAAAAATATCTCTTTGAAACTGGAATTATTTAATTTATCTCTATGAATGTATATGGATAACGATTTTTATACTATACGGAGTCGTAACAAACTCTTTAAATTATTTATTTATTGTATAGGTTAAGTGTTACACCCTATCGAATGCCTACGAGAAGTCAGAGTAAACTCTCTCTAGTCACTGTTAACGTTTTATTTATTCGAATTGTTATTTTTTGTTATCGTCCTCCTAACAGATATGCAGCTTTTCTAAATTAAGCTTTGAATAATTATCGCGTTGGTTGTATTCTGTGTAATCCATCATTTTAGGGATTTTATGACGCCACCCATGACTTCCCGAGAATAATCGATACACTGAACGGAACCTGTAACTATTTTTATATAAATTTAACCTAATTGTACATAATTAAATTTATATTATGTGACCGCGTAATTTATAAATAAATATGTATACTTAAAAATAATGTCGTTCTTTTATTATTTTGCTAGGGAAATAATATACCTTTTCATCCCCCCATCTCGGAAAGAGTATTTTTATTCTTCGATATCTGAGTGCTAAAGCCGTTTTTATCCGCTAGAGGATATAGTAAATTTAATTTAGAACATCGTGTGCACTAAGTTTGTGAATTCAAAACATGATTAAACCTATTTACCTCCATGGTGCCGAATTTATCATACAACCTTTTTAATTTGTTAAAAACTAAGGCTCAGAACCTTCTTGGTGTATTACTTTTTTGCATTTAGTCATTTCCTCGCTGAGGTGGGATGAAAAGTTACGTGTTGTACTCGAGTGCAAAGATTTTTCACCTCATGCTCTTTTGATTCCCTCGCTAACGCTCAGTATTCTTATTTTTGAATCACCCGCTGCGCTCGTGATTCTATTTTGGAATCCTTCGCTTGCTCGGTCATAAAAATTGACCACGCGTTAAAAAGCAACTTTACTCACTCTTGTCTAACAAATAACTATTACTGTTGCAAACATTGGTTACAAATCTTTACTTAATATAAAATGAAGTCGCTTCCGCTGTCTTCGCTGGCATGCGAAGCCACGGGCGGGTCAGCTAGTACATTATAAGTAGCAGTAAAAATGGTAATTCCTTAAATTCAAACTCGGATTACAACTTTAGAGCTTGTCAAGCATATGTTGGCATTTCCGTAATGGTTTTTGGCGCCACTTTATGTGTTAGTAGAATACCAAAAAGTATAGTATAGTGGCGATTTTGCGACGATACCATTGTCATTCATTGATTCATTCAACATTTTTGTAGAAAATCATCATCAAAGATCCCCCCCCCCCCCCCATCTTTTGCGGCCTGCACTCCCAAGAACCTATAGGCTAAAATCATATGACCCGCGCGGTAATGTAGACGAAAAACACTATTTAGTTTGATCTTGTACCGCGCGGTTAGAAGTTCCGGTACCGCGCGGTCATATGAAGTTATCCTTATTATGTTGTTCGTTTTAGTGACTTTGAAAGTAGTCACTGTGTGTAAGCTTTTGCTCAAACGCCTACCGTTTTATGTAAAGCAACGTCTATTGGGCCTTTTTTTGAGGAAACGAATATTTTGTAACGAATTAGATCGACTGAATGGTCTTGAAAGTCACCTAATTGGTTACCGAGCGACCGATGTGCAGCCTGCACCCAAAGGTTCCCAGCAACTTTTATCAGGTCGTCTTTCTATCACTGGGGGGGGCGACCATTTACACTGCGCTTTCTAGTGCGGGGCGTCCAACTCCTGATTGGATGGAAACGTTTTTAACTCCCAACGCAAAAATAGTTGTGTAATAAGTTATTGTCCATGTCTGGCTGTGGGCTGTGGTGTATGTCTGTTTGTCACTGGCATCGTAGTTCCCAACGGATGGAACAATTCCTACGCGGTTTTATTTTAATAGAAAGCTTCGGTCATCAAGTGGAGGTGTCATTTTCACATATTGCCCGTCAAAATAATTTCACATGACATTTTTGAAGTAAAACTCCTTTACGCACGCTTGACTAGGGGAGTAATCTGGTGAATGCGTTACGAAAAGTGCGAACGGAAGTTGAGAGGGAGATATAAGTTAGTGAGGATTGAAAGAGAGAGAGTTACGTTTCGTATATTTTTAAACGTTAATGTGCGAGTGCGAGTTGCGTCTGTCCAGAATGAACATAGACTGATCGACCTACAGACGTGTGCAAGGGCGGATTCAGGGGGAGGGTCATGGGGGTAATGACCCCCCCTGGGCTGGGTCCAGGACCTAGGTGGACCACTAATTAAAATTGTTAAACATAATGTTTTAATATATTTTTTGTCATAATATAGATTTTATGTAAATACATTCAATATTTAATTAATTTAATAGAATATTTTAATATGAAAAATTGATTTTGTTATTTAAATATAGGTATTTTTAAGTACAGTATGTACGTGCATTAATAAAATACCTACTTACTACTTACTTGTATCTATGACTAAAAAAAAAAAATTATAACTTCTTGTGACTTGACCAAGACTATGTGACACAACGCCCCCCCCCCCCCCCCCCCCGGCACCCCGCCCTTGGCCCTTGGACGTGTAATTTAATAATATTACGAAAAAGAAGTTCAGCACACTCGTTTTATGTATGAGTTTTATGACTCTATCGAGCAGCTATCGAGAATAATAGTGGTTAAGCCATGCAGTTGTATCACGATGAATAAGCGAGAATAAGGTCTAATTTTTTTCGAGCACACACTAGCTCCCAGCTCAAGGGACTTATGTAGTAAACAGACTCTAGGGCCCGTATTCTAGATCTGTGCTCAAGACTTACTCAAGCATATTCGTTATGTCAATTATGCAATTTTTCTGCACTTTTTTTTGCAATTGATTTTTTTACTTTCTGTAATTGCTCATGATTACGTAGAATCTTTTAACGGAATTGCCGGATTCTTAGGTAGCTGGCGTGGTAGCAGAGGAACAGCCGGTAAAATTGTCATTTTATGGTGATTTTAATAAATAGGTAGGTAAAGGTTGCCTGGAAGAGATCGATTTTAGCGATAAGGCCGCCCATTGTACCACCTTTGCCTATGTATTAGTCTTTTAGTTTTCTAGGTTAAGTTATTTTAATTTGGTGTAACAATAAAAAATTATCAATCTATCTATACGGTTTTTTTTAACAGTTTCTTAAAAACTAAACCTAACTTGCAAATACGGTACCTACTTGTCAATCGACAAATTGACGTTTAAATTCTTCAAAATCGTTAAGACTTTTCGACTATGACGGGAAATTCGCAAAATTAGTGAAATTTAAACGATTAACGAAACGATTAAATGTCAATTTGTCGATCGTCAAGTGATGTGCTGTATCTACTTGCACTTCAGTTTTGAGTTAAGTTCTAGCATAAGAGCCTAAATGCTGAATAATGGCGGCATGTAGGTGGTAGGTAGGTACATACCAGTCATACCTACGTAGATAATTGCGCCTGCGCCGTATCTCGAAGCGTTAAATCCATCGTGACTTAGCACTAACATTCAAACGTGGAATCTTATTTTAAATATGGAATCCTCGAACGAGTTATTACTTTTTAATTTTTATTTTTTTCAAATCGTAAAGCGATGAGTGACGCCGCGGTTTCTTCTTTATTATGTAAAGCGTCTGCTTTTTGCTTTTTTTACATTCATGTGTGGTTGAGGATAAATTAAAAGAGGTGGAAGAGAAATAGGATAAAAGTAATAATCATGGTACGTATAGAAAAGGAAAATGCCCTAAAGGTCTGCAATATACTATGTAGGTACGTTTATTGTTTATTTCAAAAAAGGACGCCATCAGCTTAAAAGAATAATACATTATTCGTTTCGATTTGTTCTAATACTTTAGTCAGTTTTTGCAAACACGACATTGACATTTTTAATAACTCCAAATATACTTACTACGTACCGACCTACGTATTTCTCAAATATGTATCTAAAGTTATGGGATCAAGAGAAAATTATATAATATTAAACTATTTAAAAAGCTTATAAAATTCGGTACATACATATTTGTTTTTAATAACAAAACTGTCCCACTGCTGGGCAAAGGTCTCTTCCATTTGCTTCCATTCCTTGTGTTCTCCAGAAATCTCCTGGAGATCAGGATCTCCTCATCATCACCTCCCCAAACCATTAAATATAATAAATTATTAAAATTTATTTATATTATATACAACTGGATTACCACTGACTCATTGACATCATTGTTCTCCCAGATGCCCCCTCGTAGGGTCGAAATGTTTGGTGAGATCGTGTAGAGGGATTTTCGGTGAGTTGGTAATAAATCCTAAAGTCTCCCTTTTGTCCCCCATTCGCTCCCATCCACCTCGTATCTCCGAAAGTACAAGTCTTAGAGCATTAGCGCCAAAAGTAATGTTGCTCAGGACATTTCTTTATGTTTGGATTTATAAAAAAAAAATTGTCTTTCATACAAAAAAAAAATATCCAAAAAAAATATTTCATTGTGAAAAATTGCTTCATTGTGAAACATCTTTTTGTTTTTATTAATGCAGCTTCCACCCTGATCGTTGTGCAGCCATCCTATTTTTCACATGCAACTATTTTTTTCTCTTTTTCCATTATAATCGTTATGCAACATCCATTTTTTTACGTATCACATTAAAATCGTCCAACAACCATTTTTTTTTTGTTTTTTCATTATCGTCCAACAATTTTTTTTACAAAATGACGGGATTTTATACTAAACTTAAATCGCTCGTATCTTCTTAGCGGGAAGAGATAGGCATAGTAAACTTGTGCAAAATATTGGTACAAATTTTTGGTGGAATCGTTATTTTGCATGCTTCTCTTACTTCGTCTTCTACTTGAATCTTCTTTCACTTCGCCATCATCTTTGAATGTTTCTTCCACCTCGATATCCTCTTTGTTTGCTTCTTCCACTTCGATATCCTTTTTAATTGTTTCTTCTAGGTTCAAATCCTCTTTAATTCCTTCTATTACTTCAATATCCTCTCTACAACAAAGTTATGGGTTTTCATACAAAACTTAAATCGCTCGTATCTTCTAAATAGAAAGAGATATGCATAGCAAACTTTTACAAAATCTTAGGAAATTTTTTGGTGGAATTGTTATTTTATTACTCTTTGTTTTGTAGAACCATTGTGTTGTAGAGATTAGTCAGCCTAAACCACTGCGTACCGTGATTTAGCTGCTTCCAGAATGCGCCGCGGGGAGGCTCTCTACTCGCGCCCCGCCACGAGAGATGACCCGGCTGCCACTAGACGCACACTGTTGATAAAAAAAAACTCCCCACCGCCTGATTTTATCACCCCACAGGAACAGTTACCACCCGGGCACGATCTGCCGTGGCCAGTCTGGAAGTCCTTAAACAGGCTCCACACCCGGGTTGGCAACTGCAGACTTAATATGTGCAAATGGAGATTCAGGGACCCTAACTTAACGCAGTGCGACTGCGGTGATCCCGCGCAGTCAATGCAGCACTTGCTAATGTGCCCTTTGTGCTCTAACACCTGCACGATAGAGGACCTAATAACCGCCTCACCTAATGCTAATTGTTGTGGCCAAACACCTGTCCAATATAGTATAAATGAAAACGTAGAACTATTGCAGAAGAAGAAGAAGATATACTCTTTTATTGCTTCTACATCTTCGATATCCTCAATGATTGCTTCTTCAACTTTGATGTCTTCTTTGATTGTTTCTTCCATTTTGATGCCCTCTTTGATTGCTACTTTCACTTCGTCATTCTCTTTCAACGCTTCTCATCTTCTATCTTATCATCTTCTTTACTTACTTACTCCACTTCAATATCGTCTTTGATTGCTTCTACCAATTCCAGGGGGTCCAGGTCCACGGTGTCCAGGGGATCCAGGTCCAGGTCCAGGGGATCCAGGTCCAGGTCCAAGGGGTCCAAGTTTAGGGAGTCCAAATCCAGTGGGTCCAGGTCCAAGGGGTCCACGTCCAGAGGGTCTAGGTCTAGGGGGTCCAGGTCCAGGGAGTCCAGGTCCAGAGGTCCCAGGTCAAGATCCAAGTGGTCCATCCAGGTTCAGGGGGCCCAGGACCACGTCCAAGGGGTCCATCCAGGTCCAGGGGTTCCAGGTCCAGGGAGTTCAGGTCCAGATGGTCCAGGTCCAGGAGGTCCAGGTCCAAGGAGTCTAGGTCCAATAAGTCCAGGTCCAGGGGGTTAAGGTCAAAAGGGTCCAGGTCCAGGAAGTCCAGCTCCAGATTCTAGGGCTCCAGGTCCAGGGGGTCCAGATTAAGGGAGGATTCAGGGGGTACAGGTCCAGGGAGTCAAAATCCAGAGAGTTCAGGTACAGGGGTCCAGGTCCAGGTCAAGGTCCAGGGGGTCTAGGTCCCGGTCCAGGGGGTCCAGGTCAAAGAGGTCCAGGTCCAGGAGGTCCAAGTACAGGTCCTAGGGGTCCAGGTCCAGGGGGTCCAGGTCCAGAACACAAGGTCCAGGGGAACCAGGTCCAGGGGGTTTAGGTCCAGGGAGTCCAGGTATAAGGAGTCCAGTTTCAGGGAGTCAAGGTCCAGGGGGCCAGGTCCAATGCCAGATCCAGGGGGTCCAGATCCAGGGGTTCAGAATCAGGAAGTCCAAATCCAGGGGGTTCAGATCAAGGGGGTTCGGTCCAGGGGGTTTAGCTCTAACGAGTCTAATGTCCAGGGGGGATTCGGGGGGTTCAGGTTCAAAAAGTCCAGATTCAGAGGGTCTTGTTCAGGGGGTCCAGGTCCGGGAAGTTTAGGTCCAGGTCCAGGAAGTCAAGGTCCGGGAGGTTCTGGTCAAAGGAGTCCAGGTCCAGGGGTCTAGGTCCATGAATCCGGGTCCAGGGGGTCCAGGTCCAGAAGTCTAGGTAAAGGTCCAAGGGTCCAGGTCCAGGGAGTCCAGGTCCAGGGAGACCAGGTCTAGGGGGTTCTTGATTGCTTCATCTACTTGGGTATCCTCTTTGATCGCGTTTTCTAATTCGATATCCTCTTTGATTGCTTCTTCAACTTCGATATCGTCTTTGATTGCGTGTTCCACTTCGATGGCCCCTTTGATTAGGTACTTCTTCCATTTCGATACCCTCTTTAATTTATGCTTTCACTTGGATATCTCCTTTGATTGTTTCTTCCATTTAGATAACCTCTTTGATTGCTTCATCCACTTGGGTATCCTCTTTGATCGCGTTTTCTACTTGGATATCCATTTTGATTGCATCTTTCCTCTTGATATCCTTTTTGACTGCTTTTGCCACTTGGATATCCTCTTTGAATGCTTTTTCCACTTCGATATCCTCCTTGATTGCTTCTACTACTTCGATATCCTCTTTGTTTGCTTGTTCCATTTTGAAATCCTCTTTGATAGATTCTTCCACTTTGATCACCACTTTGATAACTCATCTTCGATATCCTCTTTGATTGCATTTTTCTTCGATATCCTGTTTGGTTGCTTCTTTCACTTCGATATCCTTTTTGATTGAGAAAAACACGCGAGCTGCGAGTAGCTCGCGCACCACGCGACCTCTAGTCTATACATATATATGTCATAGTAATAGAAATATGGACATTTTCAATAATACATTAATAGAATAAACTATAAAAAAACATACAACCGAATTGAGAACCTCCTATTTGAAGTAGGTTGAAAAAGACGTTCACGCAACTCACAACAAAGAGAGTGCAGCTAATTTATGTAGGTACCTATTACTTTAAACAATTATATCATTTTTATTGTTATTTTTTTTTAACAAGGGTTTTTAATAAGGTAAATTGTTACTCATTTATTTTATATTAGCTTGTCTAGACAGAACTGCTCTATCACTTAATTATCATCCTGGTTGCTCATAAAATCGAAACAAGATATAACAATCTACCTAAAGTAATTTTTTTATTATATTATGTTCTGTGTGCCATATAAATAAATTAAATAACGATTGAAAAATTGACAAACTTTCAACAAAAATGTATAGCTTACTCGTTGATTTTACCGTTTTTGTCGAATAAATTACGTCGATATGTCGATGCACAATTACAAATTCTTTTCGATTCGATGCATGCTCCAACGCCATTAGCGTTTGGTAGTCGGTGTGAGATCTCTAATAGACCATAAAAGTTATAAAACAGTAGCGTTCCCGGCGTCCTGCCATTAACCCCTCTTCAAAACACCATTACAAGAAAAAACGGTAAGAATGCGTGTCTTATACTTGACAGGGTTCCTGTGTACTTTGATGCCAGAACTTATTCGTAAATCGAACTAACCTCTGCACAGAATGCACCAACCTAGATTTGGTTTTTATTTTTATCTCTAAATCAACTTGGGCAAATCGGCGTTGTATTTATGTATGTATGTTTGTCCGAGGATAACTTTCGTAACGTTGAACCGATCATCCTGAAATTTAATACATAGGCAGGTAGTGATGGCACAATTTTGGTGTGACTAAATGAGCTAAAAATTTGGGGGGGGGGGGGGGGGGGGGGGGGGGGGGTTGTTGAGATATTGGGGTTCAAGAGGGGTAAAAAAAATGAAAATAAGGCTATAAGGTCAAATATAACGTCAAATGAAAGGTATTCATTAGTACATTTAGACTCTGTTTCTATTTTTCCTAAGTTCTTTATAGTTTTTGAGTTATTAGCCATTATAAAAACTAAACTTTGACAAAATTCACAGGGTGTAATTTGGTATGAGTGTAGCTTAAGTGACACAAATATAAGCAAAAGTCTAAAATCCAGAATAACTGCAAATTGTACCCCAACAAAAATTACCACAGAATATGAACTCCCGTTACCTGCAATTGAATGAAACTGTAGGTCAAGTCTTATGGTTGTTTTTCGGGGCACTATTTTGAGAGTCAAAGATTACAAATAATATTTGCTGTTTTAATCGGAGACGCATTGCTATTGGAAACGAAAACCTGAAGATGTTCGAATCTTATGTGTACCTTGGTCACGTTTTATCGTAAAATAATTACAGGCCAGGAAGATGTCTAGGAGAGTTCAGTTAGGATGGGCAGCGTTCAGCAAGCTGGACGATATTTTAAAGTCTTCCACTGTTCTTCAATGATAGGGTCGATTTGACGAACTACAATATAACCGTTGATTAAGTAATCGCTTAATTAATAGTAGATTATTAAACAAGAGGATAAAGCAGTGTCTTACGTCTCGGCCGCTATATTGAATCCCGAACGTAACGAAGGATTCTAGAGTTAATTCACGAGCGGAGCGAGGGAGTAACTAGAATCCTGAGTGCAGAGAGGAATATAAGCACGCCCAAGATGCAGACGAATTTATCCATGAGGAGAATATTCCACTATTCAAACTTTCTGCAAGATAATTAGTGGTTCGCTCCGAACTGATATCTCGCGAGTTTCCAATAAAATTAAAAAAAAATATATTCGTAATCTTCGACTATCAAAATAGTCCCACGAAATGCATAACCATTTAATTTATTCATTTAAAGGTAACGGGAGTTCATGTTAATTGGTTATCCCATTTTGGGGTAGAAATTGCAGTTATTCTGGATTACAGACTTTTGCCTATATTTGTGTCACTAAAGCTACACGCATACGAAATTGCAGCACTGTGGCGTTACTGGTATACTGGTTAATGGTATTAATTAGTCAAAGTTAAATTTTTATTATGGCTAATAACTTAAAAACACCAGTGTTTAAATTAAAAATAAAAACGGGGTCAAAATGTACCTACTCATAAAGACCTTTTACTAGACGTGCCATTTGACCGGATAGTTCCATTTTGTTTTTTATTTCATCCCCCTTGAACCCAAAATTGTTCAATCACTCCTATATACTAAATATCACTATGATTGGATAAACGCTGCGAAAGTTATCCTGGGACAAACAAACATACATACATACATCGCCGATTTGCCCAAGTTGATTTGGAGATCTCGCTTCAGTCTATCAATAATTGTCCGAGGTAATTCAAAATCATACTTATTAACAAGAGGTTCCATTGATGACTCACCCTGTATTCCACTAACGAAGCCGTTTCCACGGGTCCCTAAAAACAATCTCGAAGTATCGAATCCCCATTCCATATTTCAATATTTATCACAAGATCGTTCGTTTTCGAACAAAACTCAAAACTCTTTTTTTTTACTTTCTCGATATTATAAATGAGCTCGAGGAACGAATACATTTTTTTAAAAATCATCCATTTTTGTATCTTGCGCATGCGCCGGAGATTTCATTTTTTGACGTTTCTTTGTATTCTGTATATTTTTTTATGTTTTTAATGGTCACAGGATATCGTGATCGAATATAATGAAGACGTTTTTAAACGAATTAGTTTTTAAGTACTAGATGTTAATGTATAGGTATGTGAATCAAATTATCTATATATTATTATATATTTATTTATCTATATATATATATAAAACAAAGTCGGAATAGTATTTATATTATATTATATAACCCAAGAACGGCAGGACTGATTTTGATGACCTTTGATTTGTGGGATTTGTCTTCGCCCCGAATAGCAGAATAACTATTAAAATATCGGAAAAATTCACGCAATAAGAAATTATGAATAAAATTAATTTTCTCATACATAGATGCAGGTAATGATGGCCGGTTGATAATTCAACCGGTGCCGTACATTGGCAGCCCGCGTCATATCCATGTCAAGGTGTTCGACGGGTCGGCTAGTTATTAAAAAAAATGTCTTATAGGCATTTAAAACTTTTTGTAGAGTTGGATAAAAAACCTGATATCTAACCCCTATTTGATGTCTGAATTTGTTCGTACCATAGAAAATAGAATGGAATCGAAAACACCATTTATAACTGCAAAAAACAATCCTGGTAACAGTAAAAAAATCATAATAGAATATTCATTTGTTAGGTACACACAAAATGGCACATTTTTTTTAATCTGAACTAGATCTTCGTTTGACCACAATCTCACCTGATCGTAAGCGATGGTGGTCCTTAGACCACATCATTCTTCATTAAGATGAAGCACGAAGATCTAGAAGAAACCTATTCACTCTTACCTTAAAGTGGCCCGGATTGTATTCTTTAAGAAAAACAGACTACGGCAAAGTTGTTCCATAGGTATGGAATATATATATATATGATAAGGATATATAATATATATATATATATATTATATATCCTTAGCTATACGCATCAAGAACGTAGAACCAAAACGGTGTTTGCGAATGGGTGGTATATCAACTATCACAACAATCAGTTCGTAAGTTCCTGGACACATTCCCAGAAATGTTTTATGTAAAAGATCGATAGGCTTGCAACTTTATGGCGGTGTTCGAGACTTTGGGTCTTGGTCTCCGCCTTATATTGCTCACCTATAATCCTAAAAGCTCTACGTTATATCGAGTCTAAGGTAGCGAGCTGGTGTTTGGCTGAGCCATCCCAAAGGTGATTTGTAGAAACTAAGTAGTTGTCCCGGTGGGAAGTAACTTCTGAAACAGAAACATGAAACAGTTACGAAGAACAGCCGGTACAAATGCATTAATTAAAACAGTTCGACTCATGTGTTTGCCAAAATGGCAAAGTCGCAACGTATAAGTATAATCGCAAAGTACGAGTGGCGTTCTTATCGCTTGGAGCGATCTCTTCCAAACAACCTTGAGCCATCGTACTATCAATCGCAGTTGACTACGGGTTACACCGTTAAAAAAAAATCGATTGAAAATTGTATTCGTAATTTGTTTCTTAGCTATTGGAAATGATATAGCCAGGCCGCATGAGTTTGATAAAAACGAGTGTGCTCTAGACCAGTGATTCCAAAAAGGTGGTCCGCGGAACTCTGGGGTTCCGTGGATAGGTCACAGGGGTTCCGCGGTCTGTCCGAGAGTTAAAGTTGAATTGTACTCGGCAATCGTTGAGAAAGCTGTCCTGGTTCTGATTAAGTTTGTGAAGACTTACCAATGCGAGATTGGTTTGCGTTCAATTGTCAGGCATAAAGCCTAATTTTACGGCTATTATAAGATATAATGTGGAAAAATTTCATTCTTCACAATATATTATTACCTAGGTACATTGTATTTCTTTGTTACAATAAATTATTTGCAATACTTATAATAATTGTTTTCATTTATAATTTGTTAATTCTTCGAGTCTAACAGGAATACATATATTCAAACTACAAGGTAAACACTATAGTTATCAAAATAGCCAGCTAGGGTTCCGCCAAAAAAAGTATGACTGATTAAGATTCCATGGCCAAATAAAATTGGGAACCTCTGCTCTAGACCACACAACTGAAGTAAAACTTCCTTTATAAAATATTAATTAAAATTTTTCAATAACAAAATTGTCCACACTTCTGTAGGTCGATCAGTTTAAGTTCTTTCTGGACAGACGCTACTCGCACTTGCACAATAACTTTTAAAAATATACGAAACATAACTCTCTCTCTTTCTACGAGTATTTTCACTAACTTATATCTCCCTCTCAACTTCCGTTCGCACTTTTCGTAACGCATTCACAGCTTACTTCCTAAGTCAAGCGTGTGTAAAGAAGTTTTACTTCAAAAACCGGCCAAGTGCGAGACGGACTCGCGCACGAAGGGTTCCGTACCATTATCTATAAAAACGGCAAAATAATCACGTTTAATGTATGGGAGCCCCCCTTATTTATTAATTTTATTCTAATTTAATTATTTATTTTTAAAGTAAATATATAACTAAATATTCTGTGAATATTTCAAGCTTCTACCTGTTGCGAGCAACGAGCAACGAGCAAAAAAATCACGTTTGTTGTATGGGAGCCCCCCTTAAATATTTATTTTATTCTGTTTTTAGCATTTGTTGCCATAGCGGCAACAGAAATACATCATCTGTGAAAATTTCAACTATATAACTATCACGGTTCATGAGATACAGCCTGGTGACTGACAGACACACAGACAGACAGCGGAGTCTTAGTAATAGCACAGACCAGTATAATACTGATCTCTGGTAATAGGGTCCCGTTTTACCCTTTAGATACGGAACCCTAAAAAAAAGTTTCCAGTACCTACACAATGTATGATGTACCTTTATTGAGAAAATTGTTTCTTAGCGTTCTGATCTAATAGTCTTCTAGAATGTCTAGTATCCTCAAAAGTAAAATGTCTTATTACGTCCAAACCATTTCCTTTCATAATGACCAGTGTCCAAACCTGTTTACCGTACACACGGCTACACATCAAGCTATATATTTCCAGTAAAAGCTAACCTCTCGTTCGAGGAAAAGCCTACACCATGCGAGGTCAGCTTATACTGAAAATGTATAGCTTGATGTGTAGCCGTGTGTACGCTAAACATCAAGCGCGGCGTCAGCACGCGTGTACGCGACGCTATAACGTCTGGACGCGCGCTAGGTTCTGATTGCCAAAGCCTTTAGTTTAAGGTCACTCAAGCTTTTCTGAATATCAGTGCCTCAAAATTAATAAATCTTATATGGTCACAAATAAATCCTCCATCACTTATATTCTTGGTTAAAATTCAAAATTCATTTTCCATCTTTCACCGGAATTAATTAAGAACTTATTTCCCGTAATCGTAAACCTACAGAACTCACGATCTAATTAATCCTCTGGGTATCCCGTAACTAACATGTGGTATGAATGAATATTGCAGTAAATCATATAAAACGAATAATTAATTGTAAAACCGTTTTACGTATTACCGTGAGTTGAACGCATTAGTTCATTTTCCATAACTTTATTGGATTCTTCGACTTTCGACAAGAAAGCCATGGAGTCATGGAGTCGATAATCATTTTATAGAAATACGTTTAATTATTCATACACATTCAGGGTGGTCGTCCGTTCCGTGGCCAGTCTGGAAGTCATTAAACAGGCTCCGCACCCTGGTTGGCCGCTGCAGACTTGTGCAAATGGGGATTCAGGGACTCTAACTTCTAACGCAGTGCGACTACGGTGTTCCCGCGCAGTCAATGCAGCACTTGCTAATGTGCCCTTTGTGTCCGAACACCTGCACGATGGAGGACCTAATAACCGCCTCACCTAATGCTATTGTTGTGGCCAAACACCTGTCCAACATAGTTTAAATGAAAACGTAGAACTCTTGACACGTCAAGAAAAAGAAGAAGGTTGTGTTTCCATTTAAAGATTTATTTGTTATTAAATTATCCAGTTGCTTACAGTTTTGACCAAAAATAAAATTAATATCAAGTCCTAATCGGACTACGAGCCCTTACCTAATCATGTGGGTTATCGTTGAATAGGTCTTGCAAAAATACTTTAAAGGTTTCTTCTAAGCACTTTTTTGATACAAGAGAAAGTTTACTAAATATTAATTTTCAAAGGGGGAGAAACCACTATTTTTGTATACCTACCTAAAAAGTGTCCACAATAGTAGCACATGATACTATAGTTGTAATTTTTTTTATCAAAGCTAAGTAGACTACTATAGTGTGACCATTAGAGCTGTGCACTCCCTGAGGTATGCGCGCGGCGAGACGGGGGGGATGTGTCGGCCGCTCCGATCTATCAGTCTGCCGTCAACGCTCACGGCGGTAGGTAGCTTTTGTACCGGACGGTCTATGTCAGACGCACACGGGATAAATATTCAAAGATGGGTCGTGCGTTATCTCGTGATATGAAATGGAAGATGAAGTTGAAACAGAATCTATGTCAGAATAACTTTCGTTAGAATATATAATTGTTTGTAAATATAAAAAATGTTCAATAAAACAAGTCCTTTGAATTATAAGTTTAGTTCTTATTTATCACCTGCATATTTTTAATAAAATATGAGTATATTTAAGTTACATTTTAATCAACTAAGTAAGTATAATATATTACAGATAGATAGCCTCCGACCATCGTCCCGCCACAAGTCTTGCCTTAGAAATGCAAACTGATATCGTAAGATATGTCCGACATGTTTTGATCTCATGTGAACTCATGCAGTTTTTTCTTTGCCCCCCACCTCGCCGCGCATACCTCAGGGAGTGCACAGCACTAATGGTCACACTATAGTTTATGAGCACAAGTCGACCAACTGTCGTTGGGTTTGTAAGCAGTTCTATGTTACTACAAAATGATCCAAATTAACTGTGAATTCATAAATGACCAATACGGTTGTATTACGGTGTGAAGTCGCGCTCAACCAATATATGTTTTATTAAAAACTAGCTGACCCGCCTGCGGCTGCGCACGCATGGTTTGACAATTACCCATATTACAATAAACACATTACCCTCCTTTTGCGCAGTCGGGTAAAAATAAACATGTATCAATCCTGGTCTTTTTCTATCTATACACCTGTTGTTAAACGGGTGTTTCTATACAATTGATGATTTTATGACATTTAATAATTGAATAGTATTTTTCTGATGTAGAGGTTGTTTTAATAAATCTGACATAATTGTAATAATTATAATTTATTTTATTTTTGTTAATATTTATTAATTTTCTTTTGACTTTTCATTATGTTTAGGGTATGTTCGTTTTATTTTAGTTTTATTATTTTGAATTTTATGACATTTGTTAAAAATTTATATTGTATGTAATTTGTGATTTCAAATATAATTGTTAATTGTTTCTTGAATAAATGAAATGGAATTAAGATAAAATATAACACATTTCATTGACATCGGTCCAGCTGCTTAGGACAAAGACAGACAGAGCAGAGAGGCAGAGTTGAGTTACTTTCTAATTTATAATATGTATTAGTATTTAGTATGGATATGAAATGAGCATCGTTTGGCCATAATATACTCACTTAACGTAATCAGGTAGAAATCAGGTCAATGTAGAAATCCGATGTCGCACAAAGGTTGTGGACGTGGGTATGAGGCTCGCAGAGCTGAAGTGGAGATGGGCAGGAAGAGTGGTGGCCAAGAAATGCTCGTAGACCAAGAGGCAGACTACCCGCTCGATGGTCGAATGACATTGAAAGCGTAGCTGGGTGTCAATGGATGAGACTCGCAAGGGACCGTAAATAATGGCGTAAAAAATAGAAGGCCTACACCTAACAGTGAGTCAGACGGGCTGAGATGATAATGAACGGTAAGGAATGGTGTCTTTAAAGTTTTAAGTAGTAATGCGTACTCCACACCACCCCTATCCCTACACTCACAATGCTTTATAACGTCGTTGTCCGTTCGTTTATTTGCGCGATCGCTCTGTACTGATTTAAAACGCATGTGTCTTCGGTTCGATTCCCGGCCGGGTGCTCTTTGAGATGCTATACGTAGATAGGGATGTGCACTGCAAGTCCTGTTTTCACAGTCTTGAAATTATACTGCCAGTCTTGGAAATATGTGGTTAAAGTAGTTCGTGTTAAATATAATAGAGAAAGAATCGTCTTACACTTCTTCGAAAAATCGTTATAATTGTTTTGTTTTTAATTATAATAATATAAGATTGTTGAGAATTAAGTAGGTAATCAAATCGAATGGCGCGCGTGACAAAATAGGGTATCATATAAAATAACTTAATTTGAGCATTGTTCTAGAAAAATCCATATACCTATTAAAGGACAAATATGACAGTCTCTTATCTAGAACATTTTTTTTAGAAATTTGAGCTAAAAGTATAATTGGTTTCTGAGTCATATTTGTGGCTCTGTTACAATAACATAGCATAAAGAACCCTCGGTGCTCAAATAAGTTCCTGAACCTAGTGTGGGTTCAGGACTGTGTGCTTGTGTGCCTACCCAACGTGCTACCTACTAATATTTTAATGATACTTTTATGTAAGTTTAAGTAATTTTAATAACAGAAAGAGTATACAATTATCTACATATACATATATATAAAAGAAAGTCGTGTTAGTTACACTATTTATAACTCAAGAACGGCTAAACCGATTTGGCTGAAAGTTAGTGGCGAGGTATCTTAGAACTAGGAGACGCACATAGAATACTTTTTATCCCGTTCAACGGTGTTCCCGTGTGACGTGACATTAAACGTCAAAGAGAATACAAGTCATTATAGAACGTGGTATAACAAAAACGCATCTGACAAGGAATAACAAAACGCAAATGACAGCTAAACGTAATTTTGTCTATGGTAAGTATGGTTGTAAAATGATGACCGGGGACAACAATTGACAATTCTACCAGGGTGACGTATATTGACAGCCCGTGTTATATGCATGTGAAGGCGGTATACGAAGTATGGCGGGTCAACTAGTTTACAATAAAATACAGAAGAAACAGTTGAATCATCTAAAGACCGTTGCAAACGATAGCTCAACTGCTCCAGATCACTACCAGGCGGAAGTGTCCCCAAGACATTGGCTGAATTGCCCCGCTAAATTGCAATGCTTATGCGTTGACCCAGATAAGCGCCAGCTCTCGGATCACACGTCACTTCAGCCAGACGCCCAGAAATAATTTTGTAATCGCGATGGACCCCGGTAGTTTAAGTTGATTTTTATTAGTTCAATAAAGATATTTTTTTTATTGATGATAGTCAAGCGCTTGACCAATACCTCACCTGATGGTAAGTGATAGTGTGATCGAAGATGGAGCACGCTTGCCTAGAAAGAACCTATTCACTCTGGACTTGTAGACTCTGAAATTATACTGGTTCGGAAAAACATACGCAGGAAGTGGGTTCCACTCCTTACTTGTGCTAACAAGAAAGAAAGAAAAGAAAAAGATATATTTTGTATTTAAGTCTCACACTTGAGCGGTCTTGTTTGAATTTCAAGACGCATCGATCTTTTTACATCTCTAGTTCGACGTATCATTCTCATCGATCATTTCTCTTTTACACACACTATACGCTTTATTACAAGGTATTACGGTCCATTTTGGAATATTTTCTTATTCCCGTAGTTTGTAATATAAGTAATACAACTATAGAGTACAGTTTAATTGAACTTTATGTATATACAAATAAGAGCCATTCTCGTTTGTATATAGAGGGTACGTTTGAGAATCGAAGTAGATAAGTATTATTTGATAAATTCGGAATGTAAATTACTGTGAATTATTTCAACTGTTGCAAAAAAATATTTTATTTATTTGCGTTATCTTTAGATCGCCTAGCTTTTATGAAAATAATCGATCTTTTAATAACTACATTGGTATAGCCATAAGTGTTTTAAATGGTAAAATATTCTTGTAATGGAAGAAGATCTTTTACCACTAACAGTTTCCTACAAATAAGAATATGATATATTATATGATACCTTAAAATTAATGTTATGTACCTTATAGACATTTTTCAGCGTGCTATGGATAGGGCTAGGTATTTCTCTACGATATAGAATCAGAAATGAGGAGATTCTTAGACGAACCAAAGTCACCGAGATAGCACAAAGGATTAGCAAGCTGTAGTGGCAGTGAGCGGGGCACATAGAAAATAGAACTGACGGCCGTTGGGGCTGTAAGATTCCAAAGTGGAGACCAAGCAATGGAAAGCGAAGCCTAAGACAGCCCCTAGATGGAAATAAGACCTGATAAAGGTTGCAGGGAGTCTATGGGTGAAGGCCGCACAAGATCGATCGCTTTGAAAATTTATGGGGGAGGCAGTGAAAGTCCTATAGCTCCGCCAAACATCTTAAAAATCTGAAAAAACATTCTAGAAATGATATTTCATTCGTTTTCTGACTAAGCGAACTTTTTAATATGGCAGACTTGTATTAACAGATTTGCTGCTAAATCGTTTAAACCGCCGTCCATCATAATCTAAGGCCGGTCACATACAGTCGGAATTCCGATATTCCGTTTCAGAATATCGAATCGGAATTTCGAAGCAAGTCTATACACAATCGGAAAAATACGTACGTCCTTGATTTTGACAATAATATTTTGTATGTTATAAACAAGGGAAAATTCTTTTTAAATTATGATGAGATAAAAATTTGCCCGTGTTAAAGCATGTATGTTTTAGTAAGGATGTTACGGAAGTTGTTTTAACGGACCCGAAATCGGAGTCGGAGTTTGTAAATTTGGTTTGTCGGAGTCGGAATCGGAATCGGAGTCGGAGGTGGTGGTGGTTTAATGAAGTAGTTCCAAATAACATAATCAAAATCATAAATAATAAAATTATTTATTTAGAACTTAAACAATGATACAAATGATGTAAAAAACGATGGTATGTGCAGAAGTAGGTACTGTGTCACAGATATCAACGCCCTCCTCCAGGAAATATTACAGTAGGTCCCAATCAAGGTACATTAGATACACATACTGTATGTACGTGTATATATATATTAATGAGACTTTGCCTGTAAGTGTGGGTGTATGTGTGTTTGTTTGCGGGTGCGTGTATGCGCGATGGTGTATTTGGGGGTGCATGCGTGTGTGTAACTATGTGTGTTTGTATACCTACGTGTGCGTGTATGTGTATGTGCTAGGCTACTCAGAGACAACCATGAGTTCTTCTGTGTCATTAACACTTGATTTTGGCTTCATTGTCCAAATCCATAACAGATACCTATAATTGAAACGCCGCACAAAACAAATAATCTATACTGCGTAACAATAATTCGAAGAGTAATCGACGAAAAAAAGCGCGTGGGGAAGGGGGGGGGGGGGGGGTAACCCGCGCGACATGTATTACCCGTGCGCGATAAGTTGGGACCTGAGCGCGGTGACGTCATATTGGCGTGTTTGTACCGCCCGCAAAAAAGCGAACATAACAAGCAGCCGCCCGCGGCTTCGTCTTTGTTTTTTTTAACGTAATTGATTATGTTACTCAGGGAGAACGCTGCTTTTTATCTAATCTTTTTTACACTATTTGAATAAAATAAAAATACAATGTTTAAGTTTATAAATTAATTTTATCTATTGTTTACATTATCTCATCTTCGTCACTACTTAGTGGATTTATGCCTTCTAGAGGTTGTTCTTCGTCCTCAGTCTCACTATAATCACTTGACGAAGAGGTATCCGATAAATTTACAATTAACAACAGGTAAACATGTAACATAATTATAATATTAGTGAGTTTAATGCTAAAACTTAGTATAAAACCCTAAAAATATTGTTAACAAGGAGTTGTAGGATGGTAGGACAGTTAGATCAATCAGTCAATAAAATGCATCACGTAAACTGTTAAATCTGGTTTGTAGTAATTGTCCGGTTCCTGCGAAACGGTGGGGATGTAGCGGTGGAGATTTCGAAAATAGTAGTATGTATTTCATCATCATCATCTCAGCCCGTCTGCACCCATGGTTGGGTATAGGCCTCCTCTATATTACGCCATTCTTTCCGGTCTCTTGCGAGTCTCCTTCATTGACACCCAGCTACGCTTTCAATGTCATTCGAGCATCGGGTGGGTGGTCTGCCTCTTGGTCTACGAGCATCCCTTGGCCACCACTCTGTAATCGCCTTCGTCCAACGCCCGACATCCCTCCTAGCCAAGTGTCCAGCCCATCTCAACTGCAGCACTGTGATCCAGTATGTATTTCCTCCCTTTGAAATTCCGATTCGATATTCCGAAGCGGAATACCGACTGTATGTGACCGGCCGAAGTCACAGTTACCCTCAGGCCCTTAATTTTTATAATCCAGTCATTGACCTTAAGGTTCTATTGTCTCACACACAAAAGGGCGTTTCAAAAAGCGGAAAATAAAGGATATTCCATCATTGTAAGCGTTTCGAGCTGTCATTGATCATTTTTCAAAAAACCCACAAATTCTCATCTCACGTTTATTGAGTTTCGGTTGAAAAGGGTTTCGGTTTTTTTGTTTTTTTGCTTAAGAATTTGAGACGAGTTTTGTAGGAAATGAGGGTTTAGGATATTTCGTCTCTCCTTTGTGTCGCCATAACTCGCTTGAGGTTTAAATGAAAGACAAACGGACGAGTTAACTGGTATTTTGTAGATCTCCGGTCTTCGAGTACAATACCATTCTTCTAACCCCCTCTTTTTTCGCGGAGTTTTAAAACTGACATAGGTACTCGTAGCAAAGAACCACCCCAATTAAATTGATACTAATAAGTCATCATAATCTTTGATCCATCCTAGGGTTGTCTGGTAGAGATTACTACTAAGCGATAAGACCGGCAATCATCACACTAATATTTTAAACACGAAAGTTTGGATGTTTGTTTGTTACTCAATCGCGTCGTAACGGCTGAACCGATTTCGATGAAATTTGGTATATACGTAGATTATAACCTGGATCACCTTAAAGGCTACCATTTATACCATAAATCAGTTCCCATTGGGTAAAAATGAGATATCAAGTCAAGTTGCAACAGCGAGCTTTATTTCTAGGTTACCTACATAACTAGTAGTGTAACGTGTACGAAGTCACGGGCAACCGCTAGTTGTATAATAATTTTAATTGTTCTGTTATATTATCTAATCTTTATCTATCTATCAATTAAGTTTACTTTCCTGTTATCGTCGGTAACTGATAACGATATTACGTTTATCGTTTAGTTAGACATGCGCATGCGCAGGTGGAAAGCACACTCCTCTATATGTACTAAACTGCTGACCCAAACTAGGTATTTACAAATAAATAACACTAATGTAATAATAAAAAGTTTGGATGTTTGTGTTACTCCATCACATCGTAACTGCTGAATAGATTTTGATGAAATCTTTACTAATATTATAGAGGTAAAGTTTGTTTGTTTGGATGTAGGGACCTCCGGACCTGATTCTGACAGTTCTTATTTAAAATGATAGCTTTTTTATACCTGCTTGCGTTGGAACAAGCCACCTGACGTTAAGTGGTAACCATCGCCTATAACAAACTATTGCCTCGTAGTTCACGCACGTTAGAAACGTGCACTACGATGCACTGCCCTGAGACCATCAACTTGAGGCATACAGGTGTAAAGCCTCATGTGCCTGTAATTTCACCAGCAACCATACCCTTTGAACTGAAACACAGCAATGCTGCTTGGCGACTGAAATAGGTATAGTGGCAGTACTTCCTCGGACGAGCCCTTTCACAAGAAACTCTACTACTCTCACAAGAAAGGCAACTGCTCTCTAGCTGGATGCTACATTATTCCTGAGTGCTCATTTAAGGGTTCCGTACCTCAAAAGGAACCCTTATAAGATCACTCTCTTGTCCGTCTGTCCGTGTGTCACCATCGACTTCTCAGAAACGGGTGGACCTAGCAAGTTCAAATTTATACCAGATACTGAGGTCAACACGATAAAAAGATATGGGCAAATTTATATTTTCGCAAAAACTTGTAAGTACCAAAATTTACATTAAATTTATTTTATTTTTTATTTGTTTGGGATTTTCCCTTTATTTTTGCTGCTTTTAACCAAAATTGACAATTCTAGGTCAACAAGAAGTACCCTATAGGTTTTGAGTCGAAACCCTATATGGTAGTTCCCGTTGACCTAGAATCACGATATTTGGCAAAAAGCAAGGTCAGCACACATAAAGCAAAAATTTCAAAAAATAATGAAATTTGAAAATTAAACGCTGTCCCCATATATACATAGTTGACGCCAGTTAAGGTAGTCCTCTGAGTTGTATGGGCGCTCATACAAATTAGAGGACTAGCTTAATCGGCACCAATCTCAAATAAGATAAATAAATATAATTGTGCTATTGAATAAAATAAATATTTAAGTGGGGCTCCCATAAAACGGACATGATTTTTAACCGTTTTTATAGATAATGGTACGTAACCCTTCGTGCGCGAGTCCGACTCGCACTTGGCTGGTTTTTATTTTAATAAAAACCCGTACGAACCAGTCGGCTAGTTTAGTTTATAGATAGACCTAGATTAAAACATCTTTTTACCGACAAATTAAAAGTAGCCTATGTAGCTGCAAGTGAAGCCGCAGGCGGAAGCCAGTATTACATATAATGAACTGTACCAAAAAAAAACAATCACTGCGCATCTATGCGCGCATGAATTAGCGCATCTACAAACTGGATACGAATATATGTGTGTTAAACGAAAGGGGCATTGACCTCATTGATGGTTTATTATATCATTTGGAAATCGATGCTATTTTGTAAAACAAACTCTTGGTATAATGATAAATATTGTTGGACATTTCACACAGCGCTATCTAGCCATAAACTAAGCAGAACTCGTACTATGGGAACCAGATAACTGATATATATATTTTTAATGCATATTAATTCCGCGCGCATTGTGGTATTGCGGATCCTGTCGATTCGCTTTACCCCTAACACGCTGCGTTCCATCATGTTTGACAAACCTTAAGTTTGGACTTTTGAGATTCTGTCAATAACCAAGTTTGGGCACCATAGGTAAGGACGGGCAGAATACACTGTCGATGAGTTTATAGGAAGGTCTCCCTTCATTAGCGTCTTCAGCATATTCATTAGCGATTCATATCGTCCTCATCAGAAGCTCCTGCATGCGTTTTCGACGCGGCGGTCGACCTCTTTATCTTGCCTGAGTGTCTTTGACCGATCCATCATTAGTCCAACCTCAAGGCTTGCAGTGTTCAGGTCTTGGAGCATATTTTGGAGACAAATAGGCAACAGTCGTCACCCAATGGGTGCCTGCAGATGGGTATCGAAGCCGGGGCAGGCCGAGGAAGCGTTGGCGTGACGACCTCGAGTCATTCCAAGATGGCTGGTGGGGCGTGGCGAGTGATCGTGAGATGTGGAGGAACATGGGGGAGACCTTTTCCCAGCAGTGGGAAAGTATAGGTTAAAAAAATACTTATCTTATATTGTATATAAAAACATCCAGACCCGGAACAAACATGTGTAGATCATTCAAAACATTTGTACCGCGGCGGGAATCGAACTCACTACCTCCTGCAGCTATTCGCCCACTGCGCCAAATAGGTCGTCTCTAAGATATACGTGAGGTAAACTAATCTGAACTACAGCGGAGGACCAGTGCTGCGGCATATTGACATCAGTTTCATTTATTCACAAACAATACATGCCGTAGCATCATGCTGAGCTGAGTACCAATTCATCCCTATAAAAGTTGGTTAGTGCTTAAGTGAGATAATGTTGTTGCAATTTTTAGGGTTCCACCCCTAAAAGGTAAAAAAGGAACCCTTATAAGATCACTCTCTTGTCCGTCTGTCTGTCCATGTTTCACCACCGATTTTCTCAGGAGCGGGTGTACCTAGCAAGTTTAAATGTATACCCAGATACTGAGGTCTATAGTCCCTGTTAGGTGTATAAAAATCAAGGTCCTGAGTCAACACGATAAAAAGATATGGGCAAATTTATATTTTCGCAAAAACTTGTAAGTACCAAAAACCTTAATTTTCAACTTACTTATTTTTCGGAATTTTCCCTTTACTTGTGCTATAAGACCTTGCTTTTAACCAAAATTGACAATTCTAGGTCAACCGGAAGTAACCTATAGGTTTTGGGTCGAAAACCTATATGGTACTTCCCGTTGACCGGATCTTTGACCGTGAACCCGCATTCGAAATATGCATAATCGTAACGTTTTTGTTTTACTTTGGTATTATTTCAAAATTAGCGCGATTGCCCCCAAGGTCATGAAGATCTTGCGCATATTCACCAAAATGAATCTTGTTAACAACTGAAAATCCTGCTACTCGGCGTCTGTGCTCTAGATTTTGTAATTGGCTTCCACTGATCGCCAATGAGTCTAGCGGCACGTCGCTCAATCGAATCAAGGGTTTCAAGCTGACACTTGGCCGAGCCATCCCAGAGAAGGCAGCAGTACTCCATACATGAGCTGACGTGTGCTTTGTATAGTAATTTTATTTATTTATAGTGCTATCTGAACACGAATCATCTCACTAATTTCGACCCTGACGCCACAAAGCCCGGTAGCACAATTGGAAAGTGCATCCTCGTATCAAGAGGTTCAAGTACCGTCTAGGCTTGAAAATTTTTGAGATGGTATTAAAATCTTGTGCTTTGTAAGTGTGTTTTCATTATTTTACTATGTGTTTTGAATAAAATGTTTTCTTTTTTTCTTTCTTCCAAAATAAGATTTTGATGTCTCTTCCAAATCCATACAAATATTACAAATGCGAAAGTAACTCTTCACACAACAACTGTCTGTTTGTAAGTTTGTTTGTTACCTATTCACGACTAAACGGCTAAACGGATCGTAATGAAATTTAGCAAGGAGATAGATTATATCCTCGAGAAGGACATATGCTATCTTATGTCTCAATAAATAATTTTTAAGGGGGTGATATAGCAGTTGAAAGTTTGTATGGGCAATGTTTGTATCCATAATTACTTAAGTTAGGGATCTAAAAATTCATATTTAGGCTTTTAGTAAGAAATAGGTGTTTCAACTTTTTTGCGAAATCATCCCTAAAGGGGTGGGGGGAGGGATAAAGTAAGGGGTTAACATTATGAGGTCCTTTAGATGCACTCCCTATATACTATGTACCGTTGGTATATAAATAGCTTGTGTCCGGGATATGGACATAGGCTACTTTTAACTCAACTGCGCAGAAGGATGGTAATGTTTTAAGTGGCAAACAACGCGTGCGAAGCCGCGGGCGGGACAGCTAGTTGTGTAATATACCTTCAATCAACTCCGATACGGAACATTGGGTTAACTTGCAGATTACGAAGCACCTTGATTAGATATAAATTCAGCAATGACATACAGACGCGTACAACAATGTTCAAGTGTTTATACGTAAAATGCTATCCGCGACTGTACCTTCACCCATACATATGAATTTTATGAAAATGGACGAATAAAACTGTGGAGTTGTCGTATTTTCTAAGAAAATCCTCTTCATAGTAAACTGAAAACATAAAACCCTAAAAAAATTAAGACGGCGGCATAAGAATTAAAAAAAAACTTATAACAAAAACGAAATAGAACTTTAAATAGGTTATCTACATTGTTTTCAATTGTGTTTCATTTTATCAAAATATTTTAAATTTAAGTGAAACTTTTATAAATGTTTTAGTGAAAACAAAATATAACAATCAAAAAAACAAAATTGCTTAGCGAAAACGCGTTATCACACTATTAATATAAATGTGAAAGTTTGGATGTTTGTTTATTTATTTGTTTGTTTGATACTCAATCACGTCGTAACGGCTGAACCGATTTCGATGAAATATATGATGGTAAGTATATAAGTAGATTCTACCGTGAATTACCACATAGGCTACCATTTATCCCATAAATCAGTTCCCATGGGATAAAAATGGGGTGACAAATCAAGTTGCAACAGCGACTTTAGCTTAATTTCCAGGTTAAGAACACACGGCTACACATCAAGCTATACATTTCCAGTATATGCTGACCTCGCATTGTGTAGGCTTTTCGTAGATTGAGAGGTCAGCTTATAGTTTCCACCATTTTTTTTACGACCTGGTGGTGGAACAAGCGTACCCGATGTTAAGTGATAACCATCACCTCTACCAAAGTATTGCCTTAGAAAGACCACCTTAGAATCGTGCCCTACGTCCATCAACGTGAGGCATACAGGTGAAAAGCCTCATGTCCCTGTTATTTCACCTGTAACCATACACTTCAAACCAAAACACAGCAATGCTGCTTGGTAGCAGAAATACGTATAGTGGTTAGTTCTTCCCTGGGTAGCCCTTACACAAGGGTTTTCTAAGTAATATCTTAATTCTCTAAGTTCTCTTAATTTCACCATAATTTTAGGTAATTAATAAACCAAAATTTATGTAAAAGTTCGACTCCGTGCCTGCGCGTGCGCGCTGGTGGGCCCGCGGCGACGGCCATCGATTTATGCCGATACTCGATAATTAAAAACAATCCGCCATATTGTTTTTTGTTATTTTATTATTGTTTTTTGTTGTGTTTTGTGCATCCCTCATTTGATTGTGTTACTTTTTGACTCTTTTTTCGCTTGTTCCTTAAAGGGCTGTGTTCTGTTTTTGCATTAACGTGGCTATCTGTTCCGTCTCGGTCTCGTAGGACGTTTTAATTTATATATTTATCGGTCCCGGCGGCGGTGGTTACCTCAGATAGCTTGCTCCTTTGTTGCTTAGTGCAATCCCATTTGGATTGAATCAGTTAATTGCTTTCTTGTTGGCAACGCATACGATTCGCCTAATTAGGGATATTGTGGAACTATCTGTGATTGGTACGAGATGAGCTAATTAAAAGTAGATACACTAACGGCCGGTTTTTGGAAGTATGATTAACTTGCAAATCAGTTGACGATTGGTCAAACCTCTTGTCAAGTGCAAATTGGGTTGCTGGAACATATTTTACCTTATTTGATTTTAATCAGAGATTAGTTAATCAGGTTGTCAAATCAGTCAACAAAATCTCTTGTCAAATGTGAAAACGGCAGGAACGCTGATTAGCCGTTTTTCGTTCATTAATCGGTTGTCAAATCGATATTTATTTAATCAGTGCTTGAGTTCTAATTAGCAGAAATAATTTTGCTAATTCGAGTGAATTTAGTGGATGTAAGTGCCTATTTCACGACCTCCGAGTCACTTTAATTGATGGATAAAAATCATTCTCTCTATCTGTTTTCATCCCAAAACAAAAGACGTATATATCTATTGTTTATCTGTTGATTAGCGTTACTCATAAGTAGTGAATAAGTACTTATTCCTGTGGAAATCTAAGTCTGATTTGGCAAGTGTCAAAATGCTGCCAACGAACAACAGAACCAAATGATACAACATTGGAATATCGTCATGTTGAAATATTGATTCAGGATTAACTAGTGTTTCTGAGTTTAATTTTCTATAATAATATTATAAAGAGTAACGATGTGTTTGTTTGTTTGTATTGAATAGGCTCCAAAACTACTAGACCGATTTAAAAAATTCTTTCACTGTTGGGAACCTACACTATCCCCTGGTGACATAGGCTACTTTTTACCCAACTACGCAGAAGGAGGGTAATGTTTTTATTGTAAAACTACGCGTGCAAAGCTGCGGATTGGTCAGCTAGTATAAAATAAAGTGTAACTTAGTGCTTATTATACTCATTTTTTATAGTTCACTGCAAAGATACTCTGAAAAGCTCACGTCAAGAAGAAAGATGAGAAATTAGATTTGCGCTACAAAGGAATGTACTGATTACTTGGAAGGCAGTCTTCTTTGTCAGTACACAATATGGACTTATGGTATACAGCTCTGGGGATGTACAAAAAAAAAGCAACATTCAAATCATCCAACGATTCCAAAATAATGTACCCAGGAACATCGTAGATGCACCCTGGTATATTAGAAATGACGACCTTCACCGGGACCTCAACATAGAGTTCGTCGATAGAGTAATACAAACATATGCAGAAGCTCACGAACAAAGACTTGATCATGTGAACGTGGAGGCAGTCCAGCTCCTCGACAACACAGATATAGTGAGAAGACTGAAATGGACAAAACCTTTTGAGTTAGTATGGTGCGCAATAGTGTAATATAGTGTCAGTGTTAGTGCTAATCTTGTAGAACACAAGAACAAATCGTCTTGCTCTTGTATAGACACTGTAAGAAAAGTGCCAATGGAGACATTCTAAATCATAATCTTTACATAGTACAAAATGAAGTCGCTTCCGTTGTCTGTTCGCTTAGATGTTTGAAACTACTCAACGGATTTTAATGCAGTTTTCAGCAATAGATAGAGTGATTCAAGAAAAAGGTTTATATGTAAAACTAGCTTCCACCAGCGGGTTTGCACGCATTGTTTGTCAACAAAAAGTAGCCTATGTGTTAATCTAGGTTATAATCTACGTACATACCGATTTGAAAGTAACTCTGTCTCTCTGTCTGTTTGTTACCTTTTCACGACTTAACGGCTCGACCGATTTCGATGGAATTTGGTACCTATGTACTTAGATAGAATATAAATGGACTAAAAAAAATACATTTATTTCAAGCAATTATGTAGCTCATATAGGAAAGCGCACAACACAATAAGTAAACTAATGTTTATACAGGGTTTTTGAGAGCATGCCTGTGACAGCAATGTCTGGTGTACGGGCAGTCTACTATGCCGGCTATCATTGCCAAGACGGTGTTGGCGCTGGCCCGCAGCCTGTGCACCAGGGACGCGGCTCGCTTGCGCATGACGGTATGGAAGCAGTCGACCTGCGCCGCTGCGAACATCCCTGATGCACTGCAATAGCGGGGCAGCCCCAGCATCGCCCTGAGTAGGATAAAAAATAAAGGCATAGGATAGACTTTACGCGACTGCACAGAAGGAGGGTAATATTTTATTGGCAAACCACGCGTACGAAGCCGCGGGCGGGTCAGCTAGTTATTTTATAAAACTAAGTAAGCACAAATTGCTCATTAGCCTACTTGGCTAGATTGTAAAAACTAGAGTACACTTAGGATGTAGGTACCAAATATAAAAAAAAAATATAGGTAGTGTTTCGATTACTTTGGATGCCATAATATCTAGTGGTTCGCCCCAAAACTGAGATTTCGCGAGTCTCCGATTAAAACAAAAAAATATTATTTGTAATCTTTGACTATCAAAATAGTGCTACGAATAAAAAAAAACTAGTTGATCTGCAGTTTCATTCAAATTACAGGTAACGGGAGTTCATGTTATCTTGTTACCCAATTTTAGAGTACTAATTGCAGTTATTCTGGATTTCAGACTTTTGCCTATGCTACACGCATACCAAATTACAAATTTGACACATAGGTAGTTAGTGATGGCACAATTTGGGTGTGACTAAATGAGCTAAAAATGTGGGAGGGTTGTATAATATTGGGGTTCAATAAAAAACCCAAAACTTGGGATTTTTCGGTCAAGTGGCACGTCTAATAAAGGTATTTGTGAGTAGGTGCATTTCGAACGCGTGTTTTTTTTATATAAACTGAATTTTGACAAAATTCACAAGGCTGAATTTTGCCCGTGCTGAAATGTGTGGTATACCTACCTAGTATGCGTGTAGCTTTAGTGACACAAATATAGAAAAAAGTCTGAAATCCAGAATAACTGCAATTTCTAACCCCAAAAAAAGATAAACCAATTAACATGAATTCCCGTTACCTGTCATGCGAATGAAACTGTAGATCAAATAAGTTGGTTAATCATGTCGTAGCACTATTTTGATAGTCAAACATTACAAATAATATTTTTTTGTTTTTATGGGAGACTCGCAGGTCATCGAGAATCGGGTAAACCTATGTTTTAAGACATTATTGCTCCACTATAAAAACAATCTGGTTACATATGTGTAACGTGCTCAGTCTTTATTTTCTAACACAATAATTTCACATTAGATTCTTTTTATTATAAGTGCAGTGTACAACTGACTAATACTATTTTGATTGTAACTTTAAAATAGGCTAACTATTATAGGCTGTTTTTCTTTTGTTTTTGTTCCCGACATCTTTTCTTTACAATGTTCAAACGTAGAAACCTGTTATTAGCCTTACGTTTAGTTCTAAGCTATCTAACCAAACAATTTGTATCGCCGTTGGTTTCTCTAAACAAATAAATAAATAGATATACGTACTAAGTAGATTTTATTGTAATAGATACTTTTTAAAATTATACTAATCATAAAAATGCGATAGTAAGTTTGTTTGATTGTTTGTAAACATGTAAACGCAGGTGCATAAATGTTGAAATGTTCATTGATTCGTTAAGAAACTATTAAAAGTATGTCAAAGCACTCGCTAAAGGCTAAAGCCGTATTTTATTTGACACACCTTTGATCTAAAATTGGCAATAATCGTTGACAGCAGCTATTGAGGTCGCGAACTAATGACCTCATTTAAACACCAGATAACGAACTCCCATTGTGAGTTTACTCTATTCCTATACAAAAATCAATATTGACCCCAAACAATAAGAAATTTTGCACTTTTTTAAATTTTTACTCACAAAAAACGCATAAAACGGTCCAGGTGCAAGAAAGGGTTGGGTGTTGCTATCTCGCTCGAACTATACCAAAACTATTCGGCGTCTCTTTCTCGTAACCCTTTGATAAAGGGGTATTTTTTTTGGTTAAATCTGTATTTTCTCTTTTTGTGATATAATGAGATATTGTATTTCGAGGCCTTTTGTCGGAATTTAAAGTTTAGAATTTGGAATCGCTATAAATGTGAGTAGAATGATGTATGTGCTGTTTGTTGATGGAGATGATTGAAAACTTTTAAAAATCACATAACAAGAACACAATTTAGTTTTGTGAAAGTTAAGAATCATATCAAATTGTTTTAATTCAATACAATCTCAAGGATCACTTTGAAACGTCAATTTTAGTGCCTCTTCCTTCGCTACCAAGCCAGGACAGAAAGGCAAGAAACAAGGCTGGAAACAAATTCCTTCTAAATTGCAACATTTTTTTAATCAGTTGGAGCAATTTAAATCCGATGCTTCTCTATCATCTAAATAATCCGATTTGATAAAGTAGGCTATTTATAAAGTTTTTATTTACACAGAAATCACTCATCCTTGACTTAATATTGTAAAACATTTTCTGAGACTAAATTCGTAAAGAAGATGTCGTAGAAGAAGGTATTTAGTCTTCTAGTTGAGTATATATCTGCCCAACTTGACCTCGGTTGGCAAGTGGACGTGCTCTACTTTGACTTCCAGAAAGCGTTTGATAGGGTGAATAATGACATACTGCTGGAAAAACTAAGTGCTATAGGCTTTGCGCCTGATCTTCTACAGCTTCTGGCTGACTATTTGCGTGATCGCCAACAGTATGTCAGACTTGGAATATACGAGTTTTCGCCATATCAGACGCGCTCCGGAGTCAGTCAAGGCTCAGTATTAGGACCATTGTTGTTTATAATAATGTTAAATGACTTGCCAACTGTTCTTCGACACGCGGAGTGTCTTTTGTACGCAGACGACCTAAAACTATACTCAGCCGTTCGATCCCTGTCCGATTGTTTGGCGCTTTAGCAGGACATTGAGGCAGTGTATCATTGGAGTATGCTAAACAAGATGGAATGTAATACTTCCAAATGCCCAGCCATGACCTTTGAGTGAATGTGGCATCCAATACCCTTCGACTACAATATCAATGGTAGCGCAATTGCTCGATTGACAGTAGTATGGGATTTGGGAATCTTATTCGACTAAAGGCTTACGTTCCATGACTACATTGGCGTCATCGTCAAGGAGTCATACAGTAGACTTGGTTTTGTTTTAAGAAATGCTCGTGACTTCCAGAGCGAACACGTAATACGACTTCTCTTCAGCACCTTGGTGCGAAGCTCCTGCTCTTGTGTATGGAATCCACACGAGGTTACGTACGCTCTCCGTTTGGAAAAAGTACAAAAGGCATTTCTTAGGTACCTTTATAAGCGAATTGTAGGGTATTACCCTTTCATGTACCCAAGTCAATTCCTCTTAGGATACTTAGGTTATAATTCCCTCAAAACTAGGAGAGCGTGTGAGCAGATAACCACTGTCTGCAAAATATTTCGCAACAAAATTGATGCACCTGATCTGCTTAACGAGCTACTTCGCTTTTATGTCCCAAATCAATATATCCGGTGCAGAAGATACAGGCTTCTTGCCGTACCCTCGAGCCGTACTGTATCCCGTGCTAACTCCCCGCTGCCTCGCACACTCACCGCCCTCAACAAAATCCTAGACGCCAACCCTGAATGCGATGTGTTTGCTGACGAATGGAAGGAATTGATGCTGGTATGTCTGAGGTATTGTGAGATTGATGTATGAAAGGTCTTTAATTTAACAATTCAATTTATGATTTATATGTGTGATTTAATGTATTTATTTATATTAATGTGTATTATTTTTAATTTAATTTTATTGTTAATTTGTATACTGTGTAGATTCTTATTTTAATTTGACAATGGTTTATGTAATTAATGTTTTAATTATTTAAAATTAATTAGTGTATTTGGTTAATTCGTTCTAATTAAATAAATAAATTAGTATATTGGTAGAATGTGTCCGCTTCCAGCGAGAAAGATAGTCACAGGTGGCGACTTACAACTTGACCAGATTCGACGTGGGTATTTTCAATGAAATCTTAGCTGACCGTACATCAGATGCAGCTACGGCATTATTTAGTGCTGTAAGTCGCCGCAAGTGACATATATATAGATATGTATTATAATTTACTCGTGTCTAAATATGTTATTTTTTTTTAGGTTATCCCGTCAAGGATCACACCCATACATTGTTGTATGGTTGTGATTCCGGACAGATTTAAACAAGTTGTTGTTCCTAATATTTGTTTATTTTGTTAAACTTTATTTGTTTGCTTAGTACCTTTGATTTAATTATTTGTACGTTAATAATAAATTGGAATAAAAAAAAGTCTTAGTATTACGTTTTCACGACTGGACCGATTTCGATGAAGTTTAGTATACCGGGATTGGGCCTAGGTTTTAATTGACTGCGCAGAAGAAGGGTATAATTAGATTCATAGATAGGTATAACATTTAATTGTAATATAGAACACACATATACATATAAATAATTAAGACTCATTAACAAACAATTATGAAATATACAAAAAAAAACTCAAAATAGACAAAATATATAAATCACGATGTTATGTTTAAGGTAGGTGCTCGTACACCGCCGTCTTTTGATTTTTGTTTCTCCTGTCTCTCCAAAAATTGTTTGGGAGAGATCGCTTTTAGCGATAAGACCACCAATTGTATCGTTATTTATTGTTTATTTACTTTGTTACTGTATTTTTGTTTGGCGTGCAATAAAGAGTATTTCATTCATTCATTCAAGAAAACATAACTAATAGCAGCATTTTACCTGAAATAAAACGCATATTAAAATACTTACCTCACTGGAAGCTTTATATAATGAGAGAGCATATCCGTTTCCGTCGTGTTTCTACCATTTTTCGTACTTTTTTACCTAGTGTTTCCGGTCCTGTGGCGACACCTGGCGGCCGTGCGCCATTTTGGTTTCGTTAAATGTACCGCACCATTTGGAATTCATTGGCTCATTTTCACCAGGCAGAATTAAAAGTGAAAGCTTCCAGTGAGGTAAGTATTTTAATATGCGTTTTATTTCAGGTAAACCGCTGCTATTAAAAGTACTTGACCGTCACTGGAAGCTTTATATAATGAGACCTGTTTGTTATCGCCTGGTGACGCCACTTATAATTATCACTTAGTGTAATACATATGAAACTATTATATCGCCAATGTGACACGAAATTTAAAAATAAACAACAGTAAGTTCTAATTTAAACATGCATTTTGTTAACTTAAGATGCAAGTTATAATTTTTTACATTCATTTAATTAATTACAAATTATTTTATTGATTGAAACATTTGTGTAACATTTTCAGGTTGTTTGCTGGTAATAACTTCTCGTCTGTAAAACTGTTGGAATGTATTAGCTGATCGCCAGTTTCCTCTGGCCAAAATTTCATCAAGTGGGTGATTTTCCAACCAACTTTTAGAAGACCGCAAATCGAATGCTTCCTAGGGGAGCTGTAATGCTGGCTTCTCTAAACAAAGTTTTAACCGAGCCTGCTATTACAGTGCGTGAGGTGGGCTTAACTAAACCTCTTACTGTAATAAATAGATTAAAAGATTGAGCTGCGTTGCGTCTTTCATTTATTAAAGTTATGATTTCCTTTATCCAAACACAGGGTTTAATCTCAAATTATTTGCATTTAAAAGTAGTTTTCAGCCAGATTGTCTATAGTTACTGTCAGTTTTCGAACCAAATCGAGGCGAAAATATAATATTATCATCAGATCTGATGCAGTGATCAGGATCACGCAAGGTCAAATCATGAATGCGTCTTCCTGAGCAAAAGAGTAATAGTATAGCAGTATGACGGGATACTTGAAAAATATTTTTCATATCTATTGTATAACTATATAAATAAGAAGTAAGCTTACTAATATCCCAGACCGGTGGTTTAGAAGACTTTGGATTTCTTAGAGCAATGGACTTTAAAATATGTCTTATAGAACGTGAGAACTTAAGCGACTCGATATCTCAGCGTTACTCAAGGTAGAAACAACAGACTTGTGTAAAAGTATTGTATTATATGACAAGTTATCAATTAAATGTAAATCGGACAGAAATTGTGCTAATTGCGAACCTGTAGGATTTATTGTGTCCACGTTCTTAGGAATAGACCAAGACATCCAACGTTTCCCATCCCAGAGGTCTTCCGAGTTGAAAAGTCAACTCGGAAGACCTTAAAAATTCTTGCTTTCTTAAAATTCTTAAAACGTTTGCTTAAAATTTCTTGTCAAAGGCCAAGAATTTTTAAGCAACGTCAATTGATCAGTGTTCCAAGTTTTTATCGCCTTGGACCACCCCCACATTTCCACACCTCTAAAATGATGTTTTCAACTTGCGGAGATGGGAGGCCCGTGAACATGTCAACTAGATGTTTTTTCCCGATTTATCAGGGTAAACGGTACAACCAGCACTCGGGCTTCGAGGTCTGCGCGCCAAAATACCTTCTCCTATCGAGTTACTATGAATAGGTCAACCCCCGTCGATTAATTTAGATGAGTCAACACTTTTGGGACTAGGAACGTTGGTGGAAACACCCACGAAATTGGATAATTGCATGGGATACTGAACACGTCGTGAAACAGGGCTTAACGGTCTCTCAAATCTCGAGACACGTATTTGTGAACTACGTCTCTGAGGCAAACAAATCTATCATCGGGGTTCCCCACTTATACAATATATCCATACAGGCCGACAGTAGGTGCCAATCCGGATTTAGGCGACGTCGCGACAAGTGATCGGCGTGATTGTTGTACTTGCCTGGGATATAGTGTCTACTGCAGTGAATTTGATGGTGATCTAACAATTTTAGATTTTGATAATTTATGTCTAGCAATCGTAATTATTACGTTCCTCCTTTTCGAAGGCGAGTAACTGCAGTCCTGTTGTCGCATTGAATAAGGATAGAGCTGTGGCTCAGTACGTGAGCTTGGCTATGAAGTGCATGAAGAATAGCTAGCATCACTTTCTGATTGCAATGTAGTGCTTGCTCTTCTTGCAACCAAGTGCCGGTAAGGGCCAGATCAATTATTTGTGCCCCCAAGCTTGGTCTGATGCATCTGACGTCATTGGCACGAAAATTTGTTGGCAGAGGATAATGAAGCGACGTTGCCAACCGGAAATTCCCGTAATTCAGTTCTTCGCAAACGTACAGAGGTGAATAGGCCTTTGACGATAGGTCTGGTATAGAATTCATGAACATGAACAATTGACAATTGTTGAGCCGTCCTCGAGGTACAACAAAACCGGCAAAAATTTAGAAGTTCTACTATTCTGTGTAAATCTTTTAACGTTACTTTTTTCACCTCGAGAACCTGAATTACTTTTTTGATTATCTCGACTTTTCTTCGGGTAAAGTTTCTAGGTTGTTCCGGGATTTACACGGTAGGTACTCCTAGATAAGTTATGCTCTTTTGTGGCTTGAGAACAGACTTCTCAAAATTTATATGCCACCCGAGATTTTGCAATGACGTACTGCTAGCTTGACATGCCTGTGAAGAAGGTGCATATTTTGATGCACTATTAAGTAATCGTCGAGATATACAAGGATTCTCACATTCCACCTTTCTCGTAACATTAGAGCCGCCAATTCGTGAGTATTTTTTGACTTGTGCTCAATCTGAAGGAAAAGCAAGTCATCTCTAGCAGCTTTTGGTTGTATACAAGGCGTAGGAAGCGCCTGTGTGAGTTTGCAATTCTTAAATGAAAGTAAGCCTGAGAGAGATCTAACTTGCAGAGCCAGTCCTGCGGTTGCAGAAAATCTGAAATGCGATACATGTTTAGGAGGTGGAAGGCTTCGGTCATTATGTACTCGTTTAGCGCTTTTTAGGATGAATATAGGACAGGATTTTATTTTATTTTATTTTATTTATTTATAGGACAGGCTGATCCGTTGGTTTTTGGCACAAGAAACAGGAAAGATAAGAAACCTGGTGTGGGTTGAGCTACCTTTAGAATGCCTTGGTTTTTCATTTTTTGTACAATGACAGACATTTCGTCCAAAACAGGCATGTGAAAAAGACCTCTGATTATATTTGGGTAAACAAGTGGAGGTTTCTGAAAGAATGGTATACGGTACCCCTGAATTAACTTTAACATCATTTCTGGTGCCCCTATTTCTTTCCATTGCGAGTGGAAATGCGCTAACTGACCTGCTCGAAATGGTTTCGAGACATTGCTTGTAACGTTTTCGGTTCCCTTTGTAACCTCTCGGAATATTTGAGCATCCCCGGTTTCTGCCACAATCGGGCCGCGAGCCTCGGTTGTGAAATGAACCTCTCTTATATGAGTTTTGGTGTTCATACTGAACATTCGAGGGTTGACCTCGGTAATTATATTTCGCAAAATGGTAGCCACCCCGCGAGGGTGGATTGTTACCTACAAGGATGCATATGCATTGGGAAACCTTGTTCGTGGAGAGTGCATTGAGCTCCACGCGATGGAACTGCTGGCTTTCGTACGCCTTGCCCCCGCGAGGGGCGGCTTTGAGACTGATTAGATCTAGTTTGCGAGAACCCTTATGAATTTACGGGTCAAAATGCTTTACGGACGTACGGACGTACGGGGGAATTTACGGGTCAAAATGCTTTACGGACGTAAAGCATTTTGACCCGTAAATTCATAAGGGTTCTCGCAAACTAGATCTAATCAGTCTCAAAGCCGCCCCTCCGGCTTTTTCTAATGTCGCAGTTGAACGGTTCAGACTCGAATATGTAAGTAGAAGACGGAGGTATCCTATTCAATATTTTAACAAATTCTATGATTTTACCCTTGTTATAGTTTCCCGACGGATTTCGATACTTTTGGCACGACGGCCACAAACTAATTGCAAGAGGTGTGAAGAAACCTTACATAAATCCCCTTTTTTGGAAAAGTTTATAAACCTTTCCGCTCAGATTGTCAAAATTAATCTGTACTTTTAGTCCATAAAAGAAGATTGCAAATACCTTCCTGCAATGTTTCTTTTTGATTTAGTATGCAGTAGGTTATAGCTGCATCATATGCCAGATGACGAAGGGTGTCATATATTTTTCCCTCTTCGTTTGTTTCCAGGTCTATGAATCCTGCAGTATAGTTATATGTTTTTTGCGTATCAGCGTATCTCACTTCCGACCAAGAAGTGCTACCTAAGCCTCAAGTAACATCTGCAGAAACCTATCAGGGGTTTTCGGAACAGATGGTTCCTTTAATTTTGTCTCGATATCAAACGCTAACATTTCGATTATCATCACCAACACACTGTTGGTCAGTGACGTTATGATCTCCACGACTTTAGAACAGAGTGATGCAGCATCGTGATAATCTGCATTATTTACATTTATGAAATTAGTAACAATGTTTTGGAGCTCACCCATATCCTAGACCAGTTTATCCACCTTGCGGTCTGAACGCTGAATGCGCTTTGTCTTCTTGCGGCGGTGTGATGAACTGCTGCTCGTCGAGTTGCTGCTACTGGAGCTGCTCGAGCACGTTTGCGAGCACCTCTACTTGGGCCGGCCATAACCTGTGGCTCGGTAGCCGTGAAAGGCTCATTATTATCCATATGCAAAGAAATAAGTTTAAATATTTCGCTATAAAACAATACACAGACAAATTAATTATACTATCATATTCCGGGTAGATTGTATATCGGGTTTTCCGTTCGGATCTTGTACATTGGTACAACAATGTACAAGATCCGAACGGAAAACCCGTTAAAATAATGATCCAGTACCTATTAAGCGTAGATAGGCTGCAATTTAATTGTCAATTCAAAACTCGACCGAGTTGAACAATAGCTCCTACCACAAAATAGCTAAATATTAAATAAAAGACATTACTTACGTAATTTATTCACTTTCACTATAATATAAACTATTTTTCAAAAGAATTTGCAACGGACACAGAGACAGAGCTGCTGTGCAGGTGTTGCTTCGACGGAATACGAAACGCCAATGAATTCCAAATGGTGTGGTACATTTAACGAAACCAAAATGGCGCACGGCCGCCAGGTGTCGCCACAGGACCGGAAACACTAGGTAAAAAAGTACGAAAAATGGTAGAAACACGACGGAAACGGATATGCTCTCTCATTATATAAAGCTTCCAGTGTCGGTCAAGTACTTTTAATAAAAAATACAATAAAATGTTTAATTAAGCAGCTAATTATATTATAGGTATTCTGACTTTGAGGCAAAGGCGGATCCAGCTTTGGTGCCAGGGTGGGTGGGGGGGGGGGGGGGGGGGGGGGGGGGGGTGACATAATCGTGGTCAAGTCACAAGAAATTATAATTGAATTTTTATAATCATGGATACAAGTACAAAGTAGGTATTTTATTAATGTACCTACATACTGTACTTAAAAATACCTACCTATATATTTAAATATCAAAATCAATTTTTCAAATTAAAATATTATTTTAAATTTATTAAATATTACATAAAATCTATATTGTGACAAAAATATACATAAAAACATTATGTTTAACAATTTTAATTAGTGTTCCACTAAGGTCCTGGACCCTCCCCCTGGATCCGCCCTTGCTTTGAGGGCGACTCGAAACGATATAGTATTTAGTGCCTTACGATTACTAGAGTTGTCAAATCATACAAATTTAAACATTTAAACATTTTTAATCGCTAATTACGTTATGGAGTCGATAAACAAGCCGGTCTATAAAAGCGTATAGTTCGTCGAGTAAAGAAAAATGACAACTATCTATTTACATCGTGTAAGATGATGACCTTAACGGTTTTTAGGGTTCCATACCCAAAGGGTAAAACGGAATCCCAAAACTAAGACTCCGCTGTCTGTCCGTCTGTCACCTGGCTGTATCTCATGAACCGTGATGGTTAGACAGTTGAAATTTTCACAGATAATGTATTTCTGTTGCAGCTTTAACAACAAATACTAAAAACAGAATAAAATAAATATTTAAGGGGGGCTCCCACACAACAAACGAGATTTTTTTGCTCAATATTGATAACGGCTACAGGTAGACGCTTGAAATATTCACAGAATATTTAGTTAGGTATATGTGTAGAAAAATAAATAATTAAATGCACACCCATTATCTGTCCTTGTGTTGAAGTTGTAGCTGCTTGTTAATTCATCATAACCACTTTTAGAGTTGCTTATTTAAATTAAATTTGTGTTATTATTGGTAATTTAGGTTTATAGTATGTAGATATGTTTTTAAATTTATATAGATGCACCGCCGTCATGTGTTACATTTGATCCTGTCCATACAAAGGTTGTCTGGAAGAGATCGATTTTAGCGATAAGACCGCCCATTGTACTAAATCTATTTGTAAGAATTATGTTCTGTATTTTACTTTGGTGTACAATAAAGAGTTATCTTATCTTATCTTAAATTAAAATAAAACAAATATTTAAGGGGGGCTCCCATACAACAAACGTGATTTTTTGCCGTTTTTATAGATAATGGTAATGGAATGGAACCCTTCGTGCACGAGTGCACGAAACCGGCACTAGGCCGGTTTTTTGGGTCTAGTCTTGCCATATTTAGTTCCACATCATTGTTACTTATCAGCCTACCTGTACAAGTACCTGATACTGTTTGAGGAAATCTAAGATAAAAAAAATAACAATTGATTTAAAAATTCAAATTAACAAGTCAAATCAAATTCCACCAAATAACGGAAGTGGTTACGGAACTTGACATTTCAAAGAGTATTCAATTGTCTTCTAAATTGCCACAGAGTAGAGAAAATTGTAGGTGGTATCTTACCCACATCTATTAGATTTGGTATTAAAATATATTGATGGACATTTCACTCAGAGCTATCTAGCCCCAAACTAAGCAGAGCTTGTACTATGGGATCCAGGATAGAATACTTATCTATGTACATTTTTTAAGTAAATGTATAGATTATAATATATACTATTAACTACGATAGCTAAAGGTTTTCCAATCCATACCTACTTAATTCTATGAAATTTAAAATATCTGACATATAATAATAATTATTATTATTTGCAGCCCAATTTTTATCTGTCACTTCTTTTCAGCGTCAAGATAGTCCAATCCGCTCTAAAATTAGTAAACTCGTCCCACCACATTTTCCTTGAACAGTGCCGCGACGTCTGCAGGCTGAGTAAGGGTAATAAATCATTGACAAAACCATTTTGTCCTCACAAAGGCTTTTCCACAATAAAATAAAATTAATAATGCGAATCTGCGCATAATCTTCGAACATTTAAAGCAACATAGCACATCCACCGAAAAAGTTGTAGGTTCTAAGTTCTATGTGAATAGTCAATAGTCATACTGTCTGAGTAATCGACGCCCACGCTCCACGCTCGAAAACCTAAATAACAAACGCGAGAAAAAATAATTATTAGAGTTGTAATTGTGTAATATTCCCGACATGAACATCTGTTATTGTCAACGCACCTGAGAACGAACCAGTGTGACTATCTCACTTACGCTTTAGGAAAATGTATGGGTAAGAGAGAAACAGCGATAGAGAATCGGTACGAGCAAGATGGGGAAGTGACAAAAAACTCGTGCTTCCTGTGTCTTTCGTATCATTTGAAAAAGGAATAATATTTGTGTAGTGTTATGTGGATCTGCAGATAAAACTATACATTACTAGTGGTTCGCCCCGAACAGATATCTCGCGAATCTCTCTATAAAAAAAATATTATTATTCAAAATCTTTGACCAATAATATTTTATTAGTCAAAGATTTTGAATAATATTTTCAGCTTCATTAAAAGTAACAAGAGTTCATGTTATTTGGTTACTCTTAGGGGTAGAAATTGCAGTTATTCTGGATTTCAGACCTTTCCCTATATTTGTGTCACTAAAGCTACACGACCACATTTTAGCACTGTGGAGGTGGAGTCACTGGTGTACCCTGTGAATTTCGTCAAATTTGATTTTATTATGGCTAATAACTCAAAAACTACAAATATTAAACAAAAAATATAAAACGAAATAGAAATATACTAATGAGGACCTTTCATTAGACGTCCTATTTGACCTAATAGTCTTATTATGATTTTTTTACCCCTCTTGAACCCCAATATCTCAACAACCTCCAAACATTTTCAGCTCATTTAGTTACACCAGGATTGTGCCAACACTGCCTACCTATTTAACATATTTTACGATGATCGGATCAACGCTTCGTAAGCTATCTTCGGACAAACAAACACACATAAATACATACATACATGAATACATAAATACAACGCCGATTTACTCCAGTTGATTTGGATATCTCGCTTCGCTCGATAATACCCATTTGACTGTCAAAATAGTAGTGCCACGAAATACTTAACCAAATTACTTGACCTACAGTTTCATTCAAATTACAGGTAACGGGAGTTCATGATTTTGGTTATTCTTTTTGGGGTAGAAATTACAGTTATTCTATTTTATTAGACGTGTAATTTAACCGGATAGTCCCACCAAACTCGTGTCATCACTACCTATATACAAAATTTCACAATGATCGGATAAACGCTCCGAAAGTTATCCTCGGACAAACAAGCATACATACATACATATATACATACAACGCCGATTTGCCCAAGTTGATTTAGAGATCTCGCTTCGCTCGAACAATAATATTTTAATTAATCAGTACCTAGCCATTATCTTTACTCATAATGTTAGAAATTACCAGGGTTTTTGAAATACTTTCACATTCTTAAATGTAAATATATATGATTTACTTACCCTTAAAAACTTTAATGGGATTGATGAGCTCACTAAAATTATGATTTGAAGAATTATATAAAATCTAATATAAAATAAAAATACTTTGCTTACTGCTTTATCTAACGATTTTACATTTACTATAACCAGGTATGAAGTTTTGACGTATTCCATACAATGTGGCTTTTTAACAATTCAAAAATAGAATGTTTTAACTTAACCCTTCCATATTTGACAAAAAGAGATTTTTTAAATTTAGAACGAGACGTAGTCGGAATATTTTAGTTCTTTTTAAAAAGAGTTCTAATATGGAGCGTTCGAACTTTGAAATCTCGGTATTAGGACGTTCTTTGTTCAGTTCGCCATATTTGAGCGTTTTCATTTCAGAAGGTTTTATGTTTAGGAGCACATAATGTACCTACCTATGGCTAAAATAAATACTTATAAGTAGAAAATATTGTGTTATATATCTATTTCTGACTGAAGACAAATTAAAAAAATGATGCCATAAATGAGGTTAATAAATAAATAGGGCTATCTCATTTTATACTAAGTAGTGGTTCGCCCCGAACTGAGATCTCGTGAATCTCCCAAAAAACAAAATAAATATTAAATATTCTTATGGCGACTTGCACAACGATGCCTAAACGTATTTAGTGGCTAAATATGATTTAAGGAGTTGACAAATCATACAAATGCGTCAAATTTAAACATGTTTAGTCGCTAAATACGTTTGGTCATCTTTGTGTAGGCCGAAATTAGTGCCACGAAATGAATACCATCTTACTTGACCTACAGCTTTATTCAAATTAGAGGTAACGGGGGTTCATGTGAATTGGTTACTATGTTTAGGGGTATAAATTTCAGTTATTCTGCATTTCAGACTTTTCCCTATATTTGTGTCACTAAAGCTACACACATACTAAATTACTATACTGTGGGGTAACTGGTTACTATGTGAATTTTGTCAAAGTTTTCTGGCTGTTATCTAAAAACTACAACGATTAAACAAAAAATACGGACAGACCAACAGACAGCAGAGCCTTAGTAATAGGGTGCCGTTTTACCCTTTGGGTACGGAACTCTAAAAACGGGGTTGAAATTTACTAATGAAGACCCTTCATTTGACGTCCCATATGAACTAATAGACTCATATTTTTTTTCATCATCATCATCATCATCAGCCGGTAGACGTCCACTGCTGAACATAGGCCTCCCCCTTAGATCGCCACAACGAGCGGTTGGTAGCCGTTTGCGCCCAACGGCTCCCCGCGATTCTTACTAGATCGTCGGTCCACCTTGTGGGGGGCCGGCCTACGCTGCGTCTTCCAGTCCGTGGTCTCCACTCGAGAACCTTTCTTCCCCAACGGTTATCGATTCTACGAGCGCACAGTGAATCGTCTAGAACATGGTAGCTGGACAAAATTATTTTATGGGTTCACATGATCGCTACAGCCATAATAACATATACTGAATCATTTTTTTTGCGTTATGTGGTAAAATAAAAAAACTTAGTACGAAATAAAAATTTATTGAAAATAGAAGTCTAGAAGAATACATATTAACGAAATAATTTAAATTATATATCTACACAATTTAAAAAACTTAACTTAAATTACTTAACATAACATAACATATCATCACGCCTTATTCCCCGAAGGGGTGGCAGAGGTGTATTACTACACCCACTTTAAATTACTTAACTATAATAATATCTACTATTATAATAAATTACAAATAGAAATCGTCAGATGATTCATCATCGCTGTCACAGTTAGACGAATCAGGTACCACATAATCGTTCTCCTCACATAAAGTAACTTCACGTGGTACTTGATGTGTAGTAGGTATGGAAGGCGGAACTATCAAGCTTAGCACTTCTGCGGGCAATTTTTCAGGTCTTTTCTTAGGAATTTCCCTAAGCGAGTTGATTACAGGATCAGATGTTATCAGCAGCATATATAATAAATCTGTATTCGTGGCAATACGTGACTGTTTTCTGCTATGATGCTCTCGGAATCTACGACAGTCTTTGTTACGGGCTTCTTGAGCCTCCTCCGATAGCTGTCCGATTGGAACAATACAGCTTTGGATGACTTCTGTACTGTGTAATAAGATTTTATGCACAGTAACAGGCATATTATACCACGGATACAGACTAAGGTAAAGAGATCGAGTCTCAGAGCAAACTTTTTCAAATTCTATGCAATTAATATCATACCCAGAAGATAATGTTCGAAGTAATATACACATTTTTTTAATTAAATTAACATCCAATCCTGTAATCTCACCGCTTAGTTCCGGATTCATAAAAAACCTACGTGCAGTGTTACCATCATTTGTGTTACCATAACCCGGTTTTGGTTTGTCTACAATAATCTGAGTTTTAAAATCTAACTTAATTTTCTCTGAACGTAACTTTACACTAATTTTATCGTCAGCGCCCCTAGCTTGCCACTTTTTTATATCCAAACGATAACTAATATGTAGTAAACACTCAAAACAACGTATCCATGCATGTAAAGTAGACAAACCAAAACCGTAATGTTCTTTATTAACGACTACGTCTTTTAAATCACCATTCATCATTGTCGGGGTAGCACCACATATATAACATTTTTGAGGGGAGCGTGTGTCAGTCAAAGCGTTACATACTTTTCCGTCTGTCATAGTCAGTAAGAGGTCATGTTTTATAGTAATTTCATATTCTTCAACATTACAAATAGTTGGAAGAAGCTGAGATATTTCTTCCAAGACTTTGTTGGTTTCGGCTTTGGTGAATTCATTAGTTTCCTTTGAAAAAATAAATTTGATTGGTCGGCAATAGAGAGTTGACGAAGGCCGTGGATTTTGCCATATAATATGTTGGCCGTCACATAATTTCAAAGGAACTAATGAAAACATGAACAGGAATTCATCAGTAGCATTAGCATCTTCGAACCTTTGCTTATAGGTACTGTGGCCTGAACTGCCGTCACAGCCCCATTTGCTAATTAATGTAAGGGATGAATTAGAAGACACAACATTTCTTATAACATCACTTTGCGCTTCAATTAAACGATCAGCAGTTTTGTTTAAAATGCCTTGTAGATTAATTTCAGCGCGCGTTTCCGTCACAGAAATATACTCATCTAAAGGATAACACATTTTTTTAGACTTAACTACACTATGATAAGATGGAAATATCTGATGTCCCGCCTTCAATGACACCTTACGCGTCTGTTTGTAACTATGGCTGGTACACTTAGCATCAACATAATGAGCTAAAGCTTCATCACTGCTCAATTGACGACCACCACACGCAACATTGGTTGTTTTAGCTTTTGGAGAGTTGTCAGATATTTTATGAATTGAACTAGCTACATTTCTTCGACCAGATACTCGATTGGCTACTTCAGCGGCTATGGTTAACTCACTAGCACTTCGCGATTGCACTAAATCTTCAACCCTCCGTTTTTTGGTTTTGAATGACGATTCGTCAAATTCTTTTCTGGGTCTGCCTGTAGTCCGACTTGGTCCAGATGACGAAGACGCAGACGGGCGATGTACTTGAACTTCAAATTGTATTTCATTACCCTCTAACCAATCCTTATTGTTATTCAAAAACCTATTGAGGGTATTTTTCGATGCGGACCACTTTTCAGCAAATTTTGAAGAAATACTTGAAATTTTCGTACAAATATTCTTCTTTGAATCAAGAGTGACATCTGAACAGTTGATTTTGTTCAATACAAACTCTGTGAGCTTTGAATTACGGTCCTCTTTCTTGTGTTTACGCCATTCTTCAAAGAAATCGATTTTTGAAATCGAAATCACAACTTCTGAAAAAAATAATTAAAAAAAATGGGGTGAGTTGGGGTGGCAAAACTATATATCATTTTAAAGTTAAATATTGTGGCTATTACATACGTAAATAACGGCCTGGATATATTTGGATAAAAAAGTTACACTCGATGAAAGTTACTAAATAGAAAAATTTACACGATATAAATGTCCATTTCTATAAAGCCTATAAACATCAACGTCAACAAGTTAAATGATCCCAATTTATGAAGAAATTTAAAGTACATACCTTCAAGTAGAAAATCCATAACACTCACAATAATATAAATAGCACAAGTGGTCATAAGATGATGTCGTAAGCACTGCAAACTATCAACTGATTTATTTGCATAAATGCATTTTCCTTATTACCTCACTTTCCAGTACTATGGCGGTGTGCTACAAAGGGTAAGGCACGTGTTATACCTGGAATTCTGAGTTTTGAGGTGTGGTTAATGAGACAGGATTATGATTTAATCGATTCTAGGAATCGACTTTTGTCCAGCTGGCTAGTTCTAGGTAATTCACTGTGGAGCGATGTGGCCTGCCCATTCCCACTTCAACTTGCTAATTTTGAGAGCTATGTCGGCAACTTTAGTTCTTCTGCGGATTTCCTCATTGCGTATTTTGTCACGCAAAGAAACCCCGAGCATAGCCCTCTCCATAGCTCGTTGAGCGACCTTGAGCTTGGTCATGAGGCCATGAGTAAAGGACCACGTTTCAGTGCCATAGGTCATCACTGGCAACACACACTGGTTGAAGACTTTAGTCTTCAGGCTCTGGGATATTTTTTTTACCACACCAAAATTGAGGTATCACTACCTACCTATGTATAAAATTTTACTATGATCGGATTAACGCTTCGAAAGTTATCCTCGGATAAACAAACTACATATCTCATACGAGATCTCGCTTCGCTTGATAAATTTTAAAATATGTACCTATATTCTTAATCGCCTATGTATTAGTTTACTAGTGCAAGAAATAACTAGGTATCTATCTATGTTCCATTATCATGACGACCTCAGTGGCGCAGTGGGCGAATAGACAGCTGAGACGCAGGAGGTAGCGGGTTCGATTCCTGCCGAGGAACAAATGTTTGCATGGTCTACAGATAATTTGCTACATACTTATAAGTATGTATTTACAATAAAATATATATGTAAGTAATATATATATATTATACATGTATAGTAAATATATATATCAGTTATCTGGTTCCCATAGTACAATCTCTGCTTAGTTTGGGGCTAGATAGCGCTGTTTGAAATGTCCAGCATTATTATTATTATTAACAACGTTCCTAGAGGAAGCGTTTCCAAAAATATTACATAATTATACAGGTTAAATTAGACGTCTGAGCATTCATTTAGTTAGATATACCCCAATCAGCGTCCGAAACGCATCGATAGCGCGATCTAGGATTCGTCAAGTTTTCAACTCGCCATCTAGTTTTGAATCTGTGAAACTAATCCAACACAATCAAAATAAAACGTAGTTTTTGTTATTCTAAAACACAGACCAAAATATTAATGTACAGACAGCGTTATTAATGTAAAATATTACAAAAACAAAACTTGTAAAAACAGGTTTTTATTAGGTACACGTCGTGTGTTTAAATAAAATCTATCTACTTATATTTATAAATATAAAACAAAGTCGGGTTAGTTACACCTTTTATCGACGAGCTCCGTGGCGCAGTGGGCGAACAGCCGGCTGAGACGCAGGAGGTAGTGGGTTCGATTCCCGCCGCGGGAGAAATGTTTGCATGATCTGCAGATATTTGTACCGGGTCTGGTTGTTTTTCTATATATTATAAGTATGTATGTATTTAAAAAATTTATATAAGTATTCTATCAGTTATCTGGGTCCCATAGTACAAGCTCTGCTTAGTTTGGGGCTAGATAGCGCTGTGTGAAATGTCCAGCAATATTTATTTATTTATTTATATTTTTATAGCTCAAGAACGGCCTAACCGATTTTGATAATCTTTGATTTTTTCAATACTGTGGGGTCCCTAGTGTCCACACAGTCCATTACATCCAAAGGTTGTCTGGTAGAGATCGCTATTTAGCGATAAGACTACCAATTGTATCCATAGATTTACGTTGTTATTTGTTTTATTTGTATTTGTTTCACGTGCAATAAAGTATTATTTAATTTAAATCTAAGTTAGTGTACACTGTGAATTTCGTCGAAGATCAGATTTTATTAGGGCTAATAACTAGGGATCGGCATAGGTAGTGCTATTTTGGGTCAATGAACCTGAATGATAAGTTAATATTGATGTACCCCAGGATTTATTCCCTGATTCCCGGGAATATTTTTCTGAATGTCGATGTAAATGAAGTTAAACTGTTTAAGATACCATGAGTGCGCACGACGATATATCAGACTACTCATTTCTGGTTAAGACTAGTCCCGTACAGTGCTGCCATAATACTTACTGGTCCATAGGCAGGCTCTGATTATACTCGAAACGGGTGGCTTGATGTGTCGTCATGTGTACAACTACATTGACTTTATATAATAAAAATATGTTTCCCGGGATATAGAAGGCCATATCCATGTTAAGCTAACGGTCACTAATTCCCGTGAATAGCACTACCTATGCCGATCACTACTAATTACTTAAAAACTACAAAGTTTAAATTACAATTAAAAATGGGGTCAAAAAGTACTGATGAAGACCTTTCATTAAATGGGCCATTTGACCGAATAGTCTCATTTTGTTTTTTTTTTTACCCCTCTTGAACCTCAATATCTCACTAACCCACCCCACATTTTTAGCTTATTTATGGCGAGTTCCTATATCCGTCGGTAACCAGCTACGACTCGTTTCTCCTTAAAAACTTGTCAAAAGTTTGACACTAGTTTGACACTTTTTCAAGGAGATACGAGTCGTAGTCGGTTACCGACGGATATAGGAACCCGCCATTAGTCACACCAAGATTGTGCCATCACTATTTTACCTATATACCGGATATATACCTATATAGGTATACCTATATACCGGTATATCGGATATATATGCGGGACTAGTTGGTGCACCTACCTACTACCTACTGGTGGGGTAGGTACGTATGTGTTCTAACTCTAGGTCTAATTTAATCTCATTGTTTTGTAATTTTCCTGTCTATCTACCTATTTTGTTTGTGATCCGTTCTATGTTTCTTTGTGTGTGTTAAATAAATAATTCTATTTTATTCTATTCTATACCAAATTTTACGAATATCGGATAAACTCTTCGAAGGGTATCCTAGGACAAACAAACATACATACAACGCCGATTTGCCCAAGTTGATTTGGAGATCTCGCTTCCCTCGATCAATAAATATATAATAAAATATTATAGAAACACCATTTTAAATTAAAACAACGAACGAAAATAATATTTTCTCAAACATGCTTAGAAATTTGAGCATTATTTTCATAACCTTCTCCGAGATAAATTATTCCGAGAGAAATTGCTATAGTGGCCAAATACATGCGAGCAGCGGCCGGCTAAAGTTGTATGAAAATCCATATCTGTCGTGGTTTAGCGGCCAAATAAATTATATAGTAAACTCATATCTACCGTGTAATTTAAAAATGGAACGATCTTTTACTCCGAAACATGGCAACCAAGGAGGTAACATATCAAAGGTTTTATTTAAATTTCGAAATGTCTTGCAAATAGAAAGCTGTTTATTAAAAAACAAAATAATCATTTTGACGCGGGAAAAATTATTGTTTTTCGTCATTGATTTTGAAAAGTAATAGTATCTTTTTTTTATATGATAATTTCCGTGCATTATATGAGAAAAGTACTATACAAGCCTTGGCCACAACTAGACATTGATGGACTTACGTATGTGTGGCTCGGCTTCGCCTCGGCCCATGTTTACACGTTCGTCCGTCAATGCCTCTTTTGCTGGCCGCTTCATTAATAAATGTATAGTTAACATTAAATGTTACGCATAAATTAAACAAAATGCTAATTAATGAGTTTTTTACACGTATACATAAAAATAAATTAATATAATAATTGTAAATATTGTAAGCAATAATTGGCTTTTTTATTTCTGTTATTTATTTATTTATATATACCAAAAAGGTAGATCGCAAGGCAGCTAATCTGAAATGGGAGTGGGCGGGCCACGTGACTCGCATGGAACAAGATAAACGGACAATAGAAATCACAGGCAGGATCACCCGCAGAAGGCAGAAGACACGCGGTCGCCCATAAAAACGCTGGCGCGATGACTTAGATGTCTTCAACAGCGATTGGGTAGTGTTGGCTAAGGATCGAGAGGGATGGAAAGAATTGGGGGAGACCTTTGCCCAGCAGTGGGACAGTACAGGTTAGGAAAAAAACGAGTGTGCTTTAGACCACACGACTGAAGTAAAACTTCTTTTCTAAATATTATATTATAAAATGGTTCAATTACAAAATTGTCCACACGTCTGTAGGTCGATCAGTCTATGTGTGGTCTATGTTCATTCTAGACAGACCCAACTCGCACTCGCACATTAACGTATAAAAATATACGAAACGTAACTCTCTTTCCTTCTATCTTCACTAACTTATATCTCCCTCTCAACTTCCGTTCGCACTTTTCGTAACGCATTCATCAGCTTAGTCCCCAAGTCAAGTGTGCGCAAAGAAGTTTTACTTCAAAAGTCAGTATTGTTAAGCACTACCAATGATTCAAAGTAATCGGTTCTTTTACGATTTACTCATATACATAATTATAACGGTTATCTTCGATCACAAAAAGTATCAGATGTTTCTTTATCTAACCCCTTTCAAAGGAAATGTCACGAAAAGGGGTTATTCTAAAAAAGTGTATACTGTGTAATATTTTGACAAAACTGCGGAGTCATGTTACTGCCTGGTGTTACAACAAAAAATATTAAAAAAACTTTCGGAATAGGACTTTTTGTGTCGATAAAAAACGAGTGTTCTTTAGACCACACGACTGAAGTAAAACTTCGTTTACAAAATATTAATTTATAAAATGGTTCAAGAACAAAATGAAATTACGAAAAATAATCAAACGAACTACTGACTGAGATATATATATATTTCATGCACTGGCTATGAGAGAAAGAAAATGTGCGCGCATCTCTCTCTCTTGCTCCTAATATGCGAAACGTAACACTCTCTCTTTCTATCTTGACTAACTTATATGTCCCTCTCAGCTTCCGTTCGCACTTTTCTTAACGCATTCACCAGCTTACTCCCCAAGGCAAGAATGCGTTAAGAAGTTTTACTTCAAAAAAATGTATTCATGTGAATTAGTACAAAGACACATGTTTGATAAGTTTTCTGTTAGATATTAGTCTTAGTGAAATAATTGCCGCGCTTTTCTAATGTCCATAGTTAAACAGGGTTATGCAGGGAAAATAAGTATTTACTTTGCGACAAAGATAACACGAGGTGAGATGGTGAATTGACCGCTATTGTTTCTCATCCTGCGATTCAGACAAGGCACCGGTCTCCGCAATGTACATTCATATTCATTCATTTCTTATATCGTCATTGCGTCCGGGTTGCGGCCTGCTGAGGATGCCAGAGTAGCGTACGCTGTATTTGTACGGGAACACTGGCATACCTCCGTTAGTCACCTGGGCCGGCCTTGGAGCATCTCGATGTATGCCACCATCGGTGCCCCAAGTGCTGACACCACCACCCCTATTCAGCTGCTCCAACTTCCCAAACACTTGCCGATCACTCCATGCATGCAAGTGGACAAACCATGCATGGGTCCTGTGGCGCAAAACGCATTACATACTATACGCATATGTGTATGTGTAGGTATGTGGGTATAGGTGTGTAGGTATACGTATAGCATGCACTACGCTTCGCTTGCGAATGTCACGCTTTTCGGCCAGGAGACCCTGGGCTCGCCAACCCGGATCCCCTACAGTCCCTCTACATCAAGGATTCCCAAAGTGGTCGATATCGACCCCTTGGGGTCGATATCGGTTTCCTAGGGGTCGACATAAATAAAAACTGATTTTGGGGGTCGACGAGGTCTAAAAATCGACCCCTATTTAATTAACACAAGTTCTTATTTAAATCTTTCAAGATAGGTAGGTAGGTACTGTATTGTTTATGTTGTGTTACGTGTTCTAAGAATAATTAATATTTTTGTAGGAAATAGCATTGTTGTAGTAATGTAAAGTCTCAAGTTCGTACAAGATGAAAAACTCGGCAAGTCAGTGTGGACAAGTTTGTGCAAGATAATGAGTTCGAGCGTACGTCTTTCAGGCGCGTTTTGACTGGCTCTCTATTTGACAATACGAACGAGTTCATGATCAAGTTGCAAGTCCAAACATGTTCCTGATATTTTACTATTTAACGAGCTTGCATTTAGGTTGAAAGTTCATTTGCGTTTTGAAATTCGTTGGAGCTTGAACGATAATAATTCATATAAGTACTCATTTATTTCAAGAGATTACAAAGTTATAACATAGCTAAATTAAGTGAAGTAAAGTGATTGAAAAAGAATTTACAAAATGCTGAGCTCCCTACGCGAGTTAATAGAGTTAATAGCGTAACCATACAATATCTGCAGTTTATGAAAAATTAACAGGGTAAGTACCAAACAGTTTTTATCCGGCACAGCGCATCAGCATTGCCATACAATGGGGCAATGCAGCCAGCATCTTGGGGACGCTGTCTGCATTGCCCCACTGTGTGATAGTGATCAGTTGAGCTATGTGTAGATTGTTTGCAACAGTTTGCAGTTGCCTCAGTTGTTTCAATTGTAAAAAAATACCAGTAAATTTTACAGTTTATTATTGTTTTTTATTTAGGTAGTTTCTTATTTTTTTATTTGCAGGCTTACTGAGAGTTTTATGATGGCAGAAACGAAAAAAATATGCAGACAATACAGTTTGGACTACTTGAAGCTCGGATTTATTGCATCTCCATCAAATCAACACTTGTATCTCATATGTGAAAAAGTATTCAGTAACGATGCCATGAAGCCTTCAAAAATAGATGACCACTTATCAAGAGTACATGCGGACAAAAAAGTAAGCCCTTGTCATTTTTTCGAGCACTTAAAGAAAAACTAGACAAAATGCCATCCATAAGATCGATGTTTGCGTCATCATCTATTAAAGACGATGGTGGTTTACGAGCGTCCTATAATATGTCTTTACTAATAGCGAAGTCGGGGAAACCCCACACAATTGGAGAGCAGCTTATCTTACCAGCCATTGCGGAGGTCCTTAACAATGTATTGCACAAACCCGCACATGATATTTTAAAGAGAATACCTTTGAGCAATAACACCGTTCAGAGACGCATAGACGAGATGGGACGGAATGTGGAAAACATTTTATGCAAGTTCTTACAGACCAACAGATTCTCTCTCCAGCTGGACGAGTCTACATTACCCGGCAATGAAGCTCTGTTGTTAGGATATGTTCGATATATCAAAGATGAAAATATGTGCCAAGAACTGCTTTTTGCTATACATTTAGAGACTGATACCAGAGGAGAATCGATTTTTCAGGCCGTGGAACATTTTTTTTCTGACAAAGCTATTCCATGGAAAAACATTGTTTCTGTTGCGACTGATGGTGCACCGTCTATGGTTGGTCGTCATCGTGGTTTTATAGCTCACTTAAAGCGACAACTGCCTGATGTACTGGTCATTCACTGCGTGATTCACAGGCAGCATTTAGTAGCAAAAAAGCTGAGTCCTAGATTGCATAAGTCTTTACAATATGTAATAAATGCTATCAACAAGATTCGAAGCAATTCTTTGAACTCTCGGTTATTTGCTCAGCTATTTGAGGAAAACGACGAAGTCTTTACTCGATTACTTCTGCACACTGAAGTTCGCTGGCTATCAAGAGGCTCTTGGTTAGAAAGATTTTCAGGCATTTTTGAATCTGTGTTGGAGTTTTTACAAGAAAAAGATCCAAATATGTATGAAAGAAAATCTGAACATTTGTAAAACAGATATTAATTACTTGACTGATATCTTTGGAATATTCAACAAAGTTAATTTGCAGCTGCAGGGTGACGATCTTAACTTGATTAAAACAAAATCAATAATATCGGCCTTCGTGGGTAAACTAATCCTTTATAAACAAAATTTAGACAGAAAAGAATATTCGCAGTTTCCGCATTTGTCAAAATTACCAGAAATGCTTCAAGATGATGACATTTTATTATATGTCACTCGCTTGGACGCATTACACAAGGATTTTACGGAGAGGTATGAGGATCTTTTAAATTTACAAATTCCTCAATGGATAATAAATCCGTACAATACCACAGCCATAGAAGAAGCCAATGTGATAATGCAAGAAGAGTTGATTACCATCAGCACAGACGAAGAGCTTAAGCAGAAGTTCAACCAAGGCTACCAGAAGTTCTGGTTGCAACGCAACATTGAAACACAGTATCCTACATTGTGGAACATTGCTGAAAAATACCTAATCGCTTTTCCATCATCATACCTAGTTGAAAAAAGCTTCAGTGTGGTAACAAACATTTTGACGAAACAAAGGAACCGTTTGAAAATCAACGAACGTGGAGATTTAAGGCTACAACTCACCAATATTGAACCGGATGTAGCTAGATTGGTAGATAGTCACCAGGTTCATCCATCACACTGAATGTTTTATTTACTCTTTGCGAATTAATACTTTTATAAATATAATTTCCTACCTACTTAAGATTCTTTAAGTACTTAATTTGTAATAATCATTATAAATTAAACTTGATATTTACTGAATTGTATGTCTTTTTATTTTGTTAAATTTTGATTAAGTCAACTTTACTCACTTAACCAAGTGCAAAGTTTTCCAATTGGTACCTTAGTACCTAGGTATTTTGTATCAATAGGAAAAAACGAATGATAGGCCCCCTTATTCATAATAGTCTGGTAACTAATTTAAAGCATTGCTAATTCTCACTCTGTCTTCTTTTATTGACCTAAGTCAGAATGAAAAATAACGCTCTGTATCAGCTGTTTTAAGTTAGCGGACCATTATGAATAAGGGGGTTGATCTTAAAAGTAGGTAATTTGGCCATGGGGGTCTGAGGTAACAGTTCATTTTAGAAAAGGGGTCACTTGTCCAAAATAGTTTGGGGATCCCTGCTCTACATAGTCCACGTCTTGAAGTTACCTACATGGTATCATATCAATCAAGCTCCTGTACTCATGTCGCTCACTAAATAGGACTATCTCATATTAGCAAAGACACCAGAAGTCTTTCTATTGTCTATTGCGAATGGTCTCCTTCCCATCTCACTCAATATAGAATTCTTATTTATTACACGCTTGCACTCACCAGTTCGCTGCTAAACTCACCTTCTTTGTTTGCTGGAGTTGGTCCTCTATCCCATCACCAGTCTCGACCCTCCGTCCAACGTCCAGGCTCCAATCCGTGCCTTTTGTCTCCTCTCACGTCGTTGACGCCGTCCGTGCTCTCATGCGTTAGCATCCTAGTAGTCTGTGGTCCTCTCCTCTCTTCTCTAGATGACTTCAAAAACAAAAGTCACAGAATATATTACTCAACTATCGGTTTTAAATGACATCTAACCAACAACGTCACGAATGTTTACTTACTGAACCGTCAACGATCTCCCGCTTAATAAAAACCAGCCAAGTGCGAGTCGGACTAGCGCACGAAGGATTCCGTTCCATTATCTATAAAAACGGCAAAAAAATCACGTTTGTTGAATGGGAGCCCCCCTTAAATATATGTTTTATTTTAATTATATTATTTATTTTTAAAGTCAATATATAACTAAATATTCTGTGAATATTTCAAACGTTTACCTGTTCGAATAAAAACGAGCAAAAACAATGAAATATTTATATTATTCTGTTTTTAGTATTTGTTGTTATAGAGGAAATATAATCACCTGCGAAAATTTCAACTGTTCAACAATCACGGTTCATGAGATGCCTGGTGACAGACAGACAGACAGACAGCGGAGTCTTAGTAATAGGGTCCCGTTTTACCTTTTGCGTACGGAACCCTAAAAAGTGATATTGGGTGTCGAAATTATTATATAATGACTAATTGTAGATATAATAAATATACTTGCTTTGTGAAAAATGCCCAAATACCAAAACACAGGAATCTCAACTTTGTTACTTTCATCAAATATATTTTTATTTCGCATTCCGTACCTTCCAACAAAAAATGGCGAAATCCTCAAATATTTCTAATTAAAGGACCCGGCGCAAAAATTTGGCGGTCGCCGCTTGTTATTAATTTTCAAAATTTAAACAAAACTGACATATCTCAGTTCGACAACTATGCCAGACATTTTGGATTTTTGCGCGGCAGAAATGTTAGCGTTCTTTTATTGAATGCTACGAGTGTGAGTGAAATATAAAATAGGTTTTCTTTTATAAGAGCGAGACGGGTGAAGGAGTAATGAAAGTGAAGTTAAGAAATACTGAGCCATAAGTTTAATAGGCTTTAACTAAATAAAATCTGTTGCGCCATTATGTATGTATACCTACCTACGTCAAAACTTTTTTTAATATTGTACAATTAAAAAAAACTTCTCTGATTTTATGTGATTATTGTAGATAAATAGGTATAATATGAAATATAAATAGTTATCATCGAAAATTCTTACTCTAAGGATCGGTATGTCATCTTTTTTATTTGTTAACTCCTTTCGCCGGACGCGTCGAATTTCAGAAAACGTTTTTGCGTCGAGGTAATTTTAGGAAAATTCGCGCGGCGGGCGTCTCGATCGTAATTATACCTATTTCGATGGGAAACTTTTTTGATCGACATTTTTACTGGTTATTATCGCCTTGTGTTGTCATGCTTCGAAAAAAATACTCTTGATTTTGTCAGAGTCAAAATACATGAAGGTAGAGATTTTCCAATATTCTAAAACAATATTCATAGCTAAACCAAGACTGAAGCATACAGTATAAAAATTGGCTGTTCTTTCAATAACTAGTAGTTCGCCCTGAACTGAGATCTCTCGAGTCTCCCAAAACACAAAAAAAAAATTATTAGGGCAACTCGCGCAACGATGCCATAACGTATTTAGTGGCTAAATATGGTTTAAGAATTGTCAAATCATACAAATACGTAAATTTCAAACATGTTTAGTCGCTAAATACGTTTAGGGATCGTTATGCAAGCCGGCCTTAATCTTTGACTAATAAAATAGTGTCACGAAATAACTTGACCTACAATTTCATTGAAATTACAGCTGACGGGAGTTCATGTTACTTGGTTACTCTTTTTTGTTTAGCACTGTGGGGTCACTGGTGTACCCTGTATAGTCCCATTTTGTTTTTTTACCCTTCTTGAACCCCAATATCCTAACAACCCCCCCCCCCCCCCCCCCCTCCCAGACGTTAGCTCATTTAGTTACACCAAAATTGTGCCATCACTATTTTAGAAAAGTATGTTTATAAAATTTATATTTAAATTTAAATAAAACTCCACACACCTTTTATTTAATCACTTCTTTATTTATTTTTTTTATTTTTCTACGTAGCTGCTGCACTACCTATTGCTTCTGGTTTCAGCTGAAAATCAGCGTTGGGTGCTTAACATCCAACATTATGCTGAGCTGAACGCCATTTTGGTACGCAGACACATGAGTCGAACTTGTTTTATTGGATTCAATTGTATCTACTGTTCCTTTAAATTATTTGTCATTTTCTGTGTGCCAAATAAATGATTATTCTATTCTATTCCATCACTACCTACCTATATACCAAATTTCACGATGACCGGATAAACGCTTCGAAAGTCATCCTCGGACAAATAAACATACATACTCGTACATACTTACATACAACGCCGATTTGCACAAGTTGATTTAGAAATCTCGCTTCGCTCTATCAAAAATCATTCAAAATTTACGCTTGATTCTCGAATAATCACCATCATCAACCTATAGCAGTCCATTGCTGGACGTTGCTATCTCCCAGGTGTTTTTAACACTAAAGTGTAGTAAATTAATATTAAATATCACACAAAATCTAAAAATAAAAACTACTAATTAAAAAGTTCACTATAAAAGAGGTCTACACTCGTAACCAAAAAATGTCCATACCGTTTGACCCACCTGCTAATTCTTAGCGCGAACAATAAAAGGGCAAGCACAATACGCGACCCCTCGCCAAAGCACATCGGTTCCGTATTAAAAAAACTCCGTAAAAAAACCAAAGATGGCAAAGGTGTCTCAATTTTGAACAAAAAAGTTCGCCAAGGTTAAGACCCATGGGAAAGAGTTACCTTTTCCCGCTTTTTTGGATATCTTCCGCGTTTTTTTTATCTATTACGCTAGGGTACCGTTGCTATTGTGAAATTTTTATATATTATTAAAATTCACCCTTTTAGGAAGTAACAGATGATACGAGACGCGTGAGATAGTTTTTTTTTTAATTTTTCGTACTTTGATTTATAACTGTTTGCAGTAATTTGAGAAATTTAGAGTTTTGTCCCGTTGTGGGTGATTTTGTGAGGATTTAATAACGGTTTTTTGATAAAAGGTGCTATGTCATTTATCTTTTTGGGGTTTTATGAATTTCGCTTTTTGTCACTGGGAAAATGGAAAGTTTTTTGCTACTTTTTATGACTTGTGAGTTTAGGTTACCTATTTCTAGTTACCTATTTATTCGGTAAAGATGTTAGGCGCGGGACAAATACAAGAGGCATCGGGCGGAGGTGAGGCGCGGGCGAGGTGCGGGCGCGGCGACGGTGCAGCGCAGAACAGACGAAAAGGTGAGGCGCGGGGGAACACAGTGGATTTTTGAACATTTGAGGAATTCTAGTGATTTTATCACGACAACATGACGTCTTCTTGTCAGATGAAGAGGATCTGCAAGCTCTGGTGCATTTGGAGAACTTACAAAAGATCTGAAGATATGTGGTCCACCCTGTGTGGCAAGCAGGACAGGAGCATGCCATTGCTAACTGCGGGTGACACACCGCTTCTATACATTTTGTATGAAATATCAAAGAAGTGGCGACGCGCCCGCGCCTCACCTTCGCCCGACGACCTCTTATTTGTCCCGCGCCTTAGATCAGAAATGTTACGCAAATAAAAAGTATGTATATTAGAGTAATACTACATCAAAGCTTGATCGCAGCAATCAAAATATTTACTTACTGTATATTGGACTAAGGTGGGAGATACCCTTGTAAAAATACCTTTTGGTCCAGATATTAGCTTTATTTAAAAAAAAAAGAAAAACTCATAGTCAACTTTATTGGTTAGGTACTTACATATTAAACTCAAAAGGTAGAGCAAATCTTACACCATAAAAACAATTTTTTCTTAACTTTTTTGCCTCTCAATCAGTAACCATTGTCCACGGACACAATGTGACCACGTTGCCCCATTCTGACCACGAAGTTGCAAAAAAGGGGCGATTATTTAAATAAATAGCAGGTCACCTCGGTCATAAGTCACCCTTATTAATAGATGACCCCCTTTTCTTAATGGGGTCATTTCTTACAATTATAAGAAAAGAGGTCAGTTATTGCATTGATTTTTGGGGAATTGTGTGATTTTTATGAAATGAAAGAATAGGAATTCGATATGTGTGCGACCTCGGGTCAATTGGTCGTTGATTGCTTAGAAAATTTAACAATTTCGAGAATGAATTTTTATTGTAACATTTCAAACATAAATTTTGATCTTTTTACAAATGAGTTTATTTAATATAAACGTTTTTGAAGATTTCCCATATTATTTTGAACGCGACGTCGTGGTCGGCTGAGAAAACGTTGGTGGGACAATATCTCGATACTTTTGTGAGAGGACGGTGGTTTACCACAGATAATAAAGATAGCGATTTGGGGGATGCCATGACACAGCAGTGTCTGGCGTCAAAGATATAAAGTTAATGTGATAAAATTTTTCTACTCGTTTATAGTTTAAAATGACTTCGTTTTATTTAAAGAAATTCTTAAAAGTATTAGTTTCGTTTTGGACTTCATATTATTAAAAACATCTTTTTTTGAAGTAAACTTCTTTACGCACGCTTGACTTGGGGAGTAAGCTGATGAATGCGTTACGAAAAGTGCGAACGGAAGTTGAGAGGGAGATACAAGTTAGTGAAGATAGAAAGAGAGAGAGTTACGTTTCGTACATTTTTAAACGTTAATGTGCGAGTGCGAGTTTCTTCTGCCCAGAATGAACATAGACTGATCGACCTACAGACGTGTGAACAATTTTGTAACTGAACAATTTTATAAATTAATATTTTGAAAAAGAAGTTTTACTTCAGTCGTGTGGCCTAAAATACACTCGTTTTTTTTAAATATTTGATTTTTGATAAAAGTTCCAAGACAATAATAAAAAATTAATAAAATATAGGGTAAACATACCGGTTATCGGCCGTTTAAGCGACTTGTTGACTTCAGAGTTGATTTCTATCATACATAGGTACGTCAAGACTAAAAAAAACACATTTGTTCCTACAATAGTCTAGTTTCTTAAAACCTAACGTTTATATACGTAGCAGTGAAACGTAATTTAAAAAAATATATATTCGTAAAAATAGCAAATATACCGGTTATCCGCCTTTTTATACACTTATCATTCACCAATGCACTGGTTATCGGCCACCTAAAGCATGGTAGGAAAATAAGTGTTATTCAATAGCCCAATAGGGCTTATAATAGTATGAAAGTAAAACAATTAATAAATTTAAAAAATGGTATATTTTTACGATTTTCTGCAGTTTAAAAACACAATTGAGTAACAGATTAAAAACTAATTTGAAAAAAGATTATTTTTTTACTAATTATTGGTCGTTCTTTTTCCGAAAAGCCGGAATCAGGTGTAATTTTTACCAATTTCCGGCCGCCTTTTGTTCAGACGGCCGGAAATTGGCTAGTTATCGGCCGCTACACTTTCGGTATTTTTGAAGGTCATATCTTTGAAACTATGAGGTATACTGGCGGTCGGAATCTAGTTATAACTTCACAAAATTATAGCTGTTCAATATAATAGAATAGAATCTATGTTGGTGAATTTCAGGTTTCCGCAATGTAGGCAAAGAGACGTGAGATGACGTGAGTAAACCAGATTTGCGACGGTCGGAAAGTAGATTTTGAAACTAAACGATAACGTATTGTCAGACCACCATAAATATTACAAATTATGAAAAGTTTGGTGAGTTTGGGTACTTGAATATTGAAATTTAACAGGCTAAATACACACAAACCAAATCAATCACCAATAAAACAATCGTAACACTTAAAAACTCACCTTTGAAAATCAATCCACCTGCTATTTTGTTCGCTAAGTTTGCCACACATTCACAGCCCAAATTTTGAAATGGCGACTGAGGGCTTATTTTGCAAATTTCGAAGTTATGCCGTTGGATTATGTATGAACCGTGAAGTTCGTCCGGGTCGAATGGCACGAAATTAGAAAGGAGCTGTCTATAAACTATCTATTATTCAAAATATTGTGCGAAGTGGCCGAATAGGGGTAGTGGCTGGTGAACCAGTATGTTTACCATATAACAGGTGTATTTTCAACACTCCATGTTCTCACCAAATCATTTAAATGAGACGTATAATAATTTGCATTAATGCAAAAAAACAATAAGCAAAGTATAGAGAGAGGGTAGGTAGAGGTAAATCTCAGTAAAAAATAAAGTTTAATGTAAATTAATCTTTTCAATTTCGCGACCTGCACCCCTATTTATTTTTCTATAAAGAAGTGTTTCTCACGATTCACCCCAATTTTAGGGTTATCTATTTAAGTTTTAACGCTCAGTGAACTTTGTGCCGATCACTTTAAAATGGAGTATCATTTTTTTTGCAAAAAAGATAAAAAAAAATTATATGTGACCCCATTTCTTGATGAGGTCTCGGCATCGTGAACTGGGTTTAACCCTGCGTATTTTGAAATTCGATCCAGTTATTTTTTTTTTGTAATATTTATTTTCACAAGACTTTGTGAGAAAATGAGTTAGCTTTATTACCTGATTAGATTGTTACTTTTTTTTTAGAGTTGCTTTTTAAATTTAATATTAAGGCGAATATAGTAGCTAATTGGTCTTATTTGGAGGCTTTCTTCTTTAGGGAGGAATCAGTTTTACGTGCTCAAAAAATATATGTCATTTATTGACCTTTTATCTGCAAAGTGAACATACAAAAAAGTTTGTACCTGTTTATTTACTATGAGAAAAAAAATAACAAAATGTAGCTGTTTTCGACTTTCAATTTGATTCAACCTCTAAACTACGTAAAATTTTGTAATTTTTCTTTTATCTAAATGTGGACAAAGACTATACCTTCAAGTTGAACAAATGACGCTGTGCTGCGATGGTCTTTCACGTGGCAATTAATTATTTTAAAAATTTCCGAATAATTAGTACCCTTGTGGTTGTGCGGGCGACGGGCGGCAGTGTACCGCTGACTGTCGTAAGGAAGAGTTGTGCTCGTCTGCCTTGCACTCACCTTTTTGCAGGTCTGTTAGACGCGTGTGGCGGAAGGTGCGGGGCCGAAACAATAGCTACGCCCATTCGTTCAAGGTCATCGGCTACGGTTAGCGCCTTAATGGCCAAGCCGTGTTTAGGTTCAGTTTTATCAGTTCACGGTTACTAAATTATCAGCCGGCGTAATATCACTCACTTTCTATCTAGATTTTGATCGTGATATTCACGTTATCAATCGTATATACTTACACGGGGAGATAGATTATGTGTTTCCTTTTACCATACATTAATATCTTCATCATTATTTCGGTCAGAAAACTCTAAATTCATTTTAAAACCGTTCAAATACCGATTATTACATTTTTATATGGATGGAAAGAGCAGAATTTTCTCGTCACATTTTAGACATTTTAGACATATACCTATTTTTTTCGTAGCAGTGTAGTGTAGTTTAATTGGTTTTACTTGGAATCTATATAGGACCCCTGAATTTGATGTCCGGTTGGATGAGCGCTTCCCGCGCTTCCCTTGGGGATGAGGGCTGGCGTAGTCCCAGCCTCTTGTAAATGTGGTGGCCGATTCTAGAATTAGGCCACTAGATCTCAACAACAACAGGTAACAGGTGGGACCTCCAGGTCCGTATTGGGAATCAGGCTCCCAGGCTGAACCCGGTAGGGCATCGCCGTCCAGACCAAAAAAAAACGGGCTGCACTGACTGTTTTATATAATTTCCAGCTTACTTTTTTAGATATTTCTCCGGCTTCCAAGGGCAGACTGTCTTTTATTTAAGGATGCGCCAAACGTCATTCGGACCTGTTCCAAAATTAAAAATTTCAAAATAATAATTAGCGGCCAGTACAGCCATACATCAAATTCAGAGGTCCTATGTAGATTCCAAGTAAAATCTTACGGTTTTACCAAGAATTAAAAATAAAGAAATATATGTCTAAAATTTAATGTCAGTACCCATGTCAGGTATGTTTATTTTTGTGTTTCTAGGCCTAGAAAGTTAAAATAAATATAGCATAAGTTATACTCTTGTGACGAGAAAATTCTGCTCTTTCCACTCATCAAAATGTATTATAGGGTATTTGAAGGGTTTTAGAATGAATTTAGAGTTTTCTGACCAAAAAAATGATGAAGATGTTAAAGTATGGTAAAACGAGACACAGAATCTATCTCCCCATGTCAGTATTTACAATTGATAACGTGAATATCACGATCAAAATCTAGATTAAAAGTGTACCTTAAGTGTAAAATAAAATATTACACCGAAAGTCTTAGTTATTTCATAAATGCATGTATTATTTTATTTATTTAAATCAACCAACGATAGTTACAACGACGATAGTTTTGAAGACCTCTGTGACGTGGTGGGCAAGTAACTGGTCAAGATGCAAGTTCGATTCCAACTCAATAAATCACAAAAAATTAAGTTGTCTTATTTAATTGTTTTGTTTGATGGTGGGCAAAGTATGATGTCAGAAATGTGTATGATGAATATTAGGTACTCGAAAAGACTAGATTAAGTGTTTTTTTAAAAAAACACTAACATGTAATAATAATCTATGTATTGCTTAAGCTGTTAGCGTCCCTATTTTAAATAAACAATAAAAACTTTTATTTTTAAGTACCAACCTTTTATTAATTGGTCAAGCGATTTTATTAAGACCTTTGATGACCTCCGTGGTGCAGTGGGAGATTAGCCGGCTGAGACGCAGGAGGTAGCGGGTTCGAACAAATGTTTGCATGATCAACAGATATTTGTTCCGGATATGGTTGTTTTTCTATATATTAAAAGTATGTATTTACAAAAAAAATGTATATATAAGAATTCTATCAGTTATCTGGTACAAGTTCTGATTAGTTTAGGGCTAGATAGCGCTGTGTGAAATGTCCAGAAATATTTATTTATTTATTAAGTATATAGTGCATAGTTGACCAAGCGGAGCAAGATCTCTAAATCAATTTTGGAAAATCGGCGTTGTATGTATGTACGAGTATGTTTGTTTGTCTGAGAATAACTTTCGAAGCATTTATCCGATCTTCATGAAATTTGGTATATAGGTAGGTAGTGATGGCACAATTTTGGTGTGACTAAATGAGCTAATATGATGTTGAGATATTGGGGTTCGAGAAGGGTAAAAAAAATTGACCAGATAGGTCAAGTGGCACGTTTAAGAAAAAGTCTTTGTGAGTACATTTCACCCCCGTTTTTAACATTGTAGTTTTTAAGTTATTCGCCATAATAAAAGCTGAACTTTGTCAAAATTCACAGGTTACACCAGTGACCCCACAGTGCTGAAATTTGGCATGCGTGTAGCTTTAGTGACACAAGTAAGTACCTAGTCAGGTCATAAATATTGTCACACAGTAAAAACTTTTCTCTTAGAATGCTGGCCACAAAAAAGTTTATAGAATTCGAATTTCGAATTGTTTATGAAAATAAAAATGTATACTTTTTAGAATTTTACTCATTTTTAAATATGGAGTGGACGCTTAAAGAAGACCGTTTTGCAGTTATTGCGTTGCATCGTTGCGGTTACGCGCCTATTCAAATTTTTGACATACTGAAAAATTTGAATATAACTAAAAGATTCGTTTATCGCGCCATCAAACGATACAATGAAGACTCTAGTGTAGATGACAGGTAAAGCAGTGGTCGCCCTCGGTCTGTTAGGACTCCAGCAGTGATAAAATCTGTGAAGGTGCGAATTCAAAGAAATCCCAAACGTAAGCAGAAACTGTTGGCCCTTCAGATGGGGTTTAGCAGAACCACGGTGAAAAGGGTGTTAAATGAAGACTTAGGGCTTCGGGCATATCGAAGAAAAACAGGACATCGTTTGAATGCTGGTCTAATGGACCTGAGACTGAAGAGATGCCGCGCTTTGTTGAAGCGGTACGCGGGAAAAAAATATCGGGAAATTCTTTTTTCGGATGAATAAATTTTTACCGTAGAAGAGAGCTACAACAAACAAAATGATAAGGTGTACGCACACAGTAGTGAAGAAGCAAGCAACCGTGTTCCGCGTGTCCAACGAGGTCATTTTCCATCCTCGCTCATGGTATGGTTGGGAGTTTCTTATTGGGGCTTAACAGAGGTAAATTTTTGTGAGAAAGGTGTAAAAACGAATGCAGTTGTGTATCAAAATACAGTCCTGACGAACCTTGTGGAACCTATTTCTCATACCATGTTCAATAACAGGCACTGGGTATTCCAACATGATTCGGCGCCAGCTCATAGAGCGAAGAGCACACAAGACTGGCTGGCGGCGCGTGAAATCGACTTCATCCGGCACGAAGACTGGCCCTCCTCCATTCCAGATTTGAATCCGTTAGATTACAAGATATGGCAACACTTGGAGGAAAAGGCGTGCTCAAAGCCTCATCCCAATTTGGAGTCACTCAAGATATTCTTGATTAAGGCAGCCGCCGATATTGACATGGACCTCGTTCGTGCTGCGATAGACGACTGGCCGCGCAGATTGAAGGCCTGTATTCAAAATCACGGAGGTCATTTTGAATAAACTTTAGTGTCATAAGAATCTATGTTTTGTTAAGTTCATTTTGGTATATAAATGGTTAGATAGTGAATAAACTTGTTTCAATTATTTTATATTAAACATGTAACAGAATTTATGACCTTACTAGGTATAGACAAAAGTCTGAAATCCAGAATAACTGCAATTTCTACCCCAAAAAAGAATTACCAATAACATAAATCCCGTTACCTGTAATTTGAATGAAACTGTAGGTCAAGTTAGCTGGTTACTCATTTCGTGGCACTATTTTTTAGTCAAAGATTAAGACCGGCTTGCACAACGATCCCTAAACGTATTTAGCGACGAAACATTAAAATTTGATTAAAATTAAAATTTTACGTTTGATTTGACAACCCTTTAAATCATATTAAGCCACTAAATACGTTTAGGCATAGTTGCGAGAGTCGAGAGATATTTTCTTTAGTGTTTTGGGAGACTCGCGAGATTTCAGTTCGGGGCGAACCACTAGTACAATATATTTTAATTATAAAAACAGTAAACGCCCAAAAATTACTACATAAGTACATGTTTACCTTAGAAAACTTTCGTGATCGATTTCAATCATTATTATAAATACGGGATTTTTCACGTACTGTCTTATCGGTGTTTCGACCGACAATGTTACGGTTCAATTCGTGAACTTTCATCAGGGTGAGTGCGATCCGCTTCGAATCTCGCCTCGCACTGCGCACCTCTGCTCTCTGCGCGCGAGTAGACGGGCGCGGTGGGGGGGATTGCGTCAATGAAGGCCCAGCGTGTTGACCGGCTGTATTATCATCATTATCATCACTGCTGCTCTCTTCGGTAATTCTTGGTACATGCAAACACACAACACTAACTTTGTCTCTACCAGGTTCACTCAGTCTTCTGTCACTTGCATTATGAAGACATGGCCTCCAGGCTGGCGGTAGAACTCATCCTCTATCTCTGTTAACGTCATTCGGAGCGGATCGCACTCACCCTGATGAAGATTCACGAATTGAACCGAAACATTGTCGGTCGAAACACCGATAAGACGGTCCGTGATAAATCCCGTATTTATAATACATATTGTTTATAAAAGTCTAATCAAAAATGTTTATGATTGAGCCATAATACCTACTTTTTTAAAGACGGATAAAAAATTTATAATGATTACTAGATAAGATACAGTGTTTTTCAATAACTTGTGTAAGGAAATAGTAGGTACACACGGCTACACATCCAGCTATAAAATTCCAGTATAAGCTGACCTCTCATTCTACGAAAAGCCTACACAATGCGAGGTCAGCTTATACTGGAAAGTATAGCTTGATGTGTAGCCGTGTGTACAAAGGGTAAAAAAGTGGCACTTCGGGAGAGTGAAATTTTGAACAAAAGCAGACTTCACTACATATACTTATTCACAGAGGTGTCAGTAGCGGTAACGGTAACAGTGTCGCGAGTTCAATGGTTTTACCCATGTCAAAAAATGCCCAACGCGCCTAGAGAAGTGTTCACTTCAAAAATACAGCTTAGTGAAACAAGTTGCAGATAGGTATTTATGAATTAAGATCAAATTTTATCATAATGATGACCAAGATGACAGAAATGCTTCTTAAAACTTATAATAGCGAGTAATTTATAACAGATGGGTCAATTATTATTTACACCTGTCATTAATGTATCTAAGTTTAATAAAAACTAATTAATTCACACAATTAAATTATTACACAGTTATGCGAAGGAAGTAAGGGTAAAATGACACGCTGTTTAGTTTAGACTCATATAAAATCAACAAGCAACACCATGGACGCCTGAAGACCGAAGGCAACGTCGGGGTCGGCCGAAAAAGAGTTGGCGGGACGAATTCGACACCTTCCAAAAAGGATGGTGAGAAATAGCGACAGATAGGGATGCTTGGAGGGACTTGGGGGAGACCTTTGCCCTGCAGTGGGACGAGATGGGTTAGGAAAGAAATCAATTACCGCAAGTATGAAAGATAAGAAAGAATTGCTCCACCGATTTGGATGATTTTTTTGTGCCCTCGTAATTTTAAGGAAAAAAATTGTGAAAACTTGCCCAGGAGATTTGATAATTCTGAATAACCAGTACTTATTACTTATTACTTGTACCCAGTACTTATTTTTTTATTATTTCTGTTTGTGTGGTAATTCAATAAAGAGTTATCTATCTATCTATCTATCTAATAACGGAAAGCACTTTTTCATGGAGTTTTTTGTATTAAAGACCTATCAAGGCAATGGTGGTGAAACAAAACAAATGAGCGGAGAGCAATTAATAATAGGTACCATACCTCATCAAGCAGCGTGTTTCCGTTTGAAGGGTCTGGTTATCAGTAATATTACAGGCATATAAGGCTTTACACCTGAATGCCTCAAATTGATGGATGAGCAGTGCATCGTAGAGCACGTTTCTAAGGTGCGTGACCTACGAGACAGTACTTTAAAGGCGATGGTTAGAACTTAACATCAGGTGGGCCATATGCTTATTCCATATCATAGTTGAATAAAAAATCAATTTTGACACACAGACAAAATAAAAACAAAAATGCGTCATTTTGTCCGTGTACCTATTTGGTCCCTACTTCCCCTAAGTGACATTTCGCTAAAAACTTTCTAGAAACGAAAAAGTAATTTAGTTAACTCATGAAAATTCATTTTGTAACATGTCTCTATATCAATTAAATAGGTCTAATTATTATTAGACCTACATAGAACAAAGTAAGACTTACTCTTTTATTTATTATGTTCTTGTAGAACATTTTTTTGTCGCTAACGTCGTTCAATCCGAAGATTACCTGGAAGAGACCACATATCACACTAATATTATAAATGCGAAAGTTTCGATGTTTATTTGTTTGTTACTCAATCACGTTGTAAAGGCTGAACAGATTCCGATTAAATTTGGAATGTACGTAGATTAACACATAGGTTACTTTTTGTTGACTAACAACGCGTGCGAAGCCGCTGGCGGAAGCTAATTATTAGAATAAAATATGGAATATAACTACAGTGTAAACTCTATATAACACTCAAGGCACTGAGCATATTTTGACGTTATAGAGAGTTGTCGTTAAATGGAGAGAAGTAAAATCTGTATTAGAAAAAGAAAACGTTTATTTCTGATTTCTCTTGAAACTTTTTCGTCAATACACAGTGATTTTCTCTTACTAGCCATGTTTACAATTTGAAAGTTTGTGAGCTACTAAGAATATGACAACGTATAGATAAAATCCATTACTTCTACTAACAACAGTCTGCAGCTACACGTGCAAGCAATCCCATTTTGTAAACAAAAGAACGGATTTCTTAGAAAGTTTGGTGTTTATGATGCCGACAGTCGAGTTTATTATGGTCTAGGATAATAAAACGACAAAAGGATATACACAGCTGCGCAGTTTTTACTAATTTGGCAACTTAAAAAGAACTTTTTATTACCTACAACTTGTTGTCGTTATTGAGAGTGGGTGTAATGCTATACAGAGTGTTCCATTGTATGCAAGACAAGCTAAACCAACCAAAGCCGAGTGATTTCGACGCTTTAGAGAGTTTGTCGTTAAAACGAGTGACGTTATATGGAGTTTACACTGTATTTAGTTACATTAAACGTTTACATTAAAATACAGAAGGAACAATTGAATCATCTAAAGACCGCTGCAAACGATATCACAACTGCTCCAGATCACTACCAGGCGGAAGTGTCCCCAAGACACTGGCTGCATTGCCCCGCTGAATTGCAATGCTTATGCATTGACCCAGATAAGCGCCAGCTCTCGGATCAGACGTCGCTTCGACCACGCGATGGGTCCCGGTACTCCATGGACTCAGGGTCTCGACCCTAAATGGCGCAAATACGTAAGCTCTGTCGAGACTTCCATATTTGCGCCGATTTAGATCTTCAGCATAATTTTTTAGTTATTATTAGTTGGAATAGAATATAAAAATATTTTTTTTGTGCCACAAATAAATTTAAAAATAGGTTCACAATTAAAACTAAAAACAGTAAAGAGGCATCAAAATTTGTAACACCACTCAAAGAAGTGCTAACAGCAGTGGAAACACAAGTAGCAATGGTGTTCTGTAGCGCCGTACACACGCACGGGCCAACAACAGACCGTGCATGTGTTTGCGAGTTAAGTTTGAAAGTAAATCTGTCTGTTTGTTACGTTTTCACAATTAAACGGCTGGGCCGATTTCGATTGAAATTTAGTATACTAGTGGTTCGGCCCGAACTGAGATCTCGCGTAATCTTTGACTATCAAAATAGTGCCACGAAATCGATAACCTTTACATGGCCTGCAGTTTAATTCAAATTACAGGTAACGGAAGTTCATGTAAATTGGTTACCATTTTTAGGGGGACAAATTGCAGTTATTCTGAATTTCAGACTTCTGCCTATATTTGTGTCACTAAAGCTACACGCATACCAAATTACAGGACTAGTGTACGTGTACGCTGTGAATTTTGTCTATGTTCAGTTTTTATTATCTCAATCTCAAAAACTGCAAGGAATAAACTAAAAATCAAAACCAGGTCGAAATATAGTCTTTCAGTCGACGTCCTATTTGATCTAAAAGTTTCATTTTTTTATTTAATTGTTTTTTTGTACCCCTCTTGAACCCCAATATCTCAACAACCCCCAACATTTTTAGCTTATTTAGTCACATCAAAATTGTACCATCTCTACATACGTATGTATCAAATTTAACGATGATAGGATAAACTCTTCGAAAGTTATCCTCGAACAAACAAACATACATACCTATACAAAACGCCGATTTGCCCAAGCTGATTTAGAGATCTCGCTTCGCTCGATGAATTAAAACACCATTTATAAATTAAAACAAACAACATAAATAATATTTTCTCAAACACCCTTTTTTTTTGTCGGGTCGCACCTCAAACACCCTTACTTGCAGGGTACATTATGAAGTGTTGGACTCTTGACTAGTCAATAAGATCTGACATCTAACATTTTAATCCACTTTGTAGGAACGCCATAAAATACTGAATACTGAACTTACCTATAACGGTTATCATGACTTTTTGTGTAAAGAGTTTACTTAGACTTATATTCTTGGCTACTTAAATAAGAAACTTCACACAAGCTGCCTTATAATTATGAAAAATGCATTAACTATGTTTTGGTATCTAAGTATTAATTATATCAGCACTTTTGCAATTGTGATGTACTTACATCACAATTGCAAAAGTGAAACCAAGCGCTCCGTTTCATAAAAAAAAATGTTTACACTGTTTGTGCTACTTTGAAGTAGGTACGAATCATGCAATTACTGATTCCAATTGATTACTAAATCCGCTAAACTGCATTATAAAATTATGAATAATGCAAGATCCAAACGTTGCTTTAAAAATTATAAAAAAAAATAATGTTAAAACTGGCAACACTAATTCATTTACTAAATACGGTACTGCACAGAGCTTCAATTATAGAAACACGGAGCTTGAAACATACTATGTCATATTAATATTGCATTTAGCGATACAAAGAGACGTTTCTCGGTAAAAAAGTCGATGCAAGTACATCGTCCGCAATACTAAAAATAATTTCCAACGTTTAATACAAAAATCGCAATAATTAACTTCGTTACAGACCAATAAATTACAATACGAGAAAGAAATGCAACACGATTCGAACACATGCGCGAACTTTACGCGGGCCGGTAACTCACACATTGAGAGGCGTAGAGATGGGACAGCGCACTCTGGAGCTTTATATCGACATCGATGAGTTGATAGATAGATATAGACATTTATTTCGACACAAATAACAAACACACAGAAACTACATACAGTGGATAATTAAAAACAGACAATTAAAAACACGATAACATAAACAAATAAACTTATTGCTCAGCGCTAGTTTCCTGCCATCAAACCTGCATTGACGTCACGGACGTCAGTTAAAGGTAAAATTAAAGATCTGTGGACCGTAGAGCACTCGTGAGTGAAGCTGGAATAGCCCTTTAAGTAAGCTAGGTCGTATAGCTCTTGCAAACTTACTTACATTTATTTGATAAATGGGTGACCGCTACTGGTGTCTTCCACTGGGCGTACTTATAGATGTATATTCTGGCTATACAAGTAGTCTAGCCACGCTGAAGGTCTTCAGGGCCGTTTGTCACCAGAGCAAGCTACACGAATTTACATAACTACTTTTTTAACACAAATAACATTTTTTTATTTGCATTTAGGCACTGTTAGAATTCTAATACATTTATTGAAATCTTCAGGGTCTTTTTATATCGCAAAGTTTTAGTCTTTCGCTGTTAACGCGACGAAGACTTCATAAATTGTGATTGCATAATTGAGGCTTGTTAGTTACTTTCACAACATCTTCACTTACCATCTCAGGCTTATCGAAAATGAATTTAAAAGGATCGCTATTCAAATCGTGCTTATGGATTTTACCTGCCGTCCGTAGCTTCGAACGCGTCGTCGTTAATAAAAAAACAAGTGTGCTTTAGACCACACGCACGACTGATGTAAAACTTCTTTTAAAATAATAATTTATAAAATTGTTCAATTACAAAATTATCCACACGTCTGTAGGTCGATCAGTCTATGTTCATTCTGGACAGACGCAACTCGCACTCGCACATTAACCTTTAAAAATATACGAAACGTAACTCTCTCTCTTTCTGTCTTCACTAACTTATATCTCCCTCTCAACTTCCGTTCGCACTTTTCGTAAGATTTCACCAGCTTACTCTCCAAGTCAAGCGTGCGTAAAGAAGTTATATTTCAAATACATTACCCTCCTTCTTAGCAGTTTGGGTAAAAAGTAGCCAATGTCCCAATCCCGGTCATAAATCTGTAGAAATTACTTAAGCAGAATTAAATCTATCGATAAAATCGATACGTCGCTCCCCCCCCCTACCACTCGCCCGATCACAAATACATTCATATGATTTATTGTTAACACGAGTAACAACTCATGTGTGGAAAGTATCATTCTCGCACACAGACGCGCGCACGCACACACACGCACTCGCGATTATTATGCGGACGGGCGCTTGGACGTGATACTTCGGAAAATGTCGACTTCATATTTAAAAGGAATTATTACTTGTTCCTTAAAAAGTTTAATTTTATCAATAGTTTTTTTTCTTTTTCGACAAACGATGGGAATTGTGTGTATCGAGTTTTCGAATTTATGGTTTCGAATGTTGCCATCATTTTTCATCGAAAAATGCCAGATATGAATTTAATGGAGTTGACTGCAGGCGCCCAGTGGTAACCGGTGTATGATTATCATCATTATTTCAGTAAAGATTTTGCTTGCTATACTGTGCGCAATTAGAATATAAGTAGGTGGGTACATGGGGATATGTTTTTCTATATCGTGTTATTAATTGTGATGTACTTCTTGTTTTTTGTATAACTACTGTACTAACTAGAGTAGCTCAACGGACAATGGAGCGTGCCGTGCTCGGTATATCACTCTTGGACCACATACCCAATGTAGAAATCCGACGTCGCACAATGGTTGTGGACGTGGGTATGAGGATCGCAGGGCTGAAGTTGAGATAGGCTGGACACTTGGCTAGGTGGGATGTCGGGCGTTGGACGAAGGCGATTACAGAGTGGTGGCCAAGCGATGCTCGTAGACCAAGAGGCAGACCACCCGCCCGATATTCGAATGACATTGAAAGCGTAGCTGGGTGTCAATGAATGAGACTCGCAAGGGACCGGAAAGAATGGCGTAATAAAGAGGAGGCCTATACCCAACAGTGGGTGCAGACGGGCTGAGATGAATGAATGTTTTTACGCTGCCGACCTGTATGATGTGAGTAGTTGTTTTCAGTTTGCCAAATTTCTCATGTACGCTGATGATACCAAAATCTACGCTTTTATAAAGACTGAAGCAGACTCTCAGAAGCTGCAAAATGATATTAAACGGCTATGTAACTACTATCGGGATAATAGAATTGGAGTAAATGCATCAAAATGTTTCCAAATTTCCTTCACTCGTAAAATTAAAAAAGTCACTTATCAATATGAATTAGACAATATACCTTTGGAACGCAAAAACGCAACACGACACCTTGGAGTAATCTTTGACTCAAAAATGTTAATGTCTGATCAAGTCGCGGCAGTGGTTGCAAAAGCTTACAGAAATCTAGGGTTTGTCTTACGTGTTAGTCGGCAGTTCTCCGACGCTGAATGTATTAAAGTACTTTACTATTCTTATGTCCGTAGCGTCTTGGAATACTGTTGCACTATGTGGAACCCACAATACATAATCTATGAGCAAGATATTGAGCGCATTCAATCCAAATTTATTAAAACGTTAAACTATCGCATCCATTGTAATAGAAACATGACTTACGAGGAATCGTGTAAGTTTCATAAACTCATGCCGTTAAAGGATCGGCGCTCTTTGCTGCAGATGTTGTTTTTACACGACGTTTGCAGTAATAGAATTGATAGCACTGAATTAGCGTCTCTCGTTCATCAATTTAATACTCCTTTTAAACGTACGAGACACACAACCCTCTTTCATATTCCTTTCAGTCGTACCAACTATGCCCAAAATTCTGTCATCTGTCGCACGCTAGATAGCTACAACAAGAATTTTTCGTCAATAGACATCTTCTCTAATAGCAAAACATCTTTTAAGAAACAAATTATATTTGTTCTTAGTCATATATAGCGCCTTCTATAAAATATTCAGAAATTCACTCAACACACACTACACTCTCTCCCTCACCCCCTCAAGTACACACATTTACACAGCATCCCTACCTCTTTTTTGTTCTTCAAATGCGTACCTACTAAATTACTAAAATCCTTGAAAATTTAATTAATATAGTATGTTTTTTAATCTTTTTCTCTAGGTGACTAATTTCATAAAAGATAAGTCTATAAATTGAGAATCTGTTATTGGCATTAAGCATTAGTTATAAGGATTGTTTACATTGTTAACAAGTGATGTTGATTCTGTAATGAATAATAAAAAAAAAATGAAAAATAACTACTGTGTGATTGTTTGTGTAATGTTTAAATAATAAATAAATATTGCTGGACATTTCACACAGCGCTATCTAGTCCCAAACTAAGCAGAGCTTGTACTATGGGAACCAGATAACTGATAGAATACTTATATACTTTTTCTTTTGTAAATACATACTTATAATATATAGAAAAATAACTAGACTCGGAACAAATATCTGTAGATCATGTAAACATTTGTTCCGCGGCGGGAATCGAACCCACTACCTCCTGCGTCTCAGCCGGCTGTTCACCCACTGCGCCACGTTTAATTGTTTTGTTGTTTTGATCTGTGTTAGTTTTTAAGTTTATTTTATTAATTCTTGTGTATTAGGGTAACGATTTGGATTTGTTTGTAATGTTACCTACTCTTATGAATCTTGAATCAGCCAAAGGATGTCCACTGCTGAACATAGGCCTCCCCCCATAGACTTCCAGAGCGACCGATCCTGTGCGGCCTGCACCCAACGGCTCCCAGCAACTTTTAACAGATCGTCTTTCCATCTAGTGACGGGCCTACGCTGCGCTTTCCAGCGCGTGATCTTCACTCGTGAGTCTTTCTGCCCCAACGGCCGTCGGTTCCTCGAGCTATTTGCCCTGCCCACTGTCACTTCAGCTTGCTAATCCTTTGTGCTATGTCGGTGACTTTGGTTCGTCTACGAATCTCCACATTTCTGATTGTATCTAGTAGAGAAACACTAAGCATAGCCCTCTCCGTAGCACGCTGACCGACCTTGAGCTTTCTTATGAGGCACACAGTGAAAGACCACGTTTCTGTACCATACGTCATCACTGGTACCACACACTGATCACAGACTTTCGTCTTTGATCAATAAGATATTTTGGATGAGAAGACGTCACAAAGTGTATGTATGTATGCAATGTATGATAGCGAGATCAAATCCATTGTCATGTTTTACAGACAGCCTTGTTTTATCAAAGCGTGATTTGTATGACTCCACGTATATATAATATAACCACCTATTTGTGTCTGTAGTGGATTCTCCCACTCACGCTTAAGCCTAACTTTTTCTATATCTAGCCTACATTTTCCCACTGCTGGGCAAAGGCTTCCCCCAACTCCTTCCACCTAATAAATAAAATAATAAAAAAATAAATACTGCTGGACATTTCACACAGCGCTATCTAGCCCCAAACTAAGCAGAGCTTATACTATGGGAACCAGATAACTGATAGAATACTTATATATTTGTTTTTTGTTAATACATACTTATAATACATAGAAAAACGTCCAGACCCGAAACAAATATCTGTAGATCATGCAAACATTTGTTTCGCAGCGGGAATAGAACCCGCTACCTCCTGCATCTCAGCCGGCTATTCGCCCACTGTGCCACGGAGGGCGTCAAACTTAAAGCGACCCTTTGTAGATTCCCACCATTCCCTTTCGAATCCACTGATGTGATCGTGCCAACGTTTTCGCGGCCGACCTCCACGTCGCTGTCCATCCTCAGGTACCCAGGGTGTTACGATGTTGGCCCATTTCTTCTTCCATTTCTCTAATTATTGATTATTATTTACACCTATCCTACTGCTGGGCAAAGGTCTTCCTCCATTCTTTCCAGACACTTCTTTCAGGCGCTAAGATGGTCCAGTCCGCTCGGAAATTAGTGAGCTCGTCCCTCCATCTCTTCTTTGGTCTGCCACGACTTCTGTAAATTTTATTATTAATAATAATCATTTACACCTGTATACCTCAAGTTGATGGACGCATGGCAGTGCATCGTAGGGCATATTTCGAAGGTGCGTGATCTACGAGGCAATTCTCTTTTATAAGCGACGGTTACCACTTAACATCAAATGGGCCGTAAGTAAGTTCAATTTCCATTTTGTATAAAAAAATAGGAAATTATAGCAACGGAAAAACTGTGTATGAGGCCTCGATGTCTGCCAACGGATAACTTCCTAGTAGAGTAAATATAATTCTACGGAGAACTTAAATACATAGTCAATATGATTGTCTAATTATCTTTTTCTTCGTATCTTCCATTAATAGATTCACATTTCCTGATATAATTAACTTTTCCCAACATACAATGCAAGAAGCGTCAAAACGTGCTTAACACCTTGGGCGAATAAACTGTTAAGCTGTTTACGCGAATTTACTTTTAAACATAAAACTGTAACGTTTATTTGTTTTGTCATTTGAACTTCAAAGTAAAAACAATTTGAGAAATATTTAAGTTTGTGTAAGAAAATTTGAAAATCTGAGTTTTATTGCACTTTCATCACATACTTCACGCTGCTATTATTGACTAGCTGACCAATCCGCAGCTTCGCACGCGTAGTTTTTCAATAAAAACATTACCCTCCTTATGCGCAGTTGGATAAAAATTAGGTAATACCACCCGGGGATAGTGTAGCTTCACAACAATGAAAAAAAAATTTTTAAATCGGTCCATTAGTTTTGGAGCCTATTCAATGCAAACAAACAAAACAATAAAATCTTTCCTCATTAAAATATTAGTATAGATGTGAAAGTTTGAATGTTTGTTTATTTATTTGTTTGTTTGTTACTCAATCACGTCATAACGGCTGAACCGATTTCGTTAAAATATTGTATATACGTAGATTATAACCTGGATTACCACATAGGCTATCTTTAATCCCATAAATCAGTTACCATGGGATAAAAATGGGGTGTGAAGTACACATAAAGTACTATAAAGCGTACGAAGTCTCCGGCAACAGCTAGTAATCTTTGTTTTTGATATTAAACCTACTCGTATGCCGTCGCGGCGTGACGTCATACCGTTACGCGTATCTATTGGCGCAGCTTTGGGGTAAGATGTATTGTATCAATTGTCAAAAGTCAAAAAACAAAAGTCCAAAGTAGACGACCTCCGTGGCGGAGTGGGCGAATAGGCAGCTGATACGCCGGAGGGTACGGGTTCGATTCCCACTGCGGAACATGTTCTACAGATATTTGTTCCGGGTTGTTTCTCTAATAATAAAGTAAGTTTTTACAAAAAATTATAACTACTTAAGTATTATATCAGTTAACTGGCTCCTATAGTACACACGGCTACAGATCAAGCTATGCATTTCCAGTATATGCTGACCTCTCATTCTACAAAAAACCTACACAATGCGAGGTCAGCTTATACTGGAACCATATAGCTTGATGTGTAGCCGTGTGTACAAGCTTTACTTAGTTTGGGGGTAGATGGGGGTGTTCGCATTGGTTATTAATTTATTCAATTAAAAGTTGTATTATGTATGTATAAATAAAAAATGTACATTTTTTATATTAGTTATCTGGTTCCCATAGTACTCTCCTTAGTTTGGGGTTAGATAGTGCTGTGTGAAATGTCCACCAATATTTATTATATATTTTATTTATTAGTTTATTCGTTACAAATTAAATAAAAATACAAATCTTTCCTATTTATAATATTAGTATAGATACAAAATGTCAGTTGTTAATTGAAATAAATGAATATAAACCACTAACATCTAAGCAGAACAATGGAAAAAACTATTGGTTACAGCAGATACTGATGAGAAAGATGAGATGCAGATGAAAATGAACAGCTTATGTATTAATTTAAATGATAAAATGGGTGGATTTCTATGTTCGTTTTTAGTTTTAGTTTAAACCCTTTCAAAAGAAGGCGTGTTTTTTTAACGTAAGCATTTTCCAAAAAGGACGAAATCACTTTCAGCAATAAGGCCGCCCATTGTACTATATTTAATTCATAAATTAGTTTTATTTTAAGTATTCCTGGTGTACAATGAAGAATTATTCTATTTTATTCTATTAGATGTTCTCTGTAAGTGAACCCTGTTCTTTGAGAATAAATATCTTTAACCACAAGTAAGCATAAAAATAAAATGTTTAAAATATGGAGGCTCACGAAGGAGGCTGTGCGCAAAATAAGTGTAGCACAGAGAGCCATGGAGCGCACCATGCTAGGCATCACACTATTAGATTAAGTTGTGTAGATTGAGTAGAGTAGAATACCGAACCAAGCAGATCAAAGTACATGACGCCAACAAGCGAAGCCTAGGTGGACTAAGGCCCTAACAGAGTGGAGGCCGAGAACTGAGCGTCGAAATAGGGGACGTCCACCAGCGAGATGAGTCGACATTAATGAGTCCGTGGGTCGTACGTGGTTCAGACTGGCACAGGATCGGGAAGAAGGCAGAAATGAAGAGGGTCCTATGCCCAGCAGTGGGACGACACAAGATGAGAATGATGAATGATGATAACATTTGAAACTATCATGGTAATCACGTGAGGTTTTTAGGACACCTTTTTTGAAATTCGATCTTATAAGGCAGGGATAATCCATTAGCCCTCTTTTAGCTCCTTTTTGGTGGAAGAACCCTTTCTATCAAAAATCCCCGATGGCAAAAAACAACTATGAAGTCATTAAACCTGTACACCAAGTTTCGTCCAGATCGACATCCTCCAACAGAGGAAAGCAAGCACTCTACTAAGAGTAGTTGAGTACCATACCTATTTCTGCCACCAAGCAGCATTGCTGTGTTTCGGTTTGAAGGGTTGCCGGTGAAATTACGGGCACATGAGTCTTTCCACCTGTATGTCTCAAGTTGATGAACGCGGGACAGTGCAATGTAGGTCACATTTCTAAGGTGCGTGACCAACGAGGCAGTTCTCTGTTATAGGGATGGTTACCACTTAACATCAGGTGGGATAAGCTAGTTCCATCTCCATGTACCATAACAAAAATAAAAAGATGCTGCGGTCACTTGGTCAATTAACTTCTGACTTTCACTTAAAAACACTATCTAATTAAAACATTAAGTTATGAAAAGTAGCATTAAATATAATTGCTGAACAAAACCAGCATAATTTTCTTGTAAAAAACGTCTAACTAGTGGTTCCCCCGAACTGAGATCTCGCGAGTCTCCCATAGAAACAAATACAATAATATTTGTAATCATTGACTATCAAAATAGTACCACGAAATGAATTACCGCCTACTTGACCTGCAGTTTCATTCAAATTACAGGTAACGAGAGTTCATGTAAATTGGTTACTCTTTTTTGAGGTCGAAATTGCAGTGATTCTAGACTTCAGACTTTTCCCTAGATTTGTGGCATTAAAGCTACACGCATACCAAATTTCAGCACTGTGGGGTCACTGGTTCAGAGTTCAGATTTTATTATGGCTAATAACTTAAAAATAAAAACGGGGTCAAATTGTACACACAAAGACCTTTTATTAGACATGCCATTTGACTGGACCGGATAGTCCCATTTTGTTTTTTTTTACCCCTCTTGACCCCCAATATCTCAACAACCTCCCCACATTTTGGTTCATTTAGAGTAGACACACCAAAATTGTACCATCATTACCTACCTATATACCAAATTGCACGCTGATCGTAAAAAATACTTCGAAAGTTATCCTCGGACAAACAAACATACATACATACATATAACGCCGATTTGCCCAAGTTGATTTGGAGACCTCGCTTCACTCGATTAATAATACATAAATAGATATAGAAAACTATTAGGAATACCTATCATTATTATAAATACGGGATTTATCACGTACCGTCTTATAGGTGTTTCGACCGACAATGTTTCATTCATTCATTCGACATGTTCAGTGCGAGACGAGACGTAGGTAATCGGAGCGGATCGCACTCACCCTGATGAAGTTTCACGAATGGAACCGAAACATTGTCGGTCGAAACACCGATAAAACGGTACGTGATAAATCCCGTATTTATGTTAATGATTGAAATCAATCACGAGTTTTATAAGGAATACCTATAATAGAAAAAATACGGGGATGGAAGGGCTCAGCATCACAAAATAGATAGGTACAGAAGGAAAGTTTTGATTTTAATTATCTACGTCGATATCGAGCGTAGCGCTAGAGCTTTCATCTCTTTATTGTCTACAACCATATAATCAATAACTTTGTTAAAAACGTTTATTTATTGTCACGCAACCATTTTAATGTAATTAATCAACAAGTTAATTTTTAACAAAAATATAACCTACTTAACCAAACTACTGAACCTGTTTTCATGAAATTTCTATGGGATTAGACCACGTCACCCATGGATCAAACTGAAAGGTTAACCTTTTAACCTTTCAAATAAAAAAGAATTTCTCGAATCGATCCAGGCCTCTTCGAGTTATCGGGGATCATCATACATATAAAAAAAGATTCCGACGAATTAAGAACTCTCCTCCTTTTTTTGAAGTCGGTTAAAAATAAATTCATAACTAGCTAACAAATGATGTCACACAAAAAATGATTTACGCCTCGCCAAAGCGTGTCACTTGCAGCTGGCGTTCGACCGAGAACATCTGAGTTACGAGATAGAGAGATTTCATGCGCCTGTTATCGCTGGCTGTACTAAGCTTAACTTCTGTATCTATCTATTTTGTGTCGGCATAATACTACTGCACGTTACCACGCAGCATCGCTGCTCTAGCGCTAACTCTAGTTAATTTATCTCACGGACAATTTTGAGATCAACTCATAGAGGTTGCTGGGAGTGAGAGCCGTTGGGTGCAGGCCGCACAATATCGGTCTTTCTGAAAATCTATGGGCGAGGCCTATGCTCAGCAGTAGAAGTCATGTGTCTTATACATATAATGATCAATTTAAAACCATCAGCCAGCGTAATACTATAACAAAACTCAAAAAATACTGTTTTATCCTTCGCTAACTAAATTATAATAAATAAATAAATATTGCTGGACATTTCACACAGTGCTATCCAGCCCCAAGCTAAGCAGAGCTTTTACTATGGGAACCAGATAACTGATAGAATACAGATAGATAATATAGGTAAGTTTTTTATTCATAAATACATACTTATAATACATAGAAAAACATCCAGACACGGAACAAATATCTGTAGATCATGCATACATTTGTTCCGCGGCGGGAATCGAACCCGCTACCTCCTGCGTCTCAGCTGACTAATCACCCACTGCGCCACGGAGGTCGTCATAATGAACTAGCTGTTGCCCGCGACTTCGTACGCGTTACACTACTAAATGTGTAGGACGTAGGTAACCTAGATATAAAGCTAAATTCGCTGTTGCAATTTGACTTGGCACACGATTTTTATCCCATGGGACCTGATTTAGGGGATAAAACGTTAATCCAGGTTGTAATCTACGAACACATGGCTACACGTCAAGCTTTTTTTTACTGGTGGTAGAGCTTTTGTGAACGGGCTCGAGGAAGTGGGCACCACCGCCTTACCTGTATCTGCCGCCAAATAGCAGTACTTGTGCAGCTGTATTCCGGTTAGATGGTAATGGTATGTTCCTGTAATTACTGGCACATAGGCATAACAGTTTAGTCCTATAGTATGGCAACGTATCCACATAGAGATCAAAACAACATAATAGCTTGTTTTGAATTATATGTGGATATCCATGGGCTGCAGTAGCCACTTAACATCTGGTGGACTGCATGCTCGTTTGCCATTAATGCAGTATAAAAAAAATCTATACAATTTCAGTATAAGCTGACCTCGCATAGTGTAGGCTTTTCGTAGAATCATCAGCTTATACTGGAAATGTATAGCTTGATGTGTAGCCGTGTGTACTACATTTCATCAAAATCGGTTCAGCTGTTACGACGTGATTGTAACAAACATCCAAACTTTGGCATTTTTAATATTAGTGTGTTAGTTCTAACGGAACACTTACTGCGCTAATAGGTATAACTTGCACTTGACTGGTTTGGGTCTTGTTCTAATAAAAACTATCGACTTTTAGCAACTAAGTATGCTGGTTTTTTATTACCATAAATTAAAAAAGAGTTTAAACGTACATAAGCAAAAAGACGGACTTTATAAGTTAGTTGAAACACACGAAAAAGTAGTTCGGACGCTACAAAGTGTGTGCAATTTTAATTGCGTTATAATTCCTTTCACTTAGAAATGTCCGTTATAATGTTGAACCTTAAGTTCTTAGATATTTATAACAAGCTTTTTTTGACCACGCCCAATATGGCAAAATGAGCTTGGAATATTTAAAAAAATATTGTCGTATTCAATACTACTGACAGTTTAAAAACTTGATTAACACATACAGTTTAAAAAGATTCGGTCGTTAAATTTGATGTAGTAGGTATCTACTTATCAGCTAGAAAATAAGTCATAATTCCTTTCTTACTTTTTGTGCATTTGTAAACCTTAAATGTTTTTTGATCGAGCGAAGCGAAATCTCCGCATCAACTTGGGCAAATCGGCGTTGTATGTATGTATGTATGTTTGTTTGTCTGAGGATAACTTGTTAAGCGTTTATGACGAAATGAGTTAACAATATGGGGGGAGGGGTTATTGAGATATTGGGGTTCAACAGGGGTAAAAAAACAAAATGGTAGGCCCTGTCAAATGACACGTTAAATAAAAGATCTTTGTGAGTACATTTCGACAATTCACAGGGTACACCAATGATCCCACATTACTGAAGTTTGGTATACATATAGCTTTAGTGGCACAAATATAGGAAAGAGTCTGAAATCCAGAATTACTGCAATTTTTGCCCCAAAAAAGATTAACTAATCACATGAACTCCCGTTACCTGTAATTTGAATGAAACTGTAGGTCAAGTAAATTGGATGTCATTTCGTGGCACTATTTTATTAGTCAAAGATTAAGGCCGGCTTGCACAACGATCCCTAAACGTATTTAGCGACTAAACATGTTTAAATTTTACGTAATTGTATGATTTGACAACTCCTTAAATCATATTTAGCCACTATATAACTTTAGGCATCGTTGCGCGAGTCGCCCTAAGAATTTATTTTGTGTTTTAGGAGACTCGAGAGATCTCAGTTCGGGGCGAACCACTAGTTATTATTAGTATTAATAACTAATATAGATCGTTTGCAACGATCTATATATAATTAAACTGTATGTTCTGTATTTTAGTCATGTAAATAAGTGTATATTCTTTCTGTTATTAAAAGAATTTGGCCCCACTTAAAAAAAATTAAAACGGCAGTGTCGTAGCAATCACACAACACAGACAATGCGAGAAGCGAGTGCTGACAGAAGAACAGAGCGCACGCGCAAAAATAACCGGTGACATTTTCGCGCCTTCCGAATCGAACTACATTACAGTGAGATAATTATGGCCACTAGCGTATATACTAACTTACTTTTTTAATATGGGCAAGCATGTTTTTGTTAGCTGGAAGCATTGTATTTTTAAGTGATTGCAATTTTCCGTGGTTGGTGTTAACATTTTGTAAATATTGCTAAATATTTTAAACGATGTATTAACCACTTTTTTACCAGATTTTGGGACTTTTTTAATGGTAAGTAAAACTCATTGTTACGTCTTTTTAATGCAAAAAGATGTGTCAAATTGTATGAAGCGTAAATGTGTTGCATTCTGAATAACGTTAGACGGATAGGGAAGTATCAAAAACTTAACATAATTAAATATAAATTACGGACCAAAGCAATTCAAAAACTCCTATAAATTGTTACATCGAAAATGAGGTGCGGCTAAGTAATAATTTAATATTATGGCAATATTTTTGGTAAACGATCCAACGAGCCAGCGCGGCAGCGTGGCACATTGTTGCTACCCGTCATTATAAAGATAACATGAGCTACCAAAAGATACATTATATCATCCAGCAAAAAATCACCAACAAAAACCAACCTACGTATTCGCAAAGCTGGCTCGATTCGTTCGGGCGAAGGTCAATCCACGTACCTAAATACGCTCCAATTTCAAATCATAAAAACATCTCGTCGGACCTTACGGTTAACCCTAAAGGACCCTTTCTTACAAACTTTTTTGGCAGAAAAAAACTCGCGGCCGATCTTGCTCCGAACAGCGCTCCGTATTTGTGGCCGGGCGGCTGCAGCGCGCGGTCGCACCCAGAGCATAACGTAAACATACCGTCGAGTTTCCAGGAGCGCGGGAAATCACGACCCCGAATTTCAAATTTAGAACTCGGAAAAATCATCCAAAACTCGATGAATCGATTTTTCGCTAACATTGTATTCGGAACGTGTGTGTTTATTATTTTGATTCGTACAAATTAAACCGCGCATTGTTTTAAATATTTCGACATTGTCGGAATTCAATTGTGTAGATTAATTGTTTAATGTTTGATTAAATCTAGGGCTTTGTCGAGATGAGTTTTGGTTTGCATTTTCGTAGGTAGTGATATAAACAATTGTTAATTTCGCGGAGGAGTCGCGCTGTTTTTATGAATGTTTTTGCGTACGGCCCGGTGGTGGGGGAAGGGTGGGGCCTCGGTAGACTCGTCCCTCTACTAGCGAGTATTTTGATTTAGTTTCCAAGTCTTACGCAGATGTGGCAATTTTTTTCAGTCGCGTGTGTAAGGCGCGCGCGACTGTTGCATTTTCTGTGTTTTGGACGATTTTTGCTTTCGGCTTCTTCCGCGCTTGGGAACTTTTTGCGAGCGGCTACTGAAACTTACATTTCAGAGTAATAGAAGGCTTTACAAAAGACTTATTTTCGAGCGGTGGAAAACTATTGTGTTCGAATCTCGTGTGTGCAAGTGACAATAACGTATTTGGAAGTAAACAGAGTGTATTTGTGAATGACTTTTCTTTTGTTTTCTGCCTTTAATTTCCATTTTGGATGTCTTAGTATAAGGTAAGTTATAGTTATTAATTTGATTATTAACATAAGTTTAAGTTGTAGTCATTTAAGTTTTATAAAACAGCTATATACCTACGTTATTACATATTACTTTTACGATGATATGTTATTATATCAAAATACATACTCTATATAATCTATTTTATTTATCTTAACAGTTTAGGGGCGTTTTTAACTTAGCTCTTTAAACTTGTAACTTACCTAATATTTTTTGATAATGTTTAATTCATACATATTGAAATTTACGTATGAATGAAAAAAAAAATATTAAAAAGTAATAACCTAACGTGTTTTACTCAAAAGTGTCTTTCTAAGCAAATAATATTTTAAATTTAAATTTGACGTTATGTACCTATGTGAAAAATATTATACACTCAGGTATATTTTAAATAATATTGATGTCATATAATATAAGTAAAATTTATATTAGACAAAAAATTAGTATTTTTACCGGTTCATGTACTTATAAGTATGTTCCGAAGCTAAATAAACTGTCATACCATCTGCGAATGCAAGAAACGACGGGTTTCTATCAGATCCCATCAGATCAGTACCATGGACAACCAGTGAGGGTCGCAGGTCAGCAGGCGAAAGATCACTTTGGATTCCACGCTGTCTGATATCAAACTACTGTTACAAAGAACACAAGTTTGAAAAACGAATTCAAGAAACAATGGCGCCAATAAAAAACAAATGTCAATGTCAATTACGATACATAAATTTAAAATTAGAAAACAGAAATTCTTAAAATTTACTTTCATAAAACGACTCAGCTTGAAAAGGGTTCAGATTCTTTTTTATGTATTAACTTAATTTTATTGTTAGTTATCGATTTTAACATAAGTAAAATCATGCGAAAAATAAGTTCTATACCGTTACTATGAGGTTTAAAATCATTTGTGTCAAATAACTGATATTAATAAACATTCCAAAGCATAATATTGCATGTAAAAATAATTGAGTAATTAGTTTTTATTATTAAAAAATTAATATCAATAACTCCATATTAATTATCATAAAATAACCTTTAATTTACGCTTTCTTAGTTTATCAATTTTATTACTTGCTCTTGATAAAAGTCAATAAAGTTTTATTTAAATTAGCTTAAATATTATTGCTCTGATATTTTTTTCCATTTACACATAACAACTTTAATTGAATAGAAGTTTTACTGATAAAAATAAAATAAGCAATGAGGTTTAATGTCTTTATAAATAACTTAACTCAAGTTTTATGAAATGAGGTATGTGTTATCGGGCTAGCATTATAGGTTCGGGTAAGATGTGCAAATGTATAATTATTTCTTTGTTGTTGTAGTGAAAACTTCTTTAGACGCGTTGGGTATTTTTTGAGATAGGAAAAAACCATTGAACACGCGACACTGTTACCGTTACCGACACCTCTGTATATGAAGTGAAAACTTCTTTAGGCGTGTTGGGCATATTTTGAGTTGGAAAAAAACCATTGAACACGCGACACTGTTACCGCTACCGACACCTCTGATCTCGTAATTGTTCAAGTTTTCACTTCTTTTTTCTTAATGGTACATCGAGATGGAACAAGCTTATGGCCCACCTGAAGTTAGTTCACGCACCTTAGAAATGTGCCCGTTGCACTGCCCGGCGTCCATCATCTTTATGAATACAGGTTTAAAGCCTCATGTGTCTGTAACTCCACCGGTAACCATACCCTTCAAACCGAAACACAGCAATGCTGCTTGGCGGCAGAAATCGGCGAACCCTTTAACAAGGAACTCTACCTACTCTTACAAAGTTGTTGTTTGGAATAAATGGGCATATATATAAAAGTAATGTTTGGACTTGGCTCTGATTTCCTTCTGGGATGTCTTCACTGGTACGTAAACTAAGAGATCCGAGGATGTCCAGCATAGCGTTTATTTATTTAGACATAATATAGTTACATAGATAATCATTTAATGGCTAAACAGCACACATGAGAGTGACATTGAATTTTTAAAGTATGTAAAAAAATGTTTGTATATAAAAGTTTTACTTAGAAAACTTTCGTGATTGATTTCAATCATTATTATAAATACGGGATTTATCACGTACCGTCTTATCGGTGTTTCGACCGACAATGTTTCGGTTCAATTCGTGAACCTTCATCAGGGTGAGTGCGATCCGCTCCGAATAACGTCTCGCCTCGCACAGAGTTTCGGTTCACGAATTGAACCGAAACATTGTCGGTCGAAACACCGATAAGACGGTACGTGATAAATCCCGTATTTATAATAATATATAAAAGTTATTATACAATTGACGAAGCTTTGGCGGATAAATACATATTCTGCAGTCATAATAATCCTGGATAAAAAAAGGTTATACTTACGTTTATTTTTATCTTTTTGACGTGGATTTAAATAATACTGCTATGCATTAATTAGGTATTATTGTAATTTTTGATGTTAGTTTTGTAGAAAATGTATTATTATTAGTGATAGTGTGGTTCGGATAAAGATACATTTATTTGCTTAAACATAATGTGTAAAGGTCTTAATTGTGTAGATACGTTTCAATTACAATCTGCCTTATATTCTAGCATGCAAATTTCAAAAATACAATAGAACTCCTAAAATTTAAAGTTATTAATTTAATGTACAATCATCATAAAATTAGAATAATCAATAAATAAAATTAAATTTAAATTAGTGATACAAAAATTTAATGTCAAAGATAACTTAAAATTATATTATCTCCTCTAGAAATTCCTGAATATTATAATAATATTTAATTACTTAAATTTAGATTTAAATGGATGATCACTGAGCATTCTATATGCATTAACAAACGTATGTTGTTCCGATATGTTGTTCTATAATATTGTTATGACGTATCTAAATGCATGTATATGTCAAAAGATAAATAAACATTATCATTATCATCACAAATTTACGAAAGATGAGTGAGACACAAGAAAGATAGATGATGGATTAGCGACTAAACATGTTTAAATTATTATATTTAAGTGTATTTGTATGATTAAACTACTCTCTTTATATTCAGACACTAAATTCTAATAAGCATCTGTAGTCGAGTCTGTATAACTGATTGTTGCCAAATAATACAAATACTTCACATTTAAACATGTTTAGTTGACAAACACGTTTAGGGACCGTTGCACAAACCGAGCTAATTATACTTAGTGATAAAAATTAGTCCACTATCAAATAGACAACTTATTTTACCACTTATCACGGCATCGGAATGAAATTTAATTTCAAAGTTGGTTCTCAGTTGTATTAGGTACTATAATTGTAAAAACAAACAAAATAATAACAAATCGTATGAAACTAACAAATAAACTTACCTAAATATCATAATAATAACAAATCGTATGAAACTAACAAACAAACTTACCTAAATATCATAATAATAACAAATCGTATGAAACTAACAAACAAACTTACCTAAATATCATAATAATAACAAATCGTATGAAACTAACAAACAAACTTACCTAAATATCAATATAATAACAAATCGTATGAAACTAACAAACAAACTTACCTAAATATCAAAATAATAACAAATCGTATGAAACTAACAAACAAACTTACCTAAATATCATAATAATAACAAATCGTATGAAACTAACAAACAAACTTACCTAAATATCAAAATAATAACAAATCGTATGAAACTAACAAACAAACTTACCTAAATATCAAAATAATAACAAATCGTATGAAACTAACAAATAAACTTACCTAAATATCATAATAATAACAAATCGTATGAAACTAACAAACAAACTTACCTAAATATCATAATAATAACAAATCGTATGAAACTAACAAACAAACTTACCTAAATATCATAATAATAACAAATCGTATGAAACTAACAAACAAACTTACCTAAATATCAAAATAATAACAAATCGTATGAAACTAACAAACAAACTTACCTAAATATCATAATAATAACAAATCGTATGAAACTAACAAACAAACTTACCTAAATATCAAAATAATAACAAATCGTATGAAACTAACAAACAAACTTACCTAAATATCATAATAATAACAAATCGTATGCAACTAACAAACAAACTTACCTAAATATCATAATAATAAAAAATCGTATGAAACTAACAAACAAACTTACCTAAATATCAAAATAATAACAAATCGTATGAAACTAACAAACAAACTTACCTAAATATCAAAATAATAACAAATCGTATGAAACTAACAAACAAACTTACCTAAATATCAAAATAATAACAAATCGTATGAAACTAACAAACAAACTTACCTAAATATCAAAATAATAACAAATCGTATGAAACTAACAAACAAACTTACCTAAATATCAAAATAATAACAAATCGTATGAAACTAACAAACAAACTTACCTAAATATCATAATAATAACAAATCGTATGAAACTAACAAACAAACTTACCTAAATATCATAATAATAACAAATCGTATGAAACTAACAAACAAACTTACCTAAATATCATAATAATAACAAATCGTATGAAACTAACAAACAAACTTACCTAAATATCATAATAATAACAAATCGTATGAAACTAACAAACAAACTTACCTAAATATCATAATAATAACAAATCGTATGAAACTAACAAACAAACTTACCTAAATATCAATATAATAACAAATCGTATGAAACTAACAAACAAACTTACCTAAATATCATAATAATAACAAATCGTATGAAACTAACAAACAAACTTACCTAAATATCATAATAATAACAAATCGTATGAAACTAACAAACAAACTTACCTAAATATCATAATAATAACAAATCGTATGAAACTAACAAACAAACTTACCTAAATATCAAAATAATAACAAATCGTATGAAACTAACAAACAAACTTACCTAAATATTATAATTTGACATTTCGAGAAAACGTAGTAACTTTTTTGTACAGTTCCGAGAAAAAATAAGTTTGAAGTTATAGGAAAACCCATATTAAATTTATTGTTCGTATAAAAATATAAAACGTGTACTGCTTGTCGATTTTTATCTTGACATTACTAAGAAAATAAACTTATAAATGTATTAGTCGCGAATGGTTTTGGTATTTCTTATAAGTTATATTGCGGTTATCAAGGATTGTAATAAGCTATGTATTTTCTTTGAGCTGTCAATACGTTGATGGTTTTATTTTAACGAAATAATCCTACTAATATTATAAACGCGAAAGTGTGCATGTATGGATGTTGGTTACTCTTTCAAGCCGGAACGGCTGCACCGATACCGATGAAATTTGGTATGTACGTAGATCATAATCTGGATTAACGCATAGGCTACTTTTTATAGTCAAACCACGCGTGCGAAGCCGCTGATTTGTCAGCTAATTATATAGTAAAGTAAAAAAATAACCGGCTAAGTGCGAGTCAGACTCGCGCACGAAGGGTTCCGTACTGTTATCTATAAAAACGGCAAAAAATCACGTTTGTTGTATGACAACCCCCCCCCCCCCCCCCCCGCCCTCCCGTAAGTAGTAATTATATATTTCTTTTAAAAGTGAATATATAACTAAATATTCTGTGAATATTTCAAGTGTGTACCTGTATGGGAGTGTTGTTGTTGTTATAGCGGCAATAAAAATACATCATCTGTGAAAATTTCAACTGTCTCACTATCACGGTTCATGAGATACAGCATGGTGACAGACGGACAGACAGCGGAGTCTTAGTAATAGGGTCCCGTTTTGCTCTTTGGGTACGGAACCATAAAAAGAAAGAATGAAAATGCGTTCATTCAACATAACAATGAAATGCAGAATAACAAAATGTTAATAAAGTATGTACCTATATATATGTAGTTACCTTCTAACAAACAAAAGTGTAAGGTATTTCCCCTTCCCCGATTTGTTTTAGTTAAATCAAAATATATCCGCAACTATACCATTTTCATTTCTTTATTTTCTCGATGACAGCTCCTGTGAAAACTTGAACGAGCGTCTTTTTTACATTATGTATGCATTATTTTGTAAAAATATGACGCTTACGCACACACAAGGTTATACCAGAATCGGAGAAACTGATAGAGATGGAGCTATCGATAAACGTAACACGATAACAGACCCGTAGCCTTATTACCTAAGCCAAATTACTGTCGCTTCGCTATCACTAGTCAGGCCATCCCTTTCACACGTGAGGTAAGTACTGGACGTGTGAAAGGGATGGCCTGACTAGCGATAGCGACACGAAAACAATTTGGCTTAGGTAATACGGAGGCCGATATTTTCTTACAAAATGTCAGAAACTAAACTACTGCCGGATACTTTTGTACAAATTTATGAACTAATATTATATTTTCATTACAAGATGTTACACGTATTAATTATTGATTGATAATGCCAACTTCTTTAAAATTCTCGAAGCTGTTGTAAAATAATTAGGTATAGGTAGGTACCCGACAATTAAACGAAATTATTATAACGACAGGTAAACTTTATTTATTTATTTTAATCAAAATCTGATGAATCGTCACTGTCGCGATCGAGTCACTGTCACTCGATGAGCTCTTCCCATGAGGTCACAACACTACAAATATCAAATTAGAACTGTCATCGAGAAAATAATGAAATGTATAGACTATAGTTTGGTTCTACAAACTGAAGACTTTAAAACCAAGCTCCAGACAGAGGCTTCTTTCCTTCTTGTCCATTCCTTGAGATCTTATACCTTTATTTTATTTTTTTTTATATTATTTATTTTATTTTATGTACTGCGTTTCATCTAATGATACACCCAGCTACCAAGACCAAGCTCCTCATAAAACACAATATTGTCCTTTGACATCTACAAAATACTAAGTTTTTGTTGAAAAACTACTTTATCAAAACAAGCTTCTATAAAATTCATAATCGGAACCGCAAGCAGATTCAAATGAGCGCAAACACTAGTAGCCTACTATAATCCATTCAGAAGTTATGTTGTCTAGCATTTGTCTCCATCATGAGACCACCTCCGTGGTACCATATTATTGCATTGTCACCGAAGTTACATATGTATTCCAAATTTTAGCTCAATCGGTTGAGGGGAACGGGTTTAAAATTCAGTTGTAAGATTCCACCCGGACAAACATATGTACATACATTGCAAGTTAATAAAAAGCTTGTAAAAAGAGATTGAAAGTATATTTCTGAAAACCTTGCCTTGCATTAAAATTAAATTCCATCAATCTTACCACTAGAAATGAGAATTCGACAAGCACCAGGTTTAGGAATTGAGTAAGAAAATAGTTATTGATTAAAGTTTTCCACAGAGTTAAACTATTTTTTGATAGGGATGAAGAATGATGCAGGTAATATATTAAAACCTACCTTAAGGGGACACCGGAGGGACAATCGCCCATACAACACGTACTACCAAGATCGTTTCTAATTGGAGCATATTTCTACCTTAATAAGGTATTATTTTAATTTGAATAGTATTTATCTAGGTTCCCAACCATATATTAGATCAAAATACTTACCTTAAATTAAATAAAAGCGTATCGCATTCTGCATGTTTTTACGTCATGAAAGACCTTTTTTCAACCTAATTGTTTCGTATTAAAAACAACAACATCTTACGTATCCTAGTCATGGGAACATAAATTATATCGTCTAGTTACAGAATAACAACACAATAGATAATACAACAAGTTTTCAGTCATAATTTTTGGTATTACGGAACACGGTCAAAATCTAATCAAATTTAGAATCATTCTATTGCTATCACTGTCGCTGTGCGTGGCTAAACTTCGTCACTAAACAGGGATAGCGATATTCAGGGCGAAGTATTTGACGCGGCCGAATTGAAGTTGCGCTCGGGGTTCGCCGGCGCGTTAAAGTACCTATGTATCTACACAACTACTCGTAAGTCAATTGTTTGTTATGATGTTAAAAATTCGTCGGTGTATGTTATTTGTGTTTGTACTTAATTTGTTTTTATATTGTACGTCCGAAACGGATAAACTGTGCAAACTTGTGTACTTAATATTAAAGATCTTTGTTGTACACGACCTCCGTGGTGCAGTGGGCGAATAGCCGGCTGAGACTCAGGAGGTAGCGGGTTCGATTCCCGCCGCGGAACAAATGTTTGCATGATCTGCAGATATTTGTTCAGAGTCTGGATGTTTTTCTATACATTATAAGTACGTATTTACAAAAAAAAATGTATTTATGTATTCTATCAGGTAGTTGGTTTCCATAGTACAAGCTCTGCATAGTTTGGGGCTAGATAGCGCTGTGTGAAATACTTATTTATTTATGTGAAGAGAGTAGAAACATTTTGTGTACGCGCGTGTTTGTACTCTCTACGTTAAAATATATTTTTTCTCTATTTTTGCGTAGATAACTTTAGCGTGATCATATTATTAGCCCGAGAGGACCTATTTAGCTACTCATGGCTCGGAGCAGTAATAGCACCTACTGGTTAAATAGGTAGGTACATATTTGTTTGTTTTCCTATTATTATTCACTTGTTGATTGTTATAAGTACTTTCTTTAGTTATTTAATTGTTCTTAAAAGTGTCAAAATAAATGATTTTTTATTCTGTTATTTGAGCTTAAAACTTAACAAAGCGAGATTATAGAACAAATGTGTATTTAAGTACATACCTCAAGAAGTGATGAGGCCTGGTATTGTGCAAATACTGTAAGGTTCTTAATTATTCACGGCTTCATTCTCATATTAACCGAATACTCCTTGTATTTATGGTATTCCCGATCACAGACTACATGTAACTACTCCAAATTTTGCTAAATTTGTTTGTAATATATTGGAGTGATAGAATAATAAGTACATTAGTACATAAAAATTTATAAGTACGTTTTTTTAGAATTCCGTATTCAAAGGGTAAAACGGGATCCTATTAAGACTCCGCTGACTGTCCGTCCGTCTGTCACCAGGCTGTATCATACGAACCGTGATAGTTAGACAATTGAAATTGTAACTAATGATGTATTTCTGTTGCCGCCATGACAACAAATACTAAAAACTGAATAAAATAAATATTTAAGAAGGGCTCCCATACAACAATCGTCATTTTTTTGCTCGTCATTGCTCGATATTGATAACGGCAACAGGTAGACGCTTGAAATATTCACAGAATTTTTAATTATATATTCACTTTAAAACTAAAGGGTGTGGGGGGGGGGGGGGGGCTCACACACAACACACATACATTTTTTCCGTTTTTATAGATAATGGTACGGAGCACTTTACTAGTAGTAATATGGAGACAACACATCGTTCTAGAGTTCTTTATTAATAGCACTATCCCTAACAGTATATTACACTGTTTTACTCTACACTAACTCAAAAAGTAAAAAAAAAATACGCAAACCTCACGAAAAAAAGATTTCTGAATCATCGTCGAGACAACCCAGCTTCTCGACAACATGGACATAGTGAGAAGACTGAAATGAACTAATATTGTACAAACATTTTAATGTTTACAGTACTACTCAATGCCCTGGATATAAATGCAAACTTATAGTTAAAAGTTGATTACTGGGTTTCTTGAAACTGAAACTGTTAAAATACTATCATAAGTTATGGGGATTTAGGTACGCCCAAGATGCGGACAGCTTTATCTACGAGGAGAATAATCTACTTTTTACACGTTCTGCTAGACAATAATAACCAAATCTAGGTTTGTGCATTCTGTGCAGAACTTACTTCGATTTACGAATAAGTTCTTATTGTGTGGGTCACTTTGGTTCAAATTTTAATACAGATGTGGTTCCAAATTCAAATCATAATGAAATTTAGTACAACTTTACTCCCGGCTCAGCCGTAGGGGTGTAATCATCTGCTTTCGGTGAGGTTTACATGACATATAATTTGATATTGTCGAGCAAGTGTTGTGAAAAATAAGTTAACACACATGTACCACAAATGTACCCATTTTTACATACAAACAAACTCACATCCTCATACACACTCACTTACGTTTTCCATTCTGAATTGTATTTTTGTTTGGGAAATATCGAAGTTTGTTACTGAATATATAAATTATTTTCTGACTTATAACTACCATCATAAATATACATTAAACCTTATCATTAACATTAACCAGTTGGCAATCGAAATATCCTCAACACTCCACCGAATACCAACAAAATACCTTTACACATGTTGGAATGTTGGATATGCAATTTCCCCCATTCGAAGCTTGGTACGTTTGATAGATGAATAATATCTGACATAGTTTCAATAGATACGTTGAATTTGACGCATCTTTGCTATAGAACTGCTGCAACTATTGTTTATTAGTGATTGTCTACGGCTTTGCTTGAATATTCATTCAATATTATATATAAATTCAGAAGTTAATTTTACCGCCTGTTCCTCCATGGCCAAGCCAGTAATGAATCTGGCAAGAAATAAGGGTGTTTATTCTTTTAAACGTCAAAAGATAAAGTTTCTTTATTTAAAAAAATATTAGAGATCATTATCAATCGTCAAATTAACGTTATTAGACTTTAGATGTAACTTGCGTTAGAATGTTACATTTTTTTTTAATTTATTTATAGATAGTTTTGATAAAGATTATAGACAGTTTTTAAAGCTTTTGTGTCTTCTAAATAATAGGAGATATAAAAGTAAGCTTTTTTAAAAATCTTTGTATAAGTTTTTAATTTTCAGTTTTTGTATATCGCTTGGGAGTTTGATATACGAGTAATAGCGTACACTTTGCCCTAATATAGACTAGCGGTTCGCCCCGAGCTGAGATCTCGCGAGTCTCCTATAAAAACAAAAATAATATTATTTGTAATCTTTGACTATCAAAATAGTGCCACGGAATAATAAATCACATCACTTGGCCTACTGTTTCATTCAACTTGGCCTACAGTTTCATTCAAATTACAGGTAACGGGAGTTCATGTAAATTGGATAATCTTTTTAGGAATACAAAATGGTGTTAGTCTGGATTTCAGACTTTTGTCTATATTTTTGTTACTAAAGCTACACGAATACCAAATTTCAGCATTGTCTCATTTTATTTTTTTTACCCCTCTTTAACCCCAATATCTCAAAAACCCCCCAACATATAAACTCATTTAGTCACACCAAAACTGTGCCATCACTACCTACCTATGTATTAATTTTCACGATGATCGGATCAACGCTTCGAAAGTTATCCTCTGACATTCAAACATACATACATACATACAACGCCGATTTGCCCAAGTTGATTTATAGATCTTGCTTCGCTCGATCAATTAATACATAACAATACAAGTAGTTCAAATTAAAGTTGAGATTAAAGTTATTATCTTTATCCACATAAACCTTTGCATTAATAATAACTGCAGGATATTTTAGACTTTTCTCTTATCATAACTCTAGAAGACAGATTACTATTATCCCGTCATTTAAATAAGTATCACACAAATACCATTTTATAATGTGTTTAAAATAAATTATGCCTTTATTTGCTACGACAAATTTTTCATGATTTAGAATCACGCTCAAACTAAATTCTTATTTATTTAGAATAATACTGGACATTTCACACAGCGCTAATGCCCTAAACTGAGCTAGAATAACGATAATTTCGAAGAACTCGAAAACTTCCTACAACAAACTCTGTTTATACAACGAAAACTCCGCCATTTCCCGTTCATTGTTTTACACTTAACTTGGATAAAAAAATACATTTTATTTATATAACAATCACGTTCGGCTCCCATTGATTGTTGTGTGACGTCACCTCCGCCTGCCTGATAAGGACCGCTTCCGGTCCAAATCCTGGGTGAATGAATGACTGACCGAATGAAAGAACAACCTTTAGGACATAATGAAAGACGCCATAACTAGCTATGCATCATAATTCATAAATGACACCATCCATACTTCCATACTAATACTATTATCAACTTTTTGAATAAATTATTGCCTATAGAATCGAAAGTAATCTCTCTGTCTTTCCGTCTGTCTCTCTGCCGTGTTTTCTACGTTATCACAACTTAATAGCTGAGCTGATTTCGATGAAATTGACCAAGATTGGGATACCTACTTATAGGGTACTTTTTACCCAACTGCGCAGGAGGGTAATGTTTTTATTGACAAAACACGCGTGTGAAGCCGCTGGAACCTTGTAAGTTATTAAATAATATGTACGTATCTATTTAAAATTTCAATGTTTATTACAAATAAGTTCGACTGTACATTATCATCATCGTTATAGTTATTATTTTCACAGTAAATTATAATTTTTTGTACTTAAAGTGCAATTTGCTTTTGAATCGCGAGTTTCTGAAGCTTATAGCTAAGCATTTTAGTTGCAAGGGCAAGTTACAAACTGTATGTTGAATTGTTTTAGTAAACTTAATATTTCACTCTCAGTCAATACGAATGAAAGAAATTACCCTTGACCATGAATAAAACCGTCCGTCGACGCGGTGAGTCGACGATATAAAGAAAATCGCGACTCGCGGGCAACTCCTGTATGCGCGTAGCACATAAGGGTGACGTTTACAAAGGGAGGCCTACACCCAGCAGTGGGTACTTATGGGCTGTGGATGATGATGATGATGAAAAATTCAATTAATACAACAAACAAAAAGTGTTAAACTGCTTACGATCACTACAGCTGTGAAGCTACTTATGATAATTGCACCTGCTTTTGGTCAGAAAATCATTGTAACGCAACTAACAGAGCCATTAAATTTAAATAATTAAATTCATTATTTATCATTAAGCTACCATAATTATTGTTTTCAAATCATCATTATCATACAAAAGATGATAGACCTCTTCCATCAATTTTCAGGACTACCCATCTTGTGTGATCTGCACCCAAAGCCTCCCAGCTACCTTTAATAAGACGACTTTTCATCAAGTGACCGTCCTATGCTGCTTTTTCCAGAGCGTGGTATCCGAGAACCTTTGTTCCAACGGCCGTCAGTTTCGAGTTGTCCGACCCATTCGCACTCAAAGTTTTAGTTCTACGTTTTAATGCGTACAGCTAAGGTATTGAACACTTTACCGTCGTCTGGTTTTTCCTGAAGACTACATTGATAATAAATAAATAATGCTGGACATTTCCCACAGCGCTATCTAGCCCAAAAGCTTGTATTATGGGAACCAGATAACTGATTTAATACTTACAAGTATGTAATTTTTTTTTTTGTAATTTCATACATACAATAGGTATATATATATAGAGAAACAACGAAACCCCGAGCAAATATCTGTTGATCATGCAAACATTTGTTCCGCGGCGGGAATCGATCCCGCAACCTCCTGCATCTTAGCCGTCTATTCGCCCACGCTACGGAGGTCGTCAAATCAATCCGGTTCTCATTAAGGTAAGAGTGAATAGGTGTCTTCTAAATCGTGCTTCATCTTAGACTACATCATCGCTTACCATCAGGTAAGATTGCGGTCAAGCGAAGATCTGGTGATAAAAAATGGAAAAAAAAACTTCAGCTTGCTAGTCCCTTGGGCTAAATCAGTAACTATAGTCTGTCGACAGATCTACTTTTTAAGGTTCCGTACCCAAAGGGTAAATAGGGTCCCCCTATTACTAAGGCTCCGCTGTATTTATATCTGTCCGTCTGTCACCAGGCTGTATCTCATGAACCGTAATAGATAGACAGTTGAAATTTTCACAGATTATGTGTTTCTGTTGCCGCTATAACAACTAATACTAAAATATAATAAAATAAACATTTAAGGGGGGCTCCCATACAACACATGATTTATTTTTTCCGTTTTTGTAGATGGTACGGAACCCTTCGTGCGCGAGTACGACTCGCACTTTGCCGGTTTTTCAAGTTTGATCCCGCAAAAAAACGATTATACACGCAAAATAAATTAATTGAATAGATAATTTGTTTTTCGTTAATTCTATAAAAGGAGAGTTGGCCATGTTCATTTATCGCGAGTCGATTTGGAAATGGATTATCAGAATGTTTATTTTAATTTGTGCTAATTTTAAAAGTGATGTGATTCACACATTCGAACTACTAATAGATTATTTAGTATCAATGTTTTTAACACGTACTCTTATGAATTAGTTAATTAAGTAGTTATCATGTTTCTCTTATATATTGTCTTATAAGAATAAAATAAATCGTTATATTTTGCCACCTATGTTGACAAAAAACGGGATGTTTATCATGATTTGGGAGTTTTTGAGTGTGCCGATATTTCGCTAAAGATGCATGCGCCATGATCACGGGTAAACTGAAGCTTTTGCGAGTTATTGCTATTGGCAGATATAACAAAATATCCTCTTTCTCGCACTTGCTATGTATTTGATAGTGTTCATATGTTGATAGTGTTTGACGACCTCCGTGGTGCAGTGGGCGAATAGCCGGCTGAGACGCAGGAGGTAGCGGGATCGATTCCCGCTGCGGAACAAATGTTTGCATGATCTACAGATATTTGTTCCGGGTCTGGTTGTTTCTCTATATATTATAAGTATGTATTAACAAAAAAAAAGAAGTATATAAGTATTCTATCAGTTATCTGGTTCCCATAGTACAAGCTCTGCTTAGTTTGGGGCTAGATAGCGCTGTATAAAATGTCCAGAAATATTTATTTATTTATTTATATGTAACCAGTATAAGTATTTAAATAAATGTGTTAAGTATAATAAAATACATTTGTTATTGCAATAACTACTGTTGGTCCGCATTATACAGAGGTTAACTGGAAGAGAATGCTATCTAGCATTAAGTTCGCCTATGTAGAGATTATTTGTATTTTGTGCAATAAAGTATGTCTTTAATTCATTCATTCATGTGTTACCTATTATATCTGATATCTATAGTTTAGAGCTTATTCTTCCGGCTTGTTGACATATACATATAGCTTATATGATTATATTATATATTATCACACCTTCACTTACCATCAGGTAAGGTAGTGGTCAAGCGCTTGGCTATCATCAATAAAAAAAAGGAAAAAAAAGTGCATACTATTTTTACCGGTTAGTTATGACTGCAATGAGCTTATCATAACTATATTACTAAAACTGGTACCATTGTCACCATAATTCAATACAGTGCCCTCCAATCCTGGTACCAACGCCACCAAACCTGTTAACAACGATACCAAAACGAATACAACGCCACTAAAACTTATATTATACTTCCTGATGGTATGGATGACTGGTAGAAAATATTTTTACGATTAAGTCCTTTAATTTAGTTTTATTAAGTTGGTGACGACAGTATCTATCCGTTTTTTGCACAAATAGACAAATAATTTACAAATGAGTCTCCATTTCTGCATACACACATGTAGAGCAGACAAATAATGTACATATAAAGTAATGTAAGGGGGGGGTCACATAGTCGTGATCAAGTCACAAGAAGTTCTAATTTAATTTTTATAATCATAGATACCAGTAAAAAGTAGGTATTTTATTAATATACTTACATTACTGTACTTAAAAATACTTAATGTACTGTATTTAATTAATTTAAATAACAAAATCAATTTTTCAAATCAAAATATTATATTAAATTAATTAAATATTGAATGCACTTACATAAAATCTATATTGTGACAAAAAATATATATGAACATTATGTTTAACAATATTAATGAGTGGTCCACCTAGGTCCTGGACCCAGCCCAGGGGTGGGGGGGGGGGGGGGGGGGGGGTATAGACCTCCCCAAGTTTGTGCTATCCGCCACGATTCTGCGTTAGTCTCACCCGTTGACGGCCCGCGACTCTAACGATGTCGTCCACCCATCTCGCTGCCGGACGTCCTACCCTTCTACAGCCATTCCTCGGCCACCATTCAGTCGCTACCCTGCTCCACCTGTCATCACCACGTCTTGCCAAGTGTCCCGCCCAAGATCATTTGACCTCCATAACTCGATTCCTAACGTCATGAACCCTCGTTCTTCTACGGATTTCGATGTTTGGAACTCGATCTAAGAGTTTGATGCCGAGCATGGTACGCTCCATGGCTCTCTGTGCAACTCTTAACCTGTACACAGCCTCCTGCGTGAGCGTCGATGTCTCGGCACCGTAAGTCATGGTGGGCAGAACACATTGGCTAAAAAGGCGGGTCTTCAGACTTTGCGGAGAATAAAAATAATAAAGAATTAAAAAGAATAAAATACAAAATTAGGACTGATACTATCGTCACCAAGCTAATACCAGCGTCACTAAAAGGGGTACCTACTGAAATCACTAAAACTGGTACCAACGTCACCAAACTGTAGTACCAACGTCACTGAATACTCTCATGGCTCTAACCACTAACTGGAAGTATACGTGTCACCATTCGCCAATTGTGATTCTGAATGGCTTCCAATAAAAAACACATTTCCTAATTTACTTGACGCAAGAACAATGGACTTGACTCAGCCGTGATTCATAATTATCAAGGATTTTCATAATAAATTTAGAATCAGTGATTTTTATAAGGTACACACGGCTACAGATCAAGCTATACACTTCCAGTATAAGCTGACCTCGCTTTGTGTAGGCTTTTCGTAGAATGAGAGGTCAGCTTATACTGGAAAAATATAGCTTGATGTGTTGTACAATGTCTTCAGTCAATCGAAACTAATATTATCAATTCGAAATTCTGTTTGTTACGTTTTCATGACATCGGCTGGACCGATTTCGATTAAATTTGGGTCACATAGATTTATGATCTGGATCGAAACATAGGCTACTTTTTATTGTGTGCGAAGCCACGGGCGAGTCAGCTAGTATTAAATGAATCCATAATCATCATCTCAACCGTTCACTACTGCATCCTACGATTCCCATTTCTTACAAAATATCCACAAGTAAGTAGCGATATTTTTAAGAAACATGCGATTGAATACCTCAATGGATATTTTTCCTGCGCGTAATTTTTTTCGCGCCAATGCAAGTACTAATTCCTGCACATTAGCAATGAACTCATCGTAAAAGAGCAAGCCTTAAAGTTTTCGGCCCTTATCTGGTTCTAGACAACTGTCCGTCTGTCTGTCAGACCGACAACCAGAGCCTTCTACGGACCATATTAGCCATTTTAAAATTGTAAATCAGCAATTTATTTATATAGAGATTTTAATCTGTTACCGTAAATGGAAATAATTATTTTTGACGTTTGAAGTTAACAGTTTAATATATTCAGAATGTTGTATTAATATTTTGAATTTGTCTATTAATAAAATCGTTTTAATTATTGATTTATAAAAGGTGCAACTGGGTCCGTAATCAAACTTTACATGCCTAAAATATAATGCTGTAGTAGAATGATCTTCGCATAGTAGCTTAGGACTGCGTTTTGAAAATCCTTACTTCATTATTAACTGATAGTCCAAAATATTGGAAAGTCCAAATTACTCTGCCTAAACCTTGTAATCATAAATGTCCACAAATTATTCGATATTGCCTTCCAATAATTATCATAATAAACGAACACGTCGCAAAATCGTGAATCCTTCTTACTCTGTCACTCAATACTGACGTCTCTTTCCACACGTGCAATTCTCATAAAATAATTAGTAAACAATTCTCACTCTTTAGACCCTAAGATAAGATCCGTTTTACAACAAACAAAATAAACTGAAGTACAGCTGCTTTACAATCGTATAACACAACCTATACTTTATTATTAGAATAACAAAGTTGAAATTGGACTGACTCGAAGTAATCAATGAGGCATTCGCGATGAAATGCGAAATGGATTATTTTTTCAAAAATGGAATTAAGAAGAGACAATAACGTTCATTGTTTTTAAAGATGGCGGTCGGACTGGCTCAAATATGAGATTATTACTTGTGAGGCTGGCTTATGATAATTTTATACCTTGGAATAGCACCATAGCAAGTTTATTTTAATGCAAAATTGTGTATCAAGAGTTTACCAAAACGGAAATACATCTCGTTATTCCGGTTCAAAGAGATCAAATGACTCTTTTAAAAACAGGAAATGATGTATAAAGATTCTTTTTTCAATGAGATTATAACATCAAATTTTGATACGTTGAATGAAGTTAATTTATTACTAGTTTTTAGAGGCCGATTCGCATAGAAAAAGGTTTTCGCATGTTATTACCAAAAATAAAGCAAATGGTCGAAAAAAGAAGAGAGAATTCAGAACACTATAATCGTATGGCCGAAGTGGCCGAAAAATATTAAAAAAGACGAGAGAGTTCAAATTCAGAACACAATATATAAGGCTGCGTCGCTTACTGGTATGATAACCATTATGCTTAAAGAAGGATGATTTCCAAAATGTTTATGCATTGGTTTTATCTAAACACACGAAGTGTAATATTTTTTTTGTAAATCATCCTTCTTCAAGTTTTTATTTCAATCTTTAAACATGAAGAGGGTTACCCGTTGCTAGGGTTGCCAGATGCCCCGTATTTTTCGGGTTACCCCGTTTATCAGGCTAAGATAATACAAAACCCAATAATTTCGAAAATAAAATACGGGGTAAATAAAGCTCCCGTATTTTTTTATTAAAAGAATGTTTTATTTAAAAAAAGGATTTTAAAGAAATAGAAGCGCTATTTACTCGGCTAAATATATCCAAAGTCAACATAAGTAAATGAACTTTATTAAGAGTTTTGTGTGATTTCACCGTTAATTAATAAATATGTACAAGAAAAGCCCGTCGGCGAAAGCATAACCCCTGACCTATAGACAACATTTTTCAAAGCTTGCAAAGGCAGCGACTTCAAAAATATGATTCATATTCTACAACTGGTTTTCTCCATTCCAGCTTCTACCGATCCAGTAGAAACAATATTCTCCTTGTGCGGCAATGCATGGACAGATAGCCGAAACCAGCTCAATATTGAGACTGTCAAGGCGGAGCTACAAGTCAAATCTAATTTTAAGTTATCTTGCAAAGATTTTTATATAATATTGCTGCTCAAAATGATGAGCTTTTAAAAGCTGTTTTTCTAATCATAAATATAAATTTAAAAAATAGATTATCTTCATTAACCCTTTAATCAACTAGCGTCAGGTGGCAACCCTACCCGTTACCGAAGCTGTCTGTACAATTTCACAATCATTTTGGAACACTGGCCATAAAGATTAAAAAAAAAAACAAAGTCATACTCGTAGTTTGTAAATCGAACGCGTTATAGTTACAGCAAAGACAACGAAGATAATTCAAACATCGAACAACCGGCCAGCTGCAAGATAGATTAGTGACGTGTCACACGGTTCCAGAAAGCTGAATAACGAGTAATTTAAATAGATCGGTCCCTCAATTGGGGTTAATTCTCGCGTTTAAGGAATATCGTGGAGTTTAATTATGAGACACAGAATAATAGTACCTAGTGAGCAAGACTTTATGAAGCAATTGATGGTGTTTTTCGAGTCTTTGGTGGGAAACACTGAGGTTTTGCAGAGGAGAAATCGTCAACTAGACTCCTTCAAAATAAGATCCACGGCTTAAGGAATTGACAGAACTAAGGTTATCAGATGAAAAAAGGGGGAAGATTATGTTTCGACCCATAGTAGATCTATAGTAGGTTTTCTAGAAGAGATCGCACATAGCGATAAGACTGTTGATTGTACTCATAATAAAATATAGCCTATAATATAATCTTGTATGTGATTGTGTTCATACAAAAATTCCATTACGAAAGCGCTTTGCCCGAACAAAACTTTCGAAGTTTCCGAGCATTTTTTTTCTCTAAAAACCTTATTTGTCTTAAAAATAGTCAAATATGTCCAAATCCAATGTTAGCACATCACTCGAGGGGCTGGACATATTTGACTATTTTTAAGACAAAATAAGGTTTTCTGAGAAAAACAAATTGCTCGGATTTGTTTTGTTGGTCATTATGTTTGATTTCTTGGCATAGGTGGAGTACAATAAAATGTTTAAGACAAGTAGGTATATACTATTCTATAGTACCAATAGACACTAACGCCTAGGCTAAGGGCCATTTTTCATCAATCAGATTTAGACAACATGAAGATGAATTAAGCAAATAACCCACCTAATGTTAAGTGGTGACCAATGTCGATCCCAAAGCATTACCTGAAGGTCACACCCCTTAGGAACTTGCCCTACCATGCACTGCTCTGAGTCCATCAGGCAAACAGGTGTAAAGCCTCATGTGCTTCTAATTTCATTGGTGGCCAATTGCCATACCCTTTAAAGCGGAACACAGAAATGCTGCTAGGTGGTAGATATAGGTATGGTGGTAGTAGGTACTTCTCCGGGCGAGCCTTTTCACAGAGCTCTACTTCTAATAAATATAGAATTGGAACAATTGAAGGTAGGTAAAAATATACCTAAGTATATAAATCAAATTGCTAAAATACTCTGTGTACTCATTAATACGAACTGAGTAAGCGGAAATAAAAAAAACGATACGAACGCCTATTAAGTAGTAATTGCCATGTTCCTTTTGAAATTTAAAAAATTTCTCGCCGCTTAAAAACTTTCAAATCAGCCCGGAAACTCGAAATTCTAATAACATAAAGAGCACGTTTGCTATCTTTCTACTTACTTACATCACAACTCGTTTCGACTTTACCAAATCGTGAGCTGACTTTTTGTATAGAACACATATTCAGATGTGTAATGACCAATCTCCGGGCGTCGAGAAAAAAGAAATAATTCGAAGCATTAATGCATCAGTTACTAAACCGTCAGACGCATGCTCTTGCGCATCCTTAACGCATTCATAATAAGAACAAGACGCTCCATTTTCAAACGAACGAATTACAAACACAGGGAGCATTCCATCTTCAATGTTACTTTCTGTTCATATTCAAATTTTGTTTTGAAAATGGAACAAAACTATCCAGCCGGTACAAATTGATGGATTTGTATTCTACCGCCACCAATCAAGACTCTTATTGTTTTTGTTACTAAATTACTTGGATAGATACACTAGCATTACATGTAAAAAAGCGGGAAAATCATTAACAACTAATTATAAAAACAAAAGCAACTGCAAACTTTTCATTGGAAGAAAAGCGTTTACGTCATTCGATAAAAGCACAAGGAAAATCCGAAAATCTTTCACGAATCAATAATACAAGTGTTTTAGAACGTAAAGTTGAGTAATAAAATCAATCAATTCCACCGTTACAGTGAGGTTTTTATATTTGCTTCCCATTCAAATAACTCCTGCCTTCGGTTTTAGCTTAAAAATAGACATTTTGAGTGCTCTGTTCCGAGATAAGTTATATTGATGTGTTTTAAACGGACGAACGAATGTTTTATACATTCTGTTTCTTCATATTTCATAGTGGCGTAATTGTATTATAATCCTTGTATTTTTAGAACAGTGTTTGACTTTCAAGTATAAGGGATAAGGATGTTAAAAATATATTCAAGTGGTATAAGTTTTTATCACCCTCGTTAATGGTTTAACAGATTTATTTTAGAAAAAACTCATTAGATCAACTCTTTCAAACTATTTATATATTATTTAAGTACAAACCTTTTGGTTGTAACTAAACTGGCCAGTGGCATTTAAAAAAACAACTCATTCAATTCCAAATTCAAGTTAGAATTTCGAACACGTTCTTTACCTATTAGAATTCAGTTCCGTTTAGCCAAAATTCCAATTTCAAATGTTTTAATATAAAAGTTTATATTGATTTCGAACTTTAGATTTTTAAATGCACGCATTATTAAGGTTCAGCTTTAAACATGTAAAAGCCGTAGTTATAAGCACAATAGCGGGCGTGGTTCACAAGCTAGCAGCGAATAATTACTTCCCCCCTCTCCCCCTACATGTCTTCATTCAGCATTGTCTTGAGATGTGACCTCTTGTGACGTCTAAGGATATTAGTCATTCATGACTGCAGACGTTTGGAGCTTTCACGTATCAATTTCTAAGGCTTTTTGATGAAAGCTTTTTAATTATAGTGTAACTAGCTCATTAAAACCATATATTAAGTAATTTAAAGGATGCATTTAATAGTTCAAAATGGGACCCATACTTTTTAGATCCGAAAAAACTGAACTGAAACTGAAATATGTATGTATTTTCCTTTGCGTAAAAAAAACTTACATATTTTTATTTTTTATTTTATTTCGAATAAATCCGTTTATATTTCGAAATACCTTAAACAATACCTACCATAGATTGAATGCTTTTTTTCTCTATGGGCCGTGCGTAAAAGAATGTGTCGGCCACCCCGCGCGCGTTATTGCGAATACGTGAAGGTGGCGCGTGCCGCCTGGCACAATACGCACACTTACGTAATAGAACGCGCGCAGAATTACCGAACTGCGATTTCTCTATCACCTTTCATACACCATACCCCGGACAATAGACAAGACAATTTATTAGACACTAAAAAACGTCTAGACACAAAAAAGCACGCATGTTCAATTTTAAAAATCTAAAAGCCGCACGTCAATTTGAAACGAAATTCTTATCTCTAAACCGACGTTCTAAATTCAAAATATTAGTGAAGCAATTGAAAAACGAAACGAACTAAGTTCGTATTACGAGCGCGTTCCAAATTCGAATGTATTCAAATATCGGCGCTCGAGATGGATTATGACGGGCGCTGGTTGATGGCTGGAATATCTTGATCGTTTCATATTTTTTTTACGTATTTCAATTAAACTCTTTACTATTAGAATTCCAAGATTTGAATTGCAAATAGTATTAATATTAACTGGGTTATTTACCTGTACAAGCAAGATATTCAATCAACCGAAAATTTAAATAAAATATTACTCAAAAATATAATCATAATGTAAGACGCTCGTTCGGTGATATGATCCCATTGATTGATGGGTGACCACGCTGTGTCTATTCGACCAGCGTAGCGGTGCATTGATTTCTAAAGAATATTCATAATTTGAAGGTTCATGTTAAACTGGCAGTAATATTTAGTAAGTGTGTTGACCCCGGTTTGAGCGGACTAACGTACAATGTTTTGAACTTAATTAAAAATGTATAAAGAATTTATAACGTGTCGAGAACGCCCCCGTATTTGTCGAGCAGAATTTTCTAATTGAAATTCAATTGAGTTTAATACAGGACACTTTTAGTAACATAAAAATAGTTGTTCGAAAGATAAAAGTGTTGTTATTCATCTCATTTCCTGTGACGCAATCTGTCAAAAAGTTTACTAAGTAAGTCAGATTCTCAAAAGTAGAGATGGCAAATTACGAATTTCTAGAGACTGCATTATCTACTACCTTTAAGGCTTATTTACAGTATACTTTGAGATAGTGATATAAGGAAGTCAACTTAGTCACAATTTAGTGCTTATTCCACTGACTTCTTTTTTATATATAAGGTGGATATTCTAGAACTAAGCGTAAATGTAAAATAAGACTCGAGCGTAGAGTATTTGTAAATTTTTGAAGAATTAACTGTCAAAATGTCTGCTCTAGTCAAAAGTATATAAATTAAATTGGTAGGTATTTAAAATATTTTCGTCTATAAATACCCAACTAAATGTACCTACTCCAGCCGTTTAATATTCCATCTGAAACGTTAATCATTTGCTTGGTATCGTTTTTTGGACAGAATGAGCATTTGTCGATTTATGATCATTTCCTTTTTAAATATTTGATCGAGCGAAGCGAGATCTACAAATCAACTTGGGCAAATCGACGTTGTATGTATGTTTGTTTGTCCGAGGATAACTTTCGAAGCGTTGATCCAATCATCGTGAAATTTGATACATAGGTAGGTAGTGATGACACAAGTTTGGGGGGGGGGGGGGGGATTTGTTGAGAAATGAAAATTAGACTTTTAGGTCAAATGGAACGTCAAATGAAAGGTTTTCGTTAATACATTTAGACTCCGTTTTTATTTTTAGTATAGTCTTTATAGTTTTTGAGTTATTAGCTATAATATAAACTGAACTTTGACAAAATTCACAAGGTACACCAGTGACCCCACAGTGTTGTAATTTGGTATGTGTGTAGTTTAAGTGACGCAAATATAGGCAAAAGTCTGAAATCTAGAATAACTGCAATTTGTATCCCAAAAAAGTATGTATAACCATTTTCATGAACTCCCGTTACCTGTTATTTGAGTGAAACTGTAGGTCAAGTGGTTGGTTTCTTATTTCGTGCCACTATTTGATAGTCAAAGATTACAAACAATTTTTTTTTAATCGGACACTCGCAGGATCTGAGTTCGGGGCGAACCATTAGTTATATAAAATCTGTAAAAAAATAAATAATACAGGGCATTTCACACAATCTAACTCTAACTAAACTAAGCAAAGCAGTAAGGTAGTCTATATGAATCAGATAACTGATAGTATCATCATCATCATCGTCCACATACTGACTTCACGATAAAACACTTATTACGAATAATATTTTTTTGGTAAACACATTAGCAGGTATAGTACCTAAGTACTTATCATAATTACGTCGACCGACGACCTCCGTGGCGCAGTGGGCGAATAACCAGCTGAGACGTAGGAGATAGTGGTTTCGATTCCCACCGCGGAACAAATGTTTGCATGATCTACAGATTTTTTTGTTCCGATAAGTATGTAAGTATTTACAAAAAATAAGTATGTAAGTATTCCGTCAGTTATCTGGTTCCCATAGTACAAGCTCTGCTTAGTTTGGGGCTAGATAGCGCTGCGTGAAATGTCCACCAATATTTAAAAAAAATATATGAAATGCCCGGAACGCAAGCACTTATTTCGCTGCAACATTGGCGTCTCACTCAGCCGGCTATTAGGCCATGCGTAAAGAAAGTCGATTAATTTAATTGGTTTATTGCATTTAAATATGCCTGAATACCTGAGAGCCTGAAGACTAAAGTCTTCAACCAGTGTGTGTTTCCAGTGATGACCTATGGCACTGAAACGTGGTCCTTTACTCATGGCCTCATGACCAAGCTCAAGGTCGCTCAACGAGCTATGGAGAGGGCTATGCTCGGAGTTTATTTGCGTGACAAAATCCGTAATGAGTAAATCCGCTGAAGAACTAAAGTTGCCGACAAAGCTCTCAAAATTAGCAAGTTGAAGTGGCAATGGGCAGGCCACATCGCTCGTAGAACCGATAACCGTTGGGGAAGAAAGGTTCTCGAGTGGAGACCACGGACTGGAAGACGCAGCGTAGGCCGGCCCTCCACAAGGTGGACCGACGATCAAGTAAGAATCGCGGGGAGCCGTTGGGCGCAAACGGCTACCAACCGCTCGTTGTGGCGATCTATCTTCAGCAGTGGACGCCTGATGATGATGATGATGATTTAAATATAACTTTACGGCATTATTCGAATACGCTATATCTAAACTACAAAAAAAAATTGGCTCATTTAAGTATTCATTAAAAGTTTTTACGAGAACTTATTTTAAACTGCATATTAGTAAAACCGTATAACTAACGTGACCATTCGTCCCGCTTTGGGCGGGACAGTCCCGCTTTCAGGCTATCTGTCCCGTTGTCCCCAACCAGAGAAAAAATATCCCGCTTTTACAATGGGACCAAGTGTCCCAGTTCTGAAAGCAATTTTAATTACAAAGACTAACATCGACAAATCATGTGATAAGATCCATTCCTACTTATAAACTAGACCCTACATTTTAAAAATAATTTGCTCTACCGACAAGTACAAAACAGATGCGTCTTCCTTCAACCGCAATGTAATGTTAAAATTTCATATTAATATACCTAATATATAGTTTTTAATTTTCTTTTATAATAAATACCTAGTAAAATAAGTTTAATTGTTGTTAATGTTTAATTCCGCAAGCGTCCCGCTCTGACAAAAAAAAAATATGTCACGTTACGTATAACTGACATCGTTTACTCATAAAAGTGTAACAAAATAAACAAATTTCATTGAATTAGTCATGTTATTGGCGTCTGTTTCATCTCAACGCTGGAAGACATCTGGTTCTGTTAGTATGGAGTGTGTTTGTATGGAGTTTAATGTTCATGGGAATGTTCGATATTGATTCATTTTATGGATTAGTTCGTCATTAATTGAAATTTAGTTACTTCTTTATTATTTAAAACGTATATAAAAGTATTTTATCAGTTATCTGGTTCTTCTACAAGCTTTGCTTAGTTTGGGGCTGATAGCGCTTGTGTGAAATGTCCAGCATTATTTGTTTATTTATACACAGTCTTATCTTGACCCCACACTAGGATTCCCTGTATCATGGTACACCATCACTTACCATCAGGTAAGGTTTAAAAGTCAAGCGTTTAACAAATCACCAAATAATAAAACCGGCCAAGTGCGAGTCAGACTCGCGCGCGAAGGGTTCCGTACCATTATCTATAAAAACGGCCAAAAATCTGTTTGTTGTATGGGAGCCCCTTTAAATATTAATTTTGTTTTAATTAAATTATTTATTTTTAAAGTGAGTAATATAACTCAACATTATGTGAATATTTCAAGCGTTTATCTGTTGCTGTTATCAATATCGAGTAAAAAACGAGCAAAAAAATCACGTTTGTTGTATGGGAGCCCCCCTTAAATATTTATTTCTTTTTTTTTACCTTTTAGTACTTATTTGTTGTTATAGCGGTAACAGAAATACATCATCTTTGAAAATTTCAACTGTCTAACTATCACGCTTCATGAGATACAGCCTGGTGACAGACGGACAGACAAACAGACATCAGTCTTAGTAATAGGGCCCCGTTTGACCCTTTGGGTACGGAACCCTAAAAAAAGTCTTCTGCGTATCATCATACCCCGGACCTACAACACTTTACTCTAACATTATCTAACACTAGCTGATTTTACTAACCGCGTCAAATTTTTTAAAGTTTATTAATTTTACTTATTACAGTATTTGTAGCAGCTAAGTTATAAGTTAACCATTTACACTGTACGTGTGTACTAAATGAGTAAGTACAGTTAAGCAATATAGCTCAAAGTTAAAATAATTTGCGATTCAGATTTCCAAAATTAGCATCAATAGCCAATATCCATCCGCTAAATATTCGCATTCGAGCACTCTGCATCAATCGACAAGCGTCTCTTATGATTCTGGAATTTGTAAGTTTTTCCCTCCATTCCGCGGCACCAAATTAAAAATGTAAGAATTCTCGCTTGCAAAGGAATTTATATTTTATTTCATTTCATTAAATCCACCATCTTTTGTTTCCACGGCCCGTTCCGATCGGAATTCATATTTTTCTGTGTTTTGTTTCGGTTTGCGAGCGTATTGTTTTATTGTATCCTAAACGGCGGACCGAGTATTAATTATTTCTTATTTTTGAATGCGTCCGAGGATTTTAACGATTAACGTTCTCAAATTCGGCTCTTCGAAACTCTAATCACGATTTTCATTCGAATTCTGCATCGTAAAAAAGCTCTGATGATCTCCGAGAGAAATCGCCTTTGCCAGTCAAGATTAGCCCGCCGTCGAGTACTTACTATCCTTAAACTATTAGACGCTACGTCGATTCCGAACAGACGTAGATACGTATCGTTTACCGAAAATAATACCGGCCGTAATCTGACATACTCATACGTGTTCTCTTGCCCAAGCTTCGCCTTCCGACAACAGTGGATTATTCGTTACTCATCAATCTCGAATAGACGCGGCCAATCCATTGTTCCCGTGACATTTAAACTAATTTATAAATACGTCGCTGAATAAATTCTATCGACTATTTATAAATTAATACGCGCGTGCATAATTCGAAGGATTTTAAAATTGGAACGCGGAGCCGCGACAGACAAGCGCGCGATTGTTGTAAATATAATTTATTCCAAATCCAAATTCGCATTTCGAATAGAACGCATTCCTAATTGTCGCCAGTTGGTATTTTGGCAGCGCTCTAGCGCTATTGGTGGATGCGTTTTCGAGTTTCGAACGTGTCTTTGTATTCGAATTTAGAGTTGATTATTTGCTTTCTTTCTGGAGGTTATTGTGTGCAAATGTAATTGTCGTACGGCGGGTTATTGCTGTAAATATGACCGCGTATAGTTCCGTCTCGCACGCATCGCGCCGTCCATAAAGATTGTTGTCGAACGCGATGATCCAGTTTATTAGTGTTCTTCATGGTTGACATTTTTTACTATTTACGACAATTTTGTTCCAATTTATTGGCTATTACGCCGCGGGCAGGTCTATCATAACATAACTCTTGACATAGTTTGTATTGACGCGGCTCTAACATGAGAATGCAAGTAAACAGAAAATGCAGTGCTGTAACATTGCCAAAGTCACATATTGCCAAATTTCGAGTACGATTTATAGGGAGTAGGTAATGTTTTGATGTAAATGTGACGGTTTTGTTTTAATCACGTTGGAGGATATATTTCAGTAGAAATGCTATTATATCTGAGGTGTCACGATGAGCCGTAACAGACAAATGTTCATTAAAATTGTCTGCTTTATAAATAAACAGTTCCTAGTACATTGTAATGAGTGTTTTCTCGTTAGACTAAGCTGAACTTTAGCTGAGGTTTAGTTTTGCATACTGGCATTCTTTAAACATATACCGATAGTCTACCCACTCTTTCTATATACTACTTAGAATAGAGGCACTTAGCAATTTAAAACTTGGTATGTTTTTAAAGCAGATCACACTAATATTATAAATGTGAACGTTTGTATGTTTGTTTATTTATTTGTTTGATTGTTACTCAATCACGTCGTAACGACTGAACCGATTCCAATGAAATTTGGTCAGTATATACGTAGATTATAACCTGGATTACCATATATGCTACATTTTATCAGCACAATGGGATAAAAATGGGGTGTCAAGTCAATTTGCAACAGCGAGCTTAGCTTTATTTCTAGGTTACCTAGACAGTAGTGTAACGCGTACGAAGTCGCGGGCAACAGCTAGTTGTTTTATAAATACTTTGATTTCATTATTTATAACAAAACCGTTCCCTAATAAAACTTACTAGTTAAAGTAATTTCAGTAAAATCATTTTCCAAATTCCATACAAGCATAAGTACTTGCTAGAGTAAGTTAAATTTAACTTAGAGACAGTTCGACACGGAGTTTCGTTTCTATCAACTCCTGAATTGGTCATCGCCACCGAAGTAACAAATAGAACAAATGTTCTAGATTTAAACCTATCTAAACTGTTGTACGTCGCCCGAAATAGGGCGGGTTTGCAGTAATTATTTTAGCTCTGTCTTTCTGAAAATTGGCAGCCGTGTGAGATCTCTTGCGAATAGAGCTGGGGGAACGGCTTTTTGCGGTGTCCGGCTTAATAACTAGACATGTTAAGTGCGAATTGAGAGAAGAGCCAAGAAGCTCATAGGCAACGATGTGCTCGTTGATGCAAAGCTCCTCAACCTGGAGCATCGACGAAAGGTTGCAAGCCTCTCGGTTTTTTATCGAGTACATTTCAGGGAGTGTGCGGCGGAACTTTTCAATCTGATCCCACCATCTCCATTCTATCATCGAACAACCAGACGCTTTGCGGTGCGCCACCGCTATATGGTAGAAATACCTCCCATTCGCATAAAGCGGTTCTCTTCGACCTTTATTATGCGCACCGCCAAATAGTGGAACGCCTTGCCAGAGTCTGTGTTTCCTGATAGCTACAACCTGGGTATCTTTAAGTCACGAGTGAATAAGTTTCTTCTTAGCAAGCGTGTACCATCATAGACTGCATCATCGCTTACCATCAGGCGAGATCGTGGTCAAACGCTAGCATATAATGTATAAAAAAAATAAAAGGACTCGCGCACTGAGGGTTTCAAACTCAGATAGGTTTTTTGAAGTGAAAGCTTCTTTAGGCGCTTTGGGCATCTTTGAGATGGGAAAAAAACCATTGAACTCGCGACACTGTTACCGTTACCGACACCGTTCCTCTCAATTCAAAAAATGCACACGTAATTGTTCAAGTTTTCACTTCTGTCGGCACTCCCGCACTCCCGGAGTGATTTGACCGGTAAACCAAGAAAACTTAAGACAGATATCTAAATAACTGTTCGATGCGGCTTCATACAAGCCTCCATTAAAAAAAACAAGGTTTATAATTATTTTTCCGTAATCATTGCATATATCAATCATATTAGATACTTAGATTTTTATCCTCGCAAACTTCAAAAAGCAAACAAAATGTATCTATACAGCATTTATATAATACTAGGTATTGCCCGCGACCTCGCACGCGTTACACTACTAAATGTGTAGGTAACCTAAAAAATCTAAACTCGCTGTTGCAACTGGACTTGACACCCCATGGGAACTGATTTAGGTATAGGATAAAAGGTAGCCTATATGGTAATCCAGTTTATAATCTACGTATATACCAAATTGCATCGAAACCGGTTAAGCTGTTACGACGTGATTGAGTAACAAACAAACACACATCCAAACTTTCACACTTATAATATTAGTGTGACTAGCTGACCCGCTCGCAGCTTCGCGCGCGTGGTTTGTCAATTAAAACATCTCCCTCCTGCGCAGTTGGGGTAAAAAGTAGCATATGTCTCAGTACCGGTCATAACCCATCTATATACCAAATATATTCGAAGTCGGTCCAGAATAACAAACGGACATACAGACAAAGACACAGAGTTACTTTCGAATTTATAATATAGTGAGAATATGAACTCGTCACTCGCATAAACACTCGCCAAGAAAAAAGCCAATAATAATTAAAGGTTTTCTGGAAGAGTTCGCTTTTTACCGATAAGACGGCCCATTATACATTTTCTAGTTTCTTATTTTGTTGTTTCTAGCTTGAAACTATTTAATCAACGATTTTCATTAATTCATTCAATAACAAATGAATTCAACAAATAAGAAAGCGAATTTCCATAAAGGTTTAAAAAAAACTGAGAATATAAAAAAGCTATTCTAATGGCTTTAAACGATCTGTTTACGGTCTTTTTTGCTGCCAATCAAAAAACAGAAAACAAAGCTAAGCTCCGCTTAGTTTGGGGCTAGATAGCGGTGTGTGAAATATCCAGCAATATATATTTACTATTCAAAGATGTCTGAGAAAAGCTTTTCTTTATGTACAGGTAATTACTTACTCACATACATAGTTGAGGCTGAAAAGTAGCGTGGCCGACCTTTTTATCTATTTATCTACTGCACATACAAGATACACAGTTATGTTTGTTTGACGACCTCCGTGGCGCAGTGGCTGAGACGCAGGAGGTAGCTGGTTCGATTCCCGCCGCGGAACAAATGTTTGCATGATCTACAGACATTTGTTCCAGGTCTGGATGTTTTTCTATATATTATAAGTACTTGGTTAGTAATAACAAAAAAAGATTATTTAAGTATTATATCAGCTTTTTGGTTCCCATAGTACAAGCTTTGCTTAGTTTCAGGGCTAGATAGCGCTATGTGAAATGTCCAGCATTATTTAATTATGTACTTTCTTACTTTTTCATAATGTAGTAATTGATGAAATGTTTTTAAATTAATCTATAAATCGTTCTTTTTTATACTTGCTGGAGATGGAACAAGCATATGGGCCACCTGATGTTAGGTGGTAACCATCTATAACAAAGTATTGCCTCTAGTATTGTTCTATTTTCTAATTAAAAAGCCCGGCAATTTCCGTAGAAATTTTCTGATTCAGATCTGTCATCCCTATTCGCGAATGGTATTCGGTTGGGAAACCGTTGTAACTGCGACCAACTCGTAAAGACCCTTCTTCCTTCAGCACTCTCATTATAAATTGAGACAACCGATATGTCTTATTACAATGGGCGTACTGTATTATAGTGCCTTGATATGCGAATAATAGGTAAGTCTCTCAGACGCACTCAATTATTTTATTTTGCATTTAGCAATGTGTTTTGTTTGCAGTTTTGGTTATGCAATTTTATGAGCGCAATATAATTAAATTTAATTACGAGTTGTTCACAAAATGTCAGGTTGACTACGTTTGTAAATTATTCACACACTTAAAGTGTTATTATCGGTTATTAAACCGAATATTACAAGTCAACAACCGTCAAGGTTCATTTTAAAATATCATTTTCAGTAGCATAAAATATACTTTATGATTGTTACAAATATTACTTTTGAATATAGTTATAATACGATACCTTATATAGAAATAAAATACAACAAAATACCATCCAACGACGTCGCGCGCTGAAAATTTACATTTGTAATCAGAGCCATTAACGTCTACAATAAACTGCATTGCCATGCGAGTGAAAGGGACAGAGCTATTGCGGTAAACAAAGACAGGAGACCGCAGAGATTCACGCCAGACACAATAGAGTCGCGTGCGCGGATAGAGCGAGACTGTGCTATTACGTGGAAAGGGATAGATAGATTTTGAATTGTGTCGCATCGATTCAATAGTGGTGCGTTCGAATTATATGCGTTTGCGAAAAATGCACGCAGATTTATCGTTCTGCTTTTCGCTTACTCTATTATCGTCAATTCATATGAAACGAAGAAGTACATATCTAGTTTTATTTTATACTAGCTGACCCGCCTGCCTTCGCACGAATATAGAATAGCATATAGTCTAGAGTTCATACAAAAATCCCATAGAAAAAATCACTTAGGTACCTACAGTTTTTGCTGAATATTTTTCCAGACAACTTTTCCAATTCCCTTAAAACCTTTTTCGCACTATAACGGCCATTAAAAAAAAGGCAATTCAGCTGTTCTCAAGTAACGCGCTTACGAACTCCATTTAATTTTTCATAGATTCTTTTTAAATATTCAAATTGGGTTAATATAAAAGCAATTATTACAAGCTTTTTATTAAACTGCAATGCTTATTAACTTTGTATGTATGTTTGTCCTGGTGGAATCTTGCAACTGAATTTGAAACCCGTTCCCCTCAACCGATTGAGCTGAAATTTGGAATACGTATGTAACTTCGGTGACAATGCAATAACATGGTACCATGGAGGTGGTCTCATGATGGAGACGGATGCTAGACCACGGAACTTCTGATTGGATGATAGTAGGCTACTAGTGTTTGGGCTCATTTGAATCTGCTTGCGGTTCCAAATATGAATTTTATTAAAGCTTGTTTTGAAAAAGAAATTTTTTAACAAAACCCTTATTTTTATATGAATGTCAAACCATGACGTATTCTTTTGTATTTTATAACTAGGTTTTAATAGGTTTACTTACAGTGGTAGTTTACTTACAATATTTTTTCTTCATATTTATTGACGTAATATAATTTAATAAGTACTTAATAATTAGTTACTATTTAATAAAAAAAAACAGTATTCAGTATTCATTTATTTCACAATTTGAATACATTTCAATTCAATTTCATAATATTGGTATGTCAAAAATATATTACAAATGTCAGTTATCTAATAATAGAAATAAAAAAAATAAACTAATTACAACAAAGCAGAACATTGAAATAAAAACAATTGGTTACAGCAGATATTATATTCACTCATGCAGATGAGAAAATTAACAGCTCATGTATTCATTTCTATGATAAAATGGGTGGTTTTCGAAGAACGTTTTTAGTTTTAGCTGAAATCTCTTCAAAGGAAGTCGTTTAAAACAGTACTTAGTTTACTTTAAAAGAAAATAAGACACTAGATACATAAATATAATACCAGAATCAAAATAACAGATCTATTGATAAATTAAAAAAAACAGAATTAAATTTAGAATAAAAACAGAAATTAATAATTCTAAGCCACCTTACTTGCAACTTTTCAGTGCTAAATTTAATATTCAATTCTCCATAAAAATTAATAAATAATCATTATTAAACATAGATGCAGAACTTGAAAACGGCATAATAAGTTCTAAACGCATCTCGCATACAAAGTGACTAACAGATCGCCGAACAGGTGGTTGCATTCTCCCGCGTTGTGCGAATACAAGAAACAACGATTAAAATGAAATACACCGGCCAGTGTGTCACTTCCAGTCACTTGCAGTGGAAAATGAACCTTATTTTATATTGTTTATAACTCATTAGTCATTACGCATTTAATTTAATTATCTCATTCGAATTTTAACAAATAGAGCAGCGTTAAAACAATGAAATGGCATCCATTTTTATTTCAATACGGAAGTATTCCGTTAATTCCATAGGACTACATTAATATTTTTTTTAACATATATAGTATCCACAGCATGAAATAAAAACTTCTAAAGTGCAATATATATCTACAATGCAATACTTTGTTATATATGAGCGATTTATCAACAGATGGGCCACATGCTTGTTCGATCTCCAGGCCGTACAAAAAAATAATATAACCGGCCAAGTGCGAGTCGGACACGCGCACGCTAAAATCACGTATGTTGTATGGAAGCCCCTCTTAAATATTTGTTTTATTTCAATTTAATTATTTATTTTTAAAGTGAATACATAAATAAATATTTCAAGCGTCTAACTATTGCCGTTATCAATATCGAGGAAAAACGAGCAAAAAAATCACGTTTGTTGTATGAGAGCCCCCTTTAAATATTCATTTTATCCTGTGTTTAGTATTTGCTGTTATAGCGGCAACAGAAATATATCATCTCTGAAAATCCCTCTGTCTGTGTGTCCCTCTATCTCTTCTTTGGTCGTGGCAGACCAAAGAAAAGATGGAGGGACGAGCGTCTTCAGGCTGTGTCGGGGAGTAATTTAAAATTGTTTTATGAGATAGTAGAGTTCCTTGTGAATGGGTTCATCCGGGAAAGAACTACATTTCTGCCACCAAGCCATGTTGCTGTGTTACGGTTTGAAGCGATTGCCGGTGAAATAACAGGTACATGAGGCTTTACCTAAGCCTCAAGTTGATGAACGCAGGAGCAGGGTATCGTAGGGCACGTTCCTAAGGTGCGTGACCTACGAGGCCATTACCAGGTCAAAAAAATACATATTCTACCGTCTGTATAATGGCGAATGTTCTGAAGAGCTATTTGATCTCATCCCGAGATTTTACCACCGCACTTCTCGACAACGTAATAAAGCTCATCCACATATCATCGACAATTGGGTATCGCGCACCACACGCTTCACGCGATCTTTTCTACACCATACTTGCAAGATGTGGAATGAGCTACCATCTGAGGTTTTCCCATTAGGCTACGACATGGCACGCTTCAAGAGAAATGTAAATATATAATATGTAATAGGTTTCTACAGTGTAGGGAACGCATCGACAATACCCCGGGTGTTGCCAGTGTCAATAGGCGACGGTGACCGCTTACCATCAGGTGGGCCGTAAGCCTGTTTCCCCACAAATAACATAAAAAAAATACATAGTGTTTTAGTATTGTCGGAGTGATAGTTCTATATGTTTGTTTTATTATTTATTGTGAATCGTACGCAAGGGGCATTTAATTATTATAACTATTTTGGTGCTACCGTCAATTATTGTTATTTATGCGTCTAGATTGTCAGCATTTTTGCGATCATTATATTACGCTGATGCAACGTGGTTATGGAGGCTTTTGTTCAGCAGTGGACGTCATAATGATATGACAATGATGATGATACAATCTGGTTACAGATGGTGGTGGGCAAACTTAATATAGGCTTCAAAAAAAAGACCCGTGTTCCGTTAGTGGTTCGCCCCGAACTGAGATCTTGCGAGTTTCCGATTAAAACAAAAAAATATTATTTGTAATCTTTGACTATCAAAATAGTGTCACGAAATGAATAACCAGATAACTTGGCCTACTAAAAATAAAAAACGAAGTCTAAATGTAGAATTTTTAGAAACTACCTACCTATGTATAAAATTTTGTGACGATCGGATCAACACTTCTAAAGTTATCCTCGGACAAACAAACATACATACACACATACAACGTTGATTTGCCAAAGTTGATTTAAAGATTTCGCTTCGCTCGATCAATAAAAGTCGTAAAAAAATCTTTTAACATCGATGTTCTTGGCAATCTATTTTCAAAAAAAAATATATAGCAATAACCAGTTGTTATGACAAGAAAAAAAACCTAACTTACCCAGCTTCTGCGCAGTTGGGTAAAAATTCATATGTAGCTTATTGAAATACTTACCTATTCTCTTACTTATAGATATTCTCGTTTATGGCAGAGTAACAGCATAGCCATAACAATGTAAAAGTCGTCGTAAACTGTAAATCCTGTCCATCCCAAGGTTGTCCGGAAGAGATCGCTCATAGCGATAAAACCGCCGATTGTACCTCGCGATATAATAATTTATTTAACCCGTAGGGCGACTTGCGCAATGATGCCAAATCGTAGGTAACCTACTTAAAAACGTTTAAGATAGTTGTCATTGTCAAATCATACAAATACGTCATGTTTATACATGTGTAGTAGCTAATTACGTTTAGGAATCGAAGGCAGTCTTATTATATTTGTTTTTTTTAGGTGTTCAATAAACTGTTCAATATTCTATTCTAAAAGGTACATTCTAAAGTAGTTGCCGCGTTAATATAAACAAAAACATCGAACCAAGTAATGTTATACGCAATATAATAAATAATCACAGTTTCTTGCTATTATTTGTAACGCAAACAGAGAATTGTGTTACATTTGAAATAACAAAACCTATCTACGCAAATAGACGCGCGCTTTCGATCCGAACAAATTCAAATGTCGAATAGCGAACTGTTATTGTGCTGTTTTGAAATAAGAACGAATTTTCAAGTTCTGTTTATAAAGGAGATTGGTGAATATCTAGGAATGTAGGACTTTAAAAATAACTCACCCCACCACTATGTTAAATTAAAGGAAAAAAATCAGTCAAGTCTGAATCTGTCATTTGTTTTCTGTTTTGCAATGGAACAAAGTCCTCAGTTCTTTTTAAAAAAATATAGATATTGCCAAGTTATCTATTACTTTAACTTACAAACAACAGTAAAACGCTTTTTCCATACATAGAAGTGCTTTTGCAAAAATTGTAGGATACTAATCCTTCAAAAATATACAAATGTCAGTCAGTCAGTCTTAACATCAAATAGCGATTAAACAATATTAAAATAATTTATTCGCTTTACTGACTACTCGATCAACACATGTTTTATCATTCACACGAATCTAAGCTTTAATATTTTGTAAATAAGGTTTAAAATCGAGTGTAGGAAAAATGTAGAGAAATGAGAAATTCTAGAGGTAACAAAATGCCAAGAGAGCGTTTACTGTTGATGCATCATAAAGGATTTACAGCTGTTTTATGAACACTCAGTTAACTATGTGGATAATACTTTATTGTTAACTGCTTCAGTTATTTGTTTATCTTTTCTTAATAATGGAGAATACTACATAATTATATTCTTTAAATTGTTTGTTGCAACTTACTTTTCCTATGGCTAAATGACTTCCTTGACTTTTCCTTTGACGACATCCGTGGCGCAGTAGGCTGAGACGCAGGAGGTAGCGGGTGCGATTCCCACCGCGGAACAAATGTTTGCATGATCTACAGATATTTGTTCCGGGTTTGGTTGTTTCTCTATATATTATAAGTATGTATTTACAAAAAAAATGTATAAGTAATATAAGTATTCTATCAGTTATCTGGTTCCCATAGTACAAGCTCTGCTTGGTTTGGGGCTAGATAGCGCTGTGTGAAATGTCCAGCAATATTTATTTATTTATTTAATGATTAGAGATAGATAAAAAACGATATTATACTTCATCATCATCCACAGCCCGACTTCACCCATTGTTGGGTATAGGCCTCCCCAAGTTTGTGCCATCCGCCACGATCCTGCGCTAGTCTCACCCATTAACGGCCCGCGACCTTTACGATGCCACCCACCCATCTCGCTGCCGGACGTCCTTATATACCCGCTCCTCGGCCACCATGCAGTCACTGCCCTACTCCATCTATCAACACCACGTCCAACTAAGTGTCCCGCCCAAGACCATTTGAGCTCCATAACTCGAATCCCAACGTCATAAATGGTGCGTCTACGTATCTCGACGTTTGGAACTTGATCTAACAGTCGGATGCCGAGCATGGTACGCTCCATGGCTCTCTGTGCAACTCTTAACCTGTACGCAGCCTCCTGCGTGAGCGTCCATGTCTCGGCCGGCACCGTATATTAGATAGATATATTATCCTTTATTGTTACGCCAAATTAAAATAACTTAACCTAGAAAACTTAAAGACTAATACATGGTGGTACAATGGGCGGCCTTATCGCTCAAAGCGATCTCTTCCAGGCAACCTTTGGATGGACTGGATTGAATATACTATACTTTACTAATACGTAAATTCATACGTAACTCTGTCTATCTGTCTGTTTGTTTGTTAAGTTTCCACGACGACGACGGCTGGTCCTATTTCGATGAAATTTTGAAGGTAAAAATAGAAAGATTATGATCAGGATTGAGATCTATGCTACATTTTACCCGACTGCGCAGAAGGGTTATGTTTTTATTGACATTCCATGCGATACCGCGGACTGAAAGTTAAGAATACACTGAAAACTCTCAATCTCCGTGTCAAAAAATTCAAAAATAGAAAAAAAAATATTATAAAATAAAATTATGACAACGCTATTAATCTCCTTACAATCAACAAAAAATATCGCGCGAACATCTGTACAATTTCCCAAAGGTTTTTTGACAATCTAATACGCAATACAAAACCGAACTTCCTGCAACTTCCCGCTGTATTTCTTTTATGTTCCTCTTCCATTGCTCTTTCTCCACGATTATAGTTCAACATTCACTCATTCTTCACTCACTCATTCATTCAGATAGATAGTTAATTCTTTATTGCCTCATAAAACAATACAATTATAAAGAACAACGTAAATCTATGTGATACGATTGGCGGTCTTATCGTTAAATAGCGATCTCTGCCATCAGAGCAGTTTACATATGCATACATATTTATACCTGCATGTTAAATCTTTCCCTACTTTTAAAAATATGCTTCATCAACATTATTTGTCATCACTCAATTTGTATGTATCATAATATATATATTACATAAATTACATAATGTTAATATGTAATTTTTTTGAAGTAAAACTTCTTTAAATATTTAAAGAAATACAGCGGGAAGTTGCAGGAAGTTCGGTTTTGTATTGCGTTTTGTAAAACCCGTGATCATGGCGCATGCAACTGCGCCGAAATATCGGGATACTCAAATACTCACAAATCATGGTAAATATCCCGTTTTTAGTATAAATAGTGTTCATAACCATGATAGTTTTAAAAGTTAGAATACTTATATACTTTTGTTTTGTAAATACATACTTATAATATATAGAGAAATAACCAGACCCGGAACAAATATCTGTAGATCATGCAAACATTTGTTCCGCGGCGGGTATCGAACCCGCTACCTCCTGCGTCTCAGCTGGCTATTCGCCCACTGCGCCACGGAGGTCGTCATGGAGGGCGTTATGTATGTTTACTTTTGGTACGCATACGTTTATTATTTATTATGTGTAAATCTCTTATATACTTACTTATGATTCTGTTAGGGTAGAACTATTTTACCAACGCCTTTGTCCTCATTTGTTCACAAATACTCTGTCCATCCAAAAGTTGCCTGGAAGAGATCACTTTTAGCGATAAGGTCGCCCATTGTACCTATGATTTAGACATATATTTTTTATTTCTCATATCTGTTTTATTGCTTTGCAAGAAAGATATTATCTACTTACGTATTTAAGAAACATATTAATTAACTAGCTGTTGCCCGCGACTTCGCACGCGTTACACTACTAAATGTGTAGGTATTTATTTATTTATTTAGAGAAACCAACGGTGATACAAATTGTTTGGTTAAATAGCTTAGAACTAAACGTAAGGCTAATAACAGGTTTCTACGTTTGAACATTGTAAAGAAAAGATGTCGGGAACAAAAACAAAAGAAAAACAGCATATAATAGTTAGCCTATTTTAAAGTTACAATCAAAATAGTATTAGTCAGTTGTACACTGCACTTATAATAAAAAGAATCTAATGTGACATTATTGTGTTAGAAAATAAAGACCGAGCAAAGGAAAAAGAAAAAAATCGTCTCTAAAAGGTGAACTATGTACCAAAAACACGTTTCAATTAACCCAGGTAACCTAGAAATAAAGTTAAACTAAAGCTTAATATAACTAAAGCTGTTGCAACTTGACACCCCATATTTATCCCATGGGACCTGATTTATGGGATAAAAAGTAGCCTATGTGTTAATACAGGTTATACTTAATATATATACGTACTAAATTTCATCAAAATCGGTTTAGCCGTGGCGACGTGATTGAGTGTCAAACACACAAACAAACATCCAAACATTCCATCCATTAGTGAGATAATAATCTCATACTGAACCAGCAATGTATACCAGACAACACAATCTTACCGTTCTTCAAGAATATTCTTTCTTAAGGACGTTCACCCTATTTTTCTCCTTTTTTTAAACGAAACCGATCGTATCCCTTTCTGTTAGTTTTTGTTCCCTAATTTGTAAAGGGTTGGTTTTTATGAAAATGTTGACAAGTCATTTTGTTTAATTATTAAATAATGTAGATTGAGGGAAGGTAAATAAAATATATTTTCAACTCCCCATCTCGGAAAGAGTATTTTTGCTCGTCGATATCTGGGTGCAAAAGCCGTTTTTATCCGCTAGATGATAAGGTATATTGAATTTAGAACATCGTGTGCACTAAGTTTATGAATTCAAAACATTATTAAACCTATTTATTTCTACCTCCAGTCCTCCATGGTGCCGAATTTATCATACAACCTTTTTTAATTTGTTAAAAACTCAGACTCGGTACCATCTTGGTGTTTTACCTTTTAGTGCATTTAGTCATTTCCTCGCTGAGGTGGGATGAAAAGTTACGTATTGCACTCGAGTGCAAAGGTTTTTCAACTCGTGCTCTTTTGATTCCCTCGCTAACGGTCAGTATTCTAATTTTTTAGAATCCTTCGCTTGCTCGGTCTTCAAAATTGAGCACGCGGTTAAAAAGCATCTTTGGCCTCTTGTATAACAAATAACTATTTTAATGTAATATACGTAATCCAAGTTCAGTTTATCAACGTATTAATACGTTTTAAGAGTAGAGTTCCTTGTGTATGGGCTCGCCCTGGAAATTGCTACCAACATATGTTTCTGCCGCCAAGCAGCATTCCTGTTTCGGTATGAAGGGTATGGTTGCCGAAATTACAGGCACATGAGGCTTTACACCTGTACGCCTCAAGTTGATGGATACAGGACAGTGCAACATAGGGCACGTTCTTAATGTGCGTTATCTACGAGGCAATACTTTGTTATAGAGACGCAGGAGGTAGTGGGTTCGATTCCCGCCGCGGAACAAATGTTTGCATGATCTACTGATATTTGTTCCGGGTAATAAAAACGTAATACACGTAAGTACCCTATTAACAGTTATCTGGATCCCATAGTACAAGCTCGGCTTAGTTTGGGGCTAGATAGCGCTGTGTGAAATGTCCAGCAATATTTATTATGTAATATATATATATACATAATTCATTAGATATTTATTTATCATTTGTGTATACAGATACATCTTCTATCTGTACTTATAAGCCACAAAACTATATTTCCGAACCGTCTGAGTAAAGTCATTGTCCTCCATTGCATCAATTTAAAAAAATAATTTAAAAAGCTTCGCCCGCATATGAGAAGCCAAACAACTAAAAATATAACGAAACCCCTTTTCATAAATAAAAAACACCTACAAACCCTCACCCCAAACTAAAAATTGTTCCAGATATATTAAAATAGTCAAAAGAGTTAAATTTAAAAAGGAGTGTACACAAAAAATGTAATCCCAATGCTAACACAGCTGTGCGGATCTTACAATAAACTGGTTTTTGGACTAAATGCGTGCATTTTTGTCATTAATTTTGTTGACAGCTGTTTTTGTACAAATACATAAACGTGCAAGATTTGACGAATTTGTCACGGATTAATCAAATTCGTTCGGTCACAAGAAAATAATATGAAACAGTGTCAATTTCTTAAACTAGGTTTCTAAAAAAAAACTAAACTGTTATCGTATACCTAACTATTTATTAAAAGGCGTGCCAGTAACAAAACGCAATGAATAGAGCCAGAATTCAAATTCCGAATTGAAATTTATTTTCAGATTCGACGATAAAAAAACTTTTTATTCATAAATTCCAAAATACGTTGTATTGTTTAATAGTGGCAAAGGGAGCGCCATGACGAAAGCAATTTTAAAATGGAAGGGTTTCATTTTAGTTCCAATTTAAAAAAATGAGCCCGCGACTACGAGCGATTTGACGATTCGGACGGATTGTAAAATGGATTTCATTATGCAAGATGAACCCACTTTATTTCTATAATTTTTTGGTAAGACAACAATTTACACCGTTAACTAATATGAAAGCTTAGTAGTGGACCAGTAGTGGACTCGTTGATGATAATATTCCAAAATATTAAAACACTCAAAACTACGTTAATAAATACAGTAGAAAACACTTGAACCGCTTAAAATATGTTAAAAGCAAATACTGTGTAACCAAAAAAATAATTCCTGAAAACGCTCATCCACTTGAAACATGTTACTTTCGAGTAATTTCACTTGTGTATGACTGTATGAACCCTTCTGGCATAATGCTTTACACACACACCGCCACAGCCGCAGATGTTGATTCCATAAAATAATATTTCATGTAAACCGCCGACCGAGGGCGGAAGGATTGCGTTCTATTTTTAAATTTCGAAGCAATTTAAACATTGCACAAGACTCTTTGTAGGGATTCCATATTCATTTCTCAATCGAATGCAATTTAACTTTTTTTTATGTGGTGAAATGAAATACTAGATAAGTTGATTGTGAAAGAAAATGAAAGATATTGCAGATTGTCAAGTAATTATTGACCTAAAGGAGATCGAACATTTCGCTCGTGACCATTTGTCAATTAAATCGGCCGCTGGGACTCGTTATTAAGGCAAATAAAAAAGAAATAAATCTCCAGTCGAGTTTTAAAAAGCTCCGTTTCGAAGTAAAGAATGTTGTGTACAATCTCAGTTCGGACAAAAAAGTGACAACAAATAAAAAAGGGACGCAACACGGCAAAGGAACAGATTATCAGCGCTAAAAGGGTTGCTCCCGCGCTCTCCTTCTTTTGTTCCTACCAAATTCAAACTTCGGATCCGTACAAGGAGCGTTCGAATGCGAATTCTATTTTTGAATATTCTACCGAGAATTTTTAATTAATGCCGTTCGCCGCGCTCGTATTTTTAAAATTCGTATTCTGTTTTAAATCGAGTTCGATATTCAATTTTTGCGTTCGATTTCAGCGTTTTTTATTTATGTTGTGCGATAATGACGTTTCGCCTTTAAGTGCTTTATTTCGATTGCCGATTTTATTCCGATGTTCTCCTTGAAGGTCGGTAGTTTTAGTGATTAATGGTCCAGATATGTGTAGTGCTTTTTAAACGAAAAATATTGAATTTAATGATGTTTTGTGGAACTCTGCGCGATCTGTTTTTGTTTTGGGCCGCGTGGGCGTTCTATAGGCGGTCTCAATGACATATTAATGTTCCACATCATAGATAGCTGCAATATCGATCGCTTATGCTCTTCAACTAGAAGGTTCTTTATGTTAAATCATATTCATTATAAAAACTGAAGCTGCGGTCATCGCTTTCTTTAATGAAGATATAAAAGTTCGGTCTAATACGAATCGACGCTTCAATAAAATAACGTTAAATGGTCATAAAGGTTGTATATTAGTATGTGACAGACCGTGCACTCTAAACGAGTAACCAATAACTCGCATTAAGGGGTCACTTGACGCATCGCTTCAAACGCAGGCAGCATACTCAAGTCGATGACCTCAATATGCAAATGTGGACTCTTATATCACTAAAATAGATTAATCTATCAGAAATTAGTCACTAAAAACTAAATCGATGACTAACATCAAAGCATTAAGTCATACAGAAACCGAAATATAGATTTTAATAACACGTTTCAAATAGTATGTAATCGTTCGATCGTGTAATGGCTTCACTTAATATTCCATTTTCGAAAATATTTGAATCGTCATGCTCGTTCCATTCCTTTGTACTGGCACACGGATGCGGCTATCAGATTTTAAAATTGGAAGTCGATCGATCTTTCGTATTGGGTTGAAATTTGAATTTGGAGTTTAATTGTGGTTACACGTGTGTTAATTAAAATAATAATTGTAACTGGAGCAACACTTATTACCCAAATTGTTTAATTTAGGTATTATTTAATGTATTTTTTTTTGTTTCAGGTAAAAACATCTTATTCACATTGCGTTTAAAAATAGCACCTAAAAGGATCAAGATAACCGGTTACCACACATGTCAAACACTTCTAAGAAAGAGTAAGTCATCATCAAAACCAATTCAAAAAATATTGTGCAAAAAATTTCAATACCAAACGTGGTACTCTCTGTCCCCCAACGTCCCGTATGTAATTTTATTAATCCCCCTCCCTTCAAGTTTATTTTAAAAATGGAAAGCTAAGCGCATTCACAAAAATAATTGATGATGGCTGGACGCACCCCTTTTAATCTCGTTGCCCTGCGTACACCTACGGATTAGATCATGCAAAGTTCAAAATACACGCATAATATAACATTTTACAACGCAGCTATGAGGGTAGAATATGTACATTTTGAACGCAATACTTTTTCAAACTTGAACTTCGAATCGGTCATTTAAAAATGCAGCCAAACTGGCCACTAACAACCCGAGAAAATGATCGATCGCCAAAAAAGTTTTACGTCGTTCGTAAAGGAGTTAAAAGCCTTCAATTTTCAAATTCTTTTTAAAATTTCTGAGAGCATTGAAACTTTAATTAGACCTCTACTTTTCGTTAATTACAATCGAATGTGTATAATTACAACTGGGAATCGAAATCGGGTGTATTGATATTAAAAATGAATATCATGTTTTTGTTCGTCGATGTTTGAAACAAAGAGGCGGTAATTCGTATGAAGTGACTTGCGTTTAGAGCGTTCTTTGTCTGTCCATCTGTATTCACAAAACGAGGTATTTAATTTTTTTTCTATCAGTTCTGAACATAATTGTCGTTAATAATTGCGTTCGGTAAGATTAGATGCCGATTGTGGCAACAACAATGTGTTCTAGAGTTTAATTTAAATGATGAGTTTTGATTGGTCAGCAGAAAGCAATCACCGCTTGACACTGGCCATTAATGATTCCCTTAACTAGATACTGTGAATAAAAAAAAACGGGGGTTCTAATTTCAAATTGTATTTTTCTGTAGTAGAGTTGGCATTCCTCTTCCAAAATATCCAACTTTCAATATCCTTTTGAGGCTGGGTCGATAAAGCCCGTATATTTTCTCCGAAGATTTTTTTTAATGTACGTATATGTTTTAAGAAATTTACCAATATTACAACAATGATAAATCCAAGCTGTGCGGCTTGCTGATGAATTATTTATGAACAAATTTATACTTCCCGACGCTGTGGTTTCGCCACAAAAGAGTACGTTTTTGGATATAAACTCATCGAAAAACGCCTTTTTAACAGCATTAAGATTATTTATGCTGGAAGTGAATAACTGGGACAGGTTGAAAGTTTTGGGGCGAAAATAATATAAATGTAGGTATTTTCAAGAATGTATGAGTATGTACATGTATGTGTATACGTGTTGTCTTTTTGTACTGATTAAAAAAACATGTATTATAAAAATCGTTGAGATGTTGCAAACATTTCGTAAGTTTAAAAAACAATTCATATGAATCAAAGAACTTTAAAGATCTAAAGGAGAAATAACATAAAACACTCTCGCATAACTCTACGTTCAAATAACCGCGTTCTACGAAAAACCCCGACTTTATGAATACCATATTTAGTTACCAGAAATAAAAAGAAAAAGCAATCGACTTTCAAACTCTTTCAAAAATCGATGATCGTGAGAGAACCTTGCAACATTGTTTATTCAGTTTCGGGAAATACTGGCCGAATCGAGACAAACATCTAAAATTCGAATTATAGAATTCGAATATAAAAAGAGATGACGAATTGATATTTCTATTCAATCAATTCCTTTTGAAAATTCCTAATAGAATAATGCCCTATTGTACACCAAGAATACTTTAAAAAACTAGTTAATGCTATAGTACAATGGGCGGCCTTATCGCTGACAGCTATTTCTTCCAGACAACCTTTGGATGGAACGTAGGCAGTAATGGACAGCGGTGCACAGAGTATAACTACAAATGAAGAGAAATAAAATAATAGTAAAAACTGTACTTATAATCCTAATACATAATAAATACCTAAAGATAGACTTATTATATACCCGGCTAATAAACCTATATCGTTGCTTACAAATCTTCTAAAACGGAGACAATTCTAATAAATTGTACGGTTATGAAGAAAGGTTTACTACATACATATATTTTATTTTTTCCCTATTTATTATAAGTATGTATGTATGTACAAAAAAATGTATATAAGTATTCTATCAGTTATCTGGTTCGCATAATACAAGCTCTGCTTAGTTTGGGGCTAGATAGCGCTGTGTGAAAGGTCCAGCAATTTTTTTTTTAAATGTTTAACACTTATGGCGTCTTTTACGACCGCCGAGTGACTCCGAGTAACTTTAATTGACAGGTAAAACATTCTCTATTTACTGTTTCCATGTGAAAACAAAAGATGTATACATATGTTTTATCCGTTGGATAGCGTTACTCAGAGGTGGTGAAATAAGCACTTATGCAGTTAAATTTTTACTAAAACATCTATCGTTTTTAATTGAAGTCAAAAATGTCGGAAACATTATAGATTTCCTGCGTAATCACAATCACTTAGACATACTAATATTATAAATGCAAAAGTAACTCTGTGATTTCTGTGATTTCTCGTATCTCCTTGATAAAGTGTCAAACTCTTGACGATTGAGGTTTTCAAGGAGAAACGAGTCGTAGCCGGTTACCGACGGATATAGGAACCCGCCATAAACGGCTTAACGGATCGTAATGAAATTTGGCACGGAAATATATCCACGGGAAGGACATAGACTATCTTTTATCTCAAAAAATAATCTTGAAGGGGTGAAATAGGGGTTGAAAGTTTGCCATAATTCCTTAAGTTAGGAATCTGAAAATTCTTATTTATCTTTTTTTTATCTAGCCTTTTTTTATCTAGCCTATGCTGTCCCACTGCTGGGCATAGGCCTCCCCCTCATCTCCACTTTTCTCGATCTTGTACTAAATCCTGCCAGTTCCTATAAAAAGCGTCCAAATCATCGCGCCACCGCTTCTTAGGCCTTCCACGGTATCGCTTTCCATCCACAGGGATCCATTCAGTTACCACCTTAGCCCACCTATTTGGTAGCATGCGGGAGACATGACCCGACCAATCCCACTTCAACTTGGCAGCTTTGATACCGACGTCAGCGATGCCGGTCCTTTTAGGCTTTAGGTAAGAAATAAAAAAATACGTGTGTGGGAGGGGGATTCAGTAAGGGGTTAAAACTATGAGGCATTCTTTAGATGCACTCCCTATGTACCATTGGTATATAGATAGATTGTGACCGGGATTGGGACATAGGCTACTTTTTACCGGACTGCGCAGAAGAATAAAGTGTTGTTAGTGACAAACCACGCGCGCGATGCCGCGGGCGGTTCAACTAGTTGTAGCTATGAAATAAATTAGTATTCGCGACGAATGACTCGCCTAAACGAAGTGAAGTTTAACACAAGCCATTAAGGTATGTGTCCGTTAATATCAGTAAAAACTAAGGAAACGGATATAATGTCCTAAATTTCATATAAAGAAATGGCTAAACTTATTAAAATTAAATGAAGTTTAGTATGTTGTATATGAACACAGGTAGGGATTAGATTTGTTTTTTTTAAAGTAACTTATAACTTATAATGTACATGTTATAAGTTATAAGACAAGCTTCCGCCCGCAGCTTCTTACTCTTATGTAAGTATTTGATGTTTGGTCCATACCAAACATCAAATACTTACATAAGCATTATCTTCCAGTTAAGAAAAATTTTAGAAAAAAATAAGACAAAGATATATTGATAATAATACATGGGTATTATTATCAATATATCTATGTCTTATTTTTTTCTAAAATTTTTCTTGCTACATTTGTCATACACTACCGACAAAAATGTTTTTTCAACACTACGCAAAGGTTAACTGGAAGATAATGCTTGCTAGCATTAAGTTCGCCTATGTACAGATTTATGTATTTTTTGTGCAATAAAGATTTCTCAATCAATCAGCATCGCGTGGTTTGTAGATAAAAACATTACCTACCGCCACGCAGTCGGACAAAATGTAACTTTTGCCTCAATCCCGGTCATAAATATGACGCTCCCTCGCTCGGTCAAATGACCGAGCGAGGGAGCGAAGCGTCTCAGTTTCAAGATTGGCCAAAAAATGCTTGCCTCTGTTTGTCTGTCTGTTCTCGCCTACAAGTCGAATTTTCCAACCGATTTCGATAAAAATTGGCAAACAAGTTCCTTGATTTATTTAATTTTTTTAGTCGATCGCGGTTTTTGATTCGGGTGAAAAGAGAGGAAGTTTGCTGTAGCGTTATTTATAGACAGATTTCAATCAAATTTGAGAGAAACACTAAGGATTTCATTCTACACGATGTTGAGCGAAAAAATATAAAAGGGGGAATGGAGAGGGGAATAGGAGGGGAAGTTTGCTTATACGAAATTCAATTTTTGTTTTTTTTTTTTTGGAAAATGTATGTCTACTTATACCAAGAAGACTAGCAGTCTTCTCCGCCTTTATAAGACAAACCCGTAGACACTAGATTCGATCTCCTAAGACCAAGGGAACGCGAGTAATCGCTAAAACCTATACCAATATTTTGCTCAAAAGTCTACATAGGTAAACCTATTGAAAAATTCAAGCATCTGAAATTTGATTTAAAATTGGACTTTTATTGCATTGTTATAAGGGCTTGCAGAACCACTAGTCTATCTATATACCAAATTTCATCAAAATCGGTATAGCCGTCTAGCCGTGAAAATGAAACAGACATAGAGGGAGATAGTTAGACTGAAAGTATGGGTTTTTTGAATCCGGATTGAGACCTTCTTTATAGTTTTTTGACTGTTGACATACCTATTCGTCTTGTTTCCTTTTTTTGTACTGGTAACCATCGCCTATAACAGACAATTGCCTCGTCACGTCCCCTACAATGCATTGCCCTGCGTTCATCAACTTAAGGTATACAGGTATAAAGTCTCATGTGCCTGTAATTTTACCGTTAACCATACCCTTCAAGCCAAAACACAGCCATGCTGCGTGGCGGCAGAAATAGGTATCTACCACCATACCTGTTTCTGGTACTTTCCCATAGGTTAGAATGCATATGTATACATGTACAGAATACACAGGTTAGAATTTTGAATAAAATAGTTGAGCGGCGACAGTATTCATAAAAGCGTCCGATATTGATTTCCCTCGCAAGCGGAACACTAAAAAGAACAATCGGAAAACGCCAACACGTACAGTCGATAACGCAACGGATTCGAAATTTTAAATAGTTCCATAAACTTGTGCCATACGCACGAATATGGCACACGAGAATATGGCACAAGTAGACTCGCTTTGTTTCCCGTTTTTGATTGTAGTAAGTCCTTAATATGCGCGATACGTATGCGTTATTGAAGTTTCACAATAGCGAGTAGCAATATGGCGGCTGATCGTCGTCGTGTGTAGTTTCTTTTTTAATGACTAATAAAATTAAACATGGAGGCACTCATGTCTGCTGTACAATTTTGATATTAATGAAAACTTACGCATTTTTCATACGTTTGATCGAACATAACCTTTGAATATCTGAGTTCTTCATACATAATAGATATTATAAATTAAAAAGTAATTTTGTCTTGCTGTCTGTTGGTTACATTTTCACGACTAAACGGCTCTACCGATTTCGATAAAATTCGGTGTACATATAGCTTATACTTGTTCTGTTAGTTATTGTTTGCCGTCCTAATTTGTTCACATAGATCCTGTCCACCCAAAGGTTGCCTGGAAGAGATCGCTGTACCGATAAGGCCCATTGTACCTTTGATTTAATTGTGTATTCTCTTTTGTCTGGTGTGCAATAGATAAATTATCCATCTATCTATCTTATGACCGGGATTGGGACAATCCATGCTAATACTATATACGCTAAAGTAATTCTGTTTGTTTGTTTCCTTTTCTCGATTAAACGGCTGAACGGCTCGTAATGAAATTTGGCAAGGAGATAGATTGTATTCTGGAGAAGGACAAGACTCGATAGATCTTTTATCTCAAAAAATAATGTTAAGGGGAGAAATAGGGGTTGAAAGTTTATATGGCCAATCCATAATTCCTAAAGTTGGGGATCTGAAAATTCATATTTAGGCTGTTGATAAGAAATGAAGAAATGCGCGTTTCAACTTTTTTGCAAAATCTTCCCTGAAGGGGGGGTAGGGGCGGATAAAGTAAGGGGTTAAAATTATGAGGTATTTTTTAAATGCAGTCCCTATGTATAGTTGGTATATATAGATAGATTGTGACCGGGATTGGGATATGTGCTACTTTTTAACCGACTGCGCAGGAGAGTAATGTTTGCATTGACAAACCACGCGTGAGAAGCCGCGGGCGGTCAGCTAGTAAAATATAAATATGTAAATTGTTTTCAACTGAGGTAGGTGGGGGCTAATTTTGTATCGTTTGTAAACAAACAGAAGGTCTTTGATATGACTAGACAACAAAAATAAAAACGTTTTATTAGAAATGGAAAAATTCGGAAAATGGAATGACTTGCGCAACGATGTCCGTAGGTTGTGCCTAAATATATTTAAGAGAGATCACAAATCATACAAATACATGTTTTTAAACATGTTTAGTAGCTAATTACGTTTAGGGCTCGTTATGCAAGCCGAGTTAAGTTAATTATACACTCATTTTTAGTTTTAATTGTGCGGCCTTTTGGTAAATTATAGACTTACAAGTAACTTTTTAACAGATATTAGAAAAAAATTGGGGATACTTCGATTTTTTTGGGATCCTATCATCAGATCCTGACTTGGTGCTAATGACCACCCTTTTAAATAAAAATATAATTTCTCAAATCGGTCCAGGCGTTTTCCAGTAATCGGTTTAAAGATGATTATTCTCAAAAGAACTTAATATTAAATACAGTTCACTTTTATAAGACATAGTTTTAAAAACCTAAGTATATTTTTAATACATTTTTAATTGGTGCTGGTGACAAACAATGCGTTTTATTAAGCTATAGGTACTTGTTACTTAAACCTAGCATAGATAAAGATAATATAAATCACAAGAATGCATTATATTACTCGTTCGCGATAACTTGGGACCTGCTAGAAATGCGACTCCCCGACCGCTTCCCCTGCACTTCCCCGATGGCGCCTGTATTGTACCGTTCGCATCACTATTTTTTACTAGGGTTTTTAGTCTCGTACTGGCCTACGTCACGTAACGACGCGCTCTGGAATTCTTTTAGTTTTCGTTTGTGTTATTGTTTTGTTGTTGTAGTTTTTGTTGTTATAGTTTGTGTCATTGTTTTGTTGTTGTAGTTTTTGTTGTTATAGTTCTTGTTAAGTGTTTTTGTTATCATTATGAAGGGTAAACCTTTGCATAGCGGAGAAAGAAACCTCGCGCTAAAAGTGTTAGAGTTTTTTGAAAACGAAAAAAGAAACATAAACATAAACTTAAACATTGTATTTTTATTTTATTCAAATAGTGTAGAAAATATTAGATAAAAAGCAGCGTCCTCCCTGAGTAACATAATAAATTAGGTTAAAAAAAACAAAGACGAAGCCGCGGGCGGCTGCTTGTTATGTTCGCTTTTTTGCGGGCGGTACAAACACGCCAATATGACGTCACCGCGCTCAGGTCCCAACTTATCGCGCACGGGTAATACGTTTTACCACAGACCAATATACCTATATATTACTAGTCTCTGGTTTTACTAAATACACATCACTGGCGTTGTTTTGATCGGGAGGAGTAAGATTGTGTGCGAGTTCGGTCTCGTATGTGTGAGTGAAGGTGCCTAGAACACTGAAACATACATGATGAAAAAAAGATCGTTAAAAAGGCCAATTATTTAACTCGTCAAGAATCACGCAATTGTGAACTAAAGTAGGTGTAGCTAAATTATACTCCTCGGTCTTCTGTATCTAAATAAATTATTATGATTTTGTACACTAAATTCACTAAATATTTTAAACACACAAAACGTAGTTTCAAGGAATCCTCGATATGAACAATAACTGCAATTAGTATTCACAGTCCGGGTTCGATTACCGCTCACGTGCCGTAAGCTATTGCTACTTTCTACGCCATTTTTGGTGCTATTTATGAGGATAAACTAATTTCGATAAAACTTTGGCCTAATCAGCTTAATTGTTTTGAGACGTTATGCGAATTTCAAGCAGGATGTAATTTTGTAGTAAAACTTCTTTACGCTCGCTTGATTTGGGAAGTAAGCTGGTGAATGCGTTACGAAAAGTGCGAACGGAAGTTGAGAGGGAGATATAAGTTAGTAAAGATAGAAAATGGGAGAGTTACGTTTCGTATATTTTTAAACGTTAATGTGCGAGTGCGAGTTGCGTCTGTCCAGAATGAACATAGACTGATCGACCTACAGACGTGTGTACAATTTTGTAATTGAACAATTTTATAAATTAATATTTTGAAAAAGAAGTTTTACTTCAGTCGTGTCGTCTAAAGCACACGTTTTTCTCAGGATGTAATCCAATTAAAATGGGAATTCAAAATATTTTTTTATTTGTTAAGTATGTATAGGCCATCGAATAACGTTCCTAATGGCAAGTAATAGTGTGGTCGAAGATTAAACACGCTTATAAAAAAACTATTCACCCTTGACTTAAAAACTACGATTACTGCCTATCATGGTTACGTATCGTCGATCTTGCGCTATGGAACTATGTTTTGGGGGAACACGACAGAAAATATCAGAGTTTTTAAAGCTCAAAAAATCTGTATAAGAGCAATGTGTGGGCTACGTAGACGAGAGACTTGTAAGGATCACTTTATTAAATTAAAAATACTTACACTTCCAGCAATGTACATACATGAAGTAGCTATTTGTGTTAAAAACAACCTAGAACTATTTGAAGCGTTTGCAGTTGGAAGCCGCTTAGAAGGTAATCTGCGAAATGTGTCATGTAAAACGCAGTTGTTACACAATAGTGTATGGCTCCCACTATATATAACAAAATCCCAAAATCTGTTCGCTTGCTCTCCAATAGTGAATTCAAGGGCAGATTGAGTGATATTTTGGTGAAAAAAGCATATTATACCGTTAAAGAATTTTTGAATGATCGAAACATTATCGAACATTAATTTTGACAAATACCTATATTGTTTCAATTTCTGTAAATAACTATTAACATATATCTCCAATTTGACAGTATTATTATTTTATTAATAGGCATATCTAAATTCTTTGACATTGACAATTAACAATGTGCTTTTTATTGTATTTAATTTAGGTATTTTTGTATATAACTATTATTATATATATAACTACTATTATTGACATTTGTAATTAATTGTGTATTTGATTTAATTATACTATATTATGTGACTATTGTAATGTTTGTACGCCAAAATGGCGAAACCTAGTATAGTTCTTTGTTAAGCTCAACCATCCTATGTACCTAGGTTTACAGACAATAAACGAATTATGAATTATGATTATTTATTTATTTATTTAAAGTTATTTATGTACCTAATATGTATGTATATAAGTATTTCTTTATCTATTATTAAGTTTATTCTTTTTACACCTCGGCCAATCTTCCATTAAGCAATGATCCTCTCCATCCAAATGTTGTCTGGAAGAGATCGCTTTGTTAAGCGATAAGACCGCCCATTATGCTTACTTTTATTTGTTTTTTTTCTATAAATCTGTTGTGTCTAGCTTGTAAGGTATAATAACGAATTTTCATTCATTCATTCATCAGACTTCGGTAACGAGGCGATTAAGCGTACAAAATCAGGAAATAGAACGTAACTTTTAAATTTAAAGTCCAAACTAATAAAAACATACGCATAGCATTAAGTAATTTCAGACCCCATCCTATAGCCGACTAATTTAATTGAATTCACAATCTATCATAACTATACAAACCTCATCGTCCACACAAAAACCAACTTTAACATTCAAACCTAAAGCATATTCTTCTTTGGGTTAAATCAACCGCGCCTCAAAACGCTGTACAAATTGGTGACTTCCTCGAAGATTTTTATTTTTATTGATAAAAGCGACTGACGACAATTGTACGGATTTGGTCTTGAATTGACCGAATCACGACGGATGGCCTCAATATTCAGACACATTCGGCCACATGCTGTACACACGTGATTCTTATAGAAGGTTGGCGGAGGGTTAAGTTCTATAGGAAATTTTATTTCAAATTTTAGTTAATAGCATTCTTTATTTAAATGATGATAGAGTAAAAAATACCGTCCAAGTTCGAGTCGGACTCACGCTCGAAGGGTTCCGTACCTTGTATCTATAAAAACGGCAAAAAATCACGTTTGTTGTATATATAAATTATCCCTCCTTAAATATTTGTTTTATTATTTATTTTTAAAGTGAATATATAACTAAATATTCTGTGATATTTCAAGCGTCTACCTGTTGCCGTTATCAATATCGAGCAAAAACGAGCAAAATAAAACCGGCCGAGTGCGAGTCGGACTCGCGCACGAAGGGTTCCGTACCATTATCTATACCTATAAACGAGCAAAAAAATCAATTATGTTGTATGGGAGCCCCCCCCCCCCCCGTAAGTAATTATTTTATTTTAATTTAATTATTTGTTTTCAAAGTGAATATATAACTAAATATTATGTGAATATTTCAAGCGTCTACCTGTTTCCGTTATCAATATCGACTAAAACGAGCAAAAAAATCACGTTTTTTGTATGGGAGCCCCCCTTAAAAACTTATTTTATTCTCTTTTTAGTATTTGTTGTTATAGCGGCAACAGATATACATCATCTGTAAAAATTTCAACTGTCTAACTATCACGGTTCATGAGATACAGCCTGGTGACAGACGGACAGCCAGCAGACAGACAGACAGCGGAGCCTTAGTAATAGGGTGTCGTTTTACCCTTTGGGTACGGACCCCTAAAAATCGCGTTTGTTGTATAGAAACCCCCCTTAAATATTTATTTTATTCTGTTTTTAGTATATGTGGTTATAGCGGCAACAGAAATATAATACATCATCTGTGAAAATTTCAACTGGCTAACTATCACGGTCCATGAGATACAAGCCTGGTGACAGACGGACAGACAGCGGAGTCTTAGTAATAGGGTCCCGTTTTACCTTTTGGGTGCGGAACCCTAAAAAGTGTGTGCCTCATGTTCCTCACGTAGACAAATGACAGATGTTTTCCTAGCACTAGATGGCTAATTTATATATAAAGTAATTGAAACATACCGATCCTGAATATTTATCATCATCATCATCATCATCATCATCCACAGCTCGTAAGTACCCACTGCTGGGTGTAGGCCTCTCTTAGTAAGCGCCACCCTTCCCGGTCCTGTGCTGTGCGCATCCAGCAGTTGACCGCAACTTTCTATATGTCGTCGACCCGTCGAGCCGACGGACGTCTTGGACTTCTTAGGTCTGTTCTTGGCCACCATTCGGTCAAAGATTTACTCCACCTGCCATCACCTTGTCTAGCCAAGTGCCCTGCCCAGTTCCACTTGAGTTCCACTACCTTTGTTCCGACGTCTTGGACTTTCGTCTGCGTCGGATTTCGATATTAGGAACTCGAAATGAATGAATATTTATAACACGGTTGAGAATCTGTATTTTAATACCAGAAGAGAAAACTTTGGAGCTATAAATGTATTACTGTCGAATTTCGACCACTATGCACTGGCAAGGAAACTAGTAATCTTATAACTAAAAACTGCAACACACACACAAACACAAACATGCAAAGTTTCACCCCATTTTGAAACAGTGTTAGTGTCAATTTTCCATCGGTCCCCGCGTCCACTTACGCAACCCTTCCAAAAAAAAACTAAAAATAAAAACCGTAGGGGACATTTAAAATCGTTATTATAATCTCGGACGCCATTTTTGGCTATTGGGGACGCGCCCTTCAATTTTAAATCTTTTTTTAACAAAAACCCCTTTGATGTTTATGCATTTCGGCAATATCTCCCGGTTGGCTAGATACGCGACATTTGGCCATTTCGAGGATTTAGTTGATGCATATTCCAGATTAAAACTTTAATACTCGCCCACCCATCGGTTTTGTTGCCAATTTATTTGATGACGCTCGATTCGCTTTTGTTATACGCGCCGCTCTATCACGTCTCGTTGGTTAGAGTAATTATTTTCTTAGCGTTTTTAAAAGATACAATGCCGGAGTATGAACAATCAGTGCCAACGTAACCTCCTATTAATCAAACTCATTTAAGACACGAAAAAAGTCGTGTGGGAAAACAGTACTATCCAACCAACGCATTCCAAATTCGAATGAATCTGAAAGCCAAGTGAGATTTGTAAAGAGAATGAGATTTGAAAATAGAACACGCCATTAGGAGTGAATACAATAGTCTCATTGGTCGATTTGAAAAAGGAACAATTTGTTAAACGTCAAATATGAACTTTTTATTTGAGATGTAATGAAACACTCGCTCAGTGTGGTGTCTAGTACACAATCTTTTAGCTTTTTGTCGGATCTCGCAGGTCGTTTTTCATTTGTTTTGTATGTCTACAATGTACTTGTTAATGGTTAAAATTCAAATAAGAATGTGAGAGCCGAGGGCTATAGGACTATTACGTTATCGAAACCGTGTAACTACGGCTATTATCAGCATAATTATAAGTTAATAACACAGAAAGTTTTAAGGTATGTACTTCAGATCAGACGAAAACTATTCAAGGCAATTCAAGCACAAATTAAAGAAAAAAATTAGAACAATGACGTGTTGAGTACAATAAGGCAAAGATTTGATAATTTATAGATAGTCTACTTCGTATGTTTTTTGCGGTCGCTGCCTACGCACTCGATACATCGTGCATTCAATTTTGTACTGTCATACTTTCTATCTACGAAACGTTTATCGGCGATCACAAACACGAGCAATGACATGAAACTATCAATATTTCTAATAACGTTTAAAAACAAAGTGTATTCGTTTCTTATATGAACGAGGCGGCCATATTAATCATTGGAACGAATTTCCGTGCGCCATGTCATACGAAGTTCGTTTATTAAAAATGTGACGTATCAAGATCAACATCTCATAGAAGAGTGGGACGGTGGAATTGCAGAGGCGTGATGAGTGAAAGAGATAGACACTTGCTGACATTTCAACGGGTCATCAACCCTACGGGCGTCCTGCTCTAACGAGAATTCGAAGATTTGATTTGAATTGTTCCTAATTTGAAATATTGGCTCGTTCGATCCGGCTAACAATTTTATAATGTACAGATTTTTTATAACGTTTCACATGGTTTATTAACATTTATTTCTAATAGATATGCTGTTATGGAGCTTCCGTTTGATGTTTTAATGGATCGGGTTACCCATAAAAGAAGAATAAATGGTGAAACATCGTTATACAATTTGTGTTTTTACAAAGATTAATGAAGAGCAATAAATACCGTTGGAACTAAAACACCGACATCTTTTTAATTCTGGTAGTTGCCAAGTTGTTTACGGAATTTTATGTTTAGAACGATTAGATCGTACATTTGGACTTATTATATTACGTACCATTTAAAATTTCGGTTGTCTAACTACGGGTACGTACATTGTCTTCATTACCTAAGTTTATTAATTTCAGCCTGTTAACCCTTCTACTATAGGTAAGATATTGGAAAAGATATGGCTCGAAATAATAGAGAATATGCTTAAATTCTAGACAATCTAAACACATATAATAGCTCTAATGATTCAATTGCTTTTTGTCATTTTCTGCTTGCTGCAGCAGCCGTTTTTTAAATTAACTTCGATATGAATCGTTCTAAAACAGCGCCCCTAAGTCGGAATTAAAATGCACGAACACAGTTCTATCGAGACAAAAGCTACAAAAATGTAAAGCGACCATAGAATCATAAGGCATCATAACTGGTTATCCCGATCCATTTATGGCGATGTAATCCTATTGTGAGTCCTGCCTTTACAAGTTTTGTGTGTGTGCACTTTTACATGAATACACATATATTATAAAATGTGTTCAATCATTAATTTCGCCGGTAATTGAACGAGTTGCGATCTGCGCTCGCAAAAAGCCAATGTTTCTCCGAATCCCGGCAAAGTATTAAAGTGTACCGATCGGATGACGGAGCCGACATCTTGAATTTATACGTTCATAAAATTCTTTTGTCAAATTTACGTCGGAGTTCCGAATAAAGTGGCTGTTGGATTCTTTACCGAAATCATCGGTGAGGTTTTTCTACCGGTTATTATGTCGCTAAAATATCGTCGGCGTAAAAGAAAGTGAGGTAGGTACCTTTAGGAATTCCATCGATAATTGTCGATAAGAGTATAAAGTCTACCGAATTGATGATTTATCTGAGGCATCGGCTACCAGTCCAGTTTTCTATTAGTTCATTGTTGCGTTGCGGCCAACTGTGCTGCAACGCCCTGAATTTCGGTAACTGCCTATACATTAATAATTACTTCTCAAAATAATACTAAGTTTGATGCACGACTCAGATAAGGCTCGGTACCGTCGGCAAAGCTACCAGATCTCTTACACAATAGAGTTGACACTAACCGGCTTTTCGCTTGTATTTAACGCATGTCCGGTTAATCTATCTAACCGTCTTTGTATGTCCTCAATCCAGCCCAAAATTTTGACGTGTTTTAATAGTATGAAGAAGCAAACTTAAAAAAATAATATTTTTGGTTATGCTGTCTTTGTCTTTAGATTTATATAAAATAAAAAAAAATGTAAAAAATATAAAATAAATGTAAATAAAATAAGAAACGAAATATTTCCAAAAATAAAACAATACAAAAATATAATCTTATACGTCATCATTTATCCGACTTTTTCTTAACTAGCAAAGACAAGTACACAGTATTCAATCAATACGACCGATTGCTGGTCGTACTTGAGCTACTGTGCTTCAACAAAGAGCGACAATACAGTAAGAACGAGAAGTCAGTAGTAAGCAGGTTTATCGCTCTCCGTCTGTGTTTGCAATGTTAGCAGTCGTTCATACTGGTATTTGACTTATAGGGATTGTTGTTTATTTCTGCTCTGAATTTGATTTTACTATTGCATCAGTTAATTAATTTCATACGGTGTCAGGATCAATCACAGACTGAGGTAGCGGCTGATCAAGCAGATTATGTTTTTGCTGACACGACGTGACATCTGTGTGTGTTGTATGACGTAACGCACACACGCTTGTGAATTGTAATAATTGATGATTGTAGCAATCGAAATGTAAAAAGTAAAAGGAAAACTAACTTTTTGAAGTCAAAACTTCTTTAGTCGCGTTGAGGATTTTTTGAGATTGGGAAAAAACCATTGAACTCGCGACACCTGTCACTGACTACAGACACTGACTGTTAGTGACACCTCTGTATACAAGTATATGTACTGTAGTCTGCTTTTATTCAAGTTTTCATTTTTGTCGGCATTCCCGGAGTGCATTATTTTCATTTAATACATCACAATATGACAACAAAAATAAAGATTTATTTATTTGGAACCGAAACTCCAAGTAGATTTTTTTAAATTTTATTACTAAGTTTAACAAATTTGGTTTTTACTATAGAAATATATAAAACTAGCTGACCAATCCGCAGCTTCGCACGCGTAGTTTTTCAATAAAAACATTACCCTCCTTCTGCGCAGTTGAGTAAAAAGTAACCTATATCACCCGGGGATAGTGTAGCTTCCCAACAGTGAAAGATTTTTTTAAATCGGTCCAGTAGTTTCGGAGCCTATTCAATACAAACAAACAAATCTTACCTCTTTATAATATTAGTATAGATATAACGAGTAGGTATTCTATTAGATCACCCCACAAAGTTTTAGTTTGTAACAAATCAGACTAATTAGTTGTAGTTATCGCAAAAAACAAACAAAACCCAATTATTTCAAATACTCGGAACAATCAATCAAAGTAAGTATTGGTTTCGCAAAACTGAGCAAAATCTTTTTTGCTAACTTTACTTATGCAGAGAATAGGTATCATAAATTATGGAGCTCGAAACCAATAGTAGATTTTTGTCAAAGCCAACAAAAGCGCAATAACAACAACAGGCATTATCAAATCAATTAAAACAACCTTAACTAGAAATGATATCATTTGCATATTAAAACATGAGCAATTAAAGCATTGATAATTCTAGATAACCCTATTTAGATTCTTCCAAAGCGATAACTCCAAAAAAACGTTCTAAATTTGAATTGCCATTCCATTTTTAGGGTTCCGTACCTCAAAAAGAAAAAAAGAACCCTACAGGATAACTTCGTTGTGCATCCGTCTATCTATCTGTCTGTCCGTCTGTCAATATCCTTTTTTTCAGGAACCCATAGAGGTATCAAGTTGAAATTAATATCTAATACGTAGGTCTATAGTCGCTTGGAGATGTGAATAAAAATCAAGCTTCTGAGTCTATTTTGCTTAACCTAGAATCATGAAAGTTGCTAAGAAGTATGGTCTCACATTCCTGTGTTCCCAGGCCGTAGTCAACATTCTTTGTTTCGCGCTCAACGATAAGCGACTGCACCGCTTACTGTGCAACTACCCTCTTAATAATTTATTGTGATTTTCGTAAGTTTTTGTTTATATTGTCTAAATTTAATATTGTTAGTTTGTATCACTACGCTTTGTGGCATCAATAAATGTATATTTAGTATAAGTTTATCTCAGTAAGTGAATTGTAAATTCTTATGAGATAATAAAGCGTTCAAAACACCAAAAAGAAAGTAACGGAAAAAACCCGAAATAAGTTAATTTGTAGTTAATTTTAAATGACATACGGAATCCTCGTTGCGCGAGTCAGACTTGCACTTTATTATATAATAAAAAAGTTATTTCTGTGAGGACACACATGCGTAGGCATCCTTTTTTTCACAATTTTTTGGATGTTTACCGCGCTAATCATTGACGTATATATAAACATACAAAATTAAATATATAATTATGCTAACTTGCAATCGCCGCCGGCACTTACGGTACTCGTGATCCAAATGTCTGTCAGATTCCGATTAGAAATTTCGGTTTGATGGAAAACAGTTATTAAACGTTATTAGACGTGCTTTTATATTTAAATAACTTTGTTCGCGTTATTATAACTGTTTATATATCATAGTGATTTTAGATAAATGGTTATTACAAAACTATAACAAACTATAGATAGACGGGACGGATCAGCGAAATACCAGCTAGAGGCTCTGGATTCAATTGAGAGAAGAGCCAAGAAGCTCATTTGCAATGACGAGTTAGCAGATGCAAGGCTCCACAGTCTTGACCATCGTCGGAAGGTTGCAAGCCTCTCGGTTTTTATCGGATACATTTCGGAGAGTGTTTCTATCATCGGATAATCAGACACTCCGCGGTGCATCACCGTAGACGACTTCCACCTTTATTATGCGCCAAGGACATTGACGCCTATTGAACGCCTTGAGTCTGTGTTTCCTGATAACTAAAAACTTGGGGTTTTCAAGTCGCGAGTGAATAGGTTTCTTCTAGGCAAGCGTGTGCCCATCGTAGACTGCATCAAACGCTAGCCTATAATTTACAAAATATATATACCTAGTCAGGTCATAAGTATTGTCACACAGTAAAAACTTTTCTTTTAGAATGCTGGCCACAAAAAAGTTTATAGAATTCGAATTTCGAATTGTTCATGAAAATAAAAATGTATACTTTTTAGAATTTTACTCATTTTTAAATATGGAGTGGACGCTTAAAGAAGACCGTGTTGCAGTTATTGTGTTGCATCGTTGCGGTTACGCGCCAATTCAAATTTTTGACATACTAAAAAATTTGAATATAACCAAAAGATTCGTTTATCGCACCATCAAACGATACAATGAAGACTCTAGTGTAAATGACAGGTCAAGAAGTGGTCGCCCTCGGTCTGTTAGGACTCCAGCAGTGATAAAAGCTGTGAAGGCGCGAATTCAAAGAAATCCCAAACGTAAGCAGAAGAGAAGAGTTAAATGAAGACTTAGGGCTTCGGGCATATCGAAGAAAAACAGGACATCGTTTGAATGCTCGTCTAATGAACCTGAGACGGAAGAGATGCCGCGCTTTGTTGAAGCGGTACGCGGGAAAAAAATATCGGGAAATTCTTTTTTCGGATGAAAAAATTTTTACCGTAGAAGAGAGCTAAAACAAACAAAATGATAAGGTGTACGCACACAGTAGTGAAGAAGCGAGCAACCGTATTCCGCGTGTCCAACGAGGTCATTTTCCATCCTCGCTCATGGTATGGTTGGGAGTTTCTTATTGGGGCTTAACAGAGGTACATTTTTGTGAGAAAGGTGTAAAAACGAATGCAGTTGTGTATCAAAATACAGTCCTGACGAACCTTGTGGAACCTGTTTCTCATACCATGTTCAATAACAGGCACTGGGTATTCCAACAAGATTCGGCGCCAGCTCATAGAGCGAAGAGCACACAAGACTGGCTGGCGGCGCGTGAAATCGACTTCATCCGGCCCTCCTCCAGTCCAGATTTGAATCCGTTAGATTACAAGATATGGCAACACTTGGAGGAAAAGGCGTGCTCAAAGCCTCATCCCAATTTGGAGTCACTCAAGACATCCTTGAATCCTCGGCAGCCGCCGATATTGACATGGACCTCGTTCGTGCTGCGATATACGACTGGCCGCGCAGATTGAAGGCCTGTATTCAAAATCACGGAGGTCATTTTGAATAAACTTTAGTGTCATAGGAATCTATGTTTTGTTAAGTTCATTTTGGTATATAAATGGTTACATAATGAATAAACTTGTTTTAATTATTTTATATTAAACATGTGACAGAATTTATGACCTAACTATATTTCGTTTAAAAAATCGGTCTAATGAGTTTGCGTGACAAAATAATATTCTCAATTTTTTTTCTTTACCTGAAATCTGAATGAACGAATGGTTTTTCCGACGTTTTCAGATTTTCAAAGTCACAGACAAAAACATGTTACAACCTCGCTCTTTTGTCACACAAATTCTTAAGTTTTTAATAAATGTAAATTTTTACCGCGTTTAAGTGTTTGCTGTGTTCTTAAAATCTTAAAAGTACATACTTTGATAATATCAACATCTTGAGGGTACTTCAAATGTATTTGTTTTTCTCGATGTCGACGTTTAGGAAATGAAAATAGTAGCTTCATACCAAATTATTAGCATTTATCATTACATACGGTACGAGCTTAGTAGTCAAGTATTATGACGAGCTTTTTAATTATGTTCGTTCCATTGTTTGACAAAAATTAAACATTATAATGTAAGATGTATTCATATTTTATCCGCTATCCAAACATTGAGTAACTTCATAAGTTTCGACAGCTTACGTAACCATTTTTTCTAACAAAGCTGGTAATATTACGATCACTCTAATAACGTACTTACAACCTAGCAATCAAGATTACATAAAAATAGAAAACCGAACGTCCGAAACAGGATTTCAAATATTGAACGCCAAAAAAACAATACTCCGTCATTATCTGATATAACTGGCCAGTCTCGTTACTGATCGAATCAAACCTCACGTATAGGAATTTCGAATACAGAACTCCAAAAAACCATTATGATTGATTGTCAACCAGTGACAATCGTACCTATTCAAATTCTATCTACTTATTTGAATTTCGAACGGGTTCTTTTCCTGTTGAGCGTGTGTCGCCTGCCAGCATTTCCATAGGAAAATACAATAAGCGATTATATTGAAACGGTTTATAGTTTATTGTTTTTCTATTAATACTAAAAATGTATACTTGCCAGTTAGTTGACGCATGTCAACTAACTGGCAAGTATACATTTTTATGGGTGTTATAAGTGGCGATTTGGCCATTCTCATGATAAATAACGCTGTTTCTTTTTATTTTCGAGGCAAAAAACCCTTTGGATTACCTTGGTTTTACCATAACTTTCTTTGATGGTCAAAAAAATCAGAATAATATACATAAAAGACTTATCAGTACTTGTACAGCAAAACAGACATAATATTTCATTTCAGTTTGAACTGTAATGTTTTTATAATCGCAATAAAAATACACTCCATATCCGCCTTACAGGAAAGTAACCCAATATTACTTACAAGGCATTCAACTTAACCATTGGTGCGCTTAAAGCCATATGTTTATCTTATACTTACAGTAGTGTGCGTGCGTACGTCTGTGTGGGTGCCGTAAGTACGTAATTAAAGTATGGAAATAGTAATATTCGTTTTGAAGTGTTTTTACTATAAAACGTTCGAGTGGCTGGGAACACTCTAATGTCGATGACCTCTTAGATTTTTTCCCCTTCTGTTATAATAACAGCTCTGTTTACCGACAAGCGTCTGTTACCTTTTTCAAATTTGGAATCTATAAAGCAACATTTCTTGGAATAATGATGTTATAATCGTTTGCTTAGATGTGTTTCAGTTCAGGTGAATTAGATTCGGTAGAATCGTATACAAAGAGTGCAACTTTATATATTTGTATATCGTTGTGGCTTTTTCATCAGTAGGTGTGTCTCAGAGTGACAACGCGCGTGATGGCTTTTGTGTTCATTCGATACCTAATCATGGGTCGATACAAGGTTCCATTCTTGTTTTCCACCTTGTAGAATAAAAATCCGAGGTCCGAGCGTCGAGATCCGTAGACAAACAAACGTTCATGACGTTGGGAATCGAGTTATGGAACTCAAATGGTCTTGGCCAGGACACTTGACTAGACGTGGTGATGACCAGTGGAGCAGGGTAGCGACTGTATGGTGGCTGAAGAATGGCTGTAGAAGGGTAGGACGTCCGGCAGCGAGATGGGTGGACGACATCTTTGAAGTCGCGGGCCGTCAATGGGTGAGACTAGCGCAGGATCGTGGCGGATGGCACAAACTTGGGGAAGCCTATACCTAGCAGTGGGTAAAGTTAGGCTGTTGATGATGATGATGATGAAAATAAAAATTGACAAGCCGTGGTGATGACAGGCGGAGCAGGGTAGCGACTGAATGGTGGCTGAAGAATGGCTGTAGAAGGGTAGGACGTCCGGCAGCGAGATGGGTGGACGACATCTTTGAAGTCGCGAGCCGTCAATGGGTGAGACTAGCGCAGGATCGTGTCGGATGGCACAAACTTGGGGAAGCCTATACCTAGCAGTGGGTAAAGTCAGGCTGTTGATGATGATGATAATAAAAATTGACAAGCCGTGGTGATGACAGGTGGAGCAGGGTAGCGACTGAATGGTGGCTGAAGAATGGCTGTAGAAGAGTACGACGTCCGGCAGTGAGATGGGTGGACGACATCTTTGAAGTCGCGGGCCGTCAATGGGTGAGACTAGCGCAGGATCGTGTCGGATGGCACAAACTTGGGGAAGCCTATACCTAGCAGTGGGTAAAGTCAGGCTGTTGATGATGATGATAATAAAAATTGACAAGCCGTGGTGATGACAGGTGGAGCAGGGTAGCGACTGAATGGTGGCTGAAGAATGGCTGTAGAAGGGTAGGACGTCCGGCAGCGAGATGGGTGGACGACATCTTTGAAGTCGCGGGCCGTCAACGGGTGAGACTAGCGCAGGATCGTGGCGGATGGCACAAACTTGGGGAAGCCTATACCTAGCAGTGGGTAAAGTCAGGTTGTTGATGATGATGATAATAAAAATTGACAAGCCGTGGTGATGACAGGTGGAGCAGGATAGCGACTGAATGGTGGCTGAAGAATGGCTGTAGAAGGGTAGGACGTCCGGCAGCGAGATGGGTGGACGACATCTTTGAAGTCGCGGGCCGTCAATGGGTGAGACTAGCGCAGGATCGTGTCGGATGGCACAAACTTGGAGAATCCTATACCTAGCAGTGGGTAAAGTCAGGCTGTGGATGATGAAAATAAAATCAAATTTCGAACTTTCGATACGCGCTAATTGTTTTGTTCTACTCAGAATTCGAATTTGAATTCGTAATATTTAAGATCTTTACAAAATGAAAGGTCAGATGTCGTAAACCGTGCTCTTGTTAGTATACATTGTGTACGCGTCTGTAATTTATCATTCTGATTAGTAAATTCAAAACGTTAGATTCAAATTCGATGCAAACAACAAAAACTGATCGTTTTTTGTATAATTTGGTATTGCTAAAGTGGTTAGACAGTAATAGGTGTGGCGAAATTTTGAATAGAACTGTTAGCGATACCATTAATCTCTCTTGATCCGAAACTGTCCGTTTGAGAGAAATGTGTATGTTGTAAATAGTGACGTCACACGCCTGAGGTAATAATTACTTTAAAACATACCTTGTTAGAGACTTTTTTCTTTTCTTTAACAATTAGTAGTTACGCTGCGTAAAACGTATTAAGTTGAAAGAAAAAACGTTTAGGAACATATTTTAAAACAATGGTACTTGAAGCGTTTTGCCGTTTTTCTAAATATTACACTAAATGTGTAGGTAACATAGAAATAAAGCTAAACTCGCAGTCGAAACTTAACTTGACACCCAATTTGTATGTTGCCTATGTGGTAATTCAGGTTATAATCTACGTATATACCAATTCTGATCGAAATAGAGTTCAGCCATTACGACGTGATTGAGTAACAAACAAACAAACATCAAAACTTTCACATTTATAATATTAGTGTGATTCTAACCTTATTACTTTTTAGTCAAGCTATCAGAGCTACCAATATCATAAAACTATTTTTTACATAAATATCAACGTGGTACTTTTATTAGTAACAAAACAATTCCCTACAAATTAAGGAGCTCAACTTTCAGAACTGAACTTTAACCTCTATTCAAATATTTGAATGATTAGTTAAACAATAAATCAATACAGAGCTTTTTCATTTTGTTCTAAAATAAACTCTACGACAATGCCGTTTATCATTCACTCACAGCAACACCGCGTCAAGTACTTAATTGAAAATAATAATTGAATTCCAACTCTATATTACCATTAACAATGTTTACCACGAAAATTAGTTTTCGAGCTAACAAAATCATCGAGTGTATCATTATAACGTTATAATGACAAATAAACGTAAAAACATAATGGCATAAAATTGTACGCGTTCCATATTTGAAATTCGCGTGGCGAGTCCGCCTTTTTATTCGAATTTGGAATCGTGTATGCTCTATTGTGTAGTAAATGGAATTCCTTGAAATCTACATTGCGTATTATTTTGTTAATGTGTCCATTTTGCGAAGATATCTTGTGATTAGAGTTGGTGTGGCCGACCGCGGTTCTGACTATAATGGTCGAATATTGAGGCAACAATTCTTTGCAAATTATTTATAAGAGATCTCAGCTGATAAAATCGACAAGATTTTTTTTGCGAAATATTACCTTTATAAAAGCTAATAGACAACATACTTACCTACCTATTTGTACTATTTGGCCTTATTTCGACATGATTTTTAGTAAACAAGTATTTTATTGGCGAATTAACGTAATAAAATCGTGAATTGCTGTTAAAAGTCATTTATTTGATTTTGATTTCTCTCTAATTGGCGTATTCTAGTTTCGTACCACCAGCATCGTAAAAATAAAAGTTGTATATCTAAAAAAAATTGGAATCGTTTTCGTGGAACAGTGTAAAACATGCCAGTAAGTGTATTTCCTGTTCCGCGACTGCAAAACAAATGCAAAAAAACGAGTGTGCTGTAGACCACACGACTGAAGTAAAACTTCTTTAGCTTCATTTAGTATCCTATAACATTTTAATCAAACCCAAAATCGGGTCCAATCTATCTGAAATGACAATATTTTGTGTCACCGCACTGGCTTAGTAGCGGTAAAAATGATATAAGTTATTTTCTGCTACTGCCGATCGAAATCGAAGCTGATATATTCAAAATACGATACGTCGTAAATACTTTTTTTTATCTAAGTATAGCAAAATGAACTCTATTATACAGCATGAAGGAGTGTTTTGTTTTTGCAGTTTGTATAATTTAGGCTAATTTGGGATAGGAGATATGCGACAAATCAACTGGCTATGAGAGAAAGAGACAAAGAAAATGTGTGCTCGCACCTCTCTCTCTCTCTCTTGCCCATACAGTAATATACGAAACGTAACTCTCTCTCTTTCTATTTTCACTAACTCGCTCTCAACTTCCGTTCGCACTTTTCGTAACGCATTCATCAACTTACTCCCCAAGTCAAGCGTGCGTAAAAAAGTTTTACTTCAAAAAGGGAGTTGGTAAAGTCTGATTGCGATGATGATGATGGCACACAGGAAGTACAAGTTATAAGTCCAAGGTTCTCAATAACGTCGTCTATCGCAATAGAATTCACAGTTATTGTAATAAGCAGTAGGCAACATAAAATGTATGTCTCTAGGAATGTGTGAGTGTGTTTGTCTGCAATCGGTCGGACGTGATTCGCTTTACAATAAACAATAGCTTACACCGGAAATTTATGAATTTAAATTAGAAAGTGTTAGGAATTTAATAGCTACAATTCTAAGTAAAAACCAGGCGACGTCTTCCTGGTGATCTGTTACATAAATATTGAATAGTTTTATTGTGTATGACTGGTAGCAAAGACAACTTTGTATCTAGTATTTAATTGGTTATGTTTCCTTTTCCTTTCCGATATTTTTATGGTTTTTTGGCTTGATGACTGCTATTTTTTTGCCATCATACAGGTCCATTTTAGTTTGGGTACCTATGTTTTCCATCCTGAATTGTATTATATCTAGTAAACCAATGTTATTTTTTGTTTGTGAAATACTCAAGTTTGATGATGAGTAAACAAATTTATTATTATTATTTTATAGAGGTTCTACTCTAATAAACTTACAAAAAAACGAGTGTGCTGTAGACGACACGACTGAAGTAAAACTTCTTTTTCAAAATATTAATTTATAACATTGTTCAACTACAAAATTGTCCACACGCCTGTAGGTCGATCAGTCTATGTTCATTCTAGAATCTAGACAGACGCAACTCGCACTCGCACATTAACGTTTAAAAATATACGAAACGTAACTCTCTCTCTCTTTCTATCTTTACTAACTTATATCTCCTTCTCAACTTCCGTTCGCACTTTTCGAAACGCATTCACAAGCTTACTCCCCAAGTCAAGCGTGCGTAACAAGTTTTACTTAAAAAATCGAAGACGGAAATTATTTTTTTGTTAATTTAATTCTTTACAGGTCTTAATTACAAGTACAACATATTAGAAGTATTAATACCAGGTAGTGTTTTGCCAGAATAACAGTAAATTTGTATACACCAATATCGCACGTTCATTACATAATGAACTCTAATACTTGCCTAACGTTAGCAACCTATGCCTAATTAGGGTACACATGACAGCAACAAGGCGTGGCCTCATATACCTACAGTGACACACACATAGCCAGTAATTCTCCTTTGTATGCTAAACAGTGAATTATCTAGCCACTCGAAATTGTAATCTCAAAACTGGTATGGAATTTCTTCATCTTCTGTTTATATTATTGTACTGTGGCCGATGCTCCGTCGGATTTGTCAGATTTGTATTTGGAACGGTCTTGTTCCGTTCTATCATTCATTTTTGTTTTTAAAGTACTATGACATTGACATGACGTATCACTTTGGTACAAAAAAATAATTAATAATTTAATTAAAAGACACATAACGCGTTGAAGTCTTTTGTTCTAGAATATAACAAATTTTGCCTATTTTTTTTCTTAAAACATAAAAACAATTACTAAATTACGAGTGCCTTCTTGTATAGGCCTACGACCTAAAATAAGAAAGTACCAAATATTATTTCTATAATCCGCCATATTGTAATACTTTCTTTTTTTCTGTCCATCAAATACATCAACAATTAGAAACGCGTTTGTCGCTAATACCAATTGTTCAGAACCAGTTTCTTGCAACAGATTAAAAAGTCTTGCCTCAGATTAAAAAGTCACCCGAACAACTAATTTAAGACTTCGTGTGTTGTACATAATTATTGATTAAAACCGGTATTTATCGCGTATGTATTATCCCGACGTTTTATCATTTCTAATTCTGAAGACCAAGTGAGGGTAGTTGCTGCTGCTACCCACATTTCTCGACGGTAGCTTCAAGTACTCCAGTCAACCCGTGACCACGACTATTGCAACACAGCGGAAACGTCGGGATCACGAATAAAAAAGGTACATACGCGATAAATACCCGTTTTAATCATGTTAATTTCATTTTTTTCATTTCATTTATTCATATCCTTCGACAAATTACATGTGCTTGGACAAGTCAGATGGAACAATTAAAATATGTTACCTACGTAATTATTACATAATTCATAATACATAAAGATACCTATAGTTAATAATTTTTTATAAAAAAAAAGAAACAGTTCTAAATAATAACAACTTAAAATAAGGTCTGCAAAAGCATCGTCAAATTGTAAATAATAATGAGAAAAAATAATAATAATAAATTTATATATGTCAGGTAATTATTACAATTCATCAAATTTAAATATTGTTTTATCAGCAAAAGCTTCGTCCAACTTATAATAACTTTTACAAATAAGATGTCTTTTTATAAATGATTTAAATGAATTATCTGACATAAATATTACATTGTGCGGTATTTTATTGTACAATTTAATTGCTGTACAGTAGTAGCTCTTTGAAATTTTAGCTAACCTTGTTTTAGGTAAGACAAGTCGATTTCGATTTCGAGTGTTATAATTATGTACATCTTTATTTCTAGTCATTTTATCAATATTTTCTCTTACATATAGAACATTCTGTAGTATAAACTCTCCGGTCATTGTCATAATACCTAGATCCCTAAACTTTTCCCGACATTAATCAATGTACCCCATACTCAAAATATAACGGATTGCCCGATTTTGAAGTAAAAATACTCTATTGGCATCTGCAGCTGTACCCCAAAACAAAATGCCATAAGTCATTAAGGAGTGAAAATATGCAAAATAAACATCACGCGCTTCCCTTGTGCCTCCTAACTCCTTTATTTTTTTTATTGCATATGTTGCAGAGCACAACTTCTTAAGAAGAAGGTCAAGGTGGATTGCCCATGTCAATTTGGTGTCTAGACAAATACCCAAAAATTTTACGCTAATAGTTGGAGACACCTTAAGTTTATCGAACACATCTTCAATACATTTAGGAGTTTCAAGATATCTAGTGCTCAAAGAAAAGTTTATGATATTTGTCTTATTAAAATTAAGAAGCATGTTGTTAGCCGAGAACCAGATTTTAATGTTGTTTAAAGATTGCAGTATTTTACTGCCTACCTGATTTATTGTTTTATCTTTTATAACAAGGCTTGTGTCATCTGCAAACAGGATTACATCAACGTCTTTAAGTACAACGGACACGTCATTAATATAAACTATAAAAAGCAAGGGACCCAAAATTTACCCTTGAGGAACACCTAGGTTAATTGGACGCTCAGTTGATCGACACCCGACACTCAGTTATCTCTGTAGTTTGTGTCCTCATTGTGAGATATGATCTAAACATATTAAGTTGATTTTTTACCGTAGTGCCTCAATTTTTCAATTAAAATCTCATGTGAAACGCAGTCAAAGGCCTTGAACAAGTCGCAGAATACACCATACGTTTTTTGTGATTTCTCCAAGCCTGAATAAACATCCTCAATGAGTTTAGTAATAGCGTGTTTTGTCGATTTGCCCGTCTGGAATCCAAACTGTCGTTCACTGAGAGTTTCGTTCTTACATAAAAACCCGTGAGCTCCTGAGCTAAATACTTTTCAAAAATTTTACTTAAACTGGGAAGTACTGATACGGGACGATAATTATCACAGTTAGAAGTCTCCCTTTTTTATGTAGAGGCACCACTTTGGCAATTTTCATTTCATTGGGGAATAATTAATAATTATATACACTGATTGCGAAAGTTTGAAGAATACTTCGTGTGTTGTGTTTAGAAACAAAATTTTGAAATGTCGGTTCTGTTCTTTAAACTATTCTTTGATAGTGTCAATGACGGACTCCTTGTGTAGTTTGACTTGTGACAGACAAAGCTTACTGCATTTTTTTTGTTGTGAAGTCGTATTATTGAAAATCTTACCTACTAATATCTTCTCAATGCGTACTAAAAGGATTGATTCAACGTTTTATTAAGAATATTAACGTTAAAATGCTTTCGGTCACTTGACATAAACGGGCCCGCTTCAAAAACCCCGCCAATCGTTTATATCATTACCAAAATGTAAACAATACCTCATAAAGCTCAGTGTCAGCTAGATACCTAAATATTTACATATAATCTTGGTGACTGATAATTCTCAGGACTTGAAGTGGATGGTCCAATGATGTCATCGTTTACTTGACCGATTCTGAGTTTATAGAACACTGGGACAACCCCGATTATTACCGATTTTAAGCCCTGACGCAAATGAGGAGTAAAGTATAAATATTGCTGGACATTTCACACAGCGCTATCTAGCCCCAAACTAAGCAGAACTTGCAATAAGGAAACCAGATAACTGATATAATACTTATATACTTTTTGTTTTTGTAAATAAATACTTATAATATATAGAAAAAACATCCAGACCCCGAATAAATATATGTACTCGTAGATCATGCAAACATTTGTTCTGCGGCGAGAATCGAACCCGCTACCTCCTGCGTCTCAGCCGGCTATTCGCCCATTGCGCCACGGAGGTCGTCGAGGTCGAGGACTGTTATTAGTATAAAGCTTTTGTTTGTATGTATGTCTGTAGCATCGTAGGTCCGTAAGCGTGTCGTAAGCGGATTAAGTTCATGGCATAGTTTTTAATTTAAAGATAGTGATTGCGAGATAGTTTTAACTATTGGAATGTGGATGTAAAGATCCTTACTAAAACTGTCATCTGTGTTGATATAAATAAATAAATATTGCTGGACACTTAACACAGCGCTATCTAGCCCCAAACTAAGCAGAGCTTGTATTATGGGAACCAGATAACTGAGAAAATACTAATATACATTTTTTTTTGTAAATAAATACTTAAAATATATAGAGAAACAACCAGACCCGGAACAAATATCTGTGGATTATGCAAACGTTTGTTCCGCGGCGGAAATCGAACCCACTACCTCCTGCGTCTCAGCCGGCTATTCGCCCACTGCACCACGGAGGTCGTCAAATGATGATATATCAAATACAAATACGATATGGATTAGTATCATTGCTACTCTTGTCTACTTTTACGGTATTTTAAGCCGTATTTTTATGTTATCAAGGTGTTTATTTCTGTAAAAATAAAGTTGGTTGGTTGGTACACATTCCATACAATTAATTGTAAATATTTATCATATTTTGAACCCTATCTAGTGCGCTCTATCATACGCAGACAGTAGATATACAGTTTTAGGTCCATTACACACACTAAAGGTTAAGCAGTTTTGGTTTATCGTGGGTACAATTTTATTAAAATTAACTTATCTTTAAATCGTATTTATTCTATGATCAATCCTACTAATATTATAAACGCGAAAGTTTGTATGTATGGATGTTTGTTACTCTTTCAAGCCGGAACGGCTGAACCGATTGCGACGAAATTTGGTATGTACGTAGATCATAACTTGGATTACCACATAGGCTACTTTTTATTGGCAAACCACGCGTGCGAAGCCGCTGGCAACAGCTAGTATTCAATAAATGCTGGATAAACGCTCTTTTCATTCCTGCTAATAAAACATTTCTATTTTTAATATGCCACAATTATTTCGCGCTGTGATGGCATAATCGTTCGATTTTTAAATTCTGTCCGCTGTCGTTTTTGTATTCAAAAATTTTTATTTAGGCAAGTAAGTATGTGCTAGTACAATACATATTAATATTGAATACGTAATGTGACTATTTATTGTCATAATAAATTCCATTAAAATTCACTGCACAATTTGCAACTGTCAAACGCATTTCAACATGTCCGTCTGTCACTCTGGCCTTCGCTGACAGGAAAATGGCCATTCGGTAGGTGGAAAACTAAGGTTTTTAATATTAAAATGGTGTATGTGGCCTGATAGCTAAGGTTTAGCTATTACTAGCGACCCGCTCCGGCTTCGCACGGGTGCAATTCTGATACTAAATATACTACAGAATGTCTTTATGTATTCATCGTATGTTTGTATATATGTATATTAAATGTACATTGTATTTAAGGTACTTAATTGGATAAGGATTAATGCTGTTTTGCTTAAAATAGCTTCGTAAATAAGCCATTATTTCAAAGTAAAGGATAAAAATGGTTATTGTGGGTTATTCCTAAGAGATAGACATATACCATTGAAAATTTTTTTGTAGATCTTTTTAAGGTGTACAATACTGTAGTACATTATTTTGATCTATCTCGTAGGGTTCAGCCAGCGTTTGCAATGTAAGCGCAAAAAAATGATTTTATTTACGATTTTACATTAGAAACCTCTAAAATTATCAGTGTTTCTCTGTTTTATTATGCATGTATTATACATATAAACCTTCGTCTTGACATATTATATCTACAAAAAAAACTGCATCAAAATCTGTTGCTCATTTTTAAAGATCTAAGCATACGTAGGGACAGACAACGGGAAGTGACTTTGTTTTATACTATGTAGTGATATATATATAGCATCGGATTTATTAGAAGCATCGAAGTAGCCTATGTTTTAATCCAAGTTGCAGTCTTTTTATCAAAATTGGTTTAAAAAAAATAAAAAATACATTTTCATGAACAAGCGATGTTACGATTACGACGTGATTGAGCAACAAATAAACTTCCAAACTTTTGCATTTATAATATTAGTGTAATGACAATGTTTATATATGTAATCGAATAAAGAACATATTTGAAGTTTTCCACACAAACAAAAAAGTATTTAAAATATTATATAATACGTGCATAAGTAGGTCTAGTCTAATATAGGGCTGCCAACCTTCCTGTGTTCCATGGACATATCCTGCTTTTTGGGGCGTCCTGAGCTGGCCTGGATAGTTTTTGAGTAATGTCCTAGGTTTTAAAGGGTCCTGTGTTTTAAAATTATCTTATGTCGTAAATTGAAATTAAAAAGACTAAAAACAGATTTATGATTTTTTTGTTTTAAAAATTTAACATAATTCAACATAAATGTTTACAACGTAAAGCTAAACACAGTTTAGTACAATCATATCTTATTTTATATTAAAATATCTCAACAGGCTATATCATCTTAAGTTTTTTGATAAAAGTACTATTTATAATTTAGTTAGACTTTGTAAATCTGTTTTATTAATTTTATGTAGCAAACATAATACAGTAAGTTAGGACTATAGATTTATGACTATTGGATAGCTTACAAATAACTGCCAGCAACACGTTTTTGTATTGTTGACCTTTAAGGCACCAGGACACAAAAGCGCATCCTGGTTTTCGAAATGTCCTGGTATTTCTAACTTCAGATCCTGGATTTTAAATTTTGAAGATGGCAACCCTAATCTATTATCAAGTATCAGTAACACTGGCTGATTAAGCAGTAAAATAAAATGTGAGACATATAATGTACTTTATTAATGCTGGCTGAATCAATAAACAGCCTATAGCCACCATACACCGAAACAATTAAAAACTCACACGTTCCTATTTCAAATGATTCCCAATTTTTATGTGTGACAATATTAATTTTACATCTTTCATCGCAGTGAATAATGAATCCTAACTCTATGTGATAAAGTTGAAATTTACCCGCAAAGAGCAAAATGAAGTTATTCAGAGCTCTATATGGAGTGGGCTTCTCAGAAAATAAAGGTCTTTGTATTGTTATAATAACAATTTTTGCCGTGTTTACATTTAAGTGTTGAGTTACTAAGATTAATTTATGAATTCGAAGATTTGTGCGTAGGACACTTGGAATGTCGCAGTAGTTCTTGTTACTTGGTGGTCTTAGTCAAGAGATTTTGCCTATTAAAGAGAGGTTATCAGGTTTCAAAAGTAATACCTGTTGAGCTGATTTCATTAGTAATTATTTTGTTAGATCTTTTTAGGGTTCCGTATCCAAAGGGTAAAACGGGACCCTATTACTAAGACTCCGCTGTCTGTCTGTCTGTCCGTCCATCTGGCACCAGACTGTATCTCATGAACCGTGATAGTGAGACAGTTGAAATTTTCACAGATGATGTATGTCTGTTGCCGCTATAACAACAAATACTAAAAACTAAATAAAATAAATATTTAAGAGGGCTCCCGTACAACAAACGTTATTTTTTTTACTCGTTTTTGCTCGATATTGATAACGACAACAGGTAGACGTTTGAAATATTTACAGATTATTTAGTTATACAAGTATATTAACTTTAAAATTAAATATTTAAATTAAAATAAAACACATATTTAAGTAGGGCTCCTATACAACAGACATGATTGTTTTGCCGTTTTTCTAGATTGGTACGGATTACTTCGTGCGCGAGTACGACTCGCTTGACCGGTTTTTTATTTAATTGTTTTTCAATCTTAATACTTTTACATTTTTGTCTAAATATTTATTTCAGGAGTTAAAATACACTATAAAAAAGTATATACTTAAGTAGATATTTTACTATTTAACTTTCAAATTTTCTCCAACACAAAAAGCATAACTTATCCTTATCCTTTTATGTAACAAAGCATTCCTATTCTGGAAATAGAGCATTATAAATTTTAATTAAATATTGTGAGTACCTATTAATGTTTTATTACTTATTAATCGTATAGATCTCAAAATTACATTTATTATTTACTAGTTGTGTCCGCGACTTCGTCTGCAATAGTCTGGATCTCGACAACAGCGCCACCGGGTCCAATTGTGAATCTAAATCAATCCAGAAACCCACTAACACAAAAAAACCATCAAAATCTGTAAAGTTGTTTACAAGCTATGGCGTGCGGCGTGACTAAGAGAACCAGGGATTTATTTTGATATTATAGATACTAGTTGTCCCGACGAACATCGTACCGCCTTGTCATGCATATGACACCGGCTGTCAATGTACCTGCGTCACCGGTAGAATTGTCAATCGGTCATCATTAGCTGCATCTATGTATGAGAAATTTTTTTTTTTTCATTATTTCTTTTGGCGTGAATTTTTCCGATACTTTAATAGTTATTCTGGCATTCGGGGCAAAGGCAAATCTAAAAAATCTACGATCATCAAAATTGGTCTTGCCGTTCTTGAGTTAGGTATATTGGTGTAACTAACCTGACTTTGTTTTTATACATATATAGATATATGGATGGTCCATGTTTTCCTTATATGATATAAGTACTTAAGTAGTTTGCTTATTGCCATAAAACATGTGAGCTGCCCAGACGCCGATCTTGCATTTTTATGTCTACCGATACAGCGCATTAACTTACAATAACAAACTCGACACATTACTCAAATTCTTTTTATATGAGTAACTCATATCCCCTTTCACAAACAAAAACCTTATGCAATTAGTTTTATTTAAATTTTAACTACCTACCTCGTTAAGAAATACGGCGAAATGTTCAAAAACTAATTTACCTCAACCTCAAAAATATGAATAATTATCCGAACAACATAAAACAGTTCCCAAACAATAAAAAAGCCAACGTCGATTTGAAAACTAATAAAAAACGATGTGGAACACTCGCCGAACACATTTACATCTCCTAATAAATCTTTAAGAACAAAAATCTTGGTCGAATACACAAAAAGGGAAAAAATCACAAAGCCAGTAGTCGAACTGAAAAAAGGAATTAAAAATTCAAATAAAAGAACGTATTCCTTAAGATAATGCTTATTCATCCCACATTTTAAAATCAAATTTTCAAATAAAGAACTGCGGCGGTCGATCGAGCGCGTAGGTTGAGTGAAACAAAAATAGCTGGATGCTGTATGAGGAAGAGAGATGGGTGGCTTATTATGATTGACAGCTGAGAACGGTTAGCCTTGAAATATTTGAAACATTATATTATTATAAAGTACACTATCTTGTTACGATACTAGAGCAAAGCGGACATCATCAAGAGCCATTAGATGGTTACATATTGTTGGAATTTGCTTGTTGGGATAATTTATGATTTGGCTTATGAGGGTATTGACTCCAATTTATACTGCCAATTAGTTGTGATAATATTTGCTTGGAAGTAAGAACAAATATGTTTTAAAGAATTCAGTCAAAATAAATTTATCAACGCCTATCTAATAATAAAATTACTAAACTAGAACTTAACTAGCTAGAAATGTCCATTCTGCTCGAGCACATCACTCATTACTCGTATGTATAATGACGAACGACGCCGCTAGATATACGTTTTTAGGAACGTCGAGTTTCTCCGGAACACGTTTTAAATCATATTTCGAACGCTTTTTGAATTTAGAACGTTGACTTTTTATTTTTTTAGATAAAGCTTCGGTTGTGGTGTGATTGAAAGAGATGTATGAGTTTGTAATATGAATATATTTATTTGGTTGTGAGTCTTGTGAGTCCATTGATTTGATGGTGAAGTACCTGACATCTCATCTTTTAATGTTTACCTTTGTTTATTTTTAAATTTTGAGAGCTGTATTTACGTGTTTGATTACAGCATAATTATTATTACTTGTATAAAAACACATAGTAATTTATATCTTGAGAGATATACAAAAAAGCATCAAGTACTTATATAAACTATATAAGTTATTGAAGAAAATGTGCATTAAGAACGTAATTAAAATACTACAAGTGGTTCGCCCCGAACTGAGATCTCGTGAGTCTCCCATAAAAATATTATTTGTAATCTTTGACTATCACAAGTAACTTTTTAACAAAAATATAACCAACTTTAGATAACAGAAAAAACAAACTACTGAACCGCTTTTGATGAAATTTCTATTCGACTACATCGAAAATGCATTCTTTCGAATAAAAAAAGAATTTTGAAAATAGGTCTACAATCGACGGAGAAATCGGTGAACATACATAAAAAACATATACAGTCCAACATAGAACCTCCTCCTTTTTTGAAGTCAGTTAAAAAACTAACACCTTTTACCGCATCTTCGCATGAGAGTTACAACGACCTAATTCTTTTAGCATCTAAGACTAGTTAAAAAACTAACCACACTACTGGTTTTATAATATGCTACTTTTCAAAATGAACAGCATTTTAATGATTAATATCTTGACATTCCGTTAGCAAATTAGAATTGCGTCGGAAATTGTTTAATTGCTACAACCATACCGATTTATTTATTTGATACGAGTAATTTTTGACATCTTGCATATATAATTGAACTATTGCAAGACGCATTAGATTTTTTTATTTTAATTCTTCTATTTAAGAACTCCACGCTTTAAAAAAAGAACAGAAAATTGCTTGCTCTAGCTAGAACAATAAGAATGCGGATCTCAGCCTCAGTTGTAAAAATAAACGGTTGCAAGTCTATGATAGCCGAGCACTGGACAAAAAACCAAAACTACGGTTAATAAGATAATAGGCGAGAAAGCTCGCGTGCGCTTGCGCAGAGCTACGAGTCTTGTAGAGGCTCTACGATAACCGTAGCAAATAAATTATATATAATTTTTCAATATATTAACTTTAGTTCTATGTTTGAATTGCTTAATTTACAGTAATATTTTATAGTAACCTAGAAGTATTAGGTTGGGAAAAAAGTTTCTTCGCATTTTTTAAGAAAATTCAAAACATTTTTTAATATAGTTTATTTAAATTTAACTAAAGTATGTAGGTACCATTTTGTTCGATAACTTTTTGCCATCTTGTAGGTAGGGACATAATCCCATTGCTATAGAAATTTTGGGGCTTCTGATCAAAATACCGCGACAAGTAGTTTTGGCAGTCCTCTCGTGATGTAAGACTGACACTGCCTAAAGAATTCTAAAGAGACCGAAACAGATGGAAATCTGAAGGTGCAAGGTCAGGACTATACGGCAAATGCATTAACACCTTCCAGCCAAACTCTCTTAATTTTTGCCGAGTGGCTAATGATGTGTGAGGTCTAGCGTTATCATGATGAAAAACCACACCCCTTCTGTTGATTAATTCCGGCCGCTTTCTTTCAACTTCTTGCTTTAATCTCATTAATTTTCCGCAGTTGAGTTCCGAATCGATGATCCTGCCTGGTGGTAATAGCTCATAATAAATAATACTCTTCCAATCCCACCACACACACAGCATCACCTTGTTGCGAGTTAACCCGGGTTTCGCTATAGTCTGTGAAGCCTGACTGGCCTTTGACCATGACCTTTTTCGCACGTTCTTGTCGTACGTGATCCACTTTTCATCACCAGTTAACAGCTTCTTCAAAAATGGTTCGGTTTCATTACGTCGTAATAAAGAATCACAAATGAGTACACGGTTCATTAGGTTTCTTTCAGTGAGCTCGTGGGGTACCCAAATATCGAGCTTTTTTGTGTATCCAGTTTTTTTCAAATGCGCCAAAACTGTTTTGTGGTCAATTCCCAGTTCTTCAGCTACATCGTAATTACTGGTATGCCGATCTTGCTCCACTTTTTCAAAAAATGGCATCAATTTTATCCGTAATAGGGCGACCAGAGCGACGTGCATCTTTGACATCAAAATTTCCGAATTGAAAACGCTTTAACCAAATTTGTGCTACTCTCACAGGCACTGCACTAGGTCCATAAACATTGCAAATTAATTTCGCGGCTTGCGTTGGGTTTTACCTTTTTTGTAGTAAAATTTTAAAATGTATCGAAAATCTTCATTAGATTCACTCATGTTTTCAGTACGAAAAACAAATAAAAATCACACATTTTCCTAATTTGAATTTGGAATTATCTTCTTTAAAATTTAAACTTTGAATGATACCAAAACCAGCCAGATACAAATAGTATAGCCAAAGAGATTTTATTACAAGTTCATACATACTATAATGCGAAAAGACTATTTCCCCCAACCTATTATTTAAACAAATAAAAAATGTAGAGTTCATTTTTTATTAAAAATATATACTAGGTATAGATATTTTAATACACTAGTGTATTAAAATATCTATACCTAGTACATAAATACTACCAAAAGGTTAAAAAAGCTCTACTTTTGATTTTGTCTATCTAAACACGAATAACTATTTTACAAAAGCCGACTCCACAACATTGCATCTCTACCAAATTTACTCGATTTTTGGAAGCGGTTCGATATTTGAATATTCAAATCTGGCGTTAATAGTTTTTATTGGTGACTTTACGACCTCTAATAATTACTTTGATGAATACGCGCCCGAGTTATTGACTTGCTTCCGCCACTATTTGATTTTACACTAATTTTATTCTTTATTACATCGTGAACTTTGAGATAAGAGCAGCATCAGGAATATTTCATTCTTTTAATATTGTTAATTGCATATCTCTCAGTGAGCGTAATTTATGTACGCATTCTAATTTTATAAAGTACCGGAACGAGTGTCTCTATTAATTTAATTAAATCGAGTCAAGTGTGTAGGCGACTCTATTATTTCTTATCTGTTTCCCAAACGTAAGTGATTCCGAAATCGGCGAGTTTTGTTTTTTAATTTATTGCTGCCCTGCGGCAGTTTTTATACTTCATAGTTATAATTACGTATTTTAATTCAAAACATGTGAGTAGGTCGTTAAAAAAATATTGTTGTGTTGCTGTATAATATATTTTTGATAGAATAATTTAGTATTAGTAGTGTTGAAGATTAACGGTAGCTAATTGTTTATAAAAATCACAATCGTTAAAAGTTTTATGACTGCATAATTTAAAAATATTAATAAAAGGAGTTTGGCTTAAAGCGCTCAGAAAGACGATGGCCATCTGCATAGAATAAAACTTATACAAACGATTGTGCCAACCTAACAAAGTAAAAATGTTACACTTACGTGATCAACCTTGTAGGTTTGACAAAGAATGTAACTCCGTAATGCCTGGTTTAAAAATCAATACTAGAAACTCATTGTCTAATGATTGAACTTATAATTGAAGTTTTGAGATTAAAGTAGTAAAGGTCAGGAAGTTAATTAAACTATTGGAAGTCTTTTTGAAAGTTGCGTAACTTTGATTTCAAAGATTTAATTTGTCGATAACGTTAGATTTTAACGTAAGCCTTTTGTAAATTTCAATTCTTAGGTTATCTACCTAGGTTCTGAAATTTACAAAACGCTTACGTTCAAATCTAACGTTATCAACAAATTAATTCTTTGAAATCAAAGTTACGCAACTTTCAAAAAGACTTCCAAAAAAGGCTTGCTTATTAGGTCATTGCTAATTTTAGACAACTGTGAGTAGCTAGACGACATCCTTAAGTTGCCTAAAACTCCATAGAGCTCGAAGACACCCTTATTTATCCAATGTGTTCTGCCCACCATGACTTACGGTGCCGAGACATGAACGCTCACGCAGGAGGCTGTGTACAGGTTAAGAGTAGCACATAGCATTGAGAGCTATGGAGCGTACGATGCTTGGCATCAAACCCTTAGATCGAGTTCCAAATGTCGAAATCCGTAAAAGAACGAAGGTTCAAGGCGTTGGGAATCGAGTTATGGAGCTCAAATAGTCTTGGGCCGGACACTTGGCAAGACGTGGTGATGACAGGTGGAGCAGGGTAGCGAATAAATGTAGAAGGGTAGGACGTCCGGCAGCGAGATGGGTGGACGACATCTTTAGAGTCGCGGGCCGTCAATGGGTGAGACTAGCGCAGGAAAGTGGCGGATGGCACAAACTTGGGGAGGCATATACTAAGCAGTGGGTGAAGTCGGGCTGTGGATGATGATGATGATGTGAGTAGCTACACTAAAGGAAATCAATAGGTCCTATTTGAAATCTATCATTTTGAATTCCGTGATGAATTTGCTGAGGACCGTCTTGTGCGTTCCTCGCAACACCTTCAACTCAAGACTCCCCGGCATAATACAACTTGCTACACCAATAATTCACCGTCACTGATATCAGACTATGGAATAGTATTCCGCAAGAGTTCTGGTATGTTTCCTCCGTTGAGGTCTTCAGCTCCAAAGTGTACAAGCGCTGCCTCACTCTCGTGAACGAATCCTGCAAAATGAACTGTATCCTGTAATACTCTGTTATATCTTTTATACGTTATAAATCTATATTTCAATGTTTAAGTCTATGTAGTATATAATATTATAACGATATTTATTACTTTATGAATTGTATTCATCATCATCCACAGCCTGACTTCACCCATTGTTGGGTATAGGCCTCCCCAAGTTTGTACCATCCATCACGATCCTGCGCTAGTCTCACCCACTGACGGCCCGTGACGTTTATGATTTCCCCCCCCCCCCCCCCCCCCCCCCCCCCCCCCCCACCCCTTAGTTATGAATTGTATTACTCGAGTTTATTGATGTTTATATATTTGAAAGTAGGTTTATTGAAATATCATGTATTCTTCTAGGATTAGTTATATTTATTTGTTTATATCTATGTGTCTTGCAATTTAAATTAAACCTCGCCCTCTACCAAATATGCACTACCTATAATAACTGTTTGTCCGCATTACACAAAGGTTAACTGGAAGAGAATGATATCTAGCATTAAGTTCGCCTATGTAGAGATTATTTTTAATTTGTGCAGTACATAATATTTAATTAATTAATTCATTCAACTTTGTACGAACTTCTACACAAGAAATTAAAAAAACCAACCACATAATGCGCGTTGTTTGAATCCCCCCCCCCCCCTCCATCCCCTCCTTACAAGACCCCTCCTTCGTTACGTAATACTTGAACGCCCTCAATACCATAAACGCTACTAAATCCGCAATTCTAAATTATATATGTAATTCAAATCCTGCCCTTAATTTACTACAAATTAGTCAATACATCCGCCATATTGGCTGAACCGATATTAATAATCCTCGTGTGTAATTGTCACGGTTTTATTATTATTGGATATTGTTCCGGCCAAGGCTGGACCTAAAATGGTGCGGTTTTGCATTTAAGGAGGTTCTTAACTCCCTCCACGGAATTGCTTATACGTGTTGAGGATAAACGTGGCCCTTTGAAGGCTCTGTGTAATGACGTCATCATTTGTGTGTAAACTAGCTCACATTGGTACCACTTACAAAAGGATGTATGTTTTTTGTCGTTATGAAACAAAATTTTAACTTCCGGCGAATATTTTTTTTTATGATAGCCTCTTGATTAATACCTCACCTGATGGTAAGTGACGGTGTGATCAAAGATGGAGCCCGCTTAGAAAGAACCGAGTAAGATTCAAGAAACGTAATCATAAAATCGATCTATTATGTAGGTAACGTTTCAATTAAAACATCACCGAATTCAGGCCTGACATAAACAAACGATTCTAATTCCGATTGTATATCGATAACTCCCATCACTAGTTGTCACATATCCCAAACAAATCGAAACGCGACATCGACAACTGTCATGTGACATGACTAGTGAAAGCTGATTCGATAATCAAATAGTTTTGTTTTTAAATATTTTTATCCAGCCAGCTCATTTTGAATTTAGAAGTAACGAAGATTGCTTTTATTCAAAACTTTGTTATTTCCATCAGCGTTCAAAAGTATGTGCTGATCATTAACGTAATGATATAACCAGATAGGTAGTTGTTTTTTTTTCATAACTTCACGGATACACGCCATGTGGTGTTATTAGATCATTCACTTATTATAATTTCAAAACCGGAGACAGAACCGGATGAATAACTAATTGTCACACTCCATAGAACTCAATTAGGTGGTGTACGCTTACTGTAAGAAATTAAATTTTATTAACATAAAGAACCATGCGATTCTAGAATCGTACTTTTTAATGACTACGGCGGGCTTCGCAATAGGTCTAGATTGGCGGCAGCAACAATGAAAAAAGCATTTTAGAATTAAATTAACTAGTGGTTCGCCCCGAACTCGAAATTTCGCGGGTCTCCAATAAAAACCAAAATATATAATTCGTAATTATTGACTATCAAAATAATGCCACGAAATAAATAACCAACCAACTTGTTCTAAAGTTTCATTCGAATTACAGCTAACGGGAGTTCATGTAAATTAGTTGGTTTTTTTTGTGGTACAAATTGCAGTTATTCTGGATTTCAGACTTTTGCCTATATTTGTGTCACTCAAACTACACGCATACCAAATTACAGCACCGTGGCGTCACTGGTGTACCCTGTGAATTTCGTCAAAGTTCCTTTTTCATTATGGCTATTACAAAAAAAACTCGCAAAGATTTTACTAAAAATGAAAACGTAGTCGAAATGTATTAATAAAGACCTTGAATTTGACGTTCTACTTCACCAAGTAGTCGCATTTTCATGTTTTTTACCCCTCTTGAACCCCATTATCTCAACAATCTACCAACATTTTTAGCTCATTTGGTCACACCAAAATAGTGCCAACACTACCTACCAATAAACCAAATTTCACGATGATCGGATCAACGCTTCGTTATTTATCTTCGGACAAACAAACAAACATACATACATACATAATGTCAAATTATTCAAGTTGATTTAGAGGTCTCGGTTCGTTCGATCAAAAAGCAGTCGTTCTAAATTCAAAAAATATTCAAAATAGTGACAACACTACCTACCAATAAACCAAATTTCACGATGATCGGATCAACGCTTCGTAATTTATCTTTGGACAAACAAACAAACATACATACATACATAATGTCAAATTATTCAAGTTGATTTAAAGTTCTCGGTTCGTTCGATCAGAAAGCAGTCGTTCTATATTCAAAAGTTGAATTATCGAACATTTCGAGACGTTCCAATTCACGTTAACTAGTCGATAGTTATTTGTGACCCGCAATGGCCGCAACCGAAGGCCGTATCTTTGTATTAGTTTTAAATAAGTAATTGTACACCCAAACCACGTTACCTATTTCGACATGAATACACGTTTTTTTCTCGCCTCGCTTGAAGCAATCTCGTTTTCTCGAAAATAGATCTAATGTTGAATATAATTAATTTCATAGCGAGTCCGTTGATCGATGCGTGATACTTGTTTTTATGGTATCATTATTTTTAAATTACAGAGTATTACGTCAATTGGAATGGAACGAATTTTCTGAATTATTTACGCGAATTTTAGTATTTGTCGGATTTTTTTGGAACACCTGGTTCATGTCTATAAAAATTTGCTTGTTTCATTTAAAAAAGTAATTTTGATGTAATAATATAGTATTATCGTGGCTAGACGGCATTATCTAACATATTTTATATTCTAAGTTGTAATTTTGTTCAATTTCGTCATAACTCGTTTGCCGTTAACCGAGTTTACTCAAAGTGTTTTTGTTTTGTTGCAGATGACGCAAACATATTGGCTGAATTGAAGACTGATTATATTATTAAATATATACCAACAAGGAAATGAGCGATCCATGAATCTCTCCAGGTAAATCCATAAGATAATTTTCTTTTAAAGTTCGTTTTACCACAAACTAAAATAAACACTGCTTAATTCAATCCAATATAATTATTTCTCAGGCATATATCATCCCTTTTGTTTGTGAACAATAATAAATCCTTAGAATTATCTATACTAATATTATAAAGAGGAAAGATTTGTTTGTTTTTATTGAATAGAATCCGAAACTACTGGACCGATTTAAAAATTCTTTCACTGTTGGGAAGCTAAACTATCCCCGGGTGACATAGGCTACTTTTTACCCAACTGTACAGAAGGAGGGTAATGTTTTTATTGAAAAACTACGCGTGCAAAGCTGCGGATTGGTCAGATAGTATATAAAACAAAATAGCATAAAAATTGATACATTCACAAGAAACAAACAAATAACAATACTTAATTTCAAATTCAGACAAATCATAGCTGGGTCAAATAAAGAAATAATCATATAATTATTGAATCACAAGCTGGTAGTGACCGACCGAAAGTTCGGCTTCGGTTTCAGTTTCGGCCAGTTTTGACCAAGAAATCTACTTACGGCCTTAGTTTCGGTTTCGGCCAAAAATGGCCGAAATTCCAAGAGTAAGTCCTAAGATATTTATTTAGATTATATTTTCAGAACATAAAAGAATAAACATATATTTGTTACGTAATTAAATGATTATCTTTCCTATATGCAAATAATGTGTAAAAAATTCACTAGATTTCAATACAATATAAATTTTAAATATGTCTACGTAAGTTTCGGTTTCGGCCGAAACTAAGTTTCGGTTTCGGCTGAAAACCCTGTTTTGGTTGGACTAGCTGGTGTTTTAAATTCCGGCAGCCAATGATGCCGGAATTAAAATTATCTGCCACAACGGCCAGCGTCCTGTTGGAGCTGTCTCGGACGCGCGCGGCTCATCAGGGACGCGGCTCTATTACGTAAAAATCCTAAAAGTCGTCAACTCGCGCGTCTGCGAACATACTTGAAAATTCATCTCTTGTCAATACATCTTTGAAAATCTGATGTATGTTCACAAAATATTAATTTGTTTAAGAAAAATAGCGATAATCATAATTTTATTACTAGAAATAAAGATAAACTCGCTGTTGCCCCTTGTAGATTCCATAAAGCTAGTAAATCGTTTAAAGGGCAAGGTGTACGCTTTTATAACAAACTCCCAAATGATGTACAAAAATTAACAATGAACAAATTTAAAAACGTAATTAAACAAAATCTTTATAAAAAGCCTACTATAAAATATCGGATTATTTAGACGATAGAAAAGCTTGGGATTGAAATTGCTCCAACTCGTTCAAAATGTTACAATTTAGACGTAATTTATTACCTGTATTGTTATGTATTCTAAAAGGATCATTAAAAAAACAACCAGCCTTGTTTTCTTGCCTTCTTTCCTGGCTTGGTCGCGAAGGAACAGACAATAAAATTGACGTTTCAAAGTGATCCTTGTAATTTTAATGAATAAAAGATTTTGACTTTGACTTTCTAGTAAGAATCGCGGAGAGCCGTTGGGCGCAAACGGCTACCAACCGCTCGTTGTGGCGATCTAAGGGGGAGGCCTATATTCAGCAGTGGACGTCTTCCGGCTGATGATGATGATGATGACTTTGTCTTAGACTTTGACTGGATGCGCTGCAGTACCTCCGCAGCCCCAGCAGCACCCTGAACCTGTTGTTGTACTGGACTCGTAGAGCATTATAGGATTTGTGCTTAGCGTTCATATACAAGCTTCATATACAAAAAATTAAGATTTTTAAACAAGCGTGGGTATGGTAACAAGGAATATTTTTAAAATAATCATACTTACCTAAATACCTAATGAATAAGCTGACTATAAGCTCAGACTCTGAACGTGTTTACATATACGATAGAAAATATTTTATTGCACACAGTAAAGTAAAACATTTAAATTAGGACAACCTAAATACATATAATATAACTGACAGTCTTATCGCCAAGCAGCGACCTCCACGAGACAACTTTTGTATGGAATAGACTGAGTGGATATCCCCTGAGATACGAGTAGGTTAACCTTATCGAATACCGAGATAACTAATGGTACAAACTTAATTTACTAGTAGTTCGCCCCGAACAGAGATCTCGCGAGTCACCGATTTAAACAAATAAATATTATTTGTAACCTTGACTATCAAAATAGTGTCACGAAATAAATAACCAATTAACTTGACCTACAGTTTCATTCGAATTACAGGTAACGGAAGTTCATGTCATTTCGTTACTTTTTTGGGGTACAAATTGCAGTTATTCTGGATTTCAGACTTTTGCCTATATTTGTGTCACTTAAGCTACACCCATACTAAATTTCAGCACTGTGGGGTCACTGGTGTACCCTGTAAGTTTTGTCAGTTTAGTTTTTATTGTGGCTAATAACCTAAGAACTATAATTAATAAGAATTTACGAAAAATAAAAACGGAGTCTAAATATACTAATTAATACCTTTCATTTGACGTCCCACTTGACCAGTTAGCCTCTTTTTTTTTACCACTCTTGAACCCCAATATCTCAACCCCAACATGCTTAGCTCATTTAGCCCCATAAATTTTGCCATCACTACCTACCGATGTATTAAATTTCACGATGATCGGATCAACGCTTCGAAAGTTATCCTCGGACATACATACAGACAACGCCGATTTGCCCAACTTTATTTAGAGATCTCGCTTTGCTCGATCAATTAAATATATAAAACAAACTCAAAAACGACTGAACCGATTTTGATGATCTTTGATTTGTTGGATTTGTCTCCGCCCCGAATAGCAGAATATCGGAAAAATGGCCTAAGCTAACAAGCAAAAAAAATAATAAAATTCATTTTCTCATACATAGCAGCTAATGATGACCGATTGGCAATTCTACCTGTGACGTACACTGGCAACCCACGTCATATGCATGTCAAGGCGGTACGAAGTGCGACGGGTCAGCAAAATTATAAAAAAACCCTGGATCCCCTATTTTTACTTTGTCGGAGTATAAAAACTGACGTATCTATGAACCCCAGTCAAACTAGTGTTCTATTAAAAGAAACTGCATCTGAATCTGTTTATGTTTAGTAACTACAGACAAACAGACACACAGTCATTCATAAGCGTCTAACTTAAAACACTCTTCTCTTAAGATCAGAGGTTGGTTGGTATAAACGGTAAAAAGTTGTAACGTAAAAATCAAGCAAAAAAAACATGTATATCGTACGTTTCTCCGAGACAATGGCCTTATTTTGCCGAACAGACTGACCCCACAAAAGACACCTCAATTATTAACTATAATTACACAAATACAATATTATTTCCAAACAATGAAGAGAAAATTTAAATTCAAAACATTCCACAGTATTCAGCTAATCTTGTCAACAAAAGACTATTGTTTCCAGCGTGTTTCCAACACATTGTTTCATTTTAAATCGAATATGAATCACTGTTATGAATTGACACTAAAATTGTATTGAGTAATTCGTTTGTTTAAACACTAAGATTTAATGACATCTCTGGCGTTGTGGCCGAGATGGTAGCTAAGCAAAAGGACGCGGGTTCAATTCTGACAATGACATATTTTAAAGTTTTTGCAATGTGTCCATTATGAATAATGCTTTTGAGATAGCTAGATAGATTTACTCTTTATTGCACATTAGCTTCCGCCAGCGGCTTCTCACACGTTGTTTGTTAACAAAAAGTAGACTGTGTTTGAATCCAGGTCATAATCTATCCATCAAAAACCCAAGTAATAGTAGTGGGAAGCTCGCGGATGATTACTCAAATCGATTGGCTTGATCTTCCACAGGTAAAATTTGACGGTACTTCAATAGCAATCAGCAAGGTAGTAAAAAATCTGGGGGTACTCATGGATAGCCATCTATCTTGGGGACCTCAACTAGCAGCAGTAAGCCGAAAGACCTTTGCTGCAGCTTCCTCTCTTAAACGGCTGCGAAACTTCCTTCCGACTTCCACCAAAATTGCACTTGCACAATCATTGTTGCATCCCATTCTCGACTATGCTGACGCCAGCTATCTTGATTTAACTGAAGATCAACTCAACAAGCTTGAGCGTCTCCAGAATTTCTCTATTAGATTCATATTTGGCTTGCGTAAATACGATCACATTTCTGAGTATCGCCGCAGGCTCAAGTGGTTACCCATCCGCCTTCGTCGGAATGCTCACATCCTGTCCCTTCTTTACAGCATCCTTTTTATTTCTTCTACTCCACCCTACCTCAAAGAACGCTTTGAGTTTCTTCATGTTTCCAACTCCCGGTCCTTACGCTCCTCTGAAAACCTTAAATTGAAAACTCCTCATCATACCTCAGTATTTTATACTAACTCCTTCACTCTTCAGGCTATCAGACTCTGGAATGCACTACCTGTTTCAATTCGTAACGCCAAATCCCTTCCTGTTTTTAAAAACATGGTTAATAATCATTATCTGTCGTCCATCGCTCACTAAGACTTTGCAACTTAAATTTTGTATATAATTTTTTATTGTTTTTTCTAATTACCTAATGTATTTTGAAGTAGGTTATTTAATATTATAAAATTATTTATATTTATTTATATGTATATTTTATTTTAGTAATTTATGTACTAATTCTGTTAGTTATTATTTGATTAACGCCGCCGTTCTCATTTGTTCACACAGATCCTGTCCATCCAAAGGTTGCCTGGAAGAGATCGCTTTTAGCGATAAGGCCGCCCATTGTACCTTTGATTTAATTTTGTATTCTCTTTTGTTTGTTTTATTTTTAATGGTGTGCAATAAAGAAATTATCTATCTATCTATCTATCCACACACAAAATATCATCGAAACCGGTTCAGCGATTACGACGTGATTGTGTAACCAACAAACTAATAAATAAACAAACATCCAAACTTTCACATTTATAATGTTGGCGTGATAACAACAGTATCAGAATAAAATACAAGATATAACTTAAACAAACGTAATGCACACGGGCGGTCTTATCGCTTAAAGCGATTTCATCCAGACGACCGTTGGATAGAAAGGACTTCAGATGTGGCTGTTAGATTTAATTAATTTTCTTTTACAGAACGGACTCGTTTCAAGTTGTGGAAAGAGTCCAGAATTTGCAATGACTACGGCTATGGCAGCTCATCAGGAATCGATACATGAGAGACTACAACCAGCTGAAGAACCTCTGTATCTGCACCATGGAGCCACCTGGCCAGAAACAGACGCTCAAGAAGACCAGAACATGTCCCCTTACTACAACATGCCTAAGAGAAATAAGAGAAAAAACTTCAAACCTAGATGCGCACCCAATGCGACCACATTCTCTGACGAATCCAATGGAGAACATGAAGGTCTGAACGGAAATGACAGAGCCAGTCCTGATGAAGAAGAAAAAGATGGTTTCGCAAAAATTGGAGTAAAGAACTTCAGTCTGCTCAAAGGCGGAGCTGTCGATCTAAGAAGAAGACTAAGCACAGACTCCAACGAGAACATTGACTATGAGGGACCTGATGACAAAAAGCCAGATTCGTTCCAGCACTCATACATCCACAGTCTCCAAGACCCTGAAAGAGATAGAACTGTCCTAAACTTCACCAACAAAACATTTTGTGCCAAAAACCCTTTCGCCATATCCCAACTTATTAAAACAAACTCGCCTCCTAGGAGAAGGGACTCAGATTCCGATGATGATAAACACCAGGATATTAATGCGAATGAGAGATTAGAAGGTCAGGAAGGGATGGAGACTGATAATCAGAATGGAGAGGCTACAACTGCTACGAATAGGATACTAAGAGAGTATGCTATTAACTCGATGAAGGAGCTTTTGGGGATTTATGGGTTATCTTCTAATGAAGTGGCTGATGCGATTACAGGACAGATTAGGGCATTAGAAGCTCTGCAAGGTACGTTTTTTAGGCCATGATATTAAGATTTCTAGAGCAGAAACTGAGGCAATGCTAAACATTGCGATTTAATTTCATATCAAAATTCACAAAAAGTGTTTCAGTGCAAAAAGTTATGATTTACCAGGATTTGAACCCTAGAACCGCGAATCAAAAGCTATTTCCACAAAAGCTACTTGTTATTTATGTTCTAGCAAGTATCTCAAAGTGAGGTCATTAGAATTAATGAATTCAGAATATAAATTGTGATAATTTTATGAGCGTATCAAGCAGTAACTTGATTTTATAGTGTTTAGACAGATAGGTGTAATCTGAGGTGATTTATTGGGTGGGTACGCTGACTTTAAGCTGTAGTTTCCTAAGAAAGAACAGACAGTATAGATAAAACAGTGAGTTATAGAATTTCTTCGGAATAAAGCTGAAAATCGTATGCTGAGCGACTTTTGACGGTCACTTACGAAAACAAGTTTATGTTAGAAAGTAGTAACAAGTTACAGCTATTGTTTAGAAAGTAGTCATCATCAGCCGGAAGACGTCCACTGCTGAACATAGGCCTCCCCCTTAGAAAGTAGTAATAACATATTATTACACAGAAAATAAAAAAACGAGTGTGCTTTAGACGACACGACTGAAGTAAAAGTTCTTTTTCAAAATATTAATTTAGAAAATTGTTCAATCACAAAATTGTCCACACGTCTGTAGGTCGATCAGTCTATGTTCATTCTGGACAGACGCAAATCGCAGTCGCACACTGACGTTATTAAAATATACGAAACGTAACTCTCTCTTTCGATCTTCTCTAACTTATATCTACCTCTCAACTTCCGTTCGCACTTTTCGTAACGCATTCACCAGCTTACTCCCCAAGTCAAGCGTGCGTACAGAAGTTTTACTTCAAAAATACACGTATTAATCGCAATTACAGCTATAAAAGTCAATAACAGTCACCTATCTATACTTTGACGATTAGCTGAACATTAGTCAACCCATTGCATCTATTAGAATAAACTAGAAAAAAAAACTCCACTTTTCTCAAACTTTCGCGATCACTGTACATAATTACTGATTTAATCAGGTACTTATCGCGTATGTACCTTTTTATTTGTTATCCCGACGTTTCGACTGTGTTGCAACAGCCGTGAATGAGCCGTGACATTTCTAATTCTGAAGAACAAGTGAGGGTAGTTGCTGCAGCTGACATCACTTTTCGACGGTAGCTCCTAATACTCCAGTCTACCCGCAATCATGGCTGTTGTAACACAGTCAAAACTTCGGGATAATAAATAAAAAAACGAGTGTGCTTTAGACCACACGACTGAAGTAAAACTTCTTTTTCAAAATATTAATTTATCAAAATTGTTCAAGAACGAAATGAAACGTTATGAGAGAAAGAGAGAGAAAATTTGTGCTCGCACCTCTCTCTCTCTCTTGCCCCTAAAGTATAATATACGAAACGTAACTCTCTCTATTTCTATCTTCACTAACTTATATCTCCCTCTCAACTTCCGTTCGCACTTTTCGTATCGCATTCACCAGCTTACTCCCCAAGTTAAGCGTGCGTAAAGAAGTTTTACTTCAAAAAGGTACATACGAGTTAAATACCCTTTTAAATCGGTAATTAACTACTTTTCTCGATATTTTTAGACCTGATAACGATCTAACATTATGTCAAGTTTAAAATCATACGTTACGAAATGATATATAGCAGGAATTTAAAATATGTCTCGGGACAGATATAGACGTACACACGGCTACACATCAAGCTATACATTTCCAGCATAAGCTGACCTCGCATAGGTTTATCGTAGAATGAGAGGTCAGCTTATACTGGAATTGCATAGCTTGATGTGTAGCCGTGTGAACATGAGAGTTACGTTTTTTTCTTTTTAAAGTACGGAACCCTAAAAAGGAGTGTAATGTTTTAAAGAATCATTCTATTACACAGGCAAAACATTCACGCAACTGCCGCTAAGTCTGAAGCGACGTCACGACTCCGGAGTGGAAGACGGAACTGATAGGAGTTTGAGAAGGTCCTCATCAGCTACGGATGACGAGGGGTCTACTAATATCACGCCGCCGAAGACGCCTGATAATGATATTGAAGCTCAAAGGTATGTGGTATTTCCAGTCAACAGCAAGAAAAGAGACTTCCCTACAGAATATAAGCTAAGTCAGAGAAGAACGAGTCGGCATGAGCTAATCGAATCAACATTCATTCATTCTCAACAACACCCTCAGTTTTTAGGGTTCCGTACCTCAAAAGGTAAAAAAGGAACCCTTATAAGATCACACTCTTGTCCGTCTGTCCATCTGTCAGTCCGTGTGTGACCACAGCTTTTCTCAGGAACGGGTGGACCTAGCAAATTGAAATTTATACCTGATACTGAGGTTTATAGTTCCTATTAGGTGTATAAAAATTAAGGACACGATAAAAAGATATGGGCAAATTTAGATTTTCGAAAAAACTTGTAAATACCAAAATTTACCTTAATTTTTACATTGTTTTATTTTTCGGAATGTTCCCTTTATCTGTGCTGTAAGACCTTGCTTTTAACCAAAATTAACAATTCTAGGTCATCCGGAAGTACTCTATAGGTTTAGGATCGAAAACCTAGGTATATGGTAGTTCACGTTGACCAAGAATCACGAAATTTGGCAAAAAGCAAGTTCCTTACAGGACAAATAAAGGAAAAATTTCGAAAAATAAAAAAGTTGTAAATAAAAGGGTGTCCCCATACATACACATAGTTAACGCCAATTAAGATAGTCCTCTGAGTTGTATGGGCGCTCATACAATTTAGAGGAATAGCTTAATCGGCACCAATCTCAAATAAGGAGGAATAAATCGGCACCAACCTCAAATAAGGTAAATAAATTAAACTGTGCTATTGAATAAAATAATATTTAAGGGGGCTCCCATATAACAGACATGATTTTTATGCCGTTTTTATAGATAATGGTACGGAACCCTTCGTACGCGAGTCCGACTTGGCCGGTTTTTTTATTCTCATGTGTATTGGCTTCGATTTTCTTAGGCCTTTTTTATATAACCTAAATATTAACACGCATATGGCCCAGATAATGTTTAGTAAAAAATCTTTCCTTAGTTTTCCGTGTTTTGTTTCAGACAAAGAGCTTTACAAATAATCAATCAACAATCGATGAGGCTGTTCCGATCACAGGGTCAAGAGGAGGACGGAAGCTCTGATGATGGAGACCAGACCCTCGACCTCAGCGTGTCTAGGGATGGAGATGGACAGGTAAACTATTGCATTAGCAGCAGTACAGGCTTATGGCGTTGGTGACAACATCATCTTCGTTTGGGGTCAGCATAAAACCAGCGTTAAGTAGGTACGCTTACAACCTACCTACTTAGCACATGCTGAGCTGGCGCTATTTTGGCGAGACTATTTATAATTTGGTTGTTGAAAGTTGCGTGGGATGTTCCTGTTATCCAAGCATTTACATTATTTGTATTTCTTGACTTCTGGTGTTTTTGTCTAATTTTATGTACACATTATCGTAATTAGCCAAAAGTCGATGTATCCCACCATCTTTTACTATCATCTGTTTCATTTCATTTCATTAGACCAATAGGTACAAATATAAAAAAATATACATTCCTATTCCTATTTTCTTTGATTTCTTTATCCTCAACTTAATCTCTCCTGTTTAAGATCTCTAGAATTCTATTAAATAAATTGATTTATTCTTCAAAATATACAATCAAAAATAAGCTATTTTTTTACTAATTACTAAGTAAGATTTACAAAGGAGGGCCTAATGCTAAGTAGCACTTTCTACTAGTCATCCGTGTCAGGTGAAAACATATAAAATATAAATAAATAAATAATGCTGGACATTTCACACAACGCTATCTAGCCCCAAACTAAGCAGAGCTTGTGCTATGGGAACCAGATAACTGATAGAATACTTATATACTTTTTTTTTGCAAATAAATATTTGTAATATTATATAGAAAAATACCCAAACCCGGAACCAATATCTGTAGATCATGCAAACATTTGATCCGCAGCGGGAATCGAACCCGCAATCTCCTGCGTCTCAGCCGGTCACTGCACCACAGAGGTGCTCGTGTTGTTGTGTTTATTTATTTGCATATAAAATATGTTCCAAAATATTAAAAATATCCATTCAAAATTCTAAGGTGTTAATATATACTTTGGTACTTGACTTTGCCAATTTATAAAACTAATTTAAAACGATAACTTTAATATTATTATTCATAGAAGTAACTTTATTCAGGAATTTTCGACAACTTCGAGCGCGGGAAACAGCGTTTCGGAGTTCGATCAACAAAACCTTAGGAGGAAAAATTTGGAGGACCTAGCTAATTTACAAATTCAGGTAAAAATAATAATAAACGGATAGATCTACTTATCTTTGTTGGAAAAAATATATAAAGAAGAAAATAAATTAACATTTTTCGTTGATCCTCAAGAAAATCAAAGAAACTACTTCCGTTTAAGTTCTATTAATATTGCATCATTCTGTTTATAATTGTTGCAGAGTTTTTTCCAAAAATCACCAATGGATGCCGAAGACTCGCAAGAAAGGAAACTACAGGCAAGCGGTAAGTGATTTTATTTAACCCGAAATACTATTTAATTATTAAAAAACACTGTGACTACTTGAATAAAAATATCTAAGAGTGAATCTTTAAGTGAACCGAAAATCTTTAATTATGTTCCATAATACAAAAATACCTGAAATTAACGCAACAAAGAAAAATTGTTATACTCAACAACATTATTTTAAGTGAACCAAAATTATGTTCCTTAATACAAGAATATCTGAAATTAACGCAACAAAGAAAAATAGTTATACTCTACAACATTATTTTAAGTGAACTAAAAATCTTTAATTATGTTCCTTAATACAAGAATATCTGAAATTAACGCAACAAAGAAAAATTATTATACTCAACAACATTATTTTAAGTGAACCAAAATTATGTTCCTTAATACAAGAATATCTGAAATTAACGCAACAAAGAAAAATAGTCTAGTAGAAAAATACTCTACAACATTATTTTAAGTGAACTAAAAATCTTTAGTTATGTTACTTAATACAAGAATATCTGAAATTAACGCAATAAAGAAAAATTGTTATACTCAACAACATTATTTTAAGTGAACCAAAATTATGTTCCTTAATACAAGAATATCTGAAATTAACGCAACAAAGAAAAATAATTATACTCTACAACATTATTTTAAGTGAACTAAAAATCTTTAATTATGTTCCTTAATACAAGAATATCTGAAATTAACGCAACAAAGAAACATAGTTATACTCTACAACATTATTTTAAGTGAACTAAAAATCTTTAATTATGTTCCATAATACAAGAATATCTGAAATTAACGCAATAAAGAAAAATAGTTATACTCTACAACATTATTTTAAGTGAACTAAAAATCTTTAATTATGTTCCTTAATACAAGAATATCTGAAATTAACGCAACAAAGAAAAATAGTTATACTCTACAACATTATTTTAAGTGAACTAAAAATCTTTAGTTATGTTCCTTAATACAAGAATATCTGAAATTAACGCAACAAAGAAAAATAGTTATACTCTACAACATTATTTTAAGTGAACTAAAAATCTTTAGTTATGTTCCTTAATACAAGAATATCTGAAATTAACGCAACAAAGAAAAATAGTTATACTCTACAACATTATTTTAAGTGAACTAAAAATCTTTAGTTATGTTCCTTAATACAAGAATATCTGAAATTAACGCAACAAAGAAAAATAGTTATACTCTACAACATTATTTTAAGTGAACTAAAAATCTTTAATTATGTTCCTTAATACAAGAATATCTGAAATTAACGCAGCAAAGATAAATAGTTATACTCTACAACATTATTTTAAGTGAACTAAAAATCTTTAGTTATGTTCCTTAATACAAGAATATCTGAAATTAACGCAACAAAGAAAAATAGTTATTCTCTACAACATTATTTTAAGTGAACTAAAAATCTTTAATTATGTTCCTTAATACAAGAATATCTGAAATTAACGCAGCAAAGATAAATAGTTATACTCTACAACATTATTTTAAGTGAACCGAAAATATTTAATTATGTTCTCTAATACAAAAATATCTGAAATTAGTGGTCCCGCAGAACTTCGTATCGGCTTGACATGCATAGGTATAACGCGGGCTGTCAATATAAGTCACCCTGGTAGAATTGTCCATTGTTGTCCCCGGCCATCATTATGTATGAGAAAGTGAATGACTTCCACAAATAATTCAATACCAAAATTAGCCAAATCGCTCCACCCGTTCTCGAGTTTTAGCGAGACTAACGAACAGCTCATTTTTATATATATAGACAATATATCTCGGGATAACTCCTACCGAAGCATCTGTTTCAAACGATATTCATTTTTTTACATCCTCTTTGACGATATTTGCAGCTAGCATTCTGTCAATTCTATATCAAACGTCATAAGGTTACATTATAAAAGCGCTAAGGTTAGATAATAAATAATTTTATATGGTGGTTAAGTATTCTTAAATTTTCTAATTTTGCGCGCAATTTTCTTAATTTTTTCTTTCATAAGAACCTTTTCCTGACAATAAGAAATACAACAAAAAAAGAATTGGCCAAATTGGTCCAGGCGTTGTTGAGTTATGCGCTTACCAACACATTTTGCAATTCATTTTTATATTATAGATTAACGCTACAAAGATAAATAGTTATACGCCACAACATTATTTTAAGTGAATCAAAAATCTATAATTGTGTTCCCTAATACAAAAATATCTGAAATTAACGTAACAAAAAAATTAATTTCCAGTATTATTTTATGTGAACGAAAAATCTTTAATTATTTTCTCTCTGGGCCGAGAAGACGAGCATATGGACTCCTAAAGACGGAAAGCGACGCCGAGGAAGGCCTAAAAAGCGCTGGAGCGATGACTTGAACGTTTTCCAAAGACACTGGCGGGATCTGGCTCTTGACCGTGATAAGTGGAAGGAAGAGGGGGAGGCCTTTGCCCAGCAGTGGGACAGTACGGGTTGGTAAAAAAAATGTTCCCTATTACAAAAATATCTGAAATGAACGAAACAAAAAAAAACTGTTATACTCTCTACAACATTATAAAAGTTTTACGTTTGTACAAACCATTTTAATTCACCAAATTTATTCAGATATCTTTTATTTTTTAGGTGTTTTGACAAATTCCCTGTTTTATCTTACGATGCAACATTGTGTTCAATGTGTCACCTAATGCAATATGTCAAGATATTCGCAATGACATAACTGCACGTTTGCTAAACGTCCCATTTCTCGGTAACCGACTAACTACAATTAACACTATTACATACTTCACTCTGGCATAATTTGCTCTGTACTGACAAAACTCGAAACAGAAATGAGGAGATTCGTAGACAAGCCGATGTCACTGTGACCCAAAGGACAAACAATCTAATCTGTAAAAAACAATTTTTTTTTTTAAATAATGACTTGTATAAACATCCTAATTTCAAACAGGAGCTACACTAAGTAGAGTAGACTTGTGCTGTAGACCTTGTTTTCCCTCAAGTGGGTTCCCTAATACAGAGGTTCCCAATTTTATTTGGCCATGGAACCTTAATTGATTATACTTTTTTTGGCTAGCTGGCTATTTTGATAACTAAAGTGTTACCTTGTAGTTTGAATATATCCATGTTAGACTCGAAAAATTAACAAATTATAAATGAAAATAATTATTATAAGTATTTCAAATAATTTATTGTAACAAAGAAATACAATGTACCTAGGTAATAATTTATTTTGAAGAATGTAATTTTTTCACATTATTTCTTATAATAGCCGTAAAATTAGGCTTTGTCTGACAATTGAACGCAAACCAATCTCGCATTATGTCTTCACAAACTTAATCGGAACCAGGACAGCTTTCTCAACGATTGCCGGATATTCATCTTTAAGTACAATTCAACTTTAACTCTCGGAGAGACCGCGGAACCCCTGGAACCCCAGGGTTCCGCGGACCACCTTTTAGGAATCACTGCCCTAATAGTAGCCATATCTTGTCTAAATGTAAGACTATGTAAACTAAATATAGAAAACTGCATATATATAATTAAAAGATACATATTTGCACAACGATGCACAAAGATACAATATTGCTATTGAATCATAGTAGAGGTTGAATTGACTAAAAGAGTGTTAGAAATGAGTGTGGATGGATATAGAAGTAGGGGAAGACCGAAGAGGAGATAGATGGACTGTGTGAAGAATGATATGGGTAGGGAAGAAGTGACGACGGAGATGACGGCTGATAGAGAGTTGTGAAAGAAAAATACATGTTGTGCCGACCCCGCGTAATGTGAGAAAAGGGCTGGAAGAAGAAAAGTAGGGGTATAAAACAGCAATGTAATAAAGGACAAATATAAAAAAATAAAAAAAAATAAAAAATCGTTTATTTCAGGCACAAAAATACGACCCATATGTATAGGGTATAATTATGTACTAGGCAGGTAAATTCAATGTATAAAAAAACTACGAGCCTTACAATAGTCGCATATGATGTGTAACATCTGACCACCGCGCGCGCTCCCCCGGCTTCCTGTTACACATTTTGCCAAAATCACTCCCACAAACAAACCGAGAGGAAAGATGTTACACATCAAAAAGAAGTTATAACTTTAAAAACGCGGTATTAAACGATTGAGCCTTGCGTTTCAAACGATCGTCTCGTACATTCCTTCCAATTTACGTATCTACTCCCCTCTAGGCGCTGAACAAACCTCAGTTGCTCTAATCTAGTCAATGAACGGGCTCAATTGAGGGCTGGGACTCTGGGTTCCGGCTGTTACAACATCGTAAAAATGATGTCCCAGTTATCAGTTACAAAGCAATTTTTAGATAGTACATTTTAAAACTTTTCCGTCCAAGCTGTCCGATTATGGAACGCGTTGCCAGTCTCCATTAGGAAATCCCCCTCACCTTCCGTATTTCAAGCTAGAAACAAAAACTTTTATCTCCACGAAGAGTTGTCGTGATTCATCGGATCTATAATACTAATAAATAATATATGTATAAGTACGTAAGTACGTATTTATTTATTTTATATGTTATATTTATTTATTTAAAATTATTTACGTACCTAATATGTATGTATATAACTATATAACATAACTATATTAGGTTAAGTAATTTTTATTTTTCTATTATTAGGTTTATTCTTTTTATGATTCTCTCCATCCAAAGGTTGTCTGAAAGAGATCGCTTTGTTAAGAGATAAGACCGCCCATTATGCTTACATTTATTTGTTTATTTCTTTATATCTGATGTGTCTAGCTTGTAAGGTATAATAAAGAATTTTCATTCATTTATTCATTAAAACTTTCGCGATCGCTGTACATATTACTGATTAAAAAGGGTGTTTATCGCGTAAGTACCTTTTTTAGTTTTAAATATAGGTACGTAATACTTTACGAGTAATGTGACCTACCTATGCAATGCTTTGTTACAGTGCGATGGTTACCAATTAACATCGGGTGGACCAATTGCTTGTTCTACCTATCATCGTTCTCAGCCCGTGTTGACCCACTGCTGGGCATAGGCCTCTCTTTGTTTCTGCCATTCTTACTGATCCTGTGCCAGTCTGAACCACGTACGACCCACGGTCTTATTGATGACGTCGACCCATCTCGCTGGTAGACGTGTTTCGATGTCCAGTTCTCGGCCTCCACTCTGTTAGTGCCTTAGTCCATCTGTCATCACTATGTCTGGCCAAGTGTCCTGCCCAGCTCCACTTGAGCCCCAATATTCGCTTGCTGACGTCTTGTACTTTAGTCTGCTTGTGAATTTCAGTATTGGGAACTCGATCTAAGAGTGTGATGCCGAGCATGGTGCGCTCTATGGCTCTATGTGCTACACTTATTTTGTACACAGTCTCCTTAGTGAGCCTCCATGTCACCATAATATACCATAGTGAGCACCATAAGTCATAGTTGGCAGAACACATTGGTTATAGAGACGTGTTTCTATACCTATAAAAATATGTTTAGATAAAGGTATGAATCTTATTAATGTGTAGCGGCTCGAGTGTCTCTAAGCACGAGACAAAGGTCTAAGGTTTTACAGAGCTTGATGTATTACTGTTATACTATTTCCATATCTTTCTTTCTCGATGACACTTCCTGTGAAAACTTGAACGAGCGTCTTTTTTACATTATGTTTGCATTATTTTATAAAAATATGAAACTTACGCACGTACAAGGTTATTCCAAAGTCGGAGAAACTGATAGGGATGGAGCTATCGATAAACGTAACACGATAACAGACCCGATATTTTTTTACACAATGTAAGAAACTAAACTACTGCCGGATTTGACAGCTGGACAGCAATCACACGGAGGAACACAAAATACACAAAAATCTGAGCGAATTTATGGTCAACTATCAAATTAGAACTGTCATCGAGAAAATAAAGAAATGGAAATAGTATAGTTTGTAACTTTTTGTCGAATAAATAAAAAAAAAATAACAAAAAATTATGTCAGGATCATAGCAAGTGGAGATCCGTCTCTGCCTACCCCTCCGGTATAAAGGCGTGATAGTATGTATGTATGTATGTAAAAGTACAGTTATCGTACAATATCGAGTACTTGAGTATTACGCAATCTGTGCCCCCACTAGGCTCGGAACGGGGGACCCAAACAAGCCCGTTTCCCATTTACTGTAATGGTCTAGTTTCGTTCGTCCGGTGCGCTGATTTGTTCCATTGTCGTGTGACTGCGCCAGCGCATGTATTAGACCTATTTGAATATCGGACGGACCTATTAGTTTGTGTTAAAAACTGAGCGCTCTGGAGATGGTTTTTCAGTGCCCGGTACCTAGTTGGCAGTTATATTTACAAAACCACTGTAGTTTTTGTTAAAACTGGGATCTGTTTCAAAATAAAAAAGACCATACAAGTGCGAGTCCGACTCGCACACTGAGGGTTCCGTATATGTGATATAACTATAAATCCTATGTAACCTTATCAGATAATTTCCGGATTTATTTACTTTTGCCAAGTTTTTTTGTCAAATTTCATGGTTCTAGGTTAACTGAACGTACCCTATAGGTTTTGATTTATTTGCATTCAAAACAAACGGCCGTATTTTTTTATTCAAGTGCATTCATTTATTCAACCTTAATTAAACATTATTGCGTTGAGTTAGAAGCTTGATCTGTTACAGCTCCAACGGACGGTATTTGATATTCATTTCAATTTGATACCTTCACGCGTACCTGAGGAAACGTATCTTGACAAACGTACAGACAGACAGACAGATGGACAACGCAGAGATCCTCTACGGGTTCCTTATTTCATTTTTTTTTTCATTTACCCTTAAAAACAACATTTATTTATTTATTTTTAATTGTATATAGCCTAAATTGGGGAAGGCTTACTTTCTGTAACACAGTGCAAACTACGTAACGAAGTGTGCCCTTATACTTGTACTTGTACTTGTAGTGTTACCCAGGCTTCAAATAAAAAGCTCCGCGTCTTGTATTTTCTTTCTTCTTATGTTCTAAGGTTTACAATAAAAAAGCGTACACTTGATGATCAGAATTTTGTATGGAATTTTTTTTTCGAATGGACTAATCTCGCTGTTGGCATCTAAGGCCGTTGCAACTTAACCGAACTTTTGGCGAGCGCAGAAGGCGCTCAGTCCTGTAAGTTTTGATGAGATAACTAGCGCAAGGACGCCACTTAGGTACGAACCTCGGCTTGGGCTGTTGCCAGGGTGGGGATAGGAGAGAAACGCCCGGGTACGTGCTTGTACCTCGTATAGGCGGCGACTGAAGGGACTTGTTGACCTCGCCGATGGGGTCGGTGTATCTGCCTGTTGCTCTGTCTAATGTAGATCACTCAGAAATCTCTTCCGCATTAGCGGAAGTGATTTCGTCATCCGGGTCTCCGAGAACGTGTTTCGGACGACGGAGGGTTTTGTATGGAATTAGCGACTTACACACTAGACTTAAACAAATCAGTTCCTCGCCCTAGCGCTACCGCGCAAAGCGTATTTTTAAATTTTACATATTTTCTTAAATAACGTATCTACGCGTCCAAATGACCGTTAAATGCTTAACAGAGAAATGTATATACGACCAGCTATCTCATTTTTGACCGTCCGTCCGTATCTTGCTCGATGTAATCTAACTTAGTTAATAAGTAATTAAGTCCTGATCCTGTCCTGGGATCCAATTCTGCTAATGTATAAGAAAAACTATTCTGGAGATGGCTCCAACATTAAACAATTCTAATTGTTTTCCCTGTCATACGCTGCCAAATTCCAATGGTGTTGTTATAGTAACAGCGGTCATTGAAAAAAGATTGTGTTAGTAGAATACTGATTAATAGAATACTCGCTGTTGCCACTAGTAGATTCTATAAAGTTAGCAAATAAAATCCTACTAATATTATAAACGCGAAAGTTTGTATGTATGTTGGTTTGTTTGTTTATTTATTATGTTTGTTACTCTTTCATTCCGGAACGGCTGAACCGATTGCGATGAAATTTGGTAGAACATAACCTGGATTAACACATAGGCTACTTTTTATTGGCAAACCACGCGTGCGAAGCCGCGGATTGGTCAGCTAGTATTAAATAAATATAAGACATTTCCTTGTCTATGAAAATCTGATGTATGTTCACAAAATATTAATTTATTTAAGAAAAATAGCGATAATCATAATTTTAATACTAGAAATATAGATAAAATCGCTGTTGCCCTTTGTAGAACTCCATAAAGTTAGTAAATCTTTTAAAGAGCAAGGTGTACGCAAAATAACAAAATCCCAAGTGATGACAAATGTTGACAATTAACAAATTTAATAACGTAATTAAACAAATCTTTAATAAAAACAGCCTAATAACATATTAGAATATTTAAATGGTAGATAAGCTTGGGATTGAAATTGGTCCAACCCGGTCAAAAATGGTTTAGACGTAATATATTACCTGTATTGTTATGTATTCTAAAAGGATCATTAAAAAGAACAACCAGCCTTGTTTCTTGCCTTTCTTTCCTGGTTTGGTCGCGGAAGAACAGGCAGTATAATTGACGTTTGTGATTTAGATGACTAAAAACATTTAAATTTTGTTTGTGACCAAATGGTACTTATCTATAGTGGGGGCATGCGACGATACCATTGTCATAGTGAATAATAACACTAATATTACAAATGTAAAAGTTTAGATGTTTGTTTGTTTGTTACTCGATCACGTCGTAATGCCTGAACCGATTTCGATGAAATTAGGTATATACGTAGATTATACACTGGATTACTACATACTACATAGGCTACCTTTTATCCCATAAATCAGTTTCCATGGGATAAAAATGAAGTGTCAAGTCAAGTTGCAACAACGAGTGTAGCTTTATTTCTAGGTTACCTACACATTAAGTAGTGTAACGCGGACGAAGTCGCGGGCAACAGCTAGTATTATAAATTCTTCAGTTCATCTGGTGATCATTTTAAACCGTCAATATTAACGGTTTTTGTACAAATGTCTTCAACCAGAGAAAGAAATAATCAGACAAGGAACAAGACGCCGAGTTGAGAACTTCCTCTTTTTTGACGTATGTTAAATACAGAGTTCATCGTCCAAATCGTCAAATATTTATACGGAATCGATAATTAAAACAAAACCCCGAAGTAACTGATCATAGAATAAATTAGTTAAGTGTCAGTTTTCACAGTAAAGTGTAAAAATGCACTGTTTTTTGGAAGCGATGTTTTCTATCACTTTTACGGTACATTCTATGGTTATTTAAATTTTGTGTGATTTTGAACGCATCTCATTATTGGTGCATTTACCTTATTTTATACGTCATCCAACGTAGCGGTTTGATAAATATTTGGATGGGCGACTGTTAGTTGCATTAAACAATGAAAGAAAGAAGAAAGAAAGAAGATATTTATTCACATAAACTGTACACAAGAAGCAAACACAACACTTAAATGAACATTATTATACACAAAAAAATACATACACACAGGAGGAAAATAATACATTGTTTATTACGGCAATTAAAGTGTATGCATGGAGCAATGCTGCCATGTACAGGATTATGCGAAAAGCCCTGATGCTTTGACAAATAAATAATGCTGGACATTTCACAAAAAACTATCTAGTCCTAGACGAAGCCAAGATAGATAATTCTTTTTTATGTACTTACATAGAATAAAATACAGAACATATTTTTTTACAAATTGATTTATTACAATTGGCGGTCTTATCGCTATAAGTATGCAAACAAGATAACCGATAAAATAAGTACTGTATTTTTTGAATACATACATAAAATGTATAGAAAAACACTCAGACCCTGCTTTGCGCTTGATATGTAAACAAATAACTGTTTAACAAAAATATAACAGACTTCAGATAACAGTAGGGTTGCCATTGGTCCGGGTTTCCCCGGATTTGTCCTAGTTTAGAAGGCGTCCGGGGAGCGTCCGGGCGGGGTTTTATTTGTAGTCCGGGTTTTAATTTTAGGCCCAGACTCGCACTAAGGTATAAATCGCTTATCTAGAAACAATGTTTCGTTTAACAAATTTTGTGCTTTCAATTTGTAATTCATATATGTTATAGTTAAGGATACGTGCTAGAGCGCCTAAATCGTGAAAACACGATTCCGTAATATTTTCTCGATAGAAAAAAAATCCAAAGATGACTCTAAATTTATCTTAAAACCGTTCTTATGCGATGAATACTTCAATTTAGATCATGAAACTTTATACAGTGATTCAGCATAAGATAAATAAGTGCACTGTAATTTACATTTTCAAAATTCCTTTTATTTTTTACCATAAAAATGTTAAAAATTGTAGTTGAAATATAAAAATAACCTGAAAAGTAAAACAGGCAATTTAGAGAATAAAAAATAAAGGTCACTAATAATAGTTTATTAGAATTTTATGAAGATTTATTTTATTTAGAAAAGCGTGATTGTAAAATTTACGTTGATTTTTTTTGTTTTTAAAAAAAAAGTTGACTTTTACGAAGTTGAAGAGTATAATTTTTTTGTTTTATTTACTGGCAATAAAAATGTAAGATGTAGTTTATTTCAGCTTTAAGATTTTATTGTGTTAAAAGACTCGTTATAAAAAGTAGATTGCAAGGTTTTCGCAAATCGATGCAAAACAGTACCTACCGTATAATTTTGTTTTGTTATTAAAAGTCTTATTAAGTTTTATTTAATAAAGAAATGTAAGAATACTGCTAACAGTTCCTTAAAACTTTAAGGAGATTCTGTTTGGTTTTTTAAGATGTAATATAGTTTAAAATTGTATTTTAATAAATGAAAGTTTATTTATGATCATCAAAACTATATTTTATTCTAATATCTTAGAAAAAATACTCTGTTCAAACGTCCGGGTCGTAAGCTACAAAATCCGGGGTTTTCACGTTTCTTGTCCTGGTTGACAGGCTTTTGAGATGGCAACCCTAGATAACAGTTAAAACCAAAGTACTCTACTAATTTTGATGAAATTTCCATGGGATCAATCTAAAAGTATATCCGTTCAAATTTAAACTAATTTTCAAAATCGGTTGATATATAACGGAGTTATGAGCTAACAAACATAACATAACATAAAAATTAAAGAAATTTTAGACTTATATGGTTTTCTCATGGCTGACATTGTGAAAACTGGACCAAATGCAAATGGGACCACACGGGAAGCACCAGTTTTCAAATAAAAAAAATCGTCAAAATCGGTCAAAATCACCCAGTCGAATGTTCTAAAATGCAAATTTTTTTACCTCTCTGACACTATGACCAAAACCTCAGATCCGCTAATTCTCTCCTTCTCGCTATCCCGAAACACTCAACGTACTTCCGTGGCAACTCTTTTGAGGTGGTAGCTGTCGGTCTATGGAACTCTCCCCTATTCATATTAAAAAGGCGCCTAGTAAACCGGTTTTCAGACGACTAGTCTGCAGTCATTTCTTGCAGTCCTCCACTAGCTGTTAAAATATATGAAAACGTAGCATGTGTGTTTGTATGTAATAATATTTTTGTTTTATATCTATAAATATATATATATATATATATATATATATATATGTGTATATATATTTATTTTATATATATTTTAAGTTATTATAAAATATTTTATGTTGTAATATTACTTAAAATTATTCTAATATTTACCAGACTGGTCCGTATATCATATATGTATGTAGTATATATATTCTATGTATTATTATTGTTATAAGTTAGCACGCCAACCTTTTTTGTTACCTTTGAGGTTGGCAGGTAGAAAATGCTATTAGCATTAATCCCACCTTTTGTACATGTTATTTGCATTTTTGTGCAAAATTTTTTAAAATAAATAAATAAATAAAAATGTTCTGAGATACATGTCTCCTCCTTTTTTGAAGTCAGTTAAAGACTGGGTCGCATTTAAAAATAATGTTTTTGATGTACTAGAAAATTCCGAAGTTACCATCAAGATTGTGGTCAAACGCAGAACTAGTCATGTTAAAAAAAATGCAGAACAAATGTCAATTAGAGCTTACCAAGCTAAGAGGTTAAGACAAATGTGTCTGCTTCATGTGTCTACGAATGAAACGGCTGTTGGGTGCAGGCCGCTCAAGATCCATCGCTCGGGAAATCTATGGGGGAGGCCTATGTTGTGTGTATTATGGTACTGTGCGGGCAGTCATCCGTGACATCCTATTTTTAAATGGTTCCAATCACGGGTTCCAACGGAAGATCAGCGTTGTGCCAAAAGCACAACAAATGCTGAGTTGGACGCCTTTTTGTGACGTCGGTCATTTATATATAGGTAATTGTGAGATTGTTTGTTGGGTATTGCTGTTTTTGTGTGTATGAATTTGTTCTATTGTGTGTATCTTACTTGTGTGCTGTGTATATTTTCTACCGTCCGTCACAAATAAATGTTTTTTTTTCTTTCTTTCTTTCTTCTATGTGCAGCAGAGGACGTCTTACAGCTGATGATGATGATAATGAAAACGGCTGTAACTCCGGAACAGACGGGCATAGCATAACTGTTAGTGATGACGCGGAAATCTAAAAAAGATCTTAGTTTTAGGCTGGACACATACGGAATTCCGTTTCGGACCATAACACACACGTACACACGGCTACACATCAAGCTATACATTTCCAGTATAAGCTGACCTCTCATTCTACGAAAAGTCTACACAATGCGAGGTCAGCTTATACTGGTAATTTATAGCTTGATGTGTAGCCATGTGTACAATAGTTATGCTTTCGATTTGTTCCCGATTTTGTATTGCTGTTCGGGATTTTGGCCGGCCACAGTCGGAATTCCGTTTCAGAATATTGATTCGAAATTTCTGGAATAACAACCATATATCGAATATTCTCTCAACTATATTCAAAAACACGAGCCCATCCAATAAAATTCGCATAAAAGCAATCGGAAATTATTCCTCTCAAAATACTTTCTGCAATAAACTCAAAACTATCTTCATAAAATCGTGAACAAATAAATTATTCGAATTGACACGCCGATTGTTCGATAGAAATCATCGATATTCGATTACCTCTCTCTCTAACCTGTTTAGGATTGTATTTGCGTCTCGTTTTTTATTAGATTAAGCCCGGGGTTATGAAGGTATAATTCACGTAAAAATTTGTTAATTGCTATAATTAATACAAGCTCCTATGTTTTTGTTCTTTACGGTGTGATTCTGGTTATTTATCAATATTACATCGGTTACATGAATGCGAGAATTCGGGGTTCCGTGTAAACAATAAAAATCCTTATTTAAAAAAAACTGATTAGATACATAGCTAGTTTGCGTCTTAACACCTTTGAGGTTTTACAAGACACCAGCCTCGATAAATCAAGTAGATAGAACAAAATGAAGAGAAAAACCTTTGGAACCTTCCATCACAAATATTTAGGAAACATATCGAAAATACCCGCGTCATAAGAAAAAATATAAATCAATCCTTTCAGAGCTACGATACGACAAACATACACACAATACAGTGTAAACTCCATATAACGTCACTCGTTTTAACGACAAACTCTCTAAAGCGTCGAAATCACTCGGCTTTGGTTGGTTTAGCTTGTCTTGCATACAATAGTACACTCTGTATAGCATTACACCCACTCTCAATAACGACAACAATTTGTAATAAAAAGTTCTTTTTAAGTTGCCAAATTAGTAAAAACTGCGCAGCTGTGTATATCCTTTTGTCGTTTTATTATCCTAGACCATAATAAACTCGACTGTCGGCATCATACACACCAAACTTTCTAAGAAATCCGTTCTTTTGTTTACAAAATGGGATTGCTTGCACGTGTAGCTGCAGACTGTTGTTAGTAGAAGTGATGGATTTTATCTATACGTTGTCATATTCTTAGTAGCTCACAAACTTTCAAATTGTAAACATAAACTGTAAAACGCAATAGCGTTTAAATTAAAACAGATTTTCATTGTAGGTACTATTTAACAAGACAAATCAGAAATAAACGTTTTCTTTTTCTAATACAGATTTTACTTCTCTCCATTTAACGACAACTCTCTATAACGTCAAAATATGCTCAGTCCTTTGAGTGTCGTTATATAGAGTTTACACTGTATATAAATTAAATTTCTAAATTATACCTTTCAAGTTAACACAAAAGAAAATAAATATAAATAAATGTATGCTTAATGGACGGTCTTATGCAGACAAACTATGGACGGAGAGGATCATTGCTGGAAGATAGGCCATGGTGTAAAAAAAAGAGTAACACATACTAAAAAAAAAATACTTAACTAAAATCTATGTTCAGCAATGGAAGTCTTTGACTTATAATTATTATGTCTCGTAATATTCAGGTAAATAATAAATAAATATTGCTAGGCATTTCACACAGCGCTATCTAGCTCCAAACTAAGCAGAGCTTGTACTATGAGAACCAGATAACTGATAGAATACATATACGTTATTTTTGTAAATTTATACTTATAATATATAGAGAAACAACCAGACCTGGAACAAATCTGTAGATCATGCAAATATTTGTTTCGCGGCGGGAATCGAACCCGCTCCCTCCTGCATCTCAGCCGACTAAACGCCCACTCTGCCACGGAGTCGTCAAGGTATAATGTTTGTTGTCTCAAATAAACTAGACTTCCAAAAAACAAAAAAATATTATTCGTAATCTTTGACTATCAAAATAGTGCCACGAAATGCATATCCAGTTTACTTGACCTACAGTTTCATTCAAATTACAGGAAACGGGAGTTCATTTAAATTGGAAAATAATTTTTGGGGTAGAAAATAAAGTTATTCTCGATTTCAGACTTTTGCCTATGTGTCACTAAAGCGCATACCAAATTTCAGCACTGTGGGGTCACTGGTGTACCTACCCTGTGAATTTTGTCAAAGTTCAGTTTTTATTATGGCTAATAACTTATAAGCATACAAGGTTTAAACTAAGAATAAAAACGGGTCGAAATGTACTTTGTTTTTTTTGTGATTATTTTTACCCCTCTTGAACTCCAATATCTCAACAACCACCCCACATTTTTAGCTTATTGAGTCCCACCAAAATTGTGCCATCACTACCTACCTATGTATAAAATTTCACGATAATCGGATCAACGCTTCAAAAGTTCTCCTCGAACAAACAAACATACATACATACAACACCGATTTGCCCAAGTGGATTTGGAATAAAATATCAAAAAATGCAATAAAATAATGATGTATATTAAAGTACGGAACCCCAGAGACATTTTACGAATTTTACCTCCATTTATTTAAATCTGTAATTACAATTCAAAAAGTTATGTTCTAATTTGGTAGACGAACGATCGAATCAATCGATTAATTATTCGATTACGTATGTAATGCCTTTTCTATCGAATGTCTTTATTTCGTTCATTAATATGCTGTAATTTAGGTTCCTCGTTTTTAATTGTTGTTTTTTACAAATACAATATAAGGTTTAATAGCTGAATATCTATTTATTTTGTAGAATGAAATAGAAATACTCAGAATACTGGCGGTAGAATAGTTTTTGCAAAAATTAGGTATTCGAAATGCTTGTTAATATTGAAAAGTAGTTATTTTATGTAGGGTGTTTGATAATATACGCGCAAAAATGAAAGGGCTTATTTTGATGAGCATAATAAATAAATTAGTGATATGTTTACCATAGAAATGTGAAATTTATTTTGGCATGTAAAAACAAACACTTTATTAAACTTATGTTGTGCTATTGCATAATGCTTGCCATCTACCCACGGGATATGTTGTCCCTTTCTTAACCAAAACCCGCAGCCATTTCCGAAAGAGATATCAAATCGGCCTTTATTTTTGGCTGTCGATTGCAAGAGTAGGCAGTTTTATATCGAATTAATCACGTAAACTTAGTCGTTTTTCTTTAAAATTTGATAATATAACTTGTAGCTTTTTTTTAGAGAAGTGTTTTGAGAAACCGTCACTTGAATATCGTCAGTATAAATCAAACATACCTGTATATATGTTATATGTGAAGAGAAAACGTAGTACCCCTTTTAAGCGTATTGCCCGCATCGAGGAGTGTGAGATTTGGTGTAGTTGAAATTTAACATCAGATGGGCCACTTGCTTGTACCATCTCCAGATCAAATATAAAAAAGTGGCACTCCGGGAGTGCCGACAGAACTGAAAACTTGAACAATTACCAGATATACAGCGGTGTCGGTAACGGTAACAGTGTCGCGAGTTCAATAGTTTTTCCCATCTCAAAAAATGGCCGACGCGCATAAAGAAGTTTACACTTCAAAAAATGCCTTATTTAGCCTCTTTCTGGCCGATACGAATCATTTCTTCATGAAACGGTTTGTCATAAAGGATGTTGTGCACTGAAGGCCCATTCAGCGCATGTGCTGTTCGCATCAACTCGCTCTTTTGTTAATTAACTCAGACCCGGCTGCATATCCTCTGGTTATAGAACATAAAAACTATAGAAGTGACACTTATAAATATTAGTTTGTTTAATTTTATTTTTTTGTATGGAAGTCTCGGCAGAGCGTACATACGTATTTGAGTCATATGGGACCCTGAGTCCTTGGGGTACCAGGGCCCACCGCGTTTTCAAAATTCTTTCTGGGCGTCTAGTCGAAGTGACGTGTGATCCAAGAGCTACTGCTTATCTGGGTCAACGCATAAGCATTCTGTGGGGCAATGCAACCAGTGTCTCGAGGACACTTCCGCCTGGTAGTGATCTGGAGCAGTTGAGCTATCTATAGATCGTTTGCAATGATGATTCAACTGTTTTAATTTTGTACATAATTGAATATTATTTCTGTTATTAAATGTATTTTTTAAGCTTTTCATGAAGTTATACAAATTTAATACTTTCTGCTATACTTAATAATTTACCTCAAATCAAATCAAGAGATTTAGACCATCTATAAAATATAAAAACATGTGTTAGGGATTTCGCTTTTCCGTAAAATAGGTTTCATCATATCAGCCGTAGGACGTCCACTACTGGACAAAGGCCTCCCTCATTGATCTCCAGGAACTGAGGTTGGAAGCGGCCTGCATCCAACACCGACCTGCGGTTCTTACCAAGTCGTCTGCCCATCTTGTAGGTGGACGTCCTGCGCTGCGCTTGCCGGTCCGTGGCCTCCATTCGAGAACTTTCCAGCCCCATCGGTCATCTGTTCTGCGCGCTAGTAAATAGGTTTACTAACCAATATAATCGAATTGTTATGAAAATATTTAGGCCATAGGTATTTTTCTATTTCTATTTGATGAATAACAAGCTGTATCAATGTTCCAGGTGGCCTTCTAAGATACACATTAAAAACCATTTGAAATCGAACCCTCACATTAAATGTAAGATGCATTGTACTATATACATTGATATTTATATATTGTATTTATGAAGTGTAGGTATATATAAAACAAAGTCGGGATAGTTGACTCGACGCAGGAGGTAGCGGGTTCGATTCCCGCCGCGGAAAAAAAATTTGTATGATCTACAGATATTTGTTCTGTGTCTGGATGTTTTTCTATATATTATAAGTATGTATTTACAACAAAAACACAGTATATACGTACTATCAGTTATCTGGTTCCCATAGTACAAACTCTGCTTAATTTGGAGCTAGATAGCGTTGTGTGAAATATCCAGCCACATTTATTTATTAGTTACACCATTTATACCTCAAGAACCGCTGGACGGATTTTATTGAACTTTGATTTGTTGGATTTGTCTCTGCCCCGAATAGCAGAATAACTATTAAAATATCGGAAAAATTAACGCAAAATGAAATTATGAAGAAAATTCATTTTCTCATACATAGATCCAGCGGGTGACGTATATTGGCAGCCCGCGTCATTTGCATGTCAATGCGGTACGAAGTTTGGCGGGTCAGCTAGTCTACAAATAAAAGCACGTATATAGAAAGTCTTCAAAATACATAAAGATGCTACAATTAAAAGATACGATGCATAGTAATTTGTACCACATAGATAATATTATTATACCTTTGTTAAATATGTATAAATATATACTGGTAGGTCTTGATGGAAAAATTGAGAAAAAAAACGCTCACACCTCCACAGATTTAATGCGCGTATAATTTCTTTGTGGCACCGCGCTGAATGTGAGCAGACGTCATAAAATATGCATTTCTCTGGTTGCGTGTGCGCATCTCCCACACATGCGATCGCGGCGCGTGTGTGCGGAGCTTTTGCGATGTGATACGGTTAGGATTGATTTCCACTGATTACTACACAATTACTACATTTATTACTATTAATAGAACTAGCTGTTGTCTGCGACTTCGTACGCGTTACATTACTAAATGTGACCTAGAAATAAAGCTAAAGTCGCTGTTGCAACTGGACTTGACACCCCATTTTTATCCCATGGGACCTGATTTATGATATAAAAAGTAGCCTATGTTTAATCCAGGTTATAATCTACGTACACACGGCTACATATCAAGCTATACATTTCCAGTATAAGCTGTCCTATCATTCTACAAAAAGCCTACATAATGCGAGTACAGCTTATACTGGAAATTATAACAAACCATCTTTCATCGATATCGGTTCAGCTGTTACGACGAGATTGAGTAACAAACATACAAATAAATATTTAAACAAACATTCAAACTTTCGCATTTATAATATCAGTATGATGTGATAAAATAGAATAATCATTTATTTAGTACACACAAAATGACACATGACACAATTATAAAAAAATCGTTTGAACTTTGTAGATTTTTGTCCTAAGCTTTTTTTTATTTACATACTATTAGCCCATATTGCTCCATTGACGATAAAAGGCTTTCCCCCATTTACACAAATCACTGATCAGGTAGACAATAATTCAATAAATATTACACATAACATTAAGAAAAAGATAAGTACTAACTTTTAATAATCAAGAAATAAATACAACCAGGATACGACTTGCCGTTTAGAACCTACCAGTTTGGAAGTCCATGAACCGACCACGCACTCAGGTCGGCTGGTGCAGAAAGAATATGTGGATGGGGTATGCGGGACCCTGCATTAAAAACCAATAATAATAAAAAAGGTACATACGAGATAAATACCCGTTTTAATCAATAATTATGTACAGTGATCGCGACAGTTTGAAAAATACACTAACATACAATATACACTAACTAGGTGCGACTGCGGGGAACCCATTCAGAGCATGGCCCACATGCATAATTGTCCTCTGTGCCCTACCACCTGCACAAAAGACGACAAGTGGCAAATTTTTATTCATCCATAATTTGATTGTGAAGTGATCGACCCTCGAAAGAAGAATACAACCTTATAATACTTAAACATTTTTTTTTATATTACAAAGTATGAGCAGACCAATCCGCAGCTTTGCACGCGTAGTTTTGTTTTTCAATAAAAACAGTACCCTCTTTCTGCGCAGTTGGGTAAAAAGTAGCCTATGTCACACGGGGATAGTGTAGTATTCTAAAGATTTTTTTTGGAATCGGACCAGTAGTTTTTGAGTTTATTCGGTACAAACATACAAATATAATAATCTTTCCTCTTTATTGACTCTTAATCAACTTGGGCAAATTGGCGTTGTATGTATGCATTTATGTATGTATGTTTGTTTGTCCGAGGATAATTTTCGAAGCGATAATCCGATCTTCGTAAAATTTTATACATAGGTAGGTAGTGATGGCAAAATTTTGGTGTGACTAAATGAGCTAAAAATGTGGGGGTGAGAGGGGTGGGGAAGGGGGGGGGGATTTGTGATGTTGTGGTTCAAGAAGGGTTAAAAATAAATGAAAATGAGACTATTAGGTCAAATGGGACGTCAAATGAAAGGTTTATTAGTAAGTATAGACTCCGTTTTTATTAGTAAAGTCTTTATAGTTTTTGAGTTATTATATTAGCCATTATAAAAACTTAACTTAGGCAAAATTCACAGGGTATATCATTGATCCACAGTGCTGTAATTTGGTATGAGTATAGCTTAAGGCAAAAGTCTGAAATCCAGAATAACTGCAATTTGTACCCCTGAAAACTGTAACCATACATGAACTCCCGTTACCTGTAATTTGAATGAAACTGTATGTCAAGTTAGTGGTTATATATTTCATAATACTATTTTGATAGTCAAAGATTACAAGTAATATTTTTTTTTATAATCGAAGACTCGCGAGATCTCAGTTCGGAGTGAACCATTAGTATTAATATAGATTATAGCCAAGCTTGATATGGAAGCCCGACTTAAGGCCATGCACACACTCAAGCCCGATCACAATAACTCAATCGCTGTACACGCATCGCTTTTGCATATTCATTCGACTTTTGCAGTTTGTATCTTTGTATAAAATTATAATGCATTATGTGACCCGACGCGCCATACTCGTCGTTTTTATTATAAAATGGTAAAGACTTGAGTTTTATAATGACTAGACTTGCGTCTTTGAAGCCTTTTTGGTCACGTGCTCAGTTCGTTGTCGAACGATGACACGTCATTATTTTGGAATCTTAACTTTTTGATCAGTGGAAACCTTATAAAGAAATAAATAGTAATGAATAAAAAAGTAACACTTTAGACAACCTTTTTTCTAAAAAGAGCTATTAATTTTTCAAATTATCATTAAGATTTTTTTAAATAAAGATTTTTTATCATTAATTCTTAGAGGTAATGTGACAAAGACAAAAAAATATTTATTCGTTTGTTTTTCTGTAAATATTTCACCAGATTTTAATATTTTTTTTTAATTTGTGTCGCTGCTTCTGTTCTATTATATATTTTTTATTTATAATTATAACTATTCTAGCTAGTGTAAGCCCAGCTTTAAATCGTATTTCGATAGTAGTTTTCTAACAACAAATATGGAGTGCGCTGATGACTTCATTGTTAAAGATAAGAATAAACTTGTGCTAAACCATGTTTACAAAGAAAAACATTGTAATCTATACTTCTATGCCTACTAATATTAAAATGCGAAAGTTAATCTGCCTCTGTACAGTAACTTATATTTTGTTGCACGCTTATGCTAGTTTGTCAATAAAATGTAGTCTAAGTATCAATCCAAGTCGAGATCGCTTTTAGCGATAAGGTCGCCCATTGTACCTATGATTTAAAAGTGTATTTTCTTTCATTTAATCTTTTTTTTATAGTGTTAGCCGAACACTTACAGCAAAATTAAGATTTTAAAACTATCTCAAACATATTCAAGACGGGACTTGAACCCGCAACCTTCCTATTGATACGAAGATGCACTACCAATTGTGCTACAGGTTCTTGTCACGTCATGGTTAGTTTCATTTGTTTTTAATGGTGTGCAATAAAGACGTTATCTATATGTACCAAATTTAATTTAAACCGGTTCAGCTGTTTTGTCATGAAAACATAACAGACAAAGTAGCTTTCGAATTTATTATTATTGTGGATAAATCCAAAAATACGAACCATCAATCTCTGTTATTTAAATGACATGAAAATCGGATAACATTCGCAAAACAATCGGCAGAAAAAAAAGTATCGAATTATCGAAGCATTAATCCTTATAATCGATCGAATCGAGCGAGGACACGTCTATCCATCATTGTGTTCGTCCTCCTTTTTTTTTACTTTGTAATTAGTGTCCACCGCGTCCCATAGATGGCCCACCTATGTACCGTGTACTGTGTACAAAAAGGTCTAGATAAAAAGTCGATTGTACGATTGAAGGGTTGTTTCTTTAAGGTTTCATCTTCATTAGAGCTGTTTATATAAATTGAATAGATTTTGTCGTTTTGTAGACTTAATATGTGCAAATGGGGATTCAGGGACTCTAACTTAACGCAGTGCGACTGCGGTGATCTCGCGCAGTTAATGCAGCACTTGCTAATGTGCCCTTTGTGTCCGAACAACTGCACGAAGGAGGACCTAATAACCGCCTCACCTAATGCTATTGTTGTGGCCGAACACCTGTCCAGCATACTATAAATGAAAACGTAGAACTCTTGACACGCTAAGAAGAAGAAGAATAGATTTTGCAGAGATAAATAATTGAAGAGACCAAGAAAGCTATTTTAAAAAGTATATGTCAATTGTCTAGTTTCATTTAATGCTGTAATTTCTTGCCAAAATTTTATTTGAGTCATCTTTGATTCGTTTTTACACTTTGTTATATAGCATACTAGCTGTTGCCTGCGACTTCGTACGCGTTACACTACTAAATGTGTCGGCAACCTAAAAATAAAGCTTAACTCGCAGTTGCAACTTGACGTGACACCCGATTTTTATTCCATGTGAACTGATTTATTAGATAAATGGTAGCCTATGTGGTTATCCAGGTTATAATCTAAGTACATACCAAATTTCATCGAAATCGGTTCAGCCGTTACGACGTGATTGAGTAACAAACAAATAGCCAAACTTTCGCATTTATAATATTAGTGTGATATCCTAATTCACTACAACTGCACTGCAACTTTCCATCCCCGGTCGAAGATCTAGTGGTAGACCCAAGACAAGATGGAGAGATGTAGTGTCAAAAGACATGAGAGAGTGCCAATTTTCTGATGACGACGTCGAGGATAGAGCAAAGTGTAGAAGAACGACCAGGAAAGCTGACCCCACCACCATGTGGGGTGCATAGCTGGGAAGAGAGACAAAGAGAGAGAGATAGTAAGAGAGAGAGAGAGTGATATCCTAATTCTGTTAGGTCAGGACCTAGATAATATGTTGATTTTTAATATGATGTAGGTTTTTATTTGTCAAAATCTATATCTAAATAGATAAAACTGATCAAATAAGCTAAACTCGCTACCCATAAGGCCTTAAAGACTCATCATAATATCAGAGAAAGGACGTCCACTGCTGAAAACAGGCCTTCCCTATAGATTTCCAAAGCGATCGATCTTTTGTGGCCTTGCAGTGGTGGGCTATCATAAGCTGCGTTATCCAGTGCGTTGTCTCCACTAAACCTTTCTGCTCCAACAGTCGTCAGTTCTTCAAGCTATGTGCCTCAACCACTGCTACTTCAGATCAAGTAGACCTTAGGATGATTGGGGTCAGGATAAATGGGGGGTTATCACTACATAGTATAAAACAAAGTCGCTTCCCGCTGTCTGTCCCTATGTATGCTTAGATCTTTGAAACTACGCAATGGATTTTGATGTGGTTTTTTTTAATAGATAGAATAATTCAATAGAAAGGTTTATATGTATAATACATGCATAATATAGTCGAGAAACACTGACAATTTTAAAGATTTCTAATGTGATGTCGAAAATAAACAAATTTTTTGCGCTTACATTGCAAACGCTGGCTGAACCCTACGAGATAGTTCAAAATAATGTACTACAGTATTGTACACCTTCAAAAGTTCTACAAAAAATCCGCGATGGTATATGTCTATCTGTTAGAGATAACCCACAATAACCATTTTTTATTCTTTACTTTGAAATAAAGACTTAGCAGAGGCGATTTTAAGCAAAACAACATTAATCCTTATCCAATTAAGTACCTTAAATACATTGTGCATTTAATATACATATATACAAACATACAATTAATATATAAAGACATTCTGTATAATATTTAGTATCAGCATTGCACTCGTGCGAAGCCGTGTTGGGTCGCTAGTTCACAATACACCCCAATGCGGGACGCCAGTATATATCTCATTATATCTCATTATCCCTTAGAGTTTGAATTATGAAGCCCATACATATCAACGATTTTTTTGCGCAAATCTTGTCAAATTCTAGAAATATTGCGTAAAGAAATGGTTTACGCGTTGGGGCTTATTATATTACTCGGGCGCTGGGGCACGTAGCGAGGCCTACGTGTTCTGCGAAGCTCGGAAACGGTCACCAAATACTAACCTGAACCTTGCGTTACCACATAAAAAAACAAAATGTATATAGTCTTGCTGTATTTTCAAGACAATCTTGTTAAACAAAGTACAATCAATCTGCAAATAAATACCTATTCACTGTTAATTACTGCCCATCAGAGCTCAGAGCTCTAATTGACTTAAAAGAGCTCAAAAACGAACGAAACGCAAACGTCAAGCGACCGCATTTACATAGAAAGCTGGTTATGTGTCACTGGTATGGTTTACTTGGCATATGCTCGAAGTATTGTAATGTCGTGGATTATACTCTGAATTATTATATTCTGACAGTTAACTAACACTAAAGACTATATAACACGCGTAAAGTTTAAATAAATTACTTATAACTTAGTTAGAACGTTCGTAACGGTTTTTAGAGCTATACTAAAACCGTTGCTTACAAGCATGCCTAAACCAATCAATTGTGATGAAAAGCTACAGAATCTATGTGAAAATATCAAATTCTTATACGATATTAAAAAAAATCACTCGTGGAATTAGTCAAAATAACATACTTAAATAATGTGTAGGGGGCTCAAGTGTCTCTAAACACCGAGACAAACTTCTACCTTGTTTCCACAAAAAAAGTAAAACAACTGTTTAACGGGTGTTTAAAAAATTCCTTACCAATTTTAGTATAGACTTTGGTTAAACACGTGCTAAACAGTATTTTTTTGTGGTGAGGCTCCTATGGTTAATCACTGCTATTTAACTTTTGGCTGAAAAGATATAAATATATAAAAATTATGTCTATTATTTTTGATGTTATCAAATGATTGATGATACGGTAAACTCCGATAAAAGCAAATAAACCTGCTTAATATCATAATGTGGTTTGTAAACAGAGCAAAAACCAAACAAGATCATGTGGAAGCATTTACTCCGAGGTGGAGGGAGGTTTGGACCCATTACGTGCAGCGAAAGAAATTGTATAGCAATTTTGATGGACGTAGAAATGAACTTGATGTTAACGTTGGAACAGTAAAAAGTCAGTAATGTTTAAAACGGAAAAGATAAAAATTAAGAGTTTTATGTCTGTTGCAGAATATATTAATTAGAATTATTATCGACGACCTCCGTGGCGCAGTAGGCGTATAGCCGGCTGAGACGCAGGAGGTAACGGGTTCGATTCCCACCGCGGAACAAATGTTTGCATAATCTACAAATATTTGTTTTGAGTCTCGATGTTTTTTTATAAATTATAAGTATGTATTTACAAAAAAAAAACGTATATAAGTATTCTATCAGTTATCTGGTTCCCATTTTACAAGCTCTGCTTAAGCTCTGTTTAGTTTGGGGCTAGATAGCGCTGTGTGAAATGTCCACCAATATTTATTTATTTTATCAATATGTTATCTGTTATATGTGCTTCTAATTTTAACAATAAGTTAATATCTTGCTAGAACGACAACCTTTTTTGTTACCTCTGAGATTGGCAGGTAGAAAATGTTTTTGGCATTATGCCCACCTTTTGTACATTTTATGTGCAATAAACTTGTGGTTCGCCCGGAACTGAAATCTCGCGAGGGTCTCATAAAAACAAAACAAAAATATTGTTTCTAATCTTTCACTATCAAAATAGTGCAATGAAATGCAATACCAATTTACTTGACCTTACAGTTTCATTCAAATTACCGGTAACGGGAGTTCATTTTAATTGGTGTTTTGGGGTAGAAGTTGCAGTTATTATGGATTTCAGACTTTTCTCTATATTTGTGTCACTAAAGCTATACGCATCACTGTAGTGTGAGGGTCACTAGTGTACCCTGTGAATTTCGTCAGTTTAGTTTTTATTAAAAGTAGCCTATGTGTCAATCCAGGTCATAATTTATCGACATATGTGATTGAGTAACAAACAAACATCAAAACTTTCGCGTTTATAATATTAGTATGACTAGCTGCCGCCCGCGGTTTGGCAAGCGTGGTTTGTCAATAAAAATATAATCGTTATGCGCAGTCGGGTAATAAGTAGACTATGTACCAATCCCGGTCATAATTAGGGATCGGCGTAGGTATTGGAATTTTGGGTCAATGAACCTGAATGATACGTTAATATGGATATGTCCCGGGATTTATTCCCCGATTCTCGGGAATATTTTTCTGAATGTCGATGTAAATGAAGTTAAAATGTCGATAAAATATTAATGTCGATGTAAATGTGTGCGTATAGTGAAACCGATTCCTCACGTTACCGGCGATAGCTACAAAAGCGTGATGGAAAGGGATGACTTTAGTGACCAATACAACATGAATTTACATAAAGCTGAATAGTTACTATGCAAAATACGAATTCCTAAAAAAACCTGTTAAATAAAATAAAGATATATTTCCCGGGATTTAGAAGGCATATCCATGTTTAGTTAACGATCACTAATTCTCGTGAATAGCACTATCCTACGCCGATCAGTAGTCATAATCTATCCGTATAATTTTTTTAACGAAAACTGCCCCGCCATTTAATTGTTAAAACGTAACATTTTCGACAGAAAGAAATTTTTTAGGTTCATTTTAGCATTCACCGCTCCTTCTCCATGTAAACTTTGACTATACCAAATCTCGGACTTCTGCGTACGCGTCTTGAAAACTTCGGACGAAAATCTTAAAAAACGGGAACAAAGTTTTCACTTCGTTTTAATACCCGCACTAGGTCTAGCCTGTATAAATATACAAATAATTTCAAGCCTCAAGAGTTGAGTGATTTCGTCTACACAATAATTAAACCCAGTCGCATAGTCATTCATCATTACCATAATGAATTGCCATTGCCATCAGTACACGTAATGCCTAACAAGCAAGATATCGATCGATGGATCGCGATTTGATCTACGCATACGCTCTTATTTATCTCTCTCTCTATCATGAATGCTATCTCTCTCTTTCCCCTTTCATCTGCCGATCTTTACGACTACACTGTGTCCGTGTAAAACTTCAAATCATATTTAGTAATTAATGGACAACATAATACGTTCTTCATTTCGAACAATATTAATTATGAACATTTTGATGTAGAATTAACTTATGTGCAATTGCGGCTCCAGTTTAAACGACTTTACTGTCATCCTTTTTTAGGGTTCCGTACCGAAAGGGTAAAACGGCACTCTATTACTAAGGCTCCGCGGTCTGTCTCTCCGTCACCAGGCTGTATCTCATGAACCGTGATATTTAGACAGTTGAAATTTTCATAGATGATGTATTTCTATTGCCGCTATATTAATAAATACTAAAAACATAGTAAAACCAATATTTAAGGGGGGCTCCCGTACAACCAACGTGATTTTTTTGGCTGTTTTAGCTCGATATTGATAACGGCAACAGGTAGACACTTGAAATATTCACAGAATATCTAATTATGTATTAACTTTAAAAAGGAATAATTACTTTAAATAAAACAAATATTTAAGGAGGGCTCCCATACAACATACGTAGTTTTTTTTAAAAGGCAAGATGAAAAAAGCATATGTCCCACCTGATGTTAAGTGGTAACCATCGCCTATATCAAAGTACTGCCTCGTAGGTCACGCACCCTAGAAACGTGCTCTTCGATGCACTGCCCTGAGTCCATCAACTTGAGGCATACAGGTGTAATGCCTCATGTGTCTATAATTTCACCGGCAAATACCCTTCAAACCGAAACTTTGCACGAATTTTATCAACATGAAATATTGCCCTTATCACTCAGGGATAGTAAGGATTAGGGATTGCATCAAATGAGGTTTTCAACAAAGTTCTTAAAATTATACATAAATAGGTCTAACTTATTTCTACCACAGAGGTATGGAAATTATTTAATACTAGCTGACCAATCCGCAGCTTCGCACGCGTAGTTTTTCAATAAAAACATTACCCTCCTTCTGCGCAGTTGGGTAAAAAGTAGCCTATGTCACCCGGGGATAGTGTAGCTTAGCAACAGTGAAATATTTTTTAAATCGGTCCAGTAGTTTCGGAGCCTATTCAATACAAACAAACAAATCTTTCCTCTTTATAATATTGGTATAGAAAAATAATCGATTACAAGTTACAAACTAAGTACATGTTTAAATTAAGTCAACAACACAAATAAACCAAAAAAAAATACGAATTCAATGTCAAATCATTATCATGATATGTGCCATAGGACGTCCACTACTGAATATAGGTCTGCCCTATAGATAGATAATATACATTTATTTCGACACAAGTAACAAACACACAGAAACTACATACAGTGGATAATTAAATACAGACAATCAAAAACACGTTAACATAAACAACACAATAAGCGTTGAACAAAAGATACGTACCCGGTCTCTATGAGGACTGTGCCGGAAAAGGAGAATGGCTCAGCATTATGCTGAGCAATACAATTATTGCTAAACGCTGGTTTTCAGCCATCAAACCTGCATTGACGCCACGGACGTCAGTTAAAGTGCCTTATTTAAAAAAAAAATCTATACTAATAATATAAAGAGGAAATATTTGTTTGTTTGTATTGAATAGGCTCCAAAACTACTGGACCGATTTAAAAAATTCTTTCACTGTTGGGAAGCTGCACTATCCCCGGGTGACATAGGCTACTTTTTATCCAACTGCGCAGGAGCAGGGTAATGTTTTTTATTGAAAAACTACGCGTGCGAAGCTGCGGATTTGTCAGCTGGTAATTAATAAAAGAATAACACAAGTTGCCTGCCCCGCCAATTGTACCTACCTATCTAAGATGGCGAGTGTATATGCTAAGAGATCAACATAGATTTCCAGAGCGACCGATCTTGTGTGGGCTGCACCCAATGGCTCACTGCACCCCTTATCAAGTCGTTTCTCCATCTCGTGGGGGGGGGGGGGGAGACCTTCGCTGCGCTTTCCAGATCGTGGTTTCCACTCTAGAACCTTCTGCCCCACGGCCGTGAGTTCTTCGAGCTATGAGTGCCCACTACACAGCTCGCAATGATCTTGAATTTGAACTAAAAACCGCAAGCACAAGTCCGCTCATGTATGGAATACTGCTACCATCTCTGGGATGGCTCAGCCAAGTGTCCTTGCCGTACCCAACGATTTGCTTCAACTTTTCTTGTTAGCACAAGTAAGGAGTGGAACTCACTTCCGGCGTATGTTTTTCCAAACCAGAATAATCTTGGAGTCTTCAAGTCCAGAGTGAATAGGTTCTTTCTAGGCATAAAAAAATATAAAAAAACATTGTCAAGTACAGAACCTGCCATTAGTCAGTTCTATTGAGAAAAAATCCAAACGACCTTGTGCCATCTGCCACTACCACTCTGGATGGCAGTAGATCATAGCACATGATACCAGTAGAAAGAAGGGTACAGATACCAAGCCGAAAGTTTTCTAACTTCTTTGTAGTTAGGAAACAGTCACGGCCTCCTTTTTAAGCATATGTGTTTTTAATGGAATTTGCATTATCCATAACTTTGAAAGGATGCAAAAAGCAACAAAAACATGAGTGTATGTTGATAAAAAAGGATTATAAGATTTATTTCACACGATTTAAAATTCTCAGCGAGACAGCTGTGACCGTAAAGCACTGGTTTTCTAAGAGACGGTCACCGTTATATGGTGAACTGAACACACTTAATATATCCTAAATAATGGAGGTAATTTGCTTAAAGACTTGATTTATTAGCCGACATTGGTGTCATTTTTTATCAATAAAAAATACTAGATTCCGCCAGCGGCTTCACATGCGTTATTTGTCAATGTAATGTGTATCATAATGTATCAACTCGCCATATTTTACCGAAATCGGTTCAGCCGTCACGACGTAATTGAGTAACAAACAAACAAACATTCAAACTTTTACATTTATTATATTAAGCCCCTACAAATATACAAGCTCAGAACTAACAAACTTTACATCTTTATATTATTAGTATAGATATTTTTTCCTAGTACGTTTTCTTAGAATTTACGTGCGTATGTTGTAAATAGGCAAGAAAAGAAATACTATTCCAAATGTTATTTTCATCAGAAATTGCATCATCTTTGATATTTTGACAACATGGCAAGCCTAATAACATTTATTAATATTACAAGTAACATTTTAACAAAATGTTACCGACTTCAGATAACAGTAAAAACCAAACTAGCCGCATGGTAGGTTTATCTACCTAAAAATATTTAGAGCCATTACTTGTAAAGAGGTAGAAAAAGCTTGATTTCTTGACCTTAAAAATGCGCGCTATACAAAGTGCTCATTACAACTTTTTTTTAATAAGTACTTTTAGAAAAATTTTGGCTACATAAAATTAAGAAAACTGATTTAAAAAGTGTTACTCTCATAAATACTAATTTTATTAAACAACTTATAAAGGTTTTATAGCCTGCTGAGTTATTCTAGGTTAGGATACTATTACGCTAAACTGTGTTTAGTTGTAATACGCTGTAAACATTTATAAAAAATATGTTTATGTTCAATAAAGACCTTTTAAAACAAAAAAAAAACAAAACTAAAAACCAAACTACAATGCCAATTTCAATGAAATTTCCATGGGATCAATCTAAAAGTATATTCTTCCAAATAAAAAACTAATTTATCAAATTGTTTGATATTTAACGGAGTTGTGAGCTAACAAACATAACATTACATAAAAATTAAACAAATTTAAGACTTATATAGTTTTCTCATAGAAATGGGACCACTTGAGAAGTACCAGCTTTTAAATAATAAAAGAATAATCAAAATCGGTTAACCCAGTCGAAAGTTCTGAGGTAACAAACATAAAAAACATACAGTCGAATTGAGAACCTCCTCCTTTATTTTAACCTGTTAAAAATTAGAAATAAAAAGTCACGTATAAACTGGATTTTAGGGTAAATTTTCGAAACCTGATGATTTCAAACTGTATAAAATAAATAAACGACACAATCAATCCATTTTATTGTACACTCAAGATATTATTGTCATAGCTCCTCATAAATTACGGTCAGCATATAACGATAACCCGTTCCTTAAAAACCGAGGCTTAAGATATTCCTTGGGAATTCGTTTAATCCGGCTGGCATTTCGTTAAGTGGAAAATGCGTAAATGTCAGTGTCACTTTTAGCCAGATCTATGACTAATTGAAATTAAATGTCACTTATGATTAAGATAGTGAATCGAAATGTTATTTGAAAGTTGCATCTAGCTTTTGTTTAGGATTATAGATCGGGCTGTGTAAGTATTTCTTACCTTATCGAGTACCAAAAATGAATCATAGAATGATCGTTATAATGTGTTAGAGTTTTCAAATACCCAGATTCTCGTAACTTTAACTGCAGTCTATATTATTTATAAACTATATTTTTTAATTAAAATCAACTTTTATAACTAGTGGTTTGCCCCGAACTGAGATCTCTCAATTGTACCATAAAAACAAAAGATATTATTTGTACCTAATATCTGACCATCAAAATAGTGCCACAAAATGCATAACCAAATAACTTGACCAACAGTTTCATTCAAATTACAGGTAACGGGAATTCATGTAATTTGGCTACTTTTTTGGGGTAAAAATTGCAGTTATTCTAGATTTTAGACTTATGCCTATATTTGTGTCACTAAAGCTACACGCATACCAAATTTCAGCACTGTGGGGTCACTGGTGTACTCTGTGAATTTTGTCAAAGTTCAGTTTATATCATGGCTAAAACTACAAGGTTTAAACTAAAAAAAACGGAGTGAACGAAATGTACTTGTAAATGCCTTTTATTAGACGTGCGATTTGACCGGATAGTCCCATTTTGTTTTTTTTTACCCCCTTGAATCCCTATATCTCAACAACCCCCCCCCCCCCCCCCACCCTTCATATTTAGCTTATTTAGTTACACCAAAATTGTGTCACCTAGGGGTGACCTACCTACCTACCTACCTACATACAAAATTTCAAGATAATCGGATAAACGCTTCGAAAGTTATCCTTGGACAAACATAGGTACATACAACGCCGATTTGCCCAAGTTGATTTAGAGATCTTGCTTCCAATTTTCCAAATGAGATGGTAAGGACCCCACAAAAATTTTGTAGCATTACGCTCATAGAGGCATCACTTTTCAGTAACAATATACATTATATACATCGAAGTTAGATCCAACTCGGCTTCTCAAAGACATTTTTACCTTTCGTATCTTATTGATTCAATGGATTAAACTCTTGATTTAAAAGTATTAAATAAAGAAGAGTTTTCTGCTGTTCCCACTCTGTCTATAACTTCTTTAAGTATTGCAACAGCTATGAATGATCGTCTAACTGTTCTCACAGTATCGAAACTTAATAGAACATATCCACTATTAGTTCCATTGTCTCCATCGATACCAATTGGTCCCTTCAATTCAACAGCATCAATTTCTTGCATCAGTTCTCATCTTCCATCTAAATTGACATTTAAGTATGTCTAAAATGTAAATGTGGTTACTGCACATACCAATTCACATATAATGTTGTTCGTCGACAAGCAGTTGTTATTCGATAAAGGACTTTATTTTCAAGCGGATAAGGAAAACGTCGAATTGGTAGAGCGCAAAATTGCAGCGACGGTATGCATACAAGACCAACATAAGTGGATATGTGATGTTGATTACTTTATTAACGTTTTTATTGAAAGCAGGGTTCGGATTAAACTGGTCAATGGATACAAGTGAGGCTGTATCATAGAGGAGGCAGTGAGGCGTGGCAATGGGTGTATGTACGGACATACACACACATACATATACATATTTTTACATATCCACAAAGAATTCTTAAGCTTATCAAGAAGTTGTGAAGATCAAGACTCGTTTATGATAAAATAAAAAATGAATGACAATCCAAATTCATCCATAGTTTATGAAAATTCTCGGTACTATTCTTACGCATATATGGATTTGTACATCTAATTAAATAAAAATTTGAATCTTACTTCCCAATTTGTATCAGATGAATCATATTCTTACGTCAATGATGAACAAGCTGTTATTGCTGTTGAAATTATAATTTATGTTCCACTATGACCTGTATCTCCGGGAATTATGGTTGAAAATTGAATGTTAATGAAGCATGCGGGCTTAGGAATGTTTGTTAAACTATGTACTTTTTATACTTATGATATTTCAAGATGTACAGATAAGGTGTCTAGTTTTATTTTTACTTCGATTATGTATTGTTGCTACACGATTTGAAATGTTTTAACGTTTTCCTGTACAGATAAAAATATGTTTTTTCATTGTTATTTTGCATCTGTATCTGTTGGATCTCATTGTTAAGACTTCCCATATTTTAGATTTACATAATACTATTCTGAGTATTCATTTATTTTCCTTGATCTTTTACGCTGATAAGTTAAATATTTGTAACAAAAACCCAGTTAAATGAAATGCGTACGTAGTCTATTGAGTATCACCATTATCATAAATAAAGTGAAAGAGACAATAAAAAAAAAACCTTGAGTTGGCTGAAAAACCAACATCCGAATACAACCAATGCTTTCTATAGATATTTCATGATTGACATACGATTAAAAAAGGGATAACTCAGGGTTCAATTTTCGGTTGACTTTTCTATATAGATTTAATTGTTACATTATTATCAATTATATAAATCAATTGTGTACAAATTAGTCACGAAAGGAAGTCCCACCCAGATCCTGTACTCATAAATCCCATACCAAGAACTTTCATCTATCAGACGGTTCCACAGACTGACTCCAAAAGGCCATTATGTGGAACATTATGAGGACCATTATGAGGACCCTATTGTTTCGCCTCAACGGCCAGGCACAATATCTTACGAAATTTCCTAAAAACTTAAGAGCACTGTCCCATAGTAAACAGGTTACACTGCCTGTTCCTTTGCCTGTTTACCGGTTCATCTTTTTTGGTTCAATAGTCTCCTGCTTCTATTTTATATTACCCATCTTTATTGTATGTTGGTATTTCTCTTTATTTGCGTTCGTAAAGTCATTTCTTTGAGTTTGTCTGTAAACCAACGCTGCTTCCCATTATAGGATGGTTATTAGCAACACGCTCAGACGAGGCCTGTCTGATTCACTAAACACTGTAAACCAAAGGATTGTGTATCAAATTACGTAGGTACCTAATATGATTATAGATTGCCTAAAAAGCTTAGGTTCTATAGACCTAATACCAAGGTATTGGGTACTGGTTTAATCCTATTACCAAATACTGCCACATGCTTTCTTTGTAAAGGAGTCTTACTATAAATGTTTATTATATCAAACCAGCTATCTGATTCCCTTTTCATTGTCTTTTTATTAACATCGATATTGTCTTCACGCAAATCATTTGCAATTGGTATGTTCGTATCTTCAGTTTAATTTATTTCTTTCATTACTAGTGCAGTCGGCTATAAATCTAATTTACTATCTTAAAGTTGCAATTCATTCTCTCGTTAAATACTGGTTTTAATTTAATTCGAATTTTTCATTCATATTTTTTTGAATTTTGTGAGCTCTGCACAACCAAGTCACTGACCAGAAGATTAGCAAGCTGATGTGGCAGTGGGCGGGTTATATATCTCGAAGAACTGATGACTGTTAGGGCAGAAAGGTTGTCCAGTGGAGACCAGGGCCCGTAGCCACGTTACATTCCCTTCGAATTGATTTGATTTCTACATAGGTTTGTTTTCCATATATCACGTGATATTTCCTTAGCATGTGTCAAATCCCATACATTTTCGGACCCACTGGCACTGGAAAGTGCAGTATAGGACAGCTTAGGACTAGATGGAAAGACGTACTGATAAAGATTGCTGGGAGCTCTTGGGTGCAGGCCGCACCAGAGTTGACTAACTTTGCTAAGTATTAATAAGACTGTATAATTAGGCTCAGAAAATTAGGCTCCAGGTGGCCTAATGGGTGGCCTTCTCCGTCTTAAGCTCCACGATCTACATTGTGTACCCAATAGCCGGCATCGCTCTACCTTGTGTACGACGAGATCTCGCCTGTTCAATAGAAAAAACAAAACAAGAAACTGACAACCGACATCCTCTTTATAGACACCAACCTCCACAAGCCCAACTAAAAAGCCGAAAAAATGTTTAAGTTTACCCGACCGCACTAAAGGTTAATTTGTGGAAAAAAAAGCACCCACCACCGCCTGCCTTTATTGCATCTCACGAATACCTCCCTCCTGGATACAACATTCCGTGGCCGATCTGGAAATCTAGCAACCGACTCCTGACTCAGGTTGGGCGGTGCAGGAAAATCCTCTGTAGGTGGGGAATGCGAGACACTTCACTAACCAGCTGTGATTGTGGGCACCCCCTCCAGAACATACCTCACCTGCTTAACTGTCCTCTGTGCCCTACGAACTGTACAAATGACGACCTTAACAAGGCTGGATGACACAACACTGGAATAGAAGTGGCAAGGTTCTACTCAATATCAATTTAGTTTCGAACCTATAAATAACTAGTTGACCCGCCGAACTTCGTACCGCCTTGACATGCATATAACGCGGGCTGTCCATATACGTCACCCTGGTAGAATTGTCAATTGTTGTCTCCGGCCATCATTTTACAACCATATTTAACCATAGACAAAATTACGTTTAGCTGCCATTTCCGTTTTGTTATTACATGTCAGATGCGTTTTTGTTATACCACGTTTTATAGTGACTTGTATTCTCTTTGACGTTTTATGTCACGTCACACGGGAACGCGGTGGAACGGGATAAAAAATATCCTATGTCCGTCTCCTGGTCCTAAGCTACCTCCAGACCAATTTTCAGCCAAATCGATTCGGCTGTTCTTGAGATAGAAATAGTGTAACTAACACGACTTTATTTTATATATATAGATTAATTATGCTTAAACCATTGACACGATCGTAGAAGGGGTTGTGTGTGTCCTCCGTCTAACTAGATAGGTAAATCATCTTCTCTTATTATAAGGTTGTTGCAAACGATCTATAGATAGCTGAACTAATCTAGTTCACTACCGAATTAATTGACTAGTAAAAGTACTTGTATTATTAACACACGCAAATTCATACTTATAATATAAATTCTATTCTAACTCTGTCTCTTTGACTGTCCTGTCTGTCTGTTTGCTACGTTTTTAAACCGATTTCAATGAAATTTGCGTTACAGATTGGTTATGACCTGGATTAAAACATTGGCTACTATTGGCAAGCGACTCGTGCAAAGCCGCGGGCGGAAGCCTGTAATATGTTAATGGAGGGTAGTATAGTTCTCATACCTATTACTTATCTATATTTGATTCCAAATTATAGGCAATAATCACGATTTCCAACAAGATTTTAGAGTGATAGCTTTTGTTTCTAAAAGGAGCTGTCTTTAATAATACGGCCGTCATAAAGCGGGAAATAGTAGATGTCATATAAATCGTAAATAAATCATAAATCATTTATTCATTTGCAAACATGAGTAAATTATGTTATTATGATATCCAAAGGGTGTCTGGATGAGCTCGCTTTTAGCGATAAGAGCGCCAGTTGTATTTCTGCGTGTATTGTTATTTGTTTTATATTGTTATTTTTATTTTAAGTGTGATTTATAATAAAGCGTTTTCTATCTATCTATCTTTGTATAACAACAGGTGATAAATGATAGTAATGTAGGTTTCAGACGTGTTTTACCATATTATTCAGTACTAGCTGTTGCACGCGACTTCGTACGCGTTACACAAATAAATGTGTAGCTAACCTAGAAATAAAGTTAAACTCGCTGTTGCAACTTGACATAACACTTCATTTTTATCCCATGGGACCTGATTTATGAAATAAAAAGTAGCCTATATAGTAATCCAGGTAATAACCTACGTACATACTAAATTTCATTGAAATTGGTTCAGCCGTCACAACGTGATTAAGTGTCACACAATTATATAAACAAACATCCAAACTTTCGCATTTACATATGTGTGATGAGCTATTAGTTTTAATATTACATATAGGCCCTGTTAGTCTGAATATGACCTGTCAGGAACTGACTGACAGGCTGTTTGTTTGTTTATGGGGTTTATGGCATTTAAAATATCAATACATTTGTTTCTAGTAAGCCAATTAGTAGCATTTTGTCCTGTATCAGATCACGCAGAGTTTCCTGTATCGTACAACACTCTAGGAAAAAATATTTGTAGAACATAGTAAACTTGTCTCGCGGCGGGTACCTGCATCTCTGTCTCAGCCAGTGCGCCGCAGAGATCTTTGCCGACATTAATATAACAGCCACCGTTTCTTAGAAACGCAAGACTAATTCTAACATTCGCACTTGTAAGTCGTGAGCTATTAAGATTTGGTAGATCTCTCTTCATTAATAATAAGCTTCATTACAATCACGAGGTTTTGTGTCTTATGTAATACTAAATTATACATAAGTCTATGTATGTTAACATCCATTGTGCCGCGCTAATCTACATAAGTATAGGTATTCTTTCATAAGTATAGGTATTCTTTCCAAAACGATTTTGTAAAAAGCAGAGGTGGTGTTTCGTCATGACAAGACGTGTTACTTCGCTTTAATCTCTATAAAACGGTATACAGGGTGTACGCGATACTAAATAAATAAATAAAAAACGAGTGTACTTTAGACCACACGACTGAAGTTAAACTGTTTCAAAATAATCTATACTAATATTATATAGAGGAAAATTTGTTTGTTTGTATTGAATAAGCTCCGAAACTAGTGGACTGATTTAAAAAATATTTCACTGTTGCTAAGCTACACTATCCCCGGGTGACATAGGCTACTTTTTACCCAACTGCGCAGGAGGGTAATGTTTATATTGAAAAACTACGCGTGCGAAGCTGCGGTATGGTCAGCTAGTAATTTTTAAAATTGTTCAATTACAAAATTGTCCTCACGTCTGTAGGTCGATCAGTCTATGTTCATTCTGGACAGACGCAATTCGCACTCGCACATTAACGTTTAAAAATAAACGAAACGTAACTCTCTCTTTCTATCTTCACTAACTTATATCTCCCTCTCAACTTCCGTTCGCACTTTTCGTAACGCATTCACCAGCTTACTCCCCAAGTCAAGCGTGCGTAAAGAAGTTTTACTTCAATAAATATTGCTGGACATTTCACACAGTGCTATCAATCCCCAAACTACACAGAGTTTGTACTATGGGAACCCAGATAACTGATAGAATAATTATATACCTATACATTTTTTTGTAAATACATACTTATAATATATAGAAAAATATCCAGACCCGCAACAAATAGCTGTAAACCATGCAAACATTTGTTGCTCAGCGGGTATCGAACGTGCTACCTCCTGCGTCTCAGCCGGCTATTCGCCCACTGCATCACGGATGTCCTATATCGGAGCAGGCAGAACTACTAACATACCTATTTCTGCCATCAGGCAGCATTGCTGTTTCTGTTTGAAGGGTATGGTTTCCGGTGAACTTACAGGCACATGTGGCTTTACACCTGTATGCCTCAAGTTCACGGATCGTACCGTAGGGCACGTTTCTAAGGAGCGTGACGTACAAGGCAATACGTTTGTTATAGGCGATGGTTACCACTTAACATCAGGTGGGACATATGCTTGTTCCATCTCGTAATGGAAGGACGGGCTGACGGCAACGCGACGTAGCGCTCATTTTATACATATATAGTAAAACGTCCTGCCTGCGTTTTTTCTCTGTACATTATCCATCCCGTCCGCTTTATACATTTTGTATGAAAGTACATTAAATGTATATCACATTCGTCTCTTCTGTCTGACCAGCACTTAGGTACATCACGTGAATGTATGTATGAATGAATGAACATTCTTTATTATACCTAACAGGTACAACAAAATGATTCGATGATCTTCATGGCGCAGTAGGCGAATAGCCAGCTGAGACGCAAGACGTCTACATTATATATTTGTTTCGGGTGTGGATGTGTCTCTATATATTATAAATATGTATGTATTTACAAAATAATGTATATAAGTATTCTATCAGTTATCTGGTTCCCATATTACAAGCTCAAGTGAAATGTCGAGCAATATTTATGTATTTAATGAGAAACAAATAATTGTTAAATTTTAGGTTTTATTGCCAAAGAAAGTGATCTCTTCCAGACAACCTTCGGATGGAGAGGAGTATTACTTATTACATTTAGATAGGAAAACATGGTCTGCCTTCCTGTTGTTATACCATGCCAGGGTTCATATGTGAAACTATCTACCTACTACCCGAGGGCTTAGCCAAGTTACATTCGATTAGCGATGACGCTAGTCGATAAGTCCGAAAACGTATGAGATTTGATACATGCTATGGAAATATCACGTGATCAGAGGGCTTAACAACTTTGTAAGCATGTGAAAGCAATACATGTATTGAGTATTGGTATTCAATATCTTAGACACCCTGTACGTATATTTTTCTCAATACAATAGGCTGTACGCATTCGATTTGTACGCTCGTTTGTGGATCAAAGTACACTTAAGTAGACAAGTGTCTTTACTTAAAAAAGCTTACGTTTTTTCACTTACAACTAAGTTTTCAGCTGTTTGCTTTTTGCGCTTTCCGTTTTTTGGAGAACACGTTAAGATGTCTATTCGAGCCTTGTCGGAGGCCTTTTATCAAACTAGCCTCAAGTTATTTTTTTAAAAGAAACACAAATCAATCCTAACTTAGATTTATTCTAACACTGGTCTTAACTAAAACAACAACTTCCTAGTAAAACTTAGTCACGCTTCAATATGGAAAAACACCATACTATCACCAAACAACCGTCGGCCGATACCGAAAGCCAAGCCCACCTTGCGCGCGAGGCCATGCGCGCCCGGCTATTTACACGGCCGCTCGATCCGGCCATGGGGTAGTGGAATTCTTTAAGACATTGGCGTTAAAACTCTGAGAGGCCAACTCCCGTAGTAAAATCTAATCAAGTTATGTTTAATGTCTGCATGTAGACGTTTATATAAAATAAACAATGTGCAAATTGTAACATCTCGTGTACACACGGCTACACATCAAGCTATTTATTGCCAGTATAAGCTGAGCTCGTACTGTGTAGGCTTTTCGTAGAATGAGAGGTCAGCTTATGTGTGTGATGTGTAGCCGTGTGTACAATAGGGTATTATATAAAAAAAACATAGAAGTTACATAGATAAAGTGAGTACCTTTACTACGTGTTTGTCATGTACGACATTAAATGAAAACACGGGTGGGGCTAGTATTGTTGTAAAATAGGTTTAAAATTAATTAGCATAAAACATTTTAAATTTTTGAACAACCTTAATATCAAGTCCTAAAATATCAATGAAACAGCCTGTATAAAATATTAATCATGTAATTAGGTACCTGTTAAACTGAGTAAGCGGCATCGCCGCAAAGGCGCCACTGATTTACGTTAAAAATTGTTTATTGGAAATGTATCGATTACTGGATAAATATTCAATCTACCCACCTCTAAAATCAGTAAATACTATTCCTGATGTGCTTTTAAAAAAAACTAGCTTACCCAATCCAGAAATACAATGTTTTTTATCAAAATAAAATATAACCGATGGTACTCTGAAATACTGTAGCTTTTTAACACTGAAAGAATTTTCAAAACCGATTCAGTAGTCCCGGAAATTACCCATTACAAACAAAACTTACAATTCTCTCATTTTATTAATAGTATAGATTATAAGAAACTAATTGCGTTACAAATATGTATAGATAAATAGCTTTAGCAAAATATCGTGATTAGAAACAGTGGATATTAACGGTAAAACATAATCTATTACATGTACGTCTACGATACGATCTAAAACTTGAAACTGGTTTAGAAAGAGTTGAAACACATTTGTGTTGCAATGTACGGATCATTCACAATGGCCGCCAGTGACTAGGAGAAAACATTGATTAATTACCATAATAATTTATATGATACTCTAAAACTTGATATGAAGGGGCGGTTACATAACATTTTGGTTTTTATCTTAGTAAAATACAAAAAGATTGACTCTAAAACGTGTAGTATTACGATTATTAAAACTGTATTAGATATCGAAGTTATAACTACATCTGTACTGACTTAGAGCAACCCAGACGATTTGCTACCAGTGCAGTTTTACTTTTGACTTGGATACAAATACATTTTATGATAGAAACACAATGTTACTGACAATGGTATCGTATGGCCACTGTAGATATCTTTCACTTCGTCATCCTCTTTAAATACTTCTACCACCTCGGTATCCTCTTTGATTGCTTACTCCACTTCAGTATTTTATTTAATCGTTTCTTCCACTTCGATATCCTCACTCTTTGATTGCTTCTTCCACTTGGGTATTCTTTTTGATTGCTTCTTCCACTTGGATATCCTTTTTAATTGCTTCCTCCACTTCGATGTCATCTTTGATTGCTGCTTCTAAAATAAACGAAAGTCTTTGATCAGTGTATGTTACCAGTGATGACGTATGGTACAGAAACGTGGTACACTATGAGAAGGCTATAAGAAAGCTCAAGGTCACTCGGCGTGATATTGAGAGGGCTATGCCTGGTATTTCTCTACGAGATTCAATCAGGAATGAGGATATCTGTAGATGAACCAAAGTTACGGACGTTGCATTTATAATATGAGCCCCAGAGAATCATCACGCCACAAGTTTAAAAAAATAAATATTATGACTTTCACTTGCCCATACATCTATGAAAATTAGGTGTATGTTCAAAACATATAAATTTATTTAAAAAAAATAGCGATAATCATAACTTTAATACTAGAAATAAAGATAAAGTCGCTGTTGGCACTTGTAGACTCCATAAAGTTAGTAAATCGTTTAAAGGGCAAGGTGTACGCTTTTTTAACAAACTCCCAAGTGATGTACAAAAATTGACAATTGACAAATTTAAAAACGTAATTAACAAAATCTTTATAAAAAAGTCTACTTTATCATATTGGATTATTTAGATGATAGAGAAGCTTGGGATTGAAATTGCTCCAACTCGTTCACAAATGTTACTATTTTGACTTAATTTATTTTCTTTATTGTAGGTATGTATTCTAAAATAAATAATAAAATAAATATTGCTGGACATTTCACACAGCGCTATGTAGCCCCAAACTAAGCAGATCTTGTACTATGGGAACCAGATAACTGATAGAATACTTATATAATATTATTTTTTGTAAATACATACTTATAATATATATAGAGAAACAACCAGAATGGGAACAAATATCTGTAGACCATTCAAACATTTGATCCGCGGCGGGAATCGAACCCGCTACCTCCTGCGTCTCGGCCGGCTATTCGCCCACTGCCATCAATAACTAAACGGATCATTAAAAAGAACAACCAGCCTTGTTTCTTGCCCTTCTTTCCTGGCTTGGTCGCGAATGAACAGGCAGTAAAATCATCAGATATCAAAGTGATTCTCGTGATTTAATTAATAAAAAGAATTTGATTTTGAGCACAAAAAATAAGGCCCTTACCGTAGTTAAAATACTGTAGTTACGGAGTATTACTACGCTTATCGGACTTTTACAGACAAAGTCAAGCTTGGTTAATTTCCGACGATGGAAATAGTTATCGTTATTTTGATGATGACGTATCGAGTCGCGATGGTGATTCCACGAACAAAAGAATACGTTTTATGGAAGAATGTAGATTTGTGATTGCTTTGGTAAAATTACCATATTGTAGCTTTTTCGGTGTTGTATTATTGAATAGCTGTGGTCTGCGACTTTGTTCATTACGCTGGGAGCCGGGAAACTGATATTCTCGTCCAACCCATAGTGCATAGTTATAAATGCTTGATGTTGTGTTATCATAATAATTAAAGTTATTGTATATATTATATGTACCTATTTAATATTAAAGGTATTATACGATGCCACAAACAGACTCACAGGAACACATACAGACTTAGACGTCAAACTTATGACACCTCTCTTTTTCCATAGATGAGTACCTACCATGGTACCTACTTATAATATACAACCCATGGTGGGTTGTATCCATTCTATCAACGGACAACCAGACGCTCTGCGGTGCGCCACCGCTATCTGGTAGAAATACCCCCTTTCGCACAAAGCGGTTCTCTTCGACCTTTATTATGCGCACCGCCAAAGAGTGGAACGCCTTGCCAGTCAGTGTTTCCTGATAGCTACAACCTGGGTATCTTTAAGTCGCGAGTGAATAGGTTTCTTCTAGGCAAGCGTGTACCATCGTCGACTGCATCATCGCTTACCATCAGGCGAGGTCGTGGTCAAACGCAAGCCATTATTAATGTATAAAAAGAAGAAAAACTTACGTAATTATTTATAATGTATATTTTTGTATCTTTTTGCATCGGAGATTAACAATTCTCTAGCATCCTGTTATATACTGCATACTTTTCTATCTTTATTATAAATACGGGTTTTATCACATACCGTTTTATCGGTGTTTCGACCGACAATGTTTTGCTTCAATTTCGTGAAGGTTTAAGAACTGAACCGAAACATTGTCGGTCGTAAATCCCGTATGTATAATAATTATTGAAATCAATCAAAGTTTTCTAAGTGTTCTTTTCTTTTTTAGGTCTCCTTTCTGCGCTGAGTCATCTAGATCAGGCTAGGAAGAACTCTTTGAATACCACCGTAGACTACTCCAGATATGTCAAAAGGTCAGTCTTTAATTCTAATATTTTTTTTATACTAACTGATCCGCCCGCGGCTTTTATCAATAATAACATAACCCTCCTTCTGCACAGTCAGGTAAAAAGAGGCATATGTACCAATGCTGGTCCTTATTCTAGCTGTGTATCAAATTTCATCGAAATCGGTCTAGCTGTTTAGTCGTGAAAACGTAGCAAAGAGACAGTTGAATCATCACAATAATATTATAAATGCGAAAGTTTGTTACCCAATCACGTCGTAACGCCTAAACAGATTTTGATGAAACTTGGTATGTACGTAAATTACAACCTGGATTAACACATATGCTACTTTTTATTGGCAAACCACGCGAGCGAAGCCGCGGGCGGAAGCTAGTAAGAACTCATTTTAATCATTAATATTTATGTAGTAATTTTTGGGCACTCTTTGTCTTTTGTAATTAAAACTTAATGTACTTTGAAATTTTTATGTCCTAGTGACTGTTTGTGCCAATAAAAATTAAAATTAAAACGATTGTGCTTTAAGACCGTAGCTTTAAGACTGAAGTAAAACTTCTTTTTCAAAATATTAATTTATAAAATTGTTCAAGAACGAAATGAAGTGGCGAAAAATAATCAAACGAACTACTAACTGAGATATATTTCATGCACTGGCTATGCGAGGAAGAGAGAACAAAAATATGTGCTCGCACGTCTCTCTCTTGCCCCTACAGTAAATACGAAACGTAACTATCTCTCTCTCTCTCTCTTTCTTTCTTTCTATCTTCACTAATTTATATATCCCTCTCAACATCCGTTTGCACTTTTCTTAACGCAATCACCAGCTTACTCCCCAAGGCAAGCGTGCGTAAAGAAGTTTTACTTCAAAAATAAATAAATATGAGTATGGATAAGAGCATACATATTTAATACAAACATTCTGAGACCAAAAATTGGGAGGTCAGAACCTTAATAGGTTGTTTGGCGCATTGACTGACATGATCTAGCGCATGACCCTCACAACCGACCAAAAAAACCTGTCGAACCACGCGCCACGCGTATGTTACAAGCTTTTTAGTAACTTGCTATGTATGTATGTTTGTCCGGGTGGAATCTTGCAACTGATTTTTAAACCCGTTCCCCACAACCGATTGAGCTGAAATTTGGAATGCATATGTAACTTCGGTGACAATGCATTAATATAGTACCATGGAGGTGGTCTCATGGTGGAGGCGGATGCTAGACAACGGAACTTCTGAATAGATTATACTATAGTCTAACTTTTTATTAGCTGCAGTAAAATGACGTTTTGTGGGTTGCCGGTTTTTGAAGAAAAATAAATAGGGATGTAGCTAAATGAGTGAATCATAAATGAATAATCAGTTTGGTTTTTTTTTTGAGATTTAATATTAAGTTGTAATGTATTTTTTTAACCTATTATTATTACTATACTAGAGGATTGATCTTTTTTAGTGGAAGTATAGGGAGGTACATTCAAAATGAAACAAAAACGTTATAATAATGTTATTTAATTAATTTTTGTGAACTGAATCACATCCCTATTGAGATTAGGCTGGCAACATTATTTTACGGAATGACATTTAGAAACGTCATTTTACTGCAGCTAATAAAAAGTTAGACTATAGGCTACTAGTGTTTAGGCTCATTTGAATCTCCTTGCGGTTCCGATTATTAATTTTATATAAGCTTGTTTTCAACAAATAGTTTTTCAACAATAAACTTATTTTATTTTCTGATTACAATTATTATCATTCTCCAGTCAGAGCACAACGTTGCATAAATGTCTCAAAACTAAATCTAGGAAATTTCCAGAGAAATCATAAATGTTTGCTAATATATTCTATGTATACCTATATGTTCTAGTTAGCTGTAATTTTAGTTGATAGGTTATAGTGTGTGTGTTCCTCACCGATTGGGTGAGGAATACCACGCTTCGTTCATTAACTGGCATTGCCGATGTCTGAGGAAAAACCACGAAACTCAAGTGGGATTGGGCCAGGCATAAATCGAATGCTTCCGGAGAAATGGCCCAACATCGTAACACCTTGGGTACCGGAGGATGGATAGCGACGTTAGCGCGACGTCGCGCAGCGGATTCGAGAAGAAATGGTGGGAATATGCCAAGGATCGTGATAGGTGGAAGGAGTCGGGGGTGGCCTTTGCCCAGCAGTGGGAAAATGTAAGCTAGTTAATAAAAAGTTGTGTATATTTTTTGTTTCCATGTTCCTTGTGGTGGAATGAATAAATGTTTTTTTTCATTCTTTTCTAACACATCTCATCATTTCTAACACTTTGATACAGGTATAGCTCAACCCTCGAATGCGGTTCCTCGTACTGCAAGGACCTGGGCTACCGGGAGCACTTCCACTGCATGGACTGCACTGCCAGGGTCTTCTGCAAGAAGGAAGAGATGATCAGGCATTTTAAGGTAAACCTCATCATCATTGCAACCCTATGATTTATAGCTGATTTTTACGTAAGCTACCTTCAAAACGTCTGATTGGTTTTTTTGTTTTTAAAATTAAATTTTCAGTTTTCTCTCATATTAATACAATCTATCTAGCCAAGTAGGCTAGCGAGTAATGTACCGTAAAGCTGACTTAGTTTTATAACTGATCGAGTGAAGCGAGATCTCCTAACCAACGTGGATAAATCAGCATTGTATGTATGTAGGTATGTTTGTTTGTCCGAGGATAATTTTCGAAGCGTTGATTCGATCATCGTGAAATTGGATACATAGGTGATGGCAAAATTTCGATGTGGTTAAATCAGCTAAAAATGTGGGGGGGGGGGGGGGGGTCGATACGTTAAATAAATAAATAAATACTGCTGGACATTTGACAGAGCGCTATCTAGCCCCAAACTAAACAGAGCTTGTACTATGGGAACCAAATAACTGATATAATACTTATATACTTTTTTTTTGTAAATACATACTTATAATATGTATATAGAAAAACGCCCAGACACGGAACAAATATCTGTAGATCATTCAAACATTAGTTCCGCGGCGGGAATCGAACCCGCTACCTCCTGCGTCTCAGCAAGCTATACGCTCACTGTGCCACGGAGGTCGTCAATTTAGGGGTTACAGAGGGTTAAAAAAAACAAAAATAAGACTATTATGTCAGTACTACAGACTATTAAATCAGTAATTATGTACGGTGATCGTGAAAGTTTCAAAATACTGCTTAATCATCGATGGCAATTTGTCGTCAATAAAAGACGATCTGATAAAGGTTTCCGAAAGCCGTTGGGTGGAAGCCGTACAAGATCGGTCTGGAAATCTAAGTTGACGTCCTATGGCTGATATAATGACGATGATGATGAAGAGCCAACAGTCGTCTTAACTAGGTAACTTAACGCACTTTGCTCTTGATATTCCAGTGGCACAAGAAACGTGACGAGTCCCTAGCCCATGGCTTCATGCGGTACTCACCCCTCGACGACTGCTCGGAGAGGTTCACAGACTGCCCTCACAACCGCAGCCAGACCCACTACCACTGCATCCAAGATGGATGTGATAAGGTAAGACTTCATATTAGTTCTCATTGAAATCAAGTTCGTATCAGGTATTCAACCTGGTGTCATAGATGAGTAAATGTTGCTCGAAGGGTTGAAGGCAGCTTATGGAGCACAATAGTGCAGTTATCTCAAGCGGTCATTTTCTTATAACCATGTCAATAAGCAAAGAAAGATCGGGAAAATCGCATCCATTCTTTGGGACACGACCAAGATGCTAAGTGACCTATATGGTGCAGGATATAATTAGAACAACTTTATACTAAGCAATACTAATAAATATACCAAAACATCATATTATTTATTTTAGAATCTACTCGTGAATACCAGGATTTAAAGATAATATAACTTAAGATCAGAAATCAGGGTCCATTCGTATCATCTATTTGTAATAATTCCTTATATTTCCTTTCCAGGTCTACATCTCCACATCAGACGTGCAAATGCATGCGAACTACCACCGCAAAGACTCCGCAATCCTTCAGGAAGGCTTTCAGCGGTTCAGGGCTACCGAGAGCTGTGCAGCTCCTCATTGCATCTTCGCGGGACAACGCACCACGCATTTCCACTGTCGGCGACAGGGGTGTACTTATACCTTCAAGAATAAGGCTGATATGGGTATGTGCTTCTTTAGATTGGTAAGATAAGATAGTGTGTACTCCACATCGTTTTTGGTCACATTGCCTAGAGACAGGCAACCTCAAAGTAACAATTATGCCATGGTGATTAACATTGGATCTTGTATCATTTAAAGTCATAGCACACATCAACTCGGAAAGGGATCGTCACCGTATCGCCTTTCGCCTCGTCGTCAACCAGGCGTCAACCCAACGTAAGCACGTAATCAAAGCGGATCAGCAGATCCTTGGCTACAGCTAGACGACGCCGCGCTTACGGCTCGCCGCCCGCTGGTTGAGGGCTAGGCGGCACTAGTTTCACCGCTCGGGTACCTACGGAGAGACGTAAGCCCGGGGACTATTACGTTACGACTCCGATTAGTGTGCGTTGCAGAGTAGGGAGTTTCATACAAAGATAACTGAATGGCACGAGTTAATACGGTGACGATACCTTTCCGAGTTGATATATGTGCTATGACCTTTATTCAGAATATCAGAGATTAATTAAGGTTCTGCCAATAGGGATTAGAAGTGTGTTTTTTTGTATATTTTCGAATAAAGCTAAAACTTAGTGACTAATGTCCATTTTGTTTACAGAAAAACACAAGACCTACCACATCAAAGATGAAGCCCTCTCCAAAGACGGCTTCAAGAAGTACATGAAAAATGAAGCATGCCCTTACCGCGACTGCCGATTCTCCAGAACCTGCAACCACATCCACTGCATCAGACCTCATTGCAACTATGTGCTGCATTCAAGCAGCCAGATCTTCACTCATAAGAGGAAGCATGAAAGGAAAGAACAGGAAATGAGTTTTGGGTAAGTAAGATCTTAAAAACAGATGCCTAGGGAACAGTTAAGCAAACCTGACTGAGCCAATATCAAGCTGTCTTAGCACTTTTCGTCATTAAAGAAGAAACCTGACAACACGCTTATGAATCCTGATCTATGACATTATGAAGAGTGCAGAAATAATTTATTAAAATCTACAGGAAAAATCATATACTTTAGAGTGTGATTTGGACTTTGGAAAAAACATAGTCGAATCTTCTAACTTAAGTGAAAGAAAGAAATAAGCTAGACCTTAATAATACTACAATAAGGGGTGGGCAGAATTAAATACTTCACGTAAAAATGTATTTTGTAATTGGTATTTCAAATACCTAACGCTGAGGTATTTTGTAGTTAGTATTTCAAATACTTATGGCTTCAAAATGCATCTAAACATACATTTAGCGATCGTATTAATGGTGCGTTCTACAGGAAATAGCGTTCTATAGTTTTCGTAACTATTCGTAAGCAAAATGGCGACCGCTTAATATGTCAATATTTAAAGTGGCAACACTGCACCTGTACTGTACGTTAAATTAATAAGTACATAACACCTGACTGTATTTTGTAATATGTATTTTAATTAAAAATAGTTAAAATAATGTTTTTTATATATAAAATACATGACTTAAAATATTTTGTATTTCGTATTTTAAATATGTGTGACGTAGCACTTTGTAATTTGTATTTTAATTAACGCACAGCATGTATTTTGCCCAGCTCGGACTATAATACAAAGAAACCATTTTAGACCTTATTCCAGAAACAACTAGATATTTTGTCCTATAGTTTTATTTTTCTACTCAGGCTTCCAACGTCAGTGATCCAAAGCGCGCTGATGCAACAAGGAGACATGAGCATGTACTCGCCTGGAGGCAGCTTCCACATTGACGATGACCTGTCTAACCCCATGATGGATGACTATTCCCCACAATTTGTAAGTACCACTATACACCGACATTATCAAAAATTTTCGCTGTAATTGTAAATTTTTGGTTGTACGCGTTGTTCGAACCTCCCTCCCGCCCTTGTAACGCATCGTAACGTTTTACAAGACCCCCCCACCCCCCAAATTGCGTTACGTAATACTTGAACGCCCCCCAAATTTAACACATTAAGGAGTTAAAAAGGTACTTGCTAGTCAAACGCATTGACAAAGTTACCTCTCACAGCTAGCTAGCCGCAATATCTAAAGCTGAAAAAATCTAGCTCCACTACCCTGCCATGGCAATCAACATCCTTCTCATTATTTAAAGCATGTTCGTTCGTCATAACTTGTAAAGCTCCATGAAAGAACAAGTGTGCTAAAAATTAACAAAATGTGATTATATACATACACCTTTTTAAACCAAGTTTTCTTCCACAGAACCCAGCAATGATGGAAGAAATTTCCAGAAAGTACATCGAAACCTTCAACGGCAGCAAGGAAGTAGATGATAAGTGCAGTAAATGCAGCGCTCTAAACAAGCATTACCATTGCTTGGCTGATGGCTGCAAGATGGCTCATAGGTAAGCTCTACATCACACAAAACTTTCACCACACCGGTTCTTTTAGAAGTCGTATTAAGATGGCACAAACCATAGATCACGCTAGATTTTACTATAATCTGGTTCTTTTATAATGAAATGGATTTTTTTTTGTCTGAGCCATCAGTGAAGGCTTTGGTAATGTAAAAGCTATTTAAGGTCTATTTAAGGTATATTTCTAAAAACAACGCGCTGTTAAAAGTTGATAAAAACATTAAGAGGAAATTGGCATAACTTGACTATTACTGATGTCCCTGAAGTGTGCTGAATCTTTTCATTTAACTATTTTCTCCTAAATTCCTATTTTAGCACCATCAGTCACAAAAACCTTTCAGGACCAACCTCACTTTGAGTTTATCAATAACCTGGATGGAATCAGGGAAAAACGAATCTTAAACAAACGAGTCTAAGATCTCTTTCCTCTTTCAGCTGCCAAACCACAATGATGAAGCATGTGATGGAACATGAGCAACAGAACCAAGTGACCGAGGCCTACTTTGTGACATACACCCGACACAACCAGTGTGGTAACTCCGCTTGCCAGCACATCAGGGATATCACGCATTATCATTGCACTTGGGTATGTAAAATTTACCCCCAATTTTTGGAAGTGAACCTTCGACCATCACCTTTGATTCGTAGTCTACGAGCGCTAAGCATAAAGGCAAATTATAATTTTGGTTTTTTATATAAATATTTTGTATTAACAACATAATTATTTCATTTCAAAATATTTGCAGGAAAACTGCGGAGCTGTTATCCTCTCATCAGAAGAGCACCCCTTCAGACGTCTTGAACACCACCGACAACATGCAATCCTAAGCCCTATGTCCCCGAACTTAGCGGCGAGATTCGCTCCCAACTTCACTCCCCAACTCTCAGCCCAACTCCACCCTAACATGGCTGCCCAACTCGGTCAAGTCTCAAGCCTCCCGAATCTCCCACCAAACTTGGCGCAACTGGCCCAAATGGCGCCAACTTTGTCCTCCCAATTGACCCCAAACCTTCAAGCCCAGTTGAATATGGGACCCAATCCAGGGGTTCCCCAACAGCTGAACCCCTCGAGTTCTCTGGATGAGATGTTTAGCAGGAAGAGGGGAAGACCGCCTAAGAATCGCGTGGTAGAAGTCTGGACGGACAATATAAATGTATGTATTTTTGTATAACTATTTTTTGTCTATTTCTTCTGGAAAAAAGTTTGCATATTTTGCTGGCTTTTGTTGGCTAAAAACGTGCCTTTTTGCAAGTAGATAGCAATCCATACTGACAGTTTTTTGGTAGTTTATGAATATGCTAAAACTTTTTTTCTTTTGTAGGTGACTCCTCAAGCAATTTTTACGTCATTCAAGTTGCCAAAGAGCAACCAGCTACCACCAGTGATACCATCTCCTGTGATCGCTACCATTGAAGAGTTTCCTGTAAGCACCAACACAATTTTTACCTTATGCCCCATGAAATCATTGAATTTGTTTTAGTACTCAGTTAAAGTTTCAGCCGTAACTTATTTGGCGCGTCATCTCATACTTTAATCGTGCTATTTAGCTTTTTTAACTAGTTTCAATCACAACAATGATTCCAGTTTTAATCATAGCAATGATTAATTTTTTTTTTGGTAAATATAAATTTTATCATGGTGATCTTGACTCAAAGATAGATCAGATATTGGGAGGGTCAGTAAATTGTGGTCAATACTGTCAAATCAGCTCTTCCACCTACAATAAATCTCTGTAAATAATCTACTTTATTTCTTTTCTAGCGCATAAAATTCCAGCACTTCGAAGTCTTCACAAGTCCAGACACTTGTACCTCATCCTACCCCTCCTGCCTACTCCGTCTAACCCGTCTCCACCTCCACTGCTTCAACTGCTCCTTCTCCAGTGAAACCCACAACATCATGGAAACCCACATGAGGGAATCCCACTCTATTTCTCCCCTACTAGAAGGTTTTGATTTCTTCCCCTCTTTCGACCACTGTGGCGGGAAAAGTTGCTTCAAGAATCAACTGCGTTCGCATTTCCATTGTGCTCAAGGAAACAATTGTCCAGCGATATTGACCCAATATTCTGCATTGGCCACTCATAAGCACGGAAGGGGTACCCCAGTGGCCACTATTAAAGAAGAAGGAAGCTATGAAGAGGCCAAAGATTATTCGCTTAAAGAAAGAGCGTCTGCTGATAGTTTGGGTTCGATTAAAGATGGAAATGACTTTGGAGCGAATTTTTCGATTAACTCGATTAAGAGCGAATTTGAGAGGGAGCAGGATAATATTTCGGGTGAGTGTTCTTCCATATTTTTTTAAATTTACTGTTGAGTACGCATACCTGTAAAGATATCCCACAAAGGGTAGTTAGTAAGTCCAAATATTACGCTTGATACATGCCCACTTTTTTGCATTGAAGTTAAACATTCGCCTGACTGGTAGCAAGCTCATCACCGGTATTAAAATGACTAAGCTGAGAGAATTGGTGGGCAAGTCCATCTTAAATCCTTTCCCTGACACACAATTAATATTGCAAACGGCCAGGCGCTTATCTGATGGTCATAACATTTTTGGTTCTATTGTAATTCTCTCTTTGAGCATCGGTTCCTCACTATAACTTCTCGTCATTTGACTCTTTCTTATAAGGATTTTCCGCTTATTTCGGTCTCCGGTGACGTGATTGCCTTGTAAAGTTGATTGTCGATTGTGCTTCGTATTCGGTCTGACATGGCTTTGGGCTACTACGTCTAGGTTTCTACGCTTTGATCTTCCCAACGAGCATAAGCCTTTCGAGGTTATCTACGTTACGTCTTGCGATGTAGCCAAAAAACTGGGTGTGACTGAGACAGATGGTTGAGAGTATCTTAGAGATCTTGAGCTTTTAAATCGGCACATTGGTTCTTCGCGCCATCTATATAATTCGTCTACGTCCTACTGCTATTAACCTTAACTAATCCCCTCTATTTCCTTCCAGTAGTAAAAGCGACGGGCACCTTCTACCCGTCATCTCACCTCAGAAGCAACACATCATCACCTCGAAGCATTTACGACGCGTCTCCATCCAAAGACCTCAAGCTAAGAATGGAGCTGGACAAGAAATATGGTCAAGAACCTCCTAAAATGACACCTACAATCCCACCGTCATGCCACGACCAGAGCTGCCCCTTGAATAAGAATTCTGTAGGGATGAATTTGCATTACCATTGTCCGCATTGCAGTCAGGCTTATGTGGATCTGAAGCTGCTGTTTTCTCATATGGTTAAGAAGCATAGCAATTCTATGGAACAGCCTGCTGGATTGGCTGCTACTAAGGTGAGGGTTCTTTCATAGATTTTTTTTGTTAAATATTTAATTAAGGTCATATTTAGCTTAAAACCAGCTTGAGCGAAAAGTTGTTAGTCATTCTCATACATAATGCTGACTCAGCATGCCCCTTTTCATCATTATCATCAACCAACAGTCCACTGCTGGACGTAGGTCTCTCCCAGGATGCGCCATTTAGCCCGATCCTCAGCTCTTCTCGTCCAATCCTTGCCAGCCACAGCGCGCTCACTCCATCTTGCCGGAGGGCCTGCTACGCTTCGCTTATGCTTCGCTTAAAGCCATATGCCAGAAATAAATCGTGATTAAGTTTAGTTTTTGACGTTTTTTTTATACCAATCGACAAAAAATCTACGCCTGGGAGATGACACACGCGCAAAGTTCTCAAAACATGCTAAAATACTTTGTCGTCTGTTTTCATACAGTTTATAAACTTTGCAACAATTGTCCATTGAAATTCAAATGTTATTGTTCAGTGTACGAAAACAAGTTGATAAGCAGATTAATTTGTAATATTGAAATTATTGAATACAATGATCAAATGAGATTTCGTTATCGTCAATAGTTTTAAGTCCATTTACAAAGTATCACCTGTGCGCGATAAGTTGGGACCTGAGCGCGGTGACGCCATATTGGCGTGTTTGTACCGCCCGCAAAAAAGCGAACATAACAAGCAGCCGCCCGCGGCTTCGCCTTTGTTTTTTTTTAACCTAATTTATTATGTTACTCAGGGAGGACGCTGCTGTTTATCTAATCTTTTTTACACTATTTGAATAAAATAAAAATACAATGTTTAAGTTTATACATTTATTTTATCTATTATTTACATTATCTCATCTTCGTCACTACTTAGTGGATTTATGCCTTCTAGAGGTTGTTCTTCGTCCTCAGTCTCACTATAATCACTTGACGAAGAGGTATTCGATAAATTTACAATTAATTGCGATTCATTCGTCTCTTGTAAGAGGTCATCGTCCCAATACTTTTGTCGAAGCCTGTCCACATGGTTGACTTCTTTTTTCCAGACAACAAAACAATAACACAAACGAAAACTAAAAGAATTCCAGAGCGCATCGTTACGTGACGTAGGTACGTAACGACGTAAAAAAAAAAATTGTGAAAAAAGTAATAGTGATGCGAACGGTACAATATGGGCGCCATCGGGGAAGTGCAGGGGAAGCGGTCGGGGAGTCGCATTTCTAGCAGGTCCCAAGTTATCGCGCACGAGTAATATAGTCATATTATTTAATATTCAATCAACAAATCTACCGTTCTAAACAAATCGCTCTGTTGCCATACGCCGTTTCTAAGCATTAGTTTCAGAAAGTCTCAAAAATGAATCATGGTAAAGTTATACGATAGAAACATTTATATATTTAGACATAGAAACTGCATACAACGCACAACTACATACATATACATACACACTAACTAAATCTGATCAATATAGTTTATATGAATACTGTGCCGAAAAGGGGTACGTTGGGACTGGTCCACAAACTGAAAGTCGCTCAGCGAGCTATGGAAAGGGCTATGCTCGGAATTTCTCTGAAGGATAGAATCCGAACCGGGTTATCCGACAGAGAACCAAGGGGATCGACATAGCTCAGAGGGATAGCAAGCTGAAGTGGCAGTGGGCCGGTCAGATCTGCCGTAGAACCGATAACCGTTGGGGTAAACGTGTTCTGGAGTGAAGACTGTGGCTGGCAAGGATTGGATGAGAAGAGCTGAGGATCGGGCTCAATGGCGCACCCTAGGAGAGACCTACGTCCAGCAGTGAATATAGGTTAATGATGATGATGATATGGCTTTACATTTATATAGTACTAGCTCACGTATCCCTGATTTGCATGGTTTTAATCAAAATAATGATAGCCTATAGCGTTTAAGTATAGTGAAGCTTTATAATAGTGAAATATTTTTTTGAATCGGTTTAGTAATTTATGACCACCATATAATCCATAATAATATAAAAAAATCGAAAGTAACACTGTCTCTCTATAAGTTTGTTGTGTTTTACGACTAAACACCTAGACCGATTTCGATGAAATTTGGTATAAAGATAGATTATGAGCTGGATTGACACATAGGTCACTTTTTTATTGACAAACTATGCGTGTGAAACCGCGGGCGAAAGCATGTATTAGAATACAAAAGAAGCAGCTGAGCTATACACATAATCTTTATAAAATTCCGGTTTTAATCTGTTCGTAATTTTGTTCTTCTCCTAAATGGTTTGACTGATTTTGATGTTTTTTTTTCAAAATAGTCTGTTTTGGCGTATGGATTATCAGCAAAATCGTTAAAATTCAACTCTTTTAGAAATTGTTCATTTTTATATAAATATTCGTAGGAAATCAACCTCATACATCATCTAAAGTTGCATTGGAAAGAGCTTTCCCTATCAGATTCTTATAGCCATATTTTCCCTCAGGAGACCTTGGAACGGGAGTACCCAGAGATCTCGATCCTTCCATCCACCGCCTCATCGACCACCAGTCAGGTGTCCCCAGGCCACGCCAGTCATCGTCCGCCGAATCCAGCTGATCAGGTAAGCTTTACCTAGTCAATTTCAAATCAAGATATTAAACAGATACAAAAGATCAATATTTGATAGATCGAAGCGACATCTCTAAATCAACTTGGGCAAATCGACGTTGTCTGTATGTATGTATGCCCGCGGATAACTTTTGAAGCGTTCATCCGATCATCGTAAAATTTATTACATAGATAGGTGGTGATGGCACAATTTTGGTGTGACTAAATGAGCTAAAAATATGGGGGGGGGGGGGGGGGTTGTTGAGATATTGGGGTTCAAGAGTGGTAAAAAAAATTTAAATGAGGCTAACTGGTCAAGTGAGACGTCAAATGAAAGGTATTCATTAGTAGGTACATTTAGACTCTGTTTTTATGTTTCGTAAATTCTTTATAGTTTAGTATGCGTGTAGCTTAAGTGACACAAATATAGGCAAAAGTCTGAAATCCAGAATAACTGCAATTTGTACCCCAAATAAACCACATTACATAAACTCCCGTTACCTGTAATTTGAATAAAACTGTAGGTCAAGTTACTCGACAAGTTTCGTGACACTATTTTGATAGTCAAAGATTACAAAAAATATTTTTTTTTATTGTTTTAATCGGGGATTTGCGAGATCTCAGTTAGGGGTGAACCACTAGTAAATAATAGTACATTGTTAGACAAGGGGCGTAAGCGATCAATTATACCCGAGATACACAGTCAAGAGTGCTATTGATTGCTTATACCCGAGATACACAGTCAAGAGTGCTATTGATTGCTTATACCCGAGATACACAGTCAAGAGTGCTATTGATTGCTTATACCCGAGATACACAGTCAAGAGTGCTATTGATTGCTTATACCCGAGATACACAGTCAAGAGTGCTCTTGATTGCTTATACCCGAGATACACAGTCAAGAGTGCTATTGATTGCTTATACCCGAGATACACAGTCAAGAGTGCTATTGATTGCTTATACCCGAGATACACAGTCAAGAGTGCTATTGATTGCTTATACCCGAGATACACAGTCAAGAGTGCTATTGATTGCTTATACTCGAGTATAACGCATAACTTTTTATCACGAACGCGAGGAAATTAAAAAGTCATTCTAACAGATTTTTTAGTTAAAGAAAATTTGTTACTTTTAACTACGGGCTAAAATTTAGTAGAAATAAGCATTAGAATAGAATAGAATAATTCTTTATTATACACCAAGAATACTTAAATAAAATATAATTTATGTTAAATATAGTACAATGGGCGGCCTTATCGCTGAAAGTGATTTCTCCGGGCAACCTTTAAAGAATTTCTCATGTAGATGGTTTTTCATTTAAGTATATGAATTCAATGAGCCTCTTTCTATTTTCAAATTTACTTACGGCCCTACGGGCGTAAATGGTATTAACGCATCATGTGTCAAGCAAAAAAAAATTGGTTGTCTGTAAAGTCGGTTTACGGACGTGATAACGAGTGGAAGAGAGATAGATGCGTTACAAGCCGACCGCTTAGGCCGATCCGCGCCTGCGCTCGGCTCAGGCGGAACGTGACACTTTTTCGTGCGTGCAGCCGGCGTTCATTGATTTATAAGACGTTTATCACGCCAAAAAATGTTTTGTTCAGGTACAAGCAGTCCAATCCCTACTCCTTCAGCAGTACCTCGCTGGAGGTCGCAAGGGCAGTCTTCAAGAGCAGCTGAAGATGCAGCAACAGTACACTGCGTCGTTGGCTGGTCTGCCCGGACTGGCTCAGGTGGCGTTATTTGGACAAGGGTGTGTAATCATTTTATTTATTAACAAAACCATTATCAATTGATTAATTTTCTTTTATTCACAAAATCCACATCTCTTCTTATATAGATACAAACTATTCTTAAACTTATCATACGGCCAAGAACGGATTTACTTTGAATAAAAAACCGGCTAAATGCGAGTCGGACTTGCGCACGAAGGGTTCCTTACCATTATCTATAAAAACGAGCAAAAAAACGTTTGTTAGCCCCCCTTAAATATTAGTTTTATTTTAATTTAATTATTTCTTTTTAAAGTAAATATTAAACTAAATATTCTGTGAATATTTAAAGCGTCTACCTGTTGCTGTTATCAATATCGAGCTAAAACGAGCAAACAAGTCACGTGGTATGGTAGCCCCCCCTTAAATATTTATTTTATTCTGTTTTTAGTATTTGTTTTTATAACTGCAACGGAAATACATCATCTGTGAAAATTTTAACTGTCTAACTATCGCGGTTCATGAGATACAGCCTGGTGGCAGACGGACAGGCAGACGGAAAGATAGACAGACGGACAGAAAGACAGCGGAGCTTAGTCATAGGGTGCCGTTTTACCCTTTGGGTACGGAACCCTATATTACGGAGTATTTATAAACAGTCTTAATTAAACTAAAAGCGTACAAATGAAACAAATTAAGTGTAAAAAGTACAAGAAGTTTGATAATTAAATAGGTAATAATAAATAATTCTGGACATTTCACACAGCAGAACTATCTAGCCCCAAACTAAGTCAATCTTGTATTATGGCAACCAAATAACTGATACAATATCTAGTTGTTTTTTGTAAATACATACTTTTAATATATAGAGAAACAACCAGACCCGTAACAAATATCTGCAGATCATAAAAACATTTGTTTTTGTTGAAATGTACTTATGTACCTTTTATTAAACGTGCCATTTGACCGGATAGTCCTATTTTGGTTTTTTTACCCCTCTTGAACCCCAATATATCAACAACCTCCCAACATTTTTAGCAGATTTAGTCACACCAAAATTGTGCCGTCACTACCTACCTATATACTAAATTTTAGGACGATCGGATAAACGCTTCGAAAGTTATCCTCGGACATACAAACATACATACATACAACGCCGATTTGCCCAAGTTGATTTGGAAATGTCGCTTCGCTCAATCAATAAATAACAAATATTGCGGGAAATTTCACACAGTACTATCTAGCCCCAAACTAAGCAGAGATTGTACTATGGAAACCAGATAACTGAAAGAATACTTGCATACATTTTTTTTTGTAAATACATACTTTTAATATATAGAGAAACAACCAGACCCGGAATGAATATCTGTAGATCATGCAAACATTTGTTCCGCGGTGGGTATAGAACCCGCTACCCCCTGCGCCTCAGCCGGCTATTCGCCCAATGCACCGCGGACGTCGCCATGTATATTTACGTCGTACATTTTGTTAGACATTTCCATAATTTTCTTCTATGTTTTCAGTGGTTCTCCCTTCCCTCTATACCCGATGATGTACCCCCCGGAACTGCTTTTGGAACAGAGCCTGATGCAGAGTCATGTTCTACCACCAGGCATGGATAAGGAGGCAGAGATGATCGCTAAATCGTAAGTATCATATGAAACGTAAAAATGTATAATGTAAATAGTAAATAAAAAAAGAGAAAAATAAAACCGGCCAAGTGCGAGTCGGTCTCGCGCACGAAGGGTTCCGTACCATTATCTATAAAAACGAGCAAAAAATCACATTTGTTGTAGCCCTGCCCCCCTTAAATATTAATTTTATTTTAATTTAATTATTTATTTTTAAAGTGAATAATATAACTAAATATTCTGTGAATATTTCAAGCGTCCTGTTTCCGTTATCAATAACCAGCAAAAGCGAGCAAAAAATCACTTTTGTTGTATCGGAGCCCCCCTTAAATATTTATTTTATACTGTTTTATTATTTGTTATTAAAGCGGCAACAGAAATATATCATCTGTGAAAATTTCAACTGTAACCTATTACGGTTCATGAGATACGGCCTGGTGACAGACGGACAGACAGACAGACAGCGGAGTCTTAGTAATAGGGTCCGTTTTACCCTTTGGGTACGGAACCCAAAAAAACAATGCTTGTACTATGGGAACCATAACTGATAGAATACTTTTTTTATGTAAATACATACTTAAAATATATAGAAAGACACCCAGGTCCGAGACAAATATCTGTAGATCATTAGTATTATTTCTTGGTGTTCACAGAATACCTAGAAAGAAGTAAAAAAGAAAAAAAAGGTTATAAGAACATCTTCTTTAAACCATTATCATCATCATATTACAAGACGTCCACTGCTGAACATAGGCCTGCCGCATAGATGTCCAGAGTGGCCGATCCTGTGCGGCCTGCACCCAACGGCTCCCAGCAACCTTTATCAGGTCGACTTTCCATCTATTGGAGGGGCCGTTCTACGCTGCGCTTTCCAGTGCATGGTCTCCACTCGAAAACCTCTGCCCCAACGGCCATCAGTTCTTCGAGCAGGGCCTACTGCCACTGCAGCTTGCTAACTATTTGTTCTATGCCAGTAGACTTTGGTTCCTCCACGAATAATATCTATTTAAAATAAAAGAAAGTCGTGTTAGTTACACTATTTATAACTGAAGAACGGCTGAACCGATTTGGCTCACAATTGGTGGGTAGGTAGCTTAGAACCAGGAAACGGACATAGGATACTTTTTATCCCGTTCGACCGCGTTCGTGTGTGACGTGACATAAAACGTCAAAGAGAACAGAGACATGTAATAACAAAACGCAAATAACAGCTAAAAGTACTTTGTCTATGGTTAAGTACGGTTGTAAATACATATAAAAAAATCGGGTTCTGCACCATTTACATGGTTGTACACGCAAGAAAGGCTGGATCGATTTTGATGATCTTTGATTTCTTGTATTTGTCTCCACCCCAAATAGCAAAATAACTATTAAAATATCGGAAAAATTCACGCAAAAAGAAATTACGAAGACAATTCATTTTCTCATACATAATGATGGCCGGGGACAATATTTGACAATTCTACCAAGGTGACGTATATTGACAGCCCGCGTTATATGCATGTCAAGGCGGTACGAAGTTTGGCGGGTCAACTAGTATTATATATATATATCTTGTTCTAATAATATATTTATTTGACAGACGCAGGACACACTCCACCAGAGGTCCTCACATGCGGGTTCTGAAAGACGAGCCGATCCCGGAAGGTTATCTTCGCTTCAGGTTCAATGAGGACTGCGCATACCCTCATTGTGGCTATAGGTAAGATATCTTGCTAATATTACATTATACTGTGACTTTTAAAAATAATATCTTAGTTATTGTTATGCCAAGCGTAACGCGTTGTATTTTTAGCCCTACTTTATCTTTTAAAAATGTGACCATGCCATTTTCAAAACCTCAAAAGATAATATAGTAAAGTCAAGACGAAGCTTTCCTTTGCAAGGCACCAGAACCATAAATACTAATATCATAATTATATAATAATTTCCACATCTTCATCATTATATCAGTATTAAAGAGTAAGAAAATCCGTGGTCTCTGCCTACCCCTCTAGGATAAAGGCGTGATAGTATCTTTGTATGTATATCAGTATTGTGTTGTCTTTATGTAGCTAAGTAACTTAGTTCTTTATTGTTACTATAGATGTCGCTTTTAAGTTATACAGCTTGTAAAGGTTGGTTTCCAAGTTTTTTTCAAACTAAAAGAAATTCAAAATCGCTTGAATGTGCAAAATGATTATTCAAACTTTGCGTTAATGTATGGCGCCAGCCCAAACTGAAAATTTAACAAGCGAAATGTTTGTACGTTGTTGAACCTTTATAATTAAAAATCAACTTAAACGCGACATCTAGAGTAACATTAAAGAACTAACTAGCTTGCTAATAAACAGGAACCTACACAGTCTCACTAAATTTCCATAGATGGCGTTCTAACAGGAAAGGGGTAGAGAAGATAATTAGACAGTAAAATCTTTAACGTTTATTGAAATGATAAATAGATAATAAGATATATATTTATCTAAAAACGTATAACCGTATAACGTATTCACTACATAGTATAAAACAAAGTCGCTTCCCGCTGTCTGTCCCTATGTATGCTTAGATCTTTGAAACTACGCAATGGATTTTGATGCGGCTTTTTTTAATAGATACAGTGATTCAAGAGAAAGGTTTATATGTATAATACATGCATAATATAGCAGAGAAACACTGATAATTTTAGAGGTTTCTAATGTGATGTCGTAAATACTCATAATACTCTTTCAATTAAATTCTCTTATAATAGTAACCTCTAAAGAGAACATGTTCGAATTGTTTAATGACAAAAAAGCTGTGAATTTTGTATATAAAGACATTCTGTAGTACATTTAGTATCAGCATTGCCCTCGTGCGAAGCCGGGGCGGGTCGCCAGTATCTTATATGTCTCATTTTTCAATCGAAATCAGTACAGCCATTTAGTTGCGGAAGAACTACCAACATACTTATTTCTGCCGCCAAGCAGCATTGCTGCCGTGGAAATTACAGACAGATGAGGCTTTACACCTGTCTGCCTCAAGTTGGTGGACGCAAAACAGAGCATCGTAGGGTACGTTTCTAAGGTGCGTGTCCTACGAGGCAATACTATAGCGATAGTTACCACATATCATCAGATGGGCCATATGCTTGTCCCATCTCCAGTGTGTATAAAATATATATATTATTAATATTAATGTGTTTCCAGGGAGCATCAAACTCACTTCCACTGCACTCGTAAAGACTGCGGCTACTCCTTCTGCGACAAGACCAGATTCGTCCAACACACCGCTAGGCATGAGAGGTATACATTATACAAAACAAGTTCATTAAGTTACTTTGGCTAGCTTGATTTTTTTACAGCTCCAAGCGACCATAGGTAGACCTACTTACGAGTATGTTTATTATATATAAATTTCAACTTGACACCGCCGCGCGTTCCTGAGAAAAAGGGTCTTAAACAGACGGACAGACAGACGGATGAGGTTTTCTTTATTGATGATAGTCAAGTGCTTGACCACTTCCTCACCCGGTGTTAAGTGAAGGTGTTATCGAATATGGAACACGCTTGCCTGGAAATAACCTATTCACTCTAGACTTGAAGACTCCCAAGATTATACTATACAGGGTGTTTTAAATACTGACGATATTCAAGAAACTACTAGTTCTGAAAAAACTACTAGTTATATATAATTATAGTTATATTTTAAAGAAAATCGACTAAGTTTAGGTGCTGAATTCGACAAAAAACTTACTGCCTACTCTTGCAATCGACATCCAAAACTAAAGGCCGATTTGATATCTCTTTCAGAAATGACTGCGGGTTTTGGGTTAGAAAGGGACAACAATAGATATCTCGAGACGTCACCAATACAGTATCTGTGGTTAGATGGCAAGCATTATGCAATAGCACAATATAAGTTTAATTAAGTGTTTAGTTTTTACATGCCGAACCGAATCTTACCCAATCTCACGTGAGGGAGAGATGGGGGTCTCGATTAATATCACGTAGTTTTTTTTAAAGTAAAACTTATTTACGCACGCTTGACTCGGGGAGTAAGCTGGTGTGTGCGTTACGAAAAGTGCGAACGGTGGTTGAGAGGGAGATATAAGTTAGTGAAGATAGAAAGAGAGAGAGTTACATTTCGTATATGAGGTGCGCGCGCACATTTTCTTTCTCTCTTTCTCTCATAGCCAGTGCATAAATATATATACATATATATATATATCTCAGTCAGTAGTTCGTATAATTCTTTTTCATAATTTCATTTCGTTCTTGAACAATTTTATAAATTAATATTTTAAAAAGAAGTTTTACTTCAGTCATGTGGTCTCAAGCACATTCGTTTTTTTTTGCAATAAACAGTGTAAAATTGGAAAAAAACTGGGTTAAATTAAGTAAACATGTTTCTCGAATAAAATATGGCTAAATCCTACACTATATTATACTTATCGCGGCAATGCGAACTCCACGCCACAAAGTAGCACAGTAGCCCCTCGATTTTCGAAATATATCCCACGCAAATAAAAATATAAGCACGGATTAACGTCACTGAAATACGTATTTAAAAAAATCTTAGGTGAGATTGGGGGGAGGGGGCGCCAAATCTCACGACATCTCACCAAGGGGAGAGGAGGAGTCGTAAAATCCACGACATCTCACCAAGGGGAGAGGAAGAGGCGAAAAATCCAAGACATCTCACCAAGGGGAGAGGAGGAGTCGTAAAATCCGCGACATCTCACCAAGGTGGTAGGAGGAATCGTAAAATCCACGACATCTCACCAAGGGGGGAGAAGGAGTTGAAAAGTCCAAGACATCTCACCAAGGGGTGAGGAGGAGGCGAAAAATTGAAGACTTCTCACCAAGGGGGAAGGAGAGGTCTAAAAATCCACGACATCTCACCAAGGTGGTAGGAGGAATCGTAAAATCCTCGACATCTCACCAAGGAGGCAGGAGGAGTTGAATAATCCAAGACATCTCACCAAGGGAGGAGGAAGGGGGAGGGGTTGAAAAATCGCTAACATACATTTTACTTTTTTTTTAGGTTGGATACATTGATGGGCGGAGATTTTACTCAGTACAGAGCAAACGTGTATTGCCAGAGACCAGAGTGCCCCCATGCCACTGCTTACAGTAAGTATCGTACGTATTTCCTGTTAATTCTTTTTGATATAATACCTTTTTGAAATTGCTTCCACAGTGGAAAGCAATTCAAAAAACGAATGATAACAAAATCGGGCGATACAGTTCGGTGTAGCAGCTACATATCTATCATCTGCATCCACAATTTAATTACACCACTGAATACTTCGATCAACAGAAGACTAAATAGCTAAACGATCAAATAATTCGTTACGCTAAGTGAGGACTGTGAAGCATCGCGCGCGGATGTGCCGCCATTTTGAGGTCATTTTGCTGCGTTTCCAGATTTTTTTTAATATGTCCCGAATGACTTTTTAGTGTTTAAACAAGATTAGAACATGTATAAAATAGCTTATTTTATATTTTGTATAGATAATATTACCTGTTACGTACATGTATTCACGTACAACACACGGCCGTGTCCATGACACAGGCACACCCAAATTGTTGCAACCCTAACTGTTGCCCGCGTCTTCGCACGCGTGGTTTGTCAATAGAAACATTGCCCTCCTTCGCAGTCGAGTAAAATGTAGCCTGTAACCCAATCCCGGTCACAATCTATCTGTATATTTCATCGAAATCGGTCGGCCAGTCGTGAAAACAGTAATATTAAGTAATGCGAAAGTAACTCTGTTTGCTTGTTTGTTTGTTTGTTACCTTTTCACGACAAAACGCCTGAACGGATCTTAATGAAATTTGGCAAGGAGATAGATTATATCTTGGAGAAGGACATAGAATTACTTTTGTCTCAAAAAATAGTCTATAAGGGGGTGAAATAGGGGTTGAAAGTTTGTATGCAATCTATAATTTCTCAAGTCAGGTTATACAGCAAGCACAATAGTAATGTTTTTATTGGCAAACCACGCGTGCGAAGCTGCGGGCTAGTAGTATACAAGTTACAAAACAAAATTGTACTCATTCTTTTTGGAAATAAATTATCTTTATCTTTATCTTCCTCCAACAGACACCGGACAGAATAAAGCGTCTCACTTCCACTGTCTCAAATGCGACTTCGTGTGTACGGATACCAACAAAGTGGTCGCCCATCGCCGCCAGCATCAGAAGCTAGACTCCATCCAAGCTGCTGGCTTCGAGAAGTTTCCACCCAGCAAAGGTAAGTACACTATCTTAGGGTAGGAACTAAAAGTCGAACTAAAGACTTATTCCAGCCAACGCGAAATTCATTGTTCTCAGAATGTAAAACTTCATTGATTGGTAAGCAATGCGACGACATTTCCAATCTATTAATTGTAAATTATTTCTTTCCCCATGAATGCGTTAAAACAGTTAAAGTGGCTCAAAATCCGGTTTCGTCGGGATACTCATACACTCTGTCTTCTTTATAACATCCTTCAAAATCCTCTGTCTCCTTGCTATCTTAAAGAACGTTTTTCTCCTCTTTATCCACCTGATCGTCCTTCTCGTTCTTCTCAACATCTTTTATCAAGACGCCTGAGCATAACACTTCTTTCTTCACTAACTCTTTCACTGTGACTGCTATCTGCTTGTGGAACTCTCTTCCAGTGGAAATCCGCAAGGGCGGTACGTAAAGATTCTCATAGAGGCCTATGAGAATCTTCAAATCCAAACTCTTTAAATACTTCACCTCTCTTCAAGATACCCAACAAAATTGAGCACTTTATGTAGATATATTTGTGTATTTCGTTTATGTATGTGTATTATTATTTTAAATTTTTGTAAGTTTATTTCTTAGCTAAAGTTTGAATAAATTTTCCTTTTTCTGGCACTACCACTTTCACCACACTACACAAAGGTTAGCTGGAAGAAAATGCTAATTAGCATTAAGTTCGCCTATGTATTATTTGATTAGTGCAATAAAGAATTTTCAAATCTAATCTAATCTAATGCGACGAGTTGTACAGTAGTTTACACAAAAAGTCTTAAGTCCAGTTTGTAAAGCGATTCCAAAACGTATTTAGTGACAAATTAACAATAGGTAGAAATAGGTAATTTCTGCCGCCAAGCAGTATTACTTTGTTTCGGTATGAAAGGTATGGTTTCCGGTGAAATTACAGGCACGTGAGGTTTTACACTTGTATGCCTAAAGTTGATGGACGCAAGGCAGTGCATCGTAGGCCACATTTCTAACATGCGTGACCTACTTAGCATTTCACTGTTACAGGCGATGGTAACCACTTAACATCGTGGGCCATAAGCTTGTTCCACCTCCATGTAGTACATACCTATATAATAAATAAAAAAAGCAACCATGTGTTATCTATAAAAAACGGCAAACAAATCATGTCTGTATTATAAATACGGGATTTATCACGTAACGTCTTATCGGTGTTTCGACCGACAATGTTTCGGTTCAATTCGTTCAGGGTGAGTGCGATCCGCTCCGAATAACGTCTCGCCTCGCAAATCATGTCTGTTGTATTGGAGCCCCACTTATATATTTATTTTATTCAATAGCATAATTTTATTAATTTACCTTAATTGAGGTTGGTGCGGATTATGCTAGACCTCTAAATTGTATGAGCGCCCATACAACTCAGAGGACTAACCTAATGAGCGTCAACTATGTATGTATAGGACACTCTTTTTTTATTTGTTGGAATTTTTCCTTTATTTGTGCTGTAAGACCTTGCTTTTTAGCAAATTTCGTGATTCTAGGTCGACCCAAAACCTATAGGGCAATAACTATAGGGTAAGTACTTCCGGTCGACATGGAATTGTCAATTTTGGGTTAAAAGCAAGGTTACAGCAAGGTTACAGCACAATTAAAGGAAAAATTCCGAACAAGCCGGGTTCCGTAAAGGCTACAGTACCATAGACCACATACATACGCTGCGGCAAGTCATACAGAAGACCGAAGAGTATAACTTGCCGCTATGTCTCGCGTTTGTGGACTATGAGAAAGCCTTCGATTCGATCGCAACATGGGCAGTGCTTGAGTCTCTCCAACGATGCCGTATTGACTATCGGTACATCGAAGTGTTGAAGTGTTTGTATAAAAACGCCACTATGTCAGTCCGAGTACATGAACAGAGCTCGAAGGCGATTCCCTTAAAAAGAGGCGTAAGACAGGGAGATGTCATTTCTCCGAAACTGTTTACGACCGCATTGGAAGATGCCTTCAAGCTTCTGGAATGGAAAGGACTGGGCATCAATATTAACGGCGAATACATCACTCACCTTCGGTTTGCCGACGATATTGTGGTCATGGCAAAGTCGATGGAAGAGCTCAGCACGATGCTCGAAGGCCTCAATCGAGTCTCCCAACGGGTAGGACTTAAAATGAACATGGACAAGACGAAAATCATGTCGAACGTCCATGTCGTCCCTGCCCCAGTTATGGTTGAGAACTCGGCTCTTGAAGTTGTCGACGCGTATGTATACCTAGGACAAACAGTCCAATTAGGTAGGTCCAACTTCGAGAAAGAGGTCAATCGTCGAATCCAACTCGGATGGGCAGCGTTTGGGAAACTTCGCAACGTCTTTTCGTCCAACATACCTCAGTGCCTTAAGACGAAAGTCTACAATCAGTGTGTGTTACCAGTGATGACATATGGATATAAGGCCAATAGTGAAGGACCACGTCTCGGCGTGGTCCTTCACTATTGGCCTTATGAATAAGCTCAGAGTCGCTCAACGAGCTATGGAGAGGGCTATGCTCGGGGTTTCTCTACGGGATCGAATCAGAAATGAGGAGATACGTAGGAGAACTCAAGTCACCGACATAGCCCGACGGATTAGCACGTTGAAGTGGCAATGGGCAGGCCATATAGCGCGCAGAACAGATGGCCGATGGGGCCGAAAGGTTCTCGAGTGGAGGCCACGGACCGACAAGCGCAGCGTAGGACGTCCACCCACAAGATGGGCAGACGACTTGGTAAGAACCGCAGGTCGGCGTTGGATGCAGGCCGCTTCCAACTGCAGTTCCTGGAGATCAATGAGGGAGGCCTTTGTCCAGCAGTGGACGTCCTACGGCTGATATGATGATGATGATGATGAAAGGAAAAATCCGAAACATAAAAAAGTTTAGATAATCTTTGGTACTTACCAGTTTTCGCGAAAGTCTAAACTTGCTCATATCTTTTTATCGTGTTGACTCAGGACCTCGATTTTCGTACACCTAATAGGGGCTTAAGTATCTGGTATAAATTTCAACTTGTTAGGTCCACCCGTTCCTGACAAAATCGGTGGTGGCCCACGGACAGACAGACGGACAGATGGACAAAAGAGTGATAAGGGTTCATTTTTTACTTATTGAGGTACGGAACCCTAAAAATAAAAATAAATTACGTATTTGTATGATTTGACAACTCTCAAAATCATATTTAGCCACTAAATACGTTTAGGCATAATTGCGCATGTCGCCCTTAGACTAGGTACATTTTTCGCATTACTACTCTTGTAGGTTGTGCTACCTATTTTTAAACGATTTCAGAAAAAAGGAGGAGGTTCTCAATTTCTCGGAATCCCTTCTTTTTAGGGTTCCATACCTCAAGAGGTAAAAAGAGGAATATCTTATAAGATCACTCTTTTGTCTGTCTGTCCGTGCGTGGCGTTTATTTTGCGTACATTTTCAATATTTTGTCGTCTACTTACCTACTCTAATTTGATTATCACCTAGCCAAACTGCTAGTGAGTCAGTTTTATCATAGAACTAGCTTTAGCCCGCAGTTTCGAACTCTTGGATATTCAATAAAAAGTAGCCTATGTCTCAATCCACGTCATACATAATCTATCAATACACCAAATTTTATCGGTATCGGTTAGGTTAGGTTAAAATGTTTAACAAACAGACATACAGAGAGACTTTCGAATTTATAATACATATTAGTATAGATTCTTCGCAATTTATTTGAAAATATACAAAATGTTAGTATAGTTTTGTTTATAATTTGTTTATTTGTGCTTCAGGTTGTGGTTACGAGCCCCAGTGCATTCACAGCAAGAAGCAAACTCACTACCATTGTCTTCAATGTGGTTTTGCAGTTCTTGGCCTCTCTCAAATGACCTCGCATAAGTACAAACACCAGGAGGCCAATCTTGGGCCTTCGACCAGTGGCACCAATTGACCTTGGGTCTTGGACCAATGGCACCAATTGACCTTGGGTGATCGACCAGTGGCACCAATTGATCTTAGGCGTTCGACCAGTGGCACCACTTGACCTTGGGTCTTCGACCAATGGCACCAGTTGACCGAAACATATCGAGAAAATAAAGTGGCGACTGAACTTGATTAAATTTGAGTTATATTATTGTGTGGTAGATGTGTGAAATATAAAAAGACAATTATGGTTTTCAGTTATCGTGTAATCGTGAATTTATGTAGAAAAAAATCTTGTAATAGTTTTTTAAATCTACCAATAAAGGTTATGAATAATGCAATCCCTCAAATGTGTGCCTTAGATGCAAATAAATACGGACCGGAATTAAATGTGGCAAAATGTATGTGCCAAATAAATATAGAGATATGAATGCTTTTGACAATGCATAGATTTATTATGTAAAATTGTGTTTCAAGGACTTTTCCTAAAAATGTGACTGCGCAACGTAGAAAGCGTATAAGTGTGTATTTCCTAATTCCTGACCAACTTAGCGAGTAGGTTTATATAAAAATATATTTATTATTTCCCCATTTAAAAGACATTTTTACGAATAGTATTATTAATGTAGATTTCGTGAAAATTACAAAATAAGGCAATAATTGGGTTAAGAACGCCATTTTGTGCCTGTGACTAAACGAGACAATATATATTCTGTCATAAATTCTGATATAAATATTTCGAAATTTTATGTAAATATCAAAATCTACACCAAATTTGATGATCAGAACTTATTACAAAATATAACTACAGTAGTTTTACAATCTAAAATATATTTAAAATCGTATTTAAATTGTCAATTCTATAACAAAAAACAATGTAAATAAGAATAGAATATATAAACATATATGTTAAAATAATTGTTACTTCAAAAAGTATAATTGGTATATAATATAATTTGTATAAAAATTGATTAGGGTTTCAAATAATGTGATTCATGAGGTAGCCATAAAATGCCATAACACCATGATAGTGGTAAATATTGAAATCAGTATTAGTCACAATATGAACCATGGTTAATAAAATAATGTTTTTCTTTGAAAAATTACCATAACAGGTTTCTTTTAAAATATGATCCAATTATTTGTTTTAAATAAGATTCAAGGATTTTTAAAATACGATTCAATAGTTTTTAAAATACGATTCAATTGTTTTTAAAATACGATTCAATTGTTATTAAAATACGATTCAATTGTTTTGAAGATACGATTCAATTGTTTTTAACATATTCAATGGTTCTTAAAATACGATTCAATATCTATAATATGGAAATCAATGATTTTCAAATTATAATTGTTTTTATACAGAATTTAATGTGAGCTACAATATCGGCAACTGATATCACCTACTTATTTGCCTAAGCTTTAATTACTATAGCATTTTGTAGTTCCTGAACAAATGAAAATAAAACCAAGGATTTAACGGTAGGAATCAAGTTAAAAAAGAAACCTACATTTACATACCACTTTTTAAAAATACGGCCATAACTTCAAAAATAAACATTATTTTATTAGGCCATGTTATTAGTCCTGTTAAGAACCTTTAAACCTTGCATTCCTGTTTTTATTCCCGGCATCCGTGAAGCCGAATAGTCGTAGACTTTATCCAGATCTCCCAATTTTGTAACCAAACAGTTTTTACACTAAAAAGAGCTATAGAGCCTATGTAAGTGCGCTATCACACTGGCGAGTTGCGAACGTGTTTCCAGCGAGGCGATTTGCGAACGTGTTCGCCGCGAGTGGGCAACTACGTTTACTTAATAAGTAACATGCCATACCTATTTCTTCCGCCAAACAGCATTGCTGTGTTTCGGTTAGAGTATGGTAACCGATGAAATTACACATGAGGCTTTGGACCTGTGTGCCTCAAGTTGATAGACGCATCGTAGGGCGCGTATCTAAGGTGTGTGATACGAGGTAATACTATGTTATAGGCGATGGTTACTTCATCCACCCATAAGCTAGTTCTATCTTTAGTCGTTTAAAAATACGCTCGTGCCCACATCAGCTAGTCATATTGTAGAAACTATTTAAAGGCGCTATGCGTAGCCGATGACCTAGAGCGAATGGGCGTAGCTATTGTTTCGGCCCCGCTCGAGCGCGAGGCAGACGAGCACAACCCTCCCGTACGACAGTCAGCGGTACACTGCCGCCCGTCGCCCGCGCAACCACCTTCTAAGGGTACGCCCGCTAATTATTCGGAAAAATTTAAAATAATTAATTGCCACCTGAAAGACCGTCGCAGCACAGCATCATATGTTCAACTTGAAGATATAGTCTTTGCCCACATTTAGGTGAAAGAAAAATTACAAAGTTTTACGTCGTTAAGAGGTTGAATCAAATTAAAAGTCGAAAACAGCTACATTTTGTTTTTTTTTTTCTCATAGTAAATAAACAGGTAGAACTTTTTTGTATGTTCACTTTGCAGATAAAAGGTCAATGAATGACATATATTTTTTGCGCACATAAAACTGATTCCTCCCTGAGGAGAAAACCTCCAAATAAGACCAATCAGCTACTATATTCGCCTTAACGTAGTATTTACGCACTGTAGAAATGCGGTGCCGGCGTGCACGTCGCAAACTCGCGGCGGATAAGCGACACACTCGTTCACAAATCGCCTCGCAGGAAACGCGTTCGCAACTCGCCAGTGCGAGAGAGCACTAAATCTATCAAACGTGCTTATTTTTCAGTCTTAAATCGCCTACTATTTTTATTCATTGTATTCATAAACTGCGTTTACAAATACGCAAAGGCAAGTGAGACGCGTTATAAATTTGACAACCCCCGCGGCACAGTGGGTCAGCCGGCTGAGACGCAGGAGGGAACGGGTTCGATTCCCACCGTGGAACAAATGTTTGCATGATCTGCAGATATTTGTTCTGGGTCTGTTTGTTTTTCTATATATCACAAGCATTTATTTACAAAAAAATGCATATAAGAGTTCGCTCAGTTAACTGGTTCCCATAGTACTACAAGCTTTGCTTAGTTTTGGGCTAGATGGCGCTGTGTGAAATATCCAGCATTATTTATTTATTTATATGACATTTGTAAAAATATACATAATGACCTTTATATGACATGTGTCTCAGCGAGCGACTATTTGTGAACATAGTATACTGTGTCACCGCATTTACGACATTCATTTAAATCACGGGTAGGGCTGATGACTAGTATAGTAATAATATATATATATATATATGTGCAATATATATATGTAGTATGGATAATATATGTGCAATATATATATGTAGTATGGATAATATAGTAAAATAGTTTTTTTTTCAAATTCATTAGCAATCAATTTTCATTTTCAATCTACCTTAATTTCAAGTCCTAAAATATCCATGAAACAGCCTGTATAAAGTAGGTAAATAAATCATATTACTATGTATATGTACATCATGTATGTAGGTACCTGTTAAACTGACTAAGCGGCATCGTCGCGAAGGCGCCGCCGATTTACGTTAAAAATTGTTTATTGGAAATATATCGATTGCAGGATAAATATGTAAGCTTCCAGTATTAAACCAATCTCCAAAATCAGCTAACATGATTATGTATATGTGTTTTTAATTAATGTCGTGAATGCGGTGACAGACTGTATAATAAACATTTTGCAACAAGCAATTTTAGACTGAAATATCTGTACAATAAGGGTCCATACTACCTCAGATAGCTTCCTATACTTATATCAGTAATTCTGCATCATATGCTTTCAAATCAAATAAAAATTATTTATTTATTAAAAGCACAAGGATCACTTTGAAACGTCAATTTACAGCCTGTTACTTCGCGACCAAGCCTGCAAAAAAGACAAGATTCAAGGCTGGTTGTTCTTTTTAATGCTCCGTTTAGAATACATATCACTAAAGAAAATAAATTACGTCTAAATTGTAACATTTTCGAACGAGTTGGAGCAATTCAATCCCAAGCTTCTCTATCATCTAAATAAAACGATATGTTATGTAGGCTTTTTTCTTTGTTAAATAAACGTAAAATTTGAGAATATAAGCTTAAATTTTTATATAGAAAATAATTACAAAGTCACGTCCAAAAGTTATGAACTCGTAGTATTAAATCGTGAGATCGTGAACTTTGTATAGTCATTGATATTTAAATGACACTATTATTGTGTTTAAATTTAGCTATAACTCATTATTTTATATAATTTTATTTGATTTTCGCATTGGCGCCTTGAATTAGTCCTCGCACTGAGTGCGCATAGAGTGACAGAGCTGCACATGGTAGTATGGACTCAGGCTAAGTTCATATGAACGCGCGGTACCGCACGGTACAAGATCAATCTAAATAGTGTGTATCGTCTACATTACCGCGCGTTACCGTAGCGCGCGGTAATGTAGACGATTAAGGTGCTTCGATTCATATACAAATGTTCAGTGGCGATTCACAAGATAATTAAATACTAGAAATGTCTAAACATCATCATCATATCAGTCATATTACGTCCATTGCTGAACATAGGCCTCCCCCATAGATATCCAGGGCGACCGATCTTGTACGGCCTGCACCCAACGGCTCCTAGCAACATTTAACAGGTCGTCTTTCCATCTAGTGGGAGGCCTACGCTGCGCTTTCCGGCACATGGTCTCCACTCGAGAATCTTTCTGCCCCAACGGCCGTCAGTTCTTCGAGCCTGCCCTACCCGCTGCCACTTCAGCTTGCTAATCCTTTGTGCTATGTCGGTGACTTTGGTTCGTCTACGAATCTCCTCATTTCTGATTTGATCTCGTAGAGAAACACCAAGCATAGCCCTCTAGTTAAACCATATGCATATTGAATAATTTACGTCATATATTATCGTAAAATCAAAAAAATTGCACCCTTTCTTTCCTATAAATCATTAAAATTCACTAAATATACGTTTTATGACATTGAAAATGATGAATATTTACATATATGTATATACTAGTGGTTCGACCCGAGCTGAGATCTCGCAAGTCTCTCATAAAAACAAAAAAATATTATTTGTAATGACTATCAAAATAGTGCCACGAAATGCCTAACCAACTAATTTGACCTACAGTTTCTTTCAAATTACAGGTAACGGGTGTTCATGTTTGGTTACTTTTTCTGGGGTAGAAATTGCAGTTATTCTGGACTTTTCCCTATATTTGTGTCACTAAAGCTACACACATACCAAATTTCAGCACTGTTGTAAATTGTGAATTTTGTTAAGTTCAGTTTTTATTATGTCTAGTAAATAACTTAAAAACTACAAGTTTTAAATTAAAAATAAAAACGGCGTCAATATGTACTGACAAATACCTTTTATTAGACGTGCCACTTGACCGGATCATTTTGTTTTTTTTACCCCTCTTAAACACCACTATCTCAATCCCCCCCCAATTTTTAACTCATTTAGTCACACCAAAATTGTGCCATCACTACCTACCTATGTATTAAATTTCACGATGATCGGATCAACGCTTCGAAAGTTATCCTCGGACAAACATACATACATACATTCAACGCCGATTTGGAAATCTCGCTTCGCTCGTTCAATGAATGAAAGTGTTCATTTTATTGATTTCGCGACTATAATAAGACGTATCTAATTCGATACGCATATGTTTAGACATTTCTACTGTTCACTTATCTAGTGAATCGCCACTGAACATTTATATAAGAATCGAAGCACCTTAAGATAACTTGCATTTTGCTCTGAATACTTTCTACCCTATGTCTAGTGTATCAGTATTTCCTAGCGTATATTAAGCTGAACCAATTTGTTCCTATGTGTTATTTTAACATATTTCGTTACATTATAATTCTGAATATTAAAGAAGATTGATGAACTTCTAAGATGGTACCCCAAGATAAACTAAAATTAATTTTAATAAGTGTAATATATTTTCTGAGATAAAAATTGCAAAATAAATCACAGAAAATATTTCCCCCCTGATTGTTCATGTTAAACGAAAGGTAAAATTACATTTTGTAAATAGACAAGCTTAGATGCTGTTATTTGTTTTTTTTTTTACTTTTAAAAATACAATACGTTTAAGATACATTCATTGCATCTAACACTTTACAGAGTAAATGATGATGATCATGAACGTTTCTGCTTGGATCCAGGTTCGCCAGTCTTCTTTTTCCGAAATCTATCAACGCGCATGATTTTGTATAGTTTATTCCAAAATTCATTTTAGTTGTAAAAATAAGGTAACCATTATTAACGAATTTATTGTATTCGAGTATAAGGCTAAGTTCATATGACCGCGCGGTACCGCGCGGAACTACTAACCGCGCGGTGCAAGATCAAACTAAATAGTGTTTATCGTCTACATTACCGCGAGCTACTCGTCTACATTACCCCGCGCCACCGTACAGCGCGGTAATGTAAACAATAAACACTATTTAGTTTGATCTTGTACCGCGCGGTTAGTAGTTCCGCGCGGTACCGCACGTTCATGTGAACTTAGCCTAATTGTGTCATATCTATTATTAATTTATAAATTATGTAAATTAAATGCACTTTACGGAAATTTTCCGGATTTATCTGTATTTCTATAAAATAAAATGCAGGTTTCGTCAGATTGTTTATTTTTTATTTATTTGAGAGATTCATTTTCATTATTCTTATTTCTTAGTCCGTGCCATAAAATCATTAGTCACTTATTAATTTTTGCTGTCTTTAATTCCGCGTAGTTTTCTTTAAATTAATTTTTATTATTTTTCAGTAAAATTCTAAATAACTAATTTATGATTTGTTTATTGGTTGTTACTTCTTTGTGTTTGTTATCTAATTCTATGTTCAATATTTTTATTTCTTCTTTCACGTTCACTTTTATTTAAAATTTGTATTAAATATAATTTAGCGCATTAGCTTTAATTTTAAAATTCATCTTAAACCTCGTCGTATCCTGTTTTTTTTCCGCGCAAATATAATAAAATATACATGGAGTGTTAAAACCATTATTTTTGTGTAGAAAAGTGTTCCGTACAAAATTATAAATTTTTAGGCATTATTTTACTCAATGTAGAAACGACATTTTGATTTAGTATATTTGTGTTGAGATTAAAACGATTGGTTTAATGATAAAATAATTTAGTGTTGTTTACCTCATGCGTTCTAGAAATAAAACAAGAATATCCTTACGTGTTCTGTCATTTTATTTATACCTTAAACATTAATTAATATATTTTAATTTAAAAAAAAAACAAGCATTTATATAAGTGTTCTATGCGTATACAAAATTGCATGTCTGTGCTGTTGACCATTGAAGAGTTCCTTCTTCGGAAGCTAACCCTGAGTGGAACTTAGAACGGGCTATCATAATTAAATGCGTATACAAAATTTCGTGTTGCTGTTGACCGCTGAGGAGTTCTTTCGTCAGGCGCCAATCCAGGGTGTAGAACCAGATCATGCTAACTATAAAAATGCATTGTCATTAACCAAAATGACAAATTTCAACCCCGTAGATTAAGATGAAGTTGTTCTATTCAGCTCGCAAGATTTGGCCCTAACAAACTAACAAACAAACATTGCAAGCTAAAAAGTTTGTAATTGTGGCTACCTTCGTGGCGCAGTGGGCGAATAGCCGGTTGAGACGCAGGAGGTAGCGGGTTCGATTCGCGCCGCGGAACAAATGTTTACATGATCTACATATATTTGTTCCGGGTATGTATATTTGTTCTTTCTTTATATATTATAAGTATGTATGTATTTACAAAAAATAATTATGTAAGTGTTCTATCAGTTATTTGGTTTCCATAGTACAAGCTCTGCTTAGTTTGGGGTGTGAAATATCCACATATATTAATTCAATTAACGAAATGCTCACATCTAACAAAACGACGAGCACGACTACATTTGCGTGTGGAGCCACCATTTATTATAATTATTATTAATTAATTCTACTTTCACACAAAACAAATTAGTGCTAGGAGGACTTAATGCTAAAAGCATTATCAACCAGTCATCCTGGTCGTGCCAAAAGAGGGTTAGGCGTGACAAAGGACAAAAGGTATTTCAAAGCTACAAAAAAAAGAATAAATACAGACATACAGAAACTATAAATACATACCCCAAATAACTAAATGGGACAATAATAATAAATGCCTAACATAATAATTATAAGAATAATACTGTAATATTATAAGAAGAAGTATATAAGTATAAGTATATTAGTAGAAGTATATGAGCTTAAGTATATAAGTAGAAAAATAAAAGCAGAAGTATAAAAGTAGAAGTATATAAGTTGAAGTATATAAGCAGAAGTATATAAGTAGAAGTATATAAGCAGAAGTATATAAGTAGAAGTATATAAGTTGAAGTATATAAGCAGAAGTATAAAAGTAGAAGTATATAAGTTGAAGTATATAAGTAGAAGTATATAAGCAGAAGTATATAAGCAGAAGTATATAAGCAGAAGTATATAAGTAGAAGTATATAAGTTGAAGTATATAAGCAGAAGTATAAAAGTAGAAGTATATAAGTAGAAGTATATAAGCAGAAGTATATAAGCAGAAGTATATAAGCAGAAGTATATAAGTAGAAGTATATAAGTTGAAGTATATAAGCAGAAGTATAAAAGTAGAAGTATATAAGTTGAAGTATATAAGTAGAAGTATATAAGGAGAAGTATATAAGCAGAAGTATATAAGCAGAAGTATATAAGTAGAAGTATATAAGTTGAAGTATATAAGCAGAAGTATAAAAGTAGAAGTATATAAGTTGAAGTATATAAGTTGAAGTATATAAGTAGAAGTATATAAGCAGAAGTATATAAGCAGAAGTATATAAGTAGAAGTATATTTTTATTAGTTTTAGGAAACTTACAGCTAGGTACACAGAAAACTAATTAAATTATAATACATGCAAAACATACATGTATTCTTAGAGCCAATTACAAATGTCCACAGATAATTTTAAAAAAGATTTATGCAAAAACACAGCTACAGTGGACAAAAACCGTTTGAAATTACATTATTCGTTCATAAGAGTTTTAAGTATGTAGGTACATTAATTATTACAGAAGAAGTTATCCGCAAGCAAGCTTTTTAACTTGCTTGTCGAAGTATTGAATATATCAATATCTGAATCTGCCAAAGTATAATAATATATGTAAATATAAGTATAATAATATAAGTAGAAGTATATAAGCCACCACCTTTGCATTTTCTCTTATGTAAACCAATAAATAATTTTATATTATATATTTTTTTCATAAGCAGAAGTATATGTATAAGTAGAAGTATATAAGCAGAAGTATAGAAGCAGAAGTATATAAGCAGAAGTATATAAGTAGAAGTATATAAGTACAAGTATATAAGTAAAAGTATATAAGCAGAAGTATATAAGCAGAAATATATAAGAAGAAGTATATAAGTAGAATTATATAAAATGACGTAAATAAGTAGAAGTATATAAGCAAACGTATATGAACAGAAGTATCTGTCGTGATTTTGATAATGTTACTGTAAAATGTTCTTTGTCGTACAGGCAACAAGACAGTTTAAGCCTTGTATTTTTTTAAATTGGCAACACCGCGCGGCTGAGATTGGGATTGGAAAAAAACGCGAACCAATCACAAGCCCCGGCATATTACATTCACTCATTTTGCTAGACTTGAAAGTTTCAACGAAGATAGTTTGGCAGAGCCGGCAGATCTTCGTTGACACTCGACAAGTTAACACGTTCTTAAAATAAGTAGGAACTGTATGAAATAAGTTAAAATTGTACCTGTATATTCTATCTTGCATTTCATACATATTAAATTACAAGTATTTCGAAGTTTATTTGTCTGTCTCCTTCAATATACTTCATAATTAACTTATAACGATTGAAATGCATATTATTATTGAAAGAAAACTCGTTTTATATTATTTACTAAAATACGGTTTTATTTAGTGCAAAACGAAATTAATATTTCACAATTAAGTAGGTATCTTAACTATAAGTTATAGTGTATATACAATATATATTTTAATACGTAAAAAAAAATCGGGGCTATTCCATCAGTAGTATTTAGTGGGGTTGGCTGACAGTCAAATTAACAGAAAGCATATTTTCCAAATAAGCAAAACTATGGTCGGCTTCTCAAAGAAATGTTAGGTTATACCTAACATATTTTAGGATTATTATTTTTATTAATTATTTTATTTTATTAAAATTTTAGGTTAGAATTTGAAAGAATATTTTTAATGAAGAGATAAGACTTATAAATATAATAGATTAGAATCATTTATTGTCATAAACGAAAGCACATTAGTAAAAATACATTTAATTCATTTAACATTTAACAAAAGTTAAGCGCTATAATACTATGACTTGCCAGTAGTAAAATACAATATGTATTTGGATAAAATTAATGTAAAGTTTAAATTGTGCTGCATAGGTTTATTTATTTTAATTGCGTTGTTACTTGTGATTCATTATCAGTTAATGTTTAATCAGATTTGAATATCACTGTCGAAATGACTGGAGTCTATATCTAAATATTCATTGCGAATGGAGTTTTATCCAAAAGAGATATAACCAGAATATTAACCATAAATATTAAGAGATAGAAATATTGTCGTTAAGCGAGAGTTAAGAATAGAATAATTGTTTATTTTAGTTTGTTATATAACTCTTTGCTATAATTGTGGGACATCGTTTTGATTAATTCAAGTCTGTGCAAATCTGTTTTTAACTGTAAGTTGATCCTTACACTTTACTCGCTATTGTCGCAGTTCATTTTAGAGTCGCATATTATTTCTTACTTTAATTTCTAATTTCAAAGATGTGCACGGATGAGATTATTATTTTAAAGGTTTTAAAATGTTGTCTACGCGAGTGCCTATAATTTGCTTGCATTAGTACACGTATAGCTCTTTTCTTCATTCGTAATATTCTTTTGAAATCGGTATTAATATAAAATTAAAATTGACAATTGACATAGAAATTGAATTTGAAATAGAAATTGACAATTGACATAGAAATTGACATTAAAATTGAAATTGACATATGAATTGAAATTAACATTGATATTGAAATGGACAGTTGCCAGAAATTGAAATTGCTATTATACCTAATTGAAATTGACATAGAAATGGAAATTTAAATTGAAATTGACATTGCAGTTGAAAATTACAATAGACATAGAAATTGAGCTTGACATTAAAAATTAAATTGACATTGACGTAGAAATTGAAATTGACATTTAATATAAAACTGATATTGATATATGACATAGATATAAAAATTGATATAAAAATTGACAATTGACATAGAAATTGACATTAAAATTGACATATAAATTGAAATTGACATTGATATTGAAATGGACAGTTGCCAGAAATTAAAATTGCTATTTTAATTGAAATTGACAAAGAAATGGAAATTGACATTAAAATTGAAACTGAAATTGAAATTGACATTGCAGTAACAAGCAAAATTACAATTAACATAGAAATTGACCTTGACATTGAAATTGAAATTGACATTGACGTAGAAATTGAAATTGGCATTTAATATAAAATTGAAATTGACAATTGACATAGAAATTGACTTTGATATAGAAACTGACAATTGACATTAAAATTGAAATTGAATTGGAATTGAAATTTAAATTAAAATTGACATTGCAGTTGAAAATTACAATTGACCTTGACATTGAATTTTAAATAGACATTGACATAGAAATTGACAATGATGTAGAAACTGACAATTGGCATAGAAATTGACATTAAAATTGAAATTGACATAGTAATGGAAATTGACAATTTAATTGAAATTGATATTGCACTTCAAATTCACCACCTCAAATTATTAACACCGAAAAGCAAATTATGCTTTCTAGAGGAGAAGAACCAGTTAAATCAAATGAGAAAGCTACAGAAAAAAGCTGTGAATTTGTTAAAGAAAACGATAGAGTAGAATCAGAAGAAAATTCAAAAGACGATAAAAATCATAAAAGAAAACGAAGAGGCCGATAAAAAAAAACTAAGATGAAGAAAACGAAGATGATAATAAAAAATCAGAGGAACAAGAAGAATACGATGAAAATAAAAAAAACAGGAAAATAATCAAAAAGATCTATACTTATATACATTTAGTTATATACTTCTACTTATATACTTCTACTTATATAATTCTACTTATATACACTGATTTTATACTTCTGCTAATATATTTTTATTTATATACTTCTACTATTCTACGTATATACTTCTACTTATATACTTCTTCTTATATACTTCTGCTTATATACTACTGCTTATATACTTCTACTTATATAATTCTACTTATACACTTCTGATTATATACTTCTGCTAATATACTTTTACTTATATACTTCTACTATTCTACTTATATACTTATATATTACTTATTATTATATTAGGTTGGGGAAAAAGTTTCTTCGCATTTTTTAAGAAAATTCAAAACATTTTTAATATAGTTTATATACATTTAACAAAAGTATGTAGGTACCATTTTGATCGATAACTTTTTGCCATCTTGTAGGTAGGGACATGATCCCATTGCTATAGAAATTTTGGGGCTTCTGATCAAAATACCGCGACAAGTCGTTTTGGCAGTCCTCTCGTGATGTTAACCCGACACTACCTAAAGAATTCTGAAGAGACCGAAACAGGTGTAAATCTGAAGGTGCAAGGTCAGGACTATACGGCGGATGCATTAACACCTCCGAGCCAAACTCTCTTAATTTTTGCTAAGTGGCTAAAAATTTGTGAGGTTTGTGAGCGTTATCATGATGAAAAACCACACCCCTTCTGTTGATTAATTCCGGCCGCTTTCTCTCAACTTCTTGCTTTAATCTCATCAGTTGTTCACAGTAGAGTTCAGAATTGATGGTCCTGCTTCGAGGTAACAGCTCATAATGTCCTTCCAATCCCACCACACACACAGCATCACCTTGTTGCGAGTTATCCCGGGTTTCGCTACAGTCTGTGAAGCCTGACCGGCCTTTGACCACGACCTTTTTCGCACGTTATTGTCGTACGTGATCCACTTTTCATCACCAGTTATCAACTTCTTCAAAAATGGTTCGGTTTTATTACAACGTAATAAAGAATCACAAATGAGTACACGGTTCATTAGGTTTCTTTCAGTGAGCTCGTGGGGTACCCTAATATCGAACTTTTTGTGTACCCAGTTTTTGCAAATGTGACAAAACTGTTTTGTGGTCAATTTCAATTTATAAGTCAATTTCAATGTCAATTTCTATGTCAATTGTCAATTTCTATATCAATTTCAATTTCTATGTCAATTGTCAATTTCAATTTTATATTAAAACCCAATTTCACTTTCTACGTCAAAGTCAATTTCTATGTCAATTGTAATTTTCAACTGCAATGTACATTATAATTTAAATTTCCATTTATATGTCAATTTAAATTATAATGTCAATTCCAATGTCAATTGTCAATTTCTATATCAAATTCAATTTCTATGTCAATTGTCAATTTCAATTTCTTAGTGAATATCAATTTTATATTAAATGCCAATTTCAATTTCTGTCATTTGTCAATTTCAATTTTAAGGTCAATTTGATTTTTAATGTTTATTTCCATTTTAATTTCAATTTCATTTTTACTGTCAATTTTAATTTCTATGTCAATTTTCAATTTTAAAGTTAATTTCAATTTTATTGTAATTTTAATGTCAATTTCAATTTAAATTTCTTATGTTGATTTTAATTTCAATGTCAATTTCTATGTCAATTGACAATTTCAGTTTTATATTAAATGTCAATTTCAATTTCTACGTCAATGTCAATTTCAGTTTCTATGTCAATTGTCAATTTCAGTTTTATATTAAATGTCAATTTCAATTTCTACGTCAATGTCAATTTCAATTTCAATTGTAAGTTTTAACTGCAATGTCACTTTATATTTAAATTTCCATTTCTATGTCAATTTCAATTATAATAGGAATTTCAATTTCTGGCAACTGTACATTTCAATATTAATGTTAATTTCAATTTATATGTCAATTTCAATTTTAATGTCAATTTATATGTCAATTGTCAATTTCTATATTAAATTCAATTTCTATGTCAATTGTCAAATTTAATAAACAGAAATATTTATTTTAAATATAAGTATATTTTCTTATTTTTATTTTTGCGTTATCGATATTGCGATTATTATTATTCTAAATATACCTGTTAACTATACCATAACCATAATATTGTACCGCAATATGCAAATCTACCTCTCATACCTACTCAACATAACCACCTACCTAAATCACTATCCGTAATAAATGCGCTGTTGCTTAGGATCGGGTCAAACTTTCTGTGTGTGTGCTCGGATGGTCGCTCGCTGCTTGCTCCGTGCGGGTAGTGCGCCGCATATGCCGTTAGCAGTTAAATTTTTCTACCCTAAGATTTTTGTTTAAATAACGTTTCTGATGTATTATACATATTTTATATCTGATCTGATAAATATTCTGATATATGACTACAGGATTAATAAAAAAAAACATGTATTTAACAAGTCAGGGATCACCCCAATACATTTTTCTTTGGCTGTATTGTGGTGCCTGACCGAGTAAAAGTGCTTGATACTTACATGTGTGCTAGACAAAGTGCACATAAAATTATGTTTATCAAACTAAGTGAATAAAAGCATTAAATAAGTTCAAGATTTACAACGTAAAATAGTTATAAATAATAATTTAGAGAATTAATTTTAATAATTAGAGGCGCGTCCAGCCTGTCGAGTCAGTGGATTACTATATGTTTAAAATACCTAGACTGTGTTTAGTGATATTTTGTAGTTTATGAATTTCTGTTAATAAAGACCTTTGAAAACAAACAAACATACTAGCTAGCTTGAAAGTTCGGCCCAGACTGACTCAACTCAAGGTCAAGTAGAAATACTCTCTTCAGTTAAAATTTATGCAGAAATGCGCGTCAGCATGTTGTCTCACTTTAACTTGAAGTAGGAACGTATACTTGTTTCATTCGCACAATAGCGCGACGTTGCCGTACCTACCCTTAATATTCAGCTCCGGAGCCGCATTTACCACTAAAAATCGGATATAAATCGTAGCCATATTATGCGCTTGTGTATAATTTTTTTGACCGTTATTGGATCAACAGAAACCTTAAAAACTTATGACGAGTATATCGAAAATGGGTAGATGCACATCCACTGACGTCACACGCTGAATTCATAAAGTCGATCTATACATTCTTACCTCAATCCGGAGCTGAATGTACACCTGAAATAGGTGGATCAACATTTGTTCTAAATCAGTACTGGATCAACTTTTACCGCGAAAGGTTGATTATAATTATATATATCTTACCTAAAATCCTAAAAAAAAAATAATAATTTATTAGAAATTACATCGCAAACCCAAGTCAACCGCAATGATGGTATCAGTGGCTAAATTAGCTTTAACTAAACACCATAACAACTTAATATTTATAATTTAATACAATAACTTAATATTATTTAACCATAATAAGACGTGTGAATGCGTTAACAATCATGGAATGAAATTTTTATGTAGGGTGTTTGATAACATACACACAAAAATGATAGGGCTTATTTTGATGAGCATAATAAATAAATTTGTGAAATGTTCACCATTGAAATGTGAAATTTATTTTGACATGTAAAAACAAACACTTTATTAAACTTATGTTGAGCCTTTGCACAATGCTTGCCATCTAACCACAAATACTAAAGTATTGGTGACGTCTCGAGACACAGAACACAAAAAACAATAGAAGTCGTAAGTAGGCGGGGCCCGCGTAACCAAGTACGCGGAGTTCCGCGCACTACAAGCTTCGCTCACTTCAGTCGTGTTTCAATTACTGTGGGGTAAACGTACTTCAAAAAAATATAAAAATGCCATATTGTGCCGTTTTGGAGTGTAAATATTATAGTAAGTATTATTTTATTGTTTTTTGTTAGTTTTACTTTAAAATGCAAAATCGTCAAACAAAATAGACTATGAATCATACTCCTTTAGGTCGCGTTTCTCTTAAACCTCAACTTAAGCTACTCAATTAGGGATGTGACCCCAATATACTGATGAATGTATTATCGATAGCTTTAACTAATAACCCCCTATTAAAAGGTGTATAAGTTTTAGGGCGTTCATTCCTTGTTGTTTTATTGATGATTTTCTGAATGTATTTCAGACCAATGTGGTGTGATATAATATAATAACTTTTGTTTTCAGTTTTCCCAAGGCGCAAGTCATAAAAAAATTAAAAAAACGTACAACTTATGAGTCATCCAGCATACAGAGTCTTGACCTGGCACCGTGTGACTTTTTTCTGTTCCCAAAAATTAAGAACCAATTACCCGTCAACGGTTTTCATCACCAGAAGAGGCTGTCGAAGAGTATGAATAACATGTATCTGACGTCACCACCGGAGGAGTGGCACAAATGTTTTCAAAATTTGTTCAATCTTTTGAAAAAGTGCATTGACGCAAAGGGAGCTTATTATGAGAAACAAGAAATTCATTTTTGACCATTAATAATATTTTTTTATTGATTACGGAAACTATTAGTGTGCCCCTCAAATAATAATTCAGTATACAGAGTTTTTTTTTTAACTGTAACATTACGGCAGCACCCATAACCAGAGGAGATACAGGTGCAGTTTCTTTTAAAACATCAGCTCGTTTTCGAAGAAATCATTTTAACATAAAAAATTTTTTTGTCAAGTGTGAGTAGCGCCTTAAAATTAATCAAGTTGGTAAAAAATTTTTTTTGATGTCGATCGATGCATTACTTTGTAAAGATTATTTTATTGTATCGTATGAAAAAAATCTGATCAGCGGAAGTTAATCAAATTTGATAAAAAGTATTCTCATACAACAGGACAAACAAAATTCCTTCTACAAACATTTTATTAGATTATAATTGCACATTAAAGAAGTATTAATACTGTAGCGATTAAGAAGTTTAGGAACTCCGTGCTCTCATGAGCAATTCAAAAACATTTCGTATTTCAGAACAATTTTGCATTTCGAACATGGTTCTTGCACCTGTCGGACTTTTATATCAGTCATTGCAGCATCTTATTTGTCCTATCATGGCATTGTCAAATACGCAAAAAGTAGACTTAATTGATAATAATAAAACAAATAATATAATAAAAAAAATTACCAACTTGATTCATTTTAAGGCGCTACTCACATTTGACCAAAAAAATTTTAATGCGAAAATGTTTTTCTTCGAAAACGAGCTGATGTTTTAAAAAAATTGCACCTGTATCTACTCTGATTATGGGTGCTGCCGTACTGTTACAGTTAAAAAAACACTCTGTATAATATTCCAGTAATATAATATTTATTATGTAAGTATTTATGAGTTGGATACCAGTGATTATGTTATGAAAGAAAGAAAAGAAAAGCTTTTTATTTCGAGCACCACAAATATAACCTGACGTACCTATGTATTTCGTTACCCGTAGTAGGTAAGTGATAATCGATATCGATACATTCGTCTTGTATGCTCATTGGTACATGACTAAGTGAGTAGCACTGTTATTTGAGCATGCGAGTAACAGCCAATGCATTATCGATCTAATACTTTGCTGTTAGAGACTATAACAAAAATCGTTAGCGACAACGCCATCTGTTGTTGAGTGACTTTATTTTGTGGGTAATCAAGTAACAGCCGTTGCATTATCAGTCTTATTTCTAACTAATAGAGACTAAAAAAAATATTTTCTGTAGCGCCATCTCTTGCCGAGTAGAAGAAATAAATTTTAATTTTTTGTTACTGTTTATTTTATTGAATTTTAAACCATGTTCCATAGTAGCTAAGGTTTTATATCCGTTAAATTGCTTTTATGGTTTTAGGCCTCTTTGAACGTTCTCTTTCAACCAATTATAACTTTTATTTCTAAGTGTGCTAGTTTTTACATGTGTGAGTTTAGCTACACTGGTTTTCTTAGTAAAACGTCATCATGCTAGTTCTATTGTTTTTTATGTTCTGTGTCTGGAGATATATCTTGTCCCTTTCCAACCCATAACCCGCAGCCATTTCCGAAAGAGATATCAAATCAGCCTTTTTTTATTGATGATAGCTAAGCGCTTGACCACTACCTCACCTGATGGTAAGTGAAGGTGTAGTCGAAGATGGAGCACGCTTGCCTAGAAAGAACCAATTCACTCTGGACTTGAAGACTCCAAGATTATACTGGTTTGGAAAAACATACGCCGGAAGCGAGTTCCACTCCTCACTTGTACACACGGCTACACATCAAGCTATACATTTCCCGTATAAGGTGACCTCTCATTCTACGAAAAGCCTACACAATGCGAGGTCAGCTTATAATGGAAGTGTATAGCTTGATGTGTAGCCGTGTGTACTAACAAGAAAAGTTGAAACAAATCGTTTGGTACGGCAAGGTGGTATGCCGACCAGGTATGGGTGGTACTTCTCGGTTCGTCTGCTTGTCCGGTGGTAGAAGGGAGAAGGAGAGATAAGGTTATGAAGATCTTGCGCACATTCACCAAAATGTATCTTGTAAAAAACTGAAAGTCTGGCTACTCGGCGTCTGTGCTCTAGACTTTGTAAATTGGCTTCCACTAGTGAGTCATCACCAATGAGTCTAGCAGCACGTCGCTCATTCGAATCAAGGGCTTCAAGCTGATACTTGGCTGAGCCATTCCAAAGATGGCCGCAGTACTCCATACATGAGCGGACTTGTGCTTTGTAGAGACTGAGCAGCTGTCCCGGTGAGAAGTACCGCCGAACCTTAGCTAGGATGCCCAGCTCCATAGCAGCAATTTTGGCACTAGATTCAATGTGCGAGCCAAAGTTCAGGTTGGACATGAGCTCAACGCCCAACAAGCTCAGACTTTCAGAAATTACGAGTGGGATATCACAAAAGGTGGGAACGGGATGAAAAGGAGACCGTTTTGCGGAAATCACACACGCCTGAGTTTTGGAGGCGTTGAACTTGACCAGATTTGCGTCAACCCAGTCAGACACAAACTTCAGGTCAAAGTTCAAACGTTCGACTATATCTGTACCTACGTAGATTGCAGATTTCGTCAGCACTTACACGTGGACTAGAGAAATACCTTTCAACAACTATACTGTCATCCGCATACCCATAGATACCGGGTTTCAACAGATCATTGATGTGCAGAAGAAATAGAGTTGCGGAAAGGACAGACCCTTGAGGTACCCTGGCATTGATAGCCAATAGATCAGACGAGCATCCACCAATGACTACTCGAATTGATCGTTCCCTCAAGAAATCAGTTATCCACATTAGCAGGTCAGACGGCAATCCGTACGAGGAAAGCTTGCTAATGCGACCGTTGTGCCAAACTCTATCGAAAGCTTTTGAGGTGTCGAGCGAAACTGCAAGAGCTTCCCCGTGCCTTTCGATGGCGTCTCTCCAGATGTGAGTAGCCATACACTAGAAGATCTCCAGTGGATCGTTTACGACGAAAGCCATACTGTCGATCACTAAGGATCTTCTAGGTATGAAAGGAGTTTGCAGTTAAGGATACGCTCCATTGTTTTGCAAAGAATGGAGGTGATAGAGATTGGCCGGTAGTTAGTGGGGTCAGCTCTACTACCTTTTTTCGGAACCGGTTGGACATTTGCAAGCTTCCAGGGTGTTGGTACTTTACCGGTATCTAAAGAGAGACGAAACAGGCGTGTAAGCACAGGAGACAGCTCAGGTCCTCCTAAACACAACTGCAGGTATTCCATCGGGACCACTGCCTTTATTCACGCCTTTATTTTTGGATGTCGATTGCAAGAGTAGGCAGTAAGTTTAATACCGAATTAATCACCTAAGCTTAGTCGATTTTCTTTAAAATCGATAATATAACTAGTAGTTTTTTTTCCGAGAAGTCTTTTTTTATGTTTTGAGAAACCTTCCCATAAATATCGTCAGTATATTACCAAACACCCTAAACTTGTGATTTTTTTATGAAGTATCATCCCCTAATCGGGTCGAAATACTTATTATCATTTTTTTAATATAAAATCATTTCTATAGGAACAACAAATAAATTCACGAGCACGTCTACCAATAGAACGTGATATAAGCCTTTTTCATTAAATACTTCTATCACCTTCTTTTATAAATTACTAGTTGACCCGCCCGCGGCTTCGCATGCGTGGCATTTCAATAAAAACATTACGCTCCTTTTGCGCACTCAGGTAAAAAGTAGCCTATGTCCTTCCATAATCTATCTCCTTGCAAAATTTGATTACGATCCGTTCAGCTATTTAGTCGTGTAAAGGAAACAAACAAACAGAGTTATGTATGTATTATACATATAAACCTTCTTCTTGAATCACTCTATCTATTGCTGAAAACTGCATTGAAATCCGTTGAGTAGTTTAAAAGATCTAAGCGAACAGACAGCGGAAGCGACTTCATTTTATACTATGTAAATATATATTATACGTCTGTACAGAAACTGAATATAAATCTATATTTAAAACCACCCTGTAGACCATTGCGACCAAAAATCTTAATTTGGAATTTAGAGAACTGGGGTCGGTTTCAAGTGAACTTTGTAACGAGGTCTGGCAATTTATAAGGTTCTCATAAAACTGATTTACTGCCCCCAGTACAACCTGTGAAAGTTATCTTCGTAATGTAGGTCAGCAGGTCTTTTTATTTTTAAACTCCCATTTATGGGGGAGAGTAAATTACATCGGTTGGATACCCACGTATTTTTTACTTCTGTCGCAAAAAGAGGGGTATTGTAAGTTGGACCCCTATGTCTGGCTGAGTGTCTGCATGCAGGTGGCATTCTAAAACCGAAGCCGAATAAGGGTACTCGTTCACAGATCCGCATCGGCTAGATCGTATGAAACGGATTAGGTTTGTGGCAGTCCGTCCACTGTATCCGCAGCGTATTTGTGCGGTGGATTAGCGGACACTGTGTGTGAGACAATGGAATGGTGCGTGAAGTGCGTCAACGATCGGCAATCCGTGTGACGTCATTGGCACGCATTGGAATAGTTGCCCCCCACGCCTCTCTAGCAACGGCGTCGGCATTACCGACGGGCCGATGCGTGCGATCCGTACTAGAGAACGCACAGTATGAAGAACACTAAAATTACCTTAAGAGTAATTCACTATGATTTTATTTTTTTATTATTATTTTATTTTATTTATTAGGTTATTATATGATAATGAATATTGCAAGATGGAGGGGAGACAGATGGTAGTACTATTGCAACAAATGTATTAGAGTTTGGGCTATTGTTAGAGTAATGCTTATGGAATGGAAGAAATGAGATACGGCACTTACCAATTCTAACTGAGGCAGGTGATGACTAAACTTCACTAAACTTGACGAAAACGGCAATAAAACATCCTCACTAATATTAATTGATCGAGCGAAGCGAGATCTCTAAATCAACTTGGGCAAATCGGTGTTGTATGAATGTATGTATGTTTGTTTGTCTGAGGATAACTTTCCTAGCGTTGATCCGATCATCGTGAAACTTGATATTTACGTAGGTAATAATTGCACAATTTTGGTGTGACTAAAAGAGCTAAAAATTTTTGGGGGGTTGTTGAGATATTGGGGCTTTCAAGAGGGGTAAAAAAATTAAAATGAGACTATTAGGTCAATTGGGACGTCAAATAGAAGTTCTTTGTAAGTACATCTCAACCTCCTTTTTAGTTTTGGTTTAATCTTTATAGTTTTTGAGTTATTAGCCATAATAAAAACAAAACAGACAAAACTCACAGGGTACACCAATGACCCCACATTGCTGAAATTAGGTATGCGTGTAGCTTTAGTGACACAAATATTGGCAAAAGTCTGAAATCCAGAATAACTGCAATTTCTACCCCAAAAAAACAATCCAAAACATGACCTCCCATTACCTGTAATTTGAATGAAACTGTAGGTCAAGTAAGTTGGTTGTGTATTTCGTGGCACTATTTTATTAGTCAAAGACTAAGGCCGGCTTGCACAACGATCCGTAAACGTATTTAGCGACTAAAAATATTTAAACTTTACGTATTTGTATGATTTGTCAACTCCTTAAAGCATATTTAACCACTAAGTACGTTTAGGCATTGTTGCGCGAGTCGCCCTAAGAATATTTTTTTGTGTTTTGGGAGACTCGCGAGATCTCAGTTCGAGGCGAACCACTAGTAATTCAAAAGTAGCTCTGTCTCTCTGTCTGTTTAGTTTTTCCCGACTGAAATATAAATTTATACGGATACAGATGAAATATAAATAAATAAATGTTGATGGACATTTAACACAGCACTATCTAGCCCCAAACTAAGCAGAGCTTGTATTATGGGAATCAGTTAACTGTATAGAATACGTATATACCTTTTTTTTAAATACATACTTATCATATATAGAAAAACATCCAGACCCGGAACAAATATTTATAGATCATGCAAACATTTGTTCCGCGGTGGGAATCAAACCCTCCTGCGTCTCAGCCGGCTATACGCCCACTGCGCCACGGAGGTCGTCATATGGTAGATTATGACGAGGATCGAGACAAGCCGTGGGCGTAAGCTAGTTAGCTATATTTGTAGAATCATAGGATCTCTTTGTTGCACACTAATTAAAAATATGCAATAGTTACAATAGACCACACAATATATGTATAAAGAAACAACGAGTGCTTTTATTGTCAAAAGCGATCTACTCCAGACAAAATTTAAACTATTTTATAAGTCTACTAGCTGACCCGCCGAACTTCGTTCCGCCTTGACATGCATATGACGCGGGTTGCCAATCTAGTGACAATCGGCCATCATTAGCACATCTGTGTATGACAAAATTGATTTTCTTCATAATTTTTGTTGCTTCAATTTTTTCGATATTAGCTACTCTGCTATTCGAGGCGGAGACAAATCCAACAAATCAAAGATCATCAATATCAGTCCAGCCGTTCTTGAGTTTTCTATGGTGTAACTAACTCGACTTTGTTTTATATTTAAGAAACATGTACAGATGTATATCGTATAACTATATTTCGACCCATTTTTATCATTTTTACGAGAATTACAAGCCATTCGATAACAGAAAAACGGTTTTTAAAATCATTATGGAACATCGTTAATATATTTTAAATTATTTATGTCTTGCGAAGTACAAACGGGTCTCAAAATCTTCAATGGCGCGCCCACCACAGACATTGAATCGACCTCCGGGTGCTAGGGCGGAGTTGGGGGGGGGGGTTCAGTTAGTACTTTTTAAAAGGAGGGGTTGTCTCCACAGTGTAACCAGTTGTCAGGCCTCGTTTTTCATTCACAAATCATAAGGGAGGTACTCTTTTTGGGTTAAGCTGGCCTTTGTACTTCTCATTATATCGTTGTGTTGGGCTAACAATATATTGTTAAAGTTTCTCTTTGTCGTAAACTACAAGATATACACAAATTCATCATCATTACATTAGGAATAAGACGTCCACTGCTGATATAACACCCCCCCCCCCCCCCCCCCCCCCTATAGATTATCCGATGGATCTTGTGCGGCCCGCACCCTAACGTCTCCCAGCAACATATAACATCTTAAATCGAAAAATACATAAAGAAACCCTATAACATTCTGTTTCAGTACCCAATAAAGGAGTTTCGCTAGAAGCTATGTTATTAGGACAGTATAAGTTACATTAAAAATAGTAGCCGACATTATGTGGGTGTGTGTGTGTGACTGAGGTATAGAACATACTCGTACTATTTACATTCCTTGCTATTTACCTAAACGTAACATTCTGGGCGAAGGAGGTTATCCACTGGACTCGACTAAAAACACCCTAAGACGTTTACCGTGAAATAACTTCGCGCATTTACACGTGCTAAATAAATAAATAATCATCCCATCAAAAACATAAATGTGAAATGAGAGCCAAGTTCAATATTACGTGTCGTTTTTTGTATTATTTTCTATCAGCAATCAATTTTGATTTACATTACAAGCACTATAAGTAAGTGTTCCTAATAGAATCAATAAATTGAAAAATTATAAAATTAAAAATTTTCTCGTTTCTGATTTATTTCTTTGTATTCACCCAACTACCTATCTGGATGCTAAATTTGAACTTTCTAGATCAACTGGGTTAAAGTTTTTATCTATAATAGTCAGTGATAAAAATGACGATTTTTAGACGTTAATAGCTAAATAACCGTTAGAGGTGTGTTTATAAAATGTGGAGCACATATGTATCTTGCAAGTATCAATATATGAGCCAAATTTGATATACTTACGTCAAATAGTTTTTGAGTTATGAGGGGGTCAATAGTGGCTCCAAATGGTGCGTGAAATATTACACCCGATGCTGCTCGCCATTTATGTTAGCTTGAACTTGGCTTGACACGCTACCGCGTGTCTAGATTTGAGGAAACCGACAAGTCCACCAAACCAAGCCAAGCTATGTGCTATCGGGTTAGTATTTTAATAAGCGGCGATTGCCTGCAACTTGTCACGTGACTGCTTCTATGCAAAAAATAGGTATCTACCAAACGTAACGTTTACTTTGATGTGAAACGCTGGCGCGCCTTGAGGGTAAGACCGACTCGTTTGCCGTTACGCCGTGACGGCATGCTTCCAATAGAATTAGAGTAAGATTTATTATTAGTATTTTATTTAGATTTTTATGCTACGGTTTTCTATATTTGTAATTTCTTTCAATAACAACAATTTAGATTTTTCTCATCTGCCGAGTGCCCGTGACGATCGTATTTATAGGGTTCCGTACCCAAAGGGTCAAACGGGACTCTAATACTAAGACTCTGCTGTCAATCTGTCTGTCTGTTTCTCCGTCTTTCACTAAGCTGTATCTCATGAACCGTTATAGTTAGACAGTTTAAATTTTCACAGATGATGTATTTCAGTTACCGATATAACAACAAATACTAAAAACAAAATAAAATAGGTATTTAAGGGAGGCTCCCATACAACAAACGTGATTTTTTGCTCGGTTTTACTCGATATTGATAACGGCAACAGATAGACGCTTGAAATATTAACAAAATATTAATTTATATATTTACTTTAAAAATATGTAATTAAATTAAAATAAAATTAATATTTAAGTAAGGTTCCCATACAACAAACGTGATTTTTTTTGCTCGTATTGATAACGGCAACTGGTAAACGCTTGAAATATTCACAAAATATGTAGTTATATTATTCACTTTTAAAGTAAATAATTAAATTAAAATAAAATTAATATTTACGGAGGGCAGGGCTACAACAAACGTCACGCAGTGGGTGCCTGAAGACGGGCGATGGCGCTGAGGAAGGCCTAGTAGACGCTGGCGTGACGATTTCGATGCCTTCAAGACCGATTGGTGGAATTTAGCACGCGTGCGAAAGTCCTGGAAGGCAGTGGGGGAGACCTTTGCCCAGTAGTGGGATGACATAGATTAGAAATAAAATCAGTAGCACGGTATATGGAAGAGAGCACCATCTAGCGAGAGGGCGCGGGACTAATCTAGATACATAACTAAATATAAAACATATTAAAAACTAAACAATTACAAAAACCAACTCGACAATGGCTCGCGATTTGCAAAAAATATTAAATATTTTTTTAGTCGACATCAGTGGAAATTCACCCGCGACCAACCCCGCCGGATCGATGCCGCGCATGCGTCCTCCCGTCTAAAGTATTGAATGGACCCATTCATAGCGCAACTGGTGAGAGTAGAATGAAGCTCTGAGTTCACTACATACCTACATACATACTCCTTACACATCGTAGGCGGGTTATGAATCGTTTTTGGCGATATTGCAAGATGTATGCAAACATTCTTAATCGAGGTTATTGCTTTAGCTTTCTAGATTTTTCACACACTGGCACCGCCCGCGGCTTCGCACACGTGGTTTGGCAATGAAAATATTACCATCCTTTTGCACAGTTAGGTAAAAAATAGCCTATGTCCCAATTCCGGTCTCTATCTATCTGGAAATCAAATTTCATCGAAATCGGTGCAGCCGTTTAGTCGTGAAAACGTAATTAACTGACAGACAAAGGCAGTTACATTCGAATTTATAACATTACTAGTTGACCCGCCGAACTTCGTACCGCCTTGACATGCATATAACGCGGGCTGTCAATATACGTCATTCTGGTAGAATTGTCAATTGTTGTCCCCGGCCATCATTTTACAACCATACTTAACCATAGACAAAATTACGTTTAGCTGTCATTTGCGTTTTGTTATTCCATGTCAGATGCGTTTTTGTTATACCACGTTTTATAGTGACTTGTATTCTCTTTGACGTTTTATGTCACGTCACACGGGAACGCGGTCGAACGGGATAAAAAGTATCCTATGTCCGTCTCCTGGTTCTAAGCTACCTCACCATTAATTTTCTGCCAAATCGGTTCAGCCGTTCTTGAGTTATAAATAGTGCAACTAACACGACTTTCTTTTATATATATAAGATTATGGATTCTGCACACCGCGTTAAATTTAACGTGCTATCTAGCCCTGAACTGAGCAAAGCTTGAATGAACTAATTCATGTATATTCTCTATTATACCTTACAAGCTAGACACAACAGATCTATAAATTATAATTAAAAGAATATTATAAAGACGAAAAACTTGATTGTTTGTTTGTTTGCATTGAATATGCTCTGAAACTACTGGACCGTTTTAAAAAAAAAATTTCACCGTTGGGAAACCACACTATCCCCGGGTGACATAGGCGACTTTTAACCCGACTGCGCAGAAGGAGGGTAATGTTTTTATTGAAAAACTACGCACGTATGAGATTATGATGTTAAATTAAATACTATTGTAAGTATATTGCTGGGTTTTATTACGTTACTATTGCAGTATTCAATTATTATTTAGGTTGCTGTTAAGAAAAGCTCAGTTTTATCCCTTCTTATTGTGTTAGATTATTATAAGTATTTTAATGATAATAATCAAGTAGGAAGGAAGTAGGTACGTTTTGATATTGTTTAAATGTAGTTATATTTCTTTATTTGGCTATGTGTTGCTATCTAAATTAATACCCAATTATATGATAAGTTTATGGATTGATTTAGTTAATATTTAAAGGTACATAATGAGCATGTCACATTGTACAGTAATAGAACTGACTACCGGGGTTTGTTTATCCAGCTAATACGTAGTTCTCAAAGGTGAGACTAGAACATCAAATAGTAATAGATATCTTTGGTTTTCTATGTCGTTATTGTTGTATCGAATTAATTATGAGTTTACAACTGAGAACACCTCACTTGTATATCTATGAAAGGTTTAAATTATTATAAGATTGTGTTATGTTAATAACGGAAGTACCAAGCTATGATTTGACTTTGTGTAAAATTAGTTAAATTCCTATATTTAGTCATCTAAATGTATAAGTGTTAGTATTTAAATTATTATTAGATTTATGATAAGGTTCAGCTTGTAATTTATGTAATATATAAAGGTAAATGAGTATGAGAATGTTACATTTTAAAGTAGTACAGTTGACTTGAAGTGTTTGCTCGTCTTGCTACGTAATTGAAAAAGGTGGGGACGTGGTGAACCGACATCTCGAAGTGAGAGATGTCGGCTGGCCACACGAGTCTTTTCTGAACCTGCGATCTGGAAGCATCTCCTAAGGTGGGTTGTTGTGCCTCTGTATAAATAGATATAACTATTAAGATTTATTCACGTACTGGTTCTTGCTATTTTACTCATTGTTTATATTTTATTAAACTATGTAGATTGATGATATTAAGTGTTTATTTGAACTGTAATTTGGAGATATTTCCTTATTTAATATCTTTCTGGTAGGCTTTTGATTAAATAAAATTAATTGTTGAAGTTTTTATGTTTTATTTCACACTAAATTGAGTAGGTAGATATAATGTTTCTAACACGCGCAAAGCTGCGAATTGGTCAGCTAGTATAAAAAAAATTATGCAGGCGGTCTTATCGCTTAACAAAGCGATCTCTTCCAGAAAACTTTCGGTTGCTTAAACATTGCTTATTGGAAGATTGGCCGACGTGTAAAAAGAATATAATATGTACGTAATAGTAGAAAAAGAAAAATGACTTGCTTCATAGCTTGTACCAGACTACTGATCTAATACTTATATTACTTGCTTCATAGCTTGTACCAGACTACTGATCTAATACTTATATTACTTGCTTCATAGCTTGTACCAGACTACTGATCTAATACTTATATTAATTTTTTTGTACATACATATTATACATACTTATAAATTTGCCTAAGTACTTTAAGAGTATCGCTACGAAATAAAACCACTTTTTATTCCTTTCAGGCGCACCGTTTTAGGCGCTAACTCTCCAATACCTCGACCAAGTAAGCTTATTAATGCTCAATTTGATCTGGACATTCACTTTGACTGTCCAGCAAAATTACGATCTTGTGTTTTGGGCTCTAGTACGTAGAAAATTTTATAAACAACACGTCGTTGACAACACTGTTACTTTCCGTTTTCATTATGTATTGTGTTGGACCTGTCATAGTTGCGCTTGCTTCATTTATATTTTACCTTTTACTTTTTAGTGCGGCATTATATCTGCAACACTGTTTTCTGTATACATATATATATACCTAGTCAGGTCATAAGTATTGTCACACAGTAAAAACTTTTCTTTTAGAATGCTGGCCACAAAAAAAGTTTATAGAATTCGAATTTCGAATTGTTCATGAAAATAAAAATGTATACTTTTTTAGAATTTTACTCATTTTTAAATATGGAGTGGACGCTTAAAGAAGACCGTGTTGCAGTTATTGCGTTGCATCGTTGCGGTTACGCGCCTATTCAAATTTTATACATACTGAAAAATTTTAATATAACCAAAAGATTCGTTTATCGCACCATCAAACGATACAATGAAGACTCTAGTGTAGATGACAGGTCAAGAAGTGGTCGCCCTCGGTCTGTTAGGACTCAAGCAGTGATAAAAGCTGTGAAAGCGCGAATTCAAAGAAATCCCAAACGTAAGCAGAAACTGTTGGCCCGTCAGATTGGGTTAAGCAGAACCACGGTGAAAAGGGTGTTAAATGAAGACTTAGGGCTTCGGGCATATCGAAGAAAAACAGGACATCGTTTGAATGCTCGTCTAATGGACCTGAGACTGAAGAAATGCCGCGCTTTGTTGAAGCGGTACGCGGGAAAAAAATATCGGAAAATTCTTTTTTCGGATGAATAAATTTTTACCGTAGAAGAGAGCTACAACAAACAAAATGATAAGGTGTACGCACACAGTAGTGAAGAAGCGAGCAACCGTATTCCGCGTGTCCAACGAGGTCATTTTCCATCCTCGCTCATGGTATGGTTGGGAGTTTCTTATTGGGGCTTAACAGAGGTACATTTTTGTGAGAAAGGTGTAAAAACGAATGCAGTTGTGTATCAAAATACAGTCCTGACGAACCTTGTGTAACCTGTTTCTCATACCATGTTCAATAACAGGCACTGGGTATTCCAACAAGATTCGGCGCCAGCTCATAGAGCGAAGAGCACACAAGACTGGCTGGCGGCGCGTGAAATCGACTTCATCCGGCACGAAGACTGGCCCTCCTCCAGTCCAGATTTGAATCCGTTAGATTACAAGATGTGGCAACACTTGGAGGAAAAGGCGTGCTCAAAGCCTCATCCTAATTTGGAGTCACTCAAGACATCCTTGATTAAGGCAGCCGCCGATATTGACATGGACCTCGTTCGTGCTGCGATAGACGACTGGCCGCGCAGATTGAAGGCCTGTATTCAAAATCACGGAGGTCATTTTGAATAAACTTTAGTGTCATAAGAATCTATGTTTTGTTAAGTTCATTTTGGTATATAAATGGTTACATAATGAATAAACTTGTTTCAATTATTTTATATTAAACATGTGACAGAATTTATGACCTGACTACATATAAATATATATTTTTCTCATAGTTTGTACAATTTTTTTTGTGAAACAGCTATATCCCGCTTGTCAACTTAGTTTTAGTGCATGTTGTGTTCACCTGTAATTGGTTGTGTATGTAGCTATAAGATATAGACATAAGAACTCTAGCATTATATTATGTAACAACTGTTGGTGGACCTAATAAATAAATAAATAAAAACAGAAATAAATAAAGAGTAGTAGAGTTAGTTCCTTGTGAAAGGGCTCACCTGGGGAAGTACTACCACCATACCTATTTCGGCCGCCAAGCGGCATTACTGTGTTTCTGTTTAAAGGGTATGGTTGGTGAAATTTCAGGCACATGAGGCTTGAGACCTGTATGCCTTAAGTTGAGGGACGCAGAGCAGTGCGTCGTAAGGTGTGACGAGGCAATACATACCTTGTTATAGGCGGAAGCTTTTCACTTAATATCAGGTGGACCACTTGTTCCATCTCCATGTCGTATGATAAAAAAACCCGTCAAGTGCGAGTTGGACTCGCGCACGAAGGGTTCCGTACCATTATCTATAAAATCGGCAAAAAAATCACTTTTGTTGTATGGGAGCCCTCCTTAAATATTTGTTTTATTTTAATTTAACTATATATTTTTTAATTGAATATATAACTTAATATTCTGTGAATATTTCAAGTGTCTACCTGTTGCCGTTATCAATATCGAGCTAAAACGAGCAAAAAAATCACGTTTGTTGTATGGGAGCCCCCTTACATATTTATGTTATTCATTTTTTTTTAGTATGTTGCAGTTGTTATTGGGGCAACAGAAATACATCATCTGTAAAAATTTAAACTGACTAACTATCACGGTCCATGAGATACAGCCTGGTGACAGAAGAACAGACAGCGGTGCCTAAGTAATAGGGTGTCGTTTTACCTTTTGGGTACGGAACCCTAAAAAAATGGCACTCCGGGAGTGCCCACAGAAGTGAAAACTTGAATGAAAGCAGACTACACTACAAATACTTATTTACAGAGGTGTTGGTAACGGTAACAGTGTCGCGATTACAATGTTTTTTTCCATTCTCAAAAAATGCCCAACGCGCCTAAAGAAGTTTTCACTTCCTAATAACTAAGATAATGTTTTTATTGGCATTCAACGCGAACAATTTTCTCGACACCACCTAAAGTAGGGCAAAGGGAAAATAATTCTCCCATTAGACCCACAACGGACAAACGTATTTAATAGCAACCTTTTCATTACTCATGCTCTGTTACTGTAAACGCGATTACGGCTCCGTAGATGCATTTTACAGCCCTAGGGCCGTAAGTAACTTTTAAAATACTTGAAACTCATTGCATCACGCTAATATTATAAACTAGTTGTTGCCAGCTGCTTCGCCCGCGTTTTTCAGGGATGTAAAATATATATACATATAAACTTTGACATTTCATCCTATGCGATAACCCATTTTTGGATGGGATAAATGTTAGCATATGTGGTGATCCAGGTTATAATCTACGTGTATACTAAATTTTATCTAAATCGGTTGAGCCGTTACGGCGCGATTAAGTAACAAACAAACAAACATCCAAACTTTCGTATTTATAATATTAGTGTGATGCGAAAGTTTGGATGTTTGTTTGTTTGTCGTCGTATCACTTACGTTATAATGGCTAAACCAATTTCGATGAAATTGCGTATGTCTATAGATTATGACTTGTACTACATATCTCATACACACACTCATACACATCATACTCAAGAATACACATATATACCACTTTTTATTGACAAACCATGCGTGCGAAGCCGCTGGCGGAAGCTAGTTCATAATAAGCTAAAATGAAATACAATTTCCATGACAAATCCTTAAGACCGCCAATGAGGCAACAGAGGTGATTTGTTAATTTAAGAGTGGTATACAAGAAAGCATTTTCTATTCTATTCCTTATTTCCATTAAAAATTACAGAGATATTCTAATAATAAAAATAATGGATACCGGGAACGCAAATTTTCTTTTAAGCAACAAACTGTTATAAAATGACTATTTTAGATCCTCGCATTCGTGATACAACGCTGTGTTATACTCGGATATAAGCGCTCAACAACACCCTCGATTAGCGATCTCGCTCGCATTCGCTATCTCGTACCCCAAAATATCTTGGTAGAGATAGCATAAAGCCCTTGTATAATCTGTATACTATTTTCTTAGATCATTTTAGTATATTAATGTGAAAATAGGCTATTTCACACTCCACTGAACTTTGACCTACTTGGTTACCCACACGACGGCAGAATCTGTAAGTAATATGTTTTCTGTGTTCAATATATATATTCCAGTTTGATATTATAGCTCCTATAAAAACAAATTCAAAATCTTTTATGCATTAAAATCAAAAGAATCACTTTGAAACGACAATTTTACACTCTGTTCCTTCGCGACCAAACCAGGAACGGCAAGAAACAAGACAACAATAAAAAAATTTACGTCTAAATTGTAACATTTTTGAATGAGTTGGAGCAATTTCAATCCCAAGCTTCTCACGTATCTAAATAATCCGATATTTTATAGAAGGCTTTTTTATAAAGATTTTGTTTGATTACGTTTTTAAATTTGTTAATTGTCAATTTTTGTACATCACTTGGGAGTTTGTTATAAAACTCGGCGAGTTTCTGGGAGTTTCGGATTCTGGGAGTCGAAATTTCTAATGAGGTCCAGTATGGGAGTCACTTAGAAGCAAAAGCTGTGCTCACCTCCAAAAAACTTGGAGTCCTTAACCGTGCCAAACAGTATTTTACGGCACAACAACGGCTATTGCTGTACAAAGCGCAAGTTCGGCCGCACGTGGAATACTGTTCCCATCTTTGGCACGGAGCTCCAAAGTACCAATTGCTTCGTTTTGACTCCCTTCAGAGAAGAGCCATTAGAATCATCGGTGATCCCAAACTCACCGACAGGCTGGAACCGCTGAGTCAACGCCGTGACATCGGATCGCTCAGTGTATTCTACCGCTTGTATAATGGTGAATGTTCTGAGGAGCTATTTGATCTCATCCCGTCGTCGAGATTTTACCACCACACTTCTCGACAACGTAATAAAGCTCATCCACATATAATCGACAATTGGGTATCGCGCACCACACGCTTCACGCGATCTTTTCTACCACATACTTGCAAGATGTGGAATGAGCTACTATCTGAGGTTTTCCCATTAGACTACGACATGGCACGCTTCAAGAGAAATGTAAAGAGGTTTCTTCAGTGTAGGGAACGCATCGACAATACCCCGGGTGTTGCCGGTGTCAATAGGCGACGGTGACCACTTACCATCAGGTGGGCCGTAAGCCTGTTTCCCCACAAATAACATAAAAAAAAGTGTACACCTTGCCCTTTAAACGATTAACTAACTTTATGCAGTCAACAAGAGGCAACAGTGAGTTTGTCTTAATTTCTAGTGTTAAAATTATGATTATCGCCATTTTTCTTGAACAAAATAATATTTTTGTGAATAAACATCAGATTTTCATAGATGTATTGACAAGGGAATGGGAAGGGAATTATATGAATTCAGTACGGTTTACATAACAATGAAAACACGGGCTCATGGCTATTAGGTGTTGTTGTAAATAGGGTTTTCTCAAATTAATTAACATAGAACCTTTTAAATTTACAAACGACCATAAAATCAAGTTCTAAAATATCAATGCAACAACCTGTCTAAAACTAGTGGTTCGCCCCGAACTGAGATATCGCGAGTCTCCGATTAAAACGGAAAAATATTATTTGTACTATCAAAATAGTGCCACGAAAAATTAACCAATTACTTGACCTACAGTTTCATTCAAATTACAGGTAACGGGAGTTCATGTACATTGGTTATTTTTTTTGTGGGTTTCAAATTGCAGTTATTCTGGATTTCAGACTTTTGCCTATATTTGTGTCACTTAAGCTAGACGCATATCAAATTACAGCACTGTGGGGTCTCTGGTGTACCCTGTGAATTTTGTCAAAGTTTAGTTATTATCATGGCTAATAACTCAAAAACTATAAAGGATTTACGAAAAATAATAACGGAGTCTAAATATACTAATGAATACCTTTTATTTGACGTTACACTTGACCTGATAGCATTTATTAATTTTTTTTACCCCTCTTGAACCCCCCCCCCCCCCCCCCCCTTCATATTTTTAGCTCATTTAATCAAACCAAAATTGTGCCATCACTACCTACCTATGTATTAAATTTCACGATGATCGGATCAACGTTACGAAAGTTATCCTCGGACGAACATACATACATACAACGCCGATTTGCCCAAGTTGATTTAGAAATCTCGCTTCGCTCGATCAATAAAGGGTAAACACATCATTGATCGAGCGAAGCGAGGTCTCTAAATCGACTTGGGCAAATCGGCATTGTATGTTTGTTTGTCCATTCGAATTGTTTATCCGATCGTCTTGAAATTTGGTATATAGGTAGGTAGTGATGGTACAATTTTGGTGTGACTAAATGAGCTTAAACAATGATAGGGTTGCTGAGATATATAATAAAGATTGTTTACCCAAACCGGTGGCGGCGCAGCGTAGACTAATGACGAGTTATGAGGTACTAATGACTAATACACTCGGGTTTATTCTCCGCCATTTTTTTGCACGTATTTCATATAGGCTGGCAACATGAACTGTGTCTTTGTGAACGATAAGATTCAGTTGCAAGATATGACCACATACATACATACCAGTATTGGGCAAAATTTAATTGCAAGGTACAAATAAAAATAACCATTGATTAAATGTTAACTGTGACGTTTCAATTATCAATTAATCAATTGTTAGTTATTCCTACAATTAAACTTTAATTAAATTTAAATATAAATAATAGAAGATGGAGGATATAGGTGATATACAGCAAATGAGCATTATTTTATACTTCAAAAAACTATTTAAATTAGAAATCTTGCGGAGCCGCGTCTTGTCTCGCTGTACGTTCACGACTATAACTACACTATATGAAAAAAATGATCAAGCCGGTCTGCATCTACCCTCAAAAACTAATATCTCATATCCAAACGTAAAGTCGCCAACAGATGGCGCAACACGTATCGGAACGCAACATAATAAAATACATTAACAGCGCGTGTCGTCTACAGAGGAGGTTATTAAATGTTAGTTTTAATTGTTTCTTACAACAATTAAAATATTAGTTGCATTATTTTAATTGTATCTTGCAATTAACTCAACTAAATTTAAATAAATCATTTGCAACATGCAACTATTAATTGCAATTAAATTAATTGTGATTAAATATATATATAATAATATAGTTTCAATTACAGTGAAAAATACACAGAAACGGACGGAAAGTTTCGCAGCGAAATAAGTAAGATAACAAGAAAGATCATTTAATTTTATATTGTGTGCACCTACAGGTGCAGTGCAGAGAAACATGATTAATAATTGTTAGTTTTAATTGTTTCTTACAAGAATTAAAAATGTTAGTTGCATTATTTTAATTTATCTTGCAATGAACATAACTAAATTTAAATAAATTGCAATATGCAACTAACAGATTAATTGCAACTAAATTTATTGTGATTAAATTAATTGCAATATTTTTTTTAATTACCACGATAATTAAAATATGAATTTATTAATGCCCAACATACTTACACGGCAATTAAAACAAAAGCTTCTAAAAATGACTGCCAATTTTATGCCTCGGGTTGTATGTGGTCTAATCAAATTAATCTTTATACGAAGTATGAATAAATAATATCTACTCATATTCGTCTCAAAAGCCTTTATTAAGTTTGTGTAGTAGACTCTAATACGAAATTCCTGAGACTTCAAAGGAATTTAGGCACACGTGCGAAACGCTAATAACGTTAAAGAATCGAGACAAAATAATATTATCGTTGCTTTGGGAGATGAAAAAGGTATAATCTTTTTCAAACATTTAACCTTTATTAAAAATAGTAATAGCCCCACAGGGCACGCTTGTGGGGAGCGTTCGGTGTGCGGCGACACCGCAGAGCCCCATTACTCCCTCGACAGAAGCTCCTGGCCCTTTTATTAAAATATTTTTAAAATCTCAAATTCTTACACATCTATCCCTATATATAATGGAAATAGCAATGTATGTAGGAAAAAAATCCTCATCTATATCCATTATATGTATTAGTATGGCTGAGATTGTAGAACGAAAAAGACGAGTTTTTTTTCGACTGGACTAATCTAGCTGTTGGCTTCTGAGGCCGTTGCGGCTTAACCGAACTTTTGGCGAGCGCAGATGGCGCTCAGGCCTGTAATTTTTGATGAGGCAACTAGCGCAAGGGCACCACTTAGGTACGAACCTCGGCTTGGGCTGTTGCCAGGATGGGGATAGGAGAGAAACGCCCTTGTACGTGCTTGTACCTCGTATAGGCGGCGACTTAAGGGACTCGTCGACCTCGCTGGCGAGGTCGGTGTATCTGTGAAGTGTTTGCCCTGTCTAATGTAGATGACTCGGAAATCACTTCCGCGTTAGCAGAGGTGATTTCGTCATCCGGGTCTCCGAGAACGTGTCTCAGACGACGGAGGGTTTTGTTCGCGAGCAGATCTATCGGATAGTCCGAAACAGACGAGATGGTAAAAGGCTTTTTACACCTAGCTACAAAACATTGTTACATAAAAGTGTAGTCTGCATTACTATACGTATTTACAATTAAATACCAAATGCATACAAAATGCTCAGTGATAATTTATTAAAATCTAAATTTAAGCGATTATTAGTGATGAAATGTTATTAGTATATTCAGAAATTTCTACAGATACCTACATATTATAATTTTGGAGCTATCTTTGACATTTTATTTTTAATTTACAAGATTTAAATTTAATTGTATTTATTCATTATTTATTACCTTTTTATGATGATTGTATTTTAAATTAATAACTTTAAATTTGAGAATTTCTATTGTATTTTTGTAATTTGCTTGCTAGAATATAAAGCAGAATTTATTTGAAACTTACCTACTCAAATCTTTATACTAATTAAGACCTTTATACATTATGTTCAAGCAAATAAATTTATCTTTATCTTTACCTTGGTTTGCCTTAGTTGGCCGGTCAAGGGTGGAGGTGCCAGAGCGGGACCTATGCTCCAAGGGTTGAAGTGTTAAAGGCATAAAGCCGGGAGTAGCGCTTAGTGAAACTGTAGCACACCTCACAAAACCCTTTAACTGCTCACACCAACGTTGCCCCTTACGCTGCCTTCTATTGGCGGCACTTATGGGGGCCCGTTTAGTGGATGGCTAGTCACCTCCTGCCTCAATCATTCTTAATATTGATTGGATTGGCAGGTGCCGTCTCTCATTTCTCTGATAACCCATACTCTATTTCAGCATTACTCTAACAATAGCCCGAACTCTAATCCTTGTGTTGCAATAGTACCATCTGTCTCCCCTCCATCTTGACGTAGTGATTTTCACCGGTAATGCCTTTGTAAAGATCCAGGCCTATAACCTGAGTTAATAAATAAATACGTGGAATAAAAAACGAGTGTGCTTTAGACCACACGATTGAAGTAAAACTTATTTTTCAAAATATTAATTTATAAAATTCTTCTATTACAAAATTGTCCACACGTCTGTAGGTCGATCAGTCTACGTTCATTCTGGACAGACGCAACTCGCACTCGCACATTAACGTTTAAAAATATACGAAACGTAACTCTCTCTCTTTCTATCTTCACTAAGTAACTTATATCTCCCACTCAACTTCCGTTCGCACTTTTCGTAACGCATTCACCAGCTTACTCCCCAAGTTAAGCGTGCGTTAAAAAGTTTTACTTCTAAAAAATAAAGTAATTATATCTAATAACGATAACGATGATCGAATCCCATTGAGAAGTTCTACTAATTCTTCCTTTTAGAACATGCATCTTTATGTCAGATGTCCTACCAATGCAAATTCCGAAATACACTGTGTAGAGTAGACGAACATTGTTGCTAAGTTTATCCGAGTTCCAACATAGTTAAAGGCATACTTAAATGCATTATATTTGATCGAGCGAAGCGAGATCTCTAAATCAACTTGAGCAAATCGGCGTTGTATGTATGTATGTTTGTCCAAGGATAACTTTCGAAGTGTTGATCCGATCATCGTGAAATTTAATACATAGGTAGGTAGTGGTGGCACAGTTTTGGTGTGACTAAATGAGCTGAAAATGTTGAGGGGTTGTTGAGATAGTGGGTTTCAAGAGGGATAAAAAAAATTAAAATGTGGCTAACTGGTCAAATGGGACGTCAAATGAAAGGTATTAATTAGTTCATTTAGATTCCGTTTTTATTTTTCGTAAATTATTTACAGTTTTTGAGTTATTAGCCATAATAAAAACTAAACTTTGTCAAGAATTCACAGGGTACACCAGTGACTCCACAGTGCTGTAATTTAGTATGCGTGTAGCTTAAGTGACACAAATATAGGCAAAAGTCTGAAATCCAGAATAATTGCAATTTGTACCCCAAAAGAGAGTAATCACATCACATGAACTCCCGTTACCTGTAATTTGAATGAAACTGTAGGTCTAGTGAGTGGGTTATTCATTTCGTGGCACTATTTTGATAGTCAAAGATTACAAATAATATTTTTTTGTTTTAATCAGAGACTCGCGAGATCTCAGTTCGAGGCGAACCACTAGTATACAAAGAGACCGATTAATAGTTCGTACAGTAAAGCCAGTCAAACTAAGCTACTTTGGTTAAGAGCTTGTCCAGAAAGGAGGAATTCGCCGCGATTCTCTCGCGCGTATTACGCGCGACCGTTGCGCCCAGAAGGAGCGTACCAGCGCGTGAGCATTTGGGGACATTAATTTCTCTTGTTACGTGCGCTCGCTCTGAAATTCGCGCAAAATCTGGATGCAACAAGGCGTCTCTCGCCTTGTGTGTCTCTCGAAGTGCACACTATTTACTTTAAATTCGAGCGATGCTTGTGGACGCGGTGTATTGACGCCAAGTATCTCAAAACGCGCGTATCGATTCGCGTTAAATTCTCTTCTGGACAAGGTCTTAGTTGGCCGAATAGCTCGCTAGTTTTAAGGTCAAGATATTTTGCAAACAGCATTGACAGTTTAAATTACAGACATATTAATTTGGTGAGCGCGTACAGTAGTTTTGTTACCTCACGTGCGACACAACTGACGAATGAAACATCCTTTATATGTAATGCGTATAATCTTATAGCTATATGTGATAGAGGTCATAGTCGTGTGAGCTAGTAACCCTGAATTTGAAGTTCTTAAGCCGCCCGAACACCTCTGACAAGGCATAACGACTTTTATATCCGGGACCGACATCTTAAATCTAGCAAAGGACGCTTGAATAATAACATTTGACAGATAAACTCAAAAAAGTACCTACATAATCCTCTGGGCACTGACCACTCACACTTTTCCGCAAAAAAAGCTGAGTTACGAAAACCCAAGAGCCTAATATTCAACATATTTATTTATTTATATATTTTGGTTGTATTATATTTGATCTATGTACGCAATGAGGTAGAGTGACTTAGGGTGAGCTCCTGATCTACAGACGAAAATCGGTGGAATCTGGCGCTCGATAGGTACTGACGAAGGAATGTCATTGACAAAGCTGTTGGTAGTAGCCGTGCATAAGTAGCTGAGCAACTTGCGTATTGACATTCACCTAGACAATGAAAATAATATATAAGCCACTTGTACCACACGTATGTGAGTACGTATCCTGTGTGTGAAAACTGAAATAAAGAATTAACCATTATTTATAAGGACTATTAAAGCTTAAAAATAAACTAAAATTACACAAGTTAATAACCTAAATACACTTTGATCAGTGTGTGTAACCATTGATGACGTACCTACAGAAACGTGGTCCTACACTATGGGTCTGGTCTGCGCCGACACAGGGGTTTCTCGCATGGTGTTTGGAATAACGAAGTCCTTGGATTCTACGGTGTTTCAAACTCCTAAGTGATGGTTTAATAAGTTGAATATACATTCAACTTATTAAACCATCACTTGGGAGTTTGTTATAAAAGTGAACACCTTGCCCTTTAAAGTTAGCCAATCGTTTAAAGGGCAAGGTGTTCACTTTTATAACAAACTCCCAAGTGAAGTACAAAAATTGACAATTAACAAATTTAAAAACGCAATTAAACAAAATCTTTATAAAAAGCCTACTATAAAATGACGGTTTATTTAGATGATAGAGAAGCTTGGGATTGAAATTGCTCCAACAAGTTCAAAATGTTACAATGAGGATCAGTAATGTTATAGAAAATGCAATAGAACTAGTATCCACGTTATTATTTAAGACATATAAATGATATATCATTTGAATTATCAAAATCGAACCATTATTTACGAAGATATTAGGTAGTAAACTTATGCCGTTCCTCCCGCTAAAAGTCAATGTACGCGGGTGCGTGTGACGTCACTACGACGGAACCGAGCGCAAGCGGCACTCTTAGGGCGTAGAGGCCACGCGTTTGTTCACTACATTTGTCAATTTCTTTACTTAGAGTTGTTAGAGTATAAGTGAGTGTCTAAAAAACGTACATAATATGAGTACTAATAAAGTAGAACCTGGTTTTGTGCAAGCTCAATCAGGTAACCTTCCAAAAGTGGATTCTTTCATGGGAAGTATTTGATTACCTAGGTAATCATTCTAAGTTCACGAGCGCTGAAATCCGTGGTTGTAAACTACAAAGGTAAGGGTGCTGCTTATTTATCTACGTACATAGGTGCTTATTAGTAATGTTTAGGTCTACGCTATTAGTTGTGGGTAAAGTACCTACAATGTTAAGTATAGGTAAAGGGATGTATTCAGAACGTTTGAGGTAAGTGTAAAAAGAATTAATGTAAGCTTAAACTTTTTAAACTTATGAATCTGTATTCATAGTTATAGCTTTGTTCGTGTCCTTAGTATCTTGATAAACGAACGTTGTTTGCGTTGTTGTAAATCTTTTCGCGGATGACTTTTTAACCAACTTTCGCTTTAAACAGTGCATGGTTCTCTGCACTTACTGATCATTCTCATTATTATTACTATCTCGGCCATTGTTACAAATCGTTAATTCGGTATGTACTTACTTAGGATGGGTTGAATATAAATAACTAGTGGTTCGCCCCGAACTGAGATCTCGCGAGTTTCCCATAAAAACAAAACAATATTATTCGTAATCTTTGACTATCGAAATAGTGCCACGAAATATTAACCAACATACTTGACCTACAGTTTCATTCATATTACAGGTAACGGAAGTTCATGTTAATTGGTTATACTTTTTTGTGGTAGAAATTGCAGTTATTCTGGATTTCAGACTTTTGCCTATATTTATATAGGGTACACTCATACAAAATTTCAGCACTGTGGGGTCACTGGTGTACCCTGTGAATTTTGTCAAAGTTCAGTTTATATTATGGCTAATAACTTAAAAACTACAAAGTTTAAACTAAAAATAAAAACGGGGTCAAAATGTACTCACAAAGACCTTTTATTAAATGTGCAATTTGACTGGATAGTCCCATTTTGTTTTTTTTTTACCTCTCTTGAGCCCCAATATCTCAACAACCCCCCAACATTTTTAGCTCATTGAATCACACCAAAATTGTGCCATGACTACCTACCTATATACCAAATTTCACAAGGATCGGATAAACGCTTTGAAAGTTATCCTCGGACAAACAAACATACATACATACATACAACGCCGATTTGCCCAAGTTCTCACTTCGCTCGATCAATAATTTGTTTCTTACTTCACTATCATATGTTTTTACTTATATATATTTTTATTCCATTGTATTTACTTAATACAGATCTGCTCGTGAAACCTATGGAGATGATGCTGTAGGATTTGTCCAAGTCTAGAGGTCGGAACATGTTTATACAGTAAAAGCAAAAATAACGCCTGAACATAGAATAAAAAGTAAGGCCTATTGCTGCACATTTACATGTGATGAAAATGAGGAGACGGTTTTGAACGTGGAATGTCTAGACTGTGCTGCTTTTTTATCATCTCTTTTTACAACAGAATACCATTTTTACGAAGTTTTGGGTCTTTTGGCACGATAAAAAATAGTTTTTCTGGTGTTTTAATAGAAGTGTTTGTACATTTCGGCACTATAAAATATTTATACATAGTTAAAAAGGTGAATTAGACACAAATCAGACCCTTAGTTTCTTTTAAAGTCACAAGTAACCAAACAAAACACTGCGCGCTCTATCGCTGCCAACGGTTAACTGGCGGCGACCGTCCCAGTGACGTCACAGCTACCGCGGCGGCCGTTCAGTGAACTTCGCTAATAATTTGGTCATAACTTCGTAAATTTTTGTCGTAGAACAAAAATTTTTGCACTATATGTTGAGGATTTCTTAGCTCTGTAAATCTGCATTCTCAACTAAAAACGTTACGGATCCTCATTTAGACGTAATTTATTACCTGTATTGATATGTATTCTAAAAGGATCATTAAGAAAAACAACCAGCCTTGTTTCTTGCCTTTCTTTCCTGGCTTGGTCGCGAAGGAACGGGCAGTAAAATTGACGTTTCAAAGTGATCCTTGTGATTTTAATTAATAAAAGATTCTGACTTTGAAATAATTAGGTACAGATTTTTTGCGTGCGTATGTAATGGTAGGTAATGGTCAAAGTTTTTTTCTTGATTAAGAAAGATTTCAGAGATTTTTGTTTGAATGACATTTTACGTTTCGTTCTTGAAGTCGTTACGCGACAGGTCTCATAAGAATGCTCAAGGTTACTCAGCGTGCTGTGGAGAGGGATATGCTTGGAGCTTGGAGTCTCTACGAGTTCGATTTAGAAATGAGGACATTCGTAGACGAACCAAAGTTGCTGAGATAGCATAATAGATTGACAAGCTGAAGTGTCAGTGGGCAAAGCATATAGCTCAAAGAACTGACGGCCGTTGGGGCAGAAAGGTTCTCGAGTGAAGACCACGAACTGGAAAGCGCAACGTAGGACGGCCCCTCCACTAGATAGAAAGAAGACCTGATGAAGGTTGCTGGGAGTCGTTGGGTGCAGGGCGCACAAGATCGGCTCTGGAAATCTATGGGGGAGGCCTAAATCTATGGCTGATATAATGATGATGACAGCCCTGACTTCTACACACCCCTGTACCGTAAGTTTCACAAACTACTAACATACCACGGTACCACAATATCCAGGCCCATGAAAATATATTGCAATGCAGGTAAAATCGAACCTAATAAATTATTGAAAGAAAGAGACTACTGTTAGGTTATTATTGATTAAAGTTCCACGTATGTATATATATATATATATATATATTTATTAGTTTTATTATAATTTGTAATCTAACATTTCTAATCATTAATATTATTCCTTATATAATACATTTATTGCTTCTATCTACTTATCATTAGTATCTAGTTAAGCCTATCATAATTGTATGAAAACACCAATTAGTGCCTATTAGTTCTTAGAGTTCTAATGACTTGCCTAAAAAAAGTTTCTGCAGAATAACAGCGCCGAGCTGTCGATCGGTGGCGAGGCATAATGCTGCTGCAACCCATTTGCTGCAGTAGCACATACATACCTACTTGCATCTTTTGAATTTTTCCCTGACTACATTGTGTATTTATTATTTCATTCTATTGTTCCTGTTTGTTGTATGTAATTTTCTGTTGTCTCTTACTTGTGTACTTACTTTCTCTTTGATGTTATACTTTTTGATTGTATTGTGTGAATTTGTGTGTGCTATGGTAGCAAATAAATGTATGTCTATGTCTATTTGTAAATTGTATAACTTTATGATTACTACCGTAATATTTATTATTTTGTAATTAGTTTTTAAATAAAAGTTACTTTTATTCACCAATCGCCGACATTGCGTTTTAACGGCTAACTCCGCCGCGCTCACGCCATGGCTCACTATAAAAAACAATGTCGGCTATTAGTAAGCGTTGACTCCCCCCGTCGTCCGAGATACGTTCTCGGAGACCCGGATGACGAAATCACTTCCGCTAATGCGGGTGAGTCATCCACATTAGACAGAGCAAACACTCCACAAATACACCGACCTCGCCGGCGAGGTCGACGAGTCCCTTTAGTCGCCGCCTACACGAGGTACAAACACGTACCCGGGCGTTTCTCTCCTATCCCCGTCCCGGCAACAGCCCAAGCCGAGGTTCGTACCTAAGTGGTGCCCTTGCGCTAGTTGCCTCATCAAAAATAAAATTATAGGGCTGAGCGCCTTCTGCGCTCGCCAAAAGCTCGGTTAAGCTGCAACGGCCTCAGAGGTCAACAGCGAGATAAGTCCATTCGAAAAAAAAGTAAGCGTTAACATACCCCAACATGACATACTCTTCTGTAGTATTCGCCCACTCTCGTCAAGGTGCTATTCAGATAGTACAAAACCGCTTCTTGCGAAAAGCCACAGACTCGCCTATGGTAATTTTCGCGATAACGATCTACACCGCGATATGAAATTAGAAACACTAGCCAAGTTCATCAAGCTCGCTTCCAAGCGACATTATGAACTTGCTACCCATCATCCGAATCCTTTGGTACATACCATTCCGGACTATCCGATAGATCCGCCCGCGAACAAAACCCTCCGTCGTCCGAGACACGTTCTCGGAGACCCGGATGACGAAATGACGTCCGCTAACGCGGAAGAGATTTCCGAGTCATCCACATTAGACAGATCAAACACTTCACAGATACACCGACCTCGCCGGCGAGGTCGACGAGTCCCTTCAGTCGCCGCCTATACGAGGTACAAGCACGTACCCGGGCGTTTCTGTCCTACCCCCATCCTGGCAACTGCCCAAGCCGAGCTTCGTGCCCAAGTGGTGCCCTTGCGCTAGATGCCTCATTAAAAACTTACAGGGCTGAGCGCCTTCTGCGCTCTCCAAAAGTTCGGTTATGCTGCAACGGCCTCAGAGGCCAACAGCGAGATTAGTCCAATCGAAAAAAGTAAGGGTTCAGTCGATTTCCGGCAGTTATGCTGTACACATGTAAGTACGTTGATAGTAAATTGAAATACGATAGCCATTGTACTTATGCTGTTCTTATCTGTGTATAAAATTATTGAAATTAATTCAATGTATAACACGATTGATGTTATAAAATAATGAGAAATAAATACGATATCCCCGTGGAAGTTGTTGTTTCTTACACTACTTAGGAGATAAGCAAAAAACACAAGTAATACACAAGAAGAGAAGGAATGTACGAAATGAAGCAGGTAGGCAGTTGTAGTTACTAGTAGCCCTACGTGCATTTGCAAATGAAAATAACTAGTGGTTCGCTCCGAACTGAGATCTCGCGAGTCTTCGATTATAAGAAAAACATATTATTTGTATCTTTGACTATCAAAATAGTGTTACGAAATAAATAACCAAATAACTTGACCTGCAGTTTCATTCTAATCACAGGTAACGAGAGTTAATGGAATGTGGTTAACTTTTTTGGGGTACAAATTGCAGTTATTCTAGATTTCAGACTTTTGACTATATTTGTGTAACTTAAGCTACACGTATACTAAATTATAGCACTGTGGGGTCAATGGTGTAACCTGTGAATTTTGTTAAAATTCAGTTTTTATTCTGGCTAATAACCTAAAAACTATAAGAACTTCAATAAAAATAAAAATCGGAGTCTAAATGTATTAATGAAGACCTTTCATTTAACGTCCCACTTGACCTAACAGTCTCATTTTCATTTGTTTTTACCCCTCTTGAACCCCAATATCTACAACTTAAACGAATCTTAAACTCATTAGTCATTACGCAATAAGTTTAAAGAAATAAATATTATGACATTCCCTTGTCAATACATCTATGAAAATCTGATGTATGTTCACAAAAATATTAATTTGTTTAAGAAAAATAGCGATAATCATAATTTTAAAACTAGAAATAAAGATAAACTCGTTGTTGCCCCTTGTAGACTCCATAAAGTTAGTAAATCGTTTAAAGGGCAAGGTGTTCGCTTTTATAACAAACTCCCAAGTGATGTACAAAAATTGACATTTAAAAATTTTTAAAACGCAATTAAACAAACTCTTTATAAAAAAAGCCTACTATAAAATATCGGATTATTTAGATGATAGAGAAGCTTGGGATTGAAATTGCTCCAACAAGTTAAAAATGTTACAATTTAGACGTAATTTATTTCCTGTATTGTTATGTATTCTAAAAAGATTATTAAAAAAAACAACTACAGTTGTTTTTTTTAAACAGGCAGTAAAATTGACGTTTAAAAGTGATCCTTGTGATTTTAATGAATAAAAGATTTTGAGTTTGACTTAAACCCCCCCCCCCTTCCCCCCCACATTTTTAGCTCATTTAGTCACACCAAAATTGTGCCATCATTACCTACCTATGTATTTCACGATGATCGGATCAACGCTTCGAAAGTTATCCTCGGACAAACAAACATACATACATAAAACGCTGATTTGCCCAAGGGTGTTTAGAAATCTCACTTCGCTCGATCAAATAACAAAGTTGCTCAGCTATATTTGAAAATGGCTGTGCTGAACAGTGTAGTAGATTTTCCTTTGTAAATGGAACACGCATTTTAGAACCGAAAATCCAACGTTAAAATGCCGAGGAAATGGTTCGGATTTCGCTTTTTCAACAACTCGCTTAAAGGCATTGCGATGCTATTCAATTTCCACTTTTATATTTAGAAAAAAGAGTGAACGATAAAATAATAAAAAAACGAGTGTGCTTCAGAACACACGACTGAAGTAAAACTTCTTTTTCGCAATATTAATTTATAAAATTGTTCAAGAACTAAATTAAATTACGAAAAATAATCAAGCCATCACCGTTCACGTAACGCTAGCAAACTCGCAAATGAACTACTGACTGAGATATATATATTTCATGCACTGGCTATGAGAGGAAGAGAGAAAGAAAATGTGCACGCGCAATGCTCTCTCTTGCTCCTAGAGTGTGATACAGACAATAGGCCTGCACTGTGTCTTGAGCCTCATCTACACGTCAATGAATGAATGAATGAATGAAATACTCTTTATTGCACACCAAATAAAAATACAATAATGGAAATAAACAATAAATAAAGGTACAATGGGCGGTCTTATCGCTAAAAGCGATCTCTTCCAGACAACCTTTGGATGGACAGGATAAACAAAATCAAAAGACGGCGGTGTAAGAGTACCTACAGACATAAACAGAACCTACAAAATAAAATATAGCTATTAATTATACTAATAAACATAAACTTAAATACATACAAATAATATAAGAATAAATAAACTACACTACATAAAGAGGATAAATAACATAAACACTAACTAGCAGTTACGAGACAACGAAAGGAAATGGTTGTATACCTTGACTTTGAAAATAGGAAGAGATTGGGACGACCTTACAGACAAAGGTAAGGCGTTCCACAGTCGCACAGCTTGTACTGTAAAGGAGTCACCATAAAATTGTGAACTATGGATGGGAGTTCGAAGCTGTAGAGCTTCGGAAGAACGAAGGGTTTGAGAGTGTCCCTGATACAGAAACTCGAAACGCTCCTTTAGATAAGAAGGTGAAGTGGGATTATAGAGAATGTTATAAAGAAGTGATACAATATGTGCATTCCGGCGAAGACGTATAGGGAGCCACTTGAGTTTTGCGCGGAATTCTGAGACATGGTCATACTTGCGCAAGCCGAATATGAACCGAATACAAAGGTTTTGAAGGCGCTCAAGTTTACTCATTTGGACTTTGGAAATGTCGAGGTAGCTGGCGTCGGCGTAATCTAAGATAGGGAGTAGAAGAGATTGTGCAAGCGTAATTTTGGTGGCGGTCGGTAAAAAGTTACGAAGTCTACGCAACGAAGCTGAAGAAGCAAACACTTTGCGGCTGATCTCAGCAATACACGGCACCCATGATAGTTTGGTGTCCATGATAATTCCCAAGTTTTTCACCGTCTGACTGATAGCTATTTGTATTCCATTAAAAAGTACAGGTGGGAGTTGTGCAAAATCTAGCCTAGGAATCATTTTGTGACTACCGATTATGATCACTTGTGTCTTTTTAGGGTTTACGGTAAGACCAAAGGATTTGCTCCAGTCACAAATTCGGTCCAAATCTGAGTTTATTAAACTGATAGCTCCGTTAATGTTGTCAATCGGGGCTTGTGTGTAAATTTGTAAATCATCTGCATACAAGTGGTAGGAAGAAGAAAGATTTTGAGATATTGAATGAATAAAAACACTGAAGAGGAGAGTAGATAAGACGCCGCCTTGGGGGACACCAGCAAGAAGGCTACACCATGAAGAGTAATTATCTTCAATACGGATGCGCTGCCGGCGTCCAAACAAATAACTACGAAACCAGTCAATAGCCGTTGGAGATATGTTAAGAGAGCTTAATACACCCAGAAGTATGTCGAAATCGACGTTGTTGAAGGCATTGCTGAAATCAAGTAATGACAGCACTGTCACCTTCCCACTTTCCATTCCAAACCGAATGTCATCGGTTATCTTGACGAGCGCTGTGACTGTGCTATGTCCGGGGCGAAAACCAGATTGGAGAGGATTTAACAGGATATTATTGGATAGGTAGGTACTGAGTTGTTTATGGACAAGGCGTTCAAGGACTTTTGATAGAAAGGGAAGTATGGATATGGGACGGTATTCAGAAAAAGAAGATGGATTGGGTTTCTTAGGTAAAGGAATTATCTGTGCTTCTTTCCAGACGTCAGGAAAAGAGCCTGAATCGATTGAGGCATTCAGGATGTAGGTGATGATAGGAACGATTTCGTCAAGTATTGGCATAATCATATTCCGACTAACACTGTCACTGCCAACAGCATTTGAATTAATAGATGTAATACTTTTCTTAACATCACAATCGGCAAATTGACTAAACTGAAAAGAAGGAAAGTCTGGGGTTGGCTGTGAAGAAAGATTAAATAATGTATTTGATTTAGTAATTCCGTCAATATTGGAAGAACTCGTGAAGTGCTGATTAAGATGATCAATGTTAATGATTTTTGATATATTTTCTGGTTTAGATTTACCAAACCCCAGTGTTTTAAGAAATTTCCACACTTTAGATGGATCATTATTATCTACGGAGTCATGAATGTATCGGCGCTGCGCGTCCCTACACAACCTGTTGCAGTGATATCGGCGAAGTATTTGGCCTTATTGTTGTCAGAAGGTCTACACCTCATCCTAACCTTCGCCATAGCCTTTTTGTGCATCGCCAAGCGGATTTCATCAGTAAGCCATGGTGCTGGAAAGTGTTTGATTTTAATGGCACGTACGGGGGCATGCGTCAACAGATGCATCCGCGGACTCTAGCAGATGCGTCCGCAGATGAATTTCAACGAGCTGTCCACACGTCTGTGGGTCGAACAATCTATGTTCATTCTGGACAGACGCAACTCGCACTCGCACATTAACGTTTAAAAATATACGAAACGTAACTCTCTCTCTCTTTCTATCTTCACTATCTTATATCTCCCTCTCAACTTCCGTTCGCACTTTTCGTAACGCATTCACCAGCTTACTCCCCAAATCAAGCGTGCGTAAAGAAGTTTTACTTTAATTATTCAGAATAGAAAGTGAAAGATGACGTGACAGCTTTATAAAAACAATCATTGAAGTATAATCGGATGAAAACGTTTTTACGAGAAAGAGAAATGCCGCAAATGAGCCAAATGACCCAGTTATAGGAGAAGATTGATATCATGTCCTGAAAAAAGGTAAAAGATATCGCCTTACGGAGGAAATTGCATCATATCCGCCGATAAGAGCCACTATCAAACGTGTCTTAGGGTCATTTTACAAGCTTCTACCATCGGCTTCAGTCTCATTATATCAGTCATATTACGTCTATTGATGAACATAAGCCTGCTACATAGATTTCCAGAGCGATCTCTTGTGCCTCCTCCACCCAACGGCTCCCAGCAACCTTTCATAGGTCGTCTTTCCATCTAGTGAGGGGCGGGTCCTACGCTGCGCTTTCGTGGTCCATTCTGGAACCTTTGTGCCCCAACGGCCGTCAGTTGATTCAGCTATTGTAATGTATTGTATTCATTTATTATAGATAATCACAATCCATAACCACAATCACAATAAATTATATCAAATCAAATTAAATTAAACCAAATCCAATTAAATGATGTACAATCAAAAAAAATAATGGCGGGTTCCTATATCCGTCGGTAACCAGCTACAACTCGTTTCTCTTTGAAAAAGTGTCAAACTAGTGTCAAAATTTTGACATATTTTCAAGGAGAAACGAGTCGTAGCTGGTTACCGATGGATATAGGAACCCGCCACAAATCAGTATTATACAATTATTAATAAATTTATAAATTAGAATTAAAATTATGTACACACATGCTGCAGCAACACACCGCATGAAGTGTGTCCATATAGGGGACACACAACGCCCTGCCACAGTATGTAGGATGGTGTTGAGACTGGCTCGCGTCCTGCTCATCAAAGATGTTGTTTTCTTCCGAATGTTGGAATGAAAGCCATCAGTTTGATACTGAGCAAACATCTCTGAGGCACTACAAGAACGGGGGAGCCTCAACATCTCTATGGAGCTATATGGCCCACACTGCCACTTTAGCTTGCTATGTCAGTTACATTGGTTTTTGTACGGATTTCCTTATACATTAAGCATTGCCTTGTCTATAGCATCCTGAACGACCTTGAGCCTCCTTATGAGGTCCATACTCGAGGGAAGCGAGAGCTCCAAATCTACTTGGGCAAATCGGTGTTGTATGTATGTATGTTTGTTTGTCCGAGGATAACTTTCGAAGCGTTGATCCGATCATCGTGAAATTTGGTATATAGGTAGGTAGTAATGGCACAATCCTGATGTAACTAAATGAGCTAAATATGTGTGTTTTAAAAGGGGGGGGGGGGGGGGTTGTGAAACAAAATGGGACTATCCGGTCAAGTGGCACGTTTAATGAAAGGTCTTCATGAAGTTATTAGCCATAATAAAATTCACAGGGTACACAGTGCTGAAATTAGGTATGCGTGTAGCTTTAGTGACACAAATATAGGAAAAAGTCCCTTCTCCTCAAAACACCCTCAACACATTTCAAGGCGTTATGGTGGCTCCTTTACCGTTTAAGCGGTGAAAATTTGGAATGCCCTGCCCCATGAAGTTCGCGCTAGTCATTTTCAAAAGGAAAGTTAAAGAGCACTTTCTTTCTTTGTAATTTTATTTTATTGTAGTGTATATTTATTTTCGTATATATTAGTTTATTTATTATATTTATTTGTATTAGATATATGTACATATTTATGATTCTTTTACACGCACCTACCTTTAAAATTATCTCTCTGTCTCTAGCCTCAAAGGTTTGCTAGAAGAAAACTCTTCTTAGGGTTAAGCGCGTCATTGTAAATGTCCTCTATTTCTGTACTTTTTAATGTGTTTTCTTGTGTACAATAAAGAATAAAGAAAACTCCGAAATCCAAGAATAACTGCAATTTCTACCCCAAAAAAGAAAATCCATTTATTATGAACTCTTGTTACCGGTAATTTGAATGAAATTGTGGGTCAAGTTAATGGATAATCATTTCGTGGCACTATTTTGATAGTCGAAGATTATAAATATTAGTTTGTTTTAGAAGAGACTCGTGAGTTCTCAGTTCGGGGCGAAACACTAGTGTATCCAGACGATGTGTGAACAGGAAAGAACAGCTGTCTGCTAAATTCACATTCATCAAACTCGCGAGGTTAACATAGTCATTAAGTTTTCTGAAATTATCCAATTATCTGAGCAATTTTTTCAACTTTTCTTTCCATAAGAACCTTCTAGATACCGAAGATAAAGTATTAAAACTCTTATAAAAAAAGATGAACGAAATCGTTAAAGTCGTTCTCACATTATGGCGTGACCAAGAAAAACATGGATTAATTGTTTTATATATTCATAACTAGCTTCCGCCCGCGGCTGCGCGCGCGTGGTTTGCCAATTCAAAGTAGCCTATGTGTTAAATCTACTTATCTTAATGTGTCCAGGTTATAATGTACTTACATACCAATTTTCATCGAAATCGGTTCAGCCGTTACGACGTGATTGAGTAAAAAATTATTATATTTAGGTATCTCATTTAATAATTTATTTATGTCTATTTGTATTTCATTTAGGTACTAGCTGTTGCCCGTGACTTCGTACGCGTTACACCACTAAATGTGTAGGTAACATAGAAATAAAACTAAACTCGCTGTTGCAACTTGACCTTGTTGTTGTCCATTTTTATCCCATGGGAACTGATTTATGGGATAAATGGTAGCCCATGTGGTGATCCAGGTTATAATCTACGTATGTAAGTAGCAAATTTAATGGAAATCGGTTCAGCCGTTACGGCGTGATTGAGTAACAAACAAACAAACATCCAAACTTTCGCATTTACAATATTAGTAGGTAAAGTAGGTATTAGTTGCATTCCCTTCATAAGTGCACCCCCGACCATATCTTTGACATTACTAAATCCTCTCCATCCAAAGGTTATCTGGAAGAAATCGCTTCAAAGCGATAAGACCGCCCATTGAACTATTTGCTTTGTGACTTTTCTAATTAGTCTGTAATTTTTATTTTTAAATGTGTATTAAAAATAATATATGTATTCATTTATTTTCTCTCACCATATGTTTCATAAGTCTAATTTACAAATGCAAGTTTGTATATTGATAACATACATTGTGAGAGACTGGTGCCTGAAGTAGGTTCATACAAACCTGTATTACAATAAAGTGTTCTCATTCATTCATTCGTTCATTCGAACAAACCGTTACCTCCCACGTAAGTTGTTGTATCCCACAAAAATGCCATTTAGCGTTTATACTAAAAATAACCTAATTTGTAGTAATATATGCATTCAAAGTGAAAAAAACAACAAAAACACGATTTTATAAGAATTTTTCAGACGTAAGTTGTTGTAACTTTCGAACGACAACGAACTAAAACGTTGTATAGTCCTTCGCAACGGTTTACGCGGGGTGCGGGGCGGGGGGAATCGCGCGTTCAGTAATACACACTCAAATGTTTAATCTATATACAGTGTAAACTCCATGTAACGTTACGCGTTTTAACGACAAACTCTCTAAAGCGTCGAAATCACTCGGCTTTGGTTGGTTTGGCTTGTCTTGCATACAAGGGTACACTCTGTATAGCATTACACCCACTGTCAATAACGACAACAATTTGTAATAAAAAGTTCTTTTTAAGTTGCCAAATTAGTAAAAACTGCGCAGCTGTGTATGTCCTTTTGTCGTTTTATTATCCTAGACCATAATAAACTCGACTGTCGGCATCATACACACCAAACTTTCTATGAAATCCGTTCTTTTGTTTACAAAATGGGATTGCTTGCACGTGCTGCAGACTGTTGTTAGTAGAAGTATTGGATTTTATCTACACGTTGTCATATTCTTAGTAGCTCACAAACTTTCAAATTGTAAACATGGCTAGTAAGCGAAAATCACTGTGACACACACAGATTTTACTTCTCTCCATTTAACGACAACTCTCTATAACGTCAAAATATGCTCAGTCCCTTGAGTGTCGTTATATAGAGTTTACACTGTATATTGTAATAGTCACATACGGTGAAATTAGGCTTAAAATTTTCAGGTATATTGTTGTAACTATCATAAACAACAAAGAACGTTATCTAAATTCCGTAGTATAATATTGTAAGTATGAGATACAACAACTGAAAAAATCTAGATTCCGCAGAATAATGTTGTAAGTATGAGATACAACTACTGGGACAGCCTTTATTCCGCAGTAAACTGTTGTAAGAACCTTATCTCAGAAAATACATATATTTTCCTAATTATCTTTCAACATAGTGAAGAATACTATAAATTATACTCATAAACCAAATTTGATAAAGATATGAAAATCAATGCAGTTTTTAGGCTTATTTGAATCTTTAAAACGCTCTCCTGTAAAATTCTAGTTTTGGAGATACAACAACTTACGTGGGAGGTATCGATAACATCCGAACTTTAATATACTTATTAGTGTGATACCTATTCAGTAAATATTGGTTGTGTATTACTGTGACTAATGTTTAAATTGTTTGTTGGTTTTGTTGAACATTTCCCTCGGAAGTAACAAAGCGATCCAGGTTGAGCCATATAATCTTTCTCATCCCCTTCATCCCCTGGTCGCGGCAAATTAAAAGTAAATAATTGTTGCCCTCAATCAACCCTGTCGGAAACAACGGCTTTTGTTCAGCCCCTGTATTGCGGTAATAAAATGGTTATGGCAAGATGAAGCGTAGATACATACAATCTGTTCATTCGTACATCCAAATGTAGAGACTTTCTTTTTCGATAAGACCGTCCATTATATATTTATCTGTTTTTAATTTTCTTGTACCTAGAAAACTTTCGTGATTTATTTAAATCATAATTATAAATAAGGGATTTATCACGCACCGTTATATCGGTGTTACGATATTGTCAACATTAATTGTTAAAACATTGTCAGTCATTCATGATAATTGATCGAGCGAAGCGAGATCTTCAAATCAATTTGGGCAAATCGGCGTTGTATGTATGTATGTTTGTTTATTTGTCCGAGGATAACTTTCGAAGCGTTGATCCAATCATCCAATATTAGATATATAGGTAGTTAGTGTTGGCCAAATCCTGGCGTGACTAAATAAGCTAAAAAGGGGGTTGTTGAGATATTGAGGTTGAAGAGAGGTAAAAATAAATGCGACTATTGGGTCAAATAGGACGTCTAATGAAAGGTCTTCATTAGTACATTTCGACCTCGTTTTTATTTTTGGTTTAGTCTTTCTAGTTTTTGAGTTATTAGCAATAACGAAAAACTGAACTTTGACGAAATTCACAGGGACACCAGTGACCCTGTGGGGTCACTGGTGTACCCTGTCCTCTAATTTGGTATTCGTGTAGCTTAAGTGACACAAATATAGGGAAAAGTCTGAAATCATGAATAACTGCAATTTCTTCTCCAAAAAAGTGTAACCAATTAACATGAACTCCTGTTACTTGTAAGTTGAATGAAACTGTAGGTAAGTTAGTTATCATTTGGGGGCACTATTTTATTAGTCAAAGATTGTGAATAATATTTTGTTTCGTTTTGTGGGTGACTCCTGAGATCTCATTTCGGGGCGAACCACTAGTTTATAATAATGATTGATATATATCACGAAAGTTTTCTAAGTAAAATATTTATTTGACTCTTGCTTGGGTAATTATGTTAAAATTGTTACGCCGAGGCTGTTACAGAATAAGTAATAGTAAAGTAATAGTCAGCTTCGCGAAGTTATACCTACTGTGTCACAGAATGGGTAATACTTGGTATGGAATATACCTAAATACCACGTTTTACTTACAGTTGCACAGATTAAGAAATAGTAGTTAATCGAAATACCTACACTTTTCTAGTAACTAGTAGAAACATCGAGAAGGTTCTGGAAATAATGCGCGGCATTAATAGTGCGTAGAGACGCTCGAAGAGGCAGTCTTGATTTGGCGATACGTGCGAACATTACGGTGAAGTGGTTTATTGTGTAACAGTGGTGTGATTTACTGTGTTGTGAATCCTTAGGTGTGTGATTGAGATCGTGTGTTTATCATTTTAGTGTTGTATAAAAGTGTTATTTTGATTAGATTCATTTTAATTATTTTATCCCGAACCCTCAGCTCGTAACATAATGTTAAAGCGATTACCACTGATACTGAGCCATGATCATTAGTTTGCGTAATTGGGGGGCAGAGTGGAAGATATAACAGATATCTTATTATTTTTCTATTGGAGGTGAGCATCGAGCTTCATTATTTGTTCAATAAAATCATGATACGAATATCATAGGATATTTTTTATAAAAACGGGATATTTACAATGATGTGAGCTTTTGAGTGTATAAATCACAAAGACTTCAGTTTAACCTGTGATCATGGCGCATGTAATTGCCATAAATCGACAAAAACTCGCACACACATCAACAACCCATTAGTGTCCACTGCTGGACAGAGCCTCTTCCAAAGCTGGAGGGTTCTGTCATAATCACCACGCTTGGCAGGCGGATTGGTGCTCGCAGAAAAGGTGTAGATAACACACAGAAGGAAGCTGCCGCCCTTCTTTTGGTGAGATCCCTTAATCGGCTTTTACATCCATGGGCTGAGTTGGAGGGGTCGATTCTTACCATGGGCTTAGTTGGAGGGGTCGATCGCTACGGCAAAAACTCACAAGTAAGATGTAAAAAGAGGGGCCTGTCTGTCTGTCTGTGGCAGTCTATCACAGTCAAAATCGGTTTTGACAGGTTATGAGTTTTGAATGTAACATTTCTGTAGTTTATATAAGACTACAAAAATTGTCACCACTTAGTGACTTCCAACAGCGCTGGTCTTCCGAGGCGCCAAAGTGTGGACTAGTTTTGAATATATATATATATATATTCAAAACATAAAATATATATATATATAGTAGATAAATTAACGAGGGGATAAAGCAGTGTCTTACGTCACGGGCGCTATATTGAATTCTAAACGTAACGAAGGATTCTAGAGTTAACTCACGAGCGGAGCCAGGGAGTTACTAGAATCCTGAGTGCAGAAAGGCATATAAGCACGCCCAAGATGCAGACAACTTTATCTACGAGGAGAATACTTTTCTTTTCACACTTTCTGCGCGACAATAAAAACCAAATCTAGGTTGGTGCATTCTGTGCAGAGGTTAGTTCGATTTACGAATAAGTTCTTTTTGTGTGGTGTGGGACTCTTTTGTTCAAATTTTAATACAGATGAGGTTCCAAATTCAAAAGATATTATGCCCGCGAGGGCAAAATGAAATTGAGTACAACTTTACTCCCGGCTCAGCCGTAGGGATTTAATCGCCTGCTTTCGGTGAGGTTTACATGACATATAATGTGACATTGTCGAGCAGGTGGCGTGAAAAAGTATTTGTTAAAATTGTGTTTATTCATAAAAATCTATCTAGGCTATATCGATAAGACGAGACAAAGACGAATGCCCTTTCTAATCGACCCATGTGCACCCCTCCACTCGTGTCCACAAACTATTTCCACTAAACTATATCTTAATCTTATTACTATAAAGGCGAAAATATCAAATCACGGAGCAACTTTTGTTCGTGGTTGTTCTAAACGTGCACAGCTTAGGTACAGAGACATCCTTTTGTACAGATTTTGTTAGAAATAATTTGAAAAGGACTTGAAGTCTTTGAATAAATGAACGAAAATCCTTTATTATAACAAACTAGATAACAAAATGAGAAACTAGTGGTTCGCACTGAACTGAGATCTCGCGAGTCTCCGATTAAAACAGAAAAATATCTGTAATATATATAATATGTAATATATATATGTAATCTTCGACTATAGGTAACGGGAGTTCATGTTCTGTGGTTACATTTTTTTGTGGTACAACTTGCAGTAATTCTGGATTTCAGACTTTTGCCTATATTTGTGTTACTTAAGCTACACGCATACTAAATTAACAGCCCTGTGGGGTTAATGGTGTAACCTGTGAATGTCGTCAAAGTTCAATTTTTATTATGGCTAATATCCTAAAAACTATAAAAACTTTACTAAAAATAAAAACTGATTTTAAATGTTCTAATGAAGACCTTTCATTTGACGTCCCACTTGACCTAATAGTGTCATTTTCATTTTTTTTTACCCCGCTTGAACGCCAATATCTCAACAACGCCCAAAAATTTTAGCTCATTTAGTCGCACAAAAGTTGTTCAACCATAACGTACCTATGTATTAAATTTCACGATGATCGGATCAACGCTTCAAAAGTTATCCTCGGACAAACATACATACAACACCGATTTGCCGAAGTTGATTTTGAGAACTCGCTTTGCTCGATCAGTAACAAATAATGTTAGATATATCACACAGGCAGCGCTATCTAGCCCCTAACTAGGTCAATCTTGTATTATGGGAACTAGATATCTGATACAATACTTATACAATAAAAATAAACAATTAAAATAAAATAAAATTCGTTTATTTCAGGCACAAAAATATGACCCATATCACATACAAATGAAAAATACACTAAAAACAACAAAATTGAGAACCTCCTCATATTTTGAAGTCAGTTAAAAATACTGAATATGCCACGGAGCAGAGGCTCCAGTGTAGTCATTTTTTATTTCCGTCCAGGTGGACGGAAATACTCCAATACTTATAAATTCCATTTTTATAAATCTGGTCAGAGACAGCCCTCAGTACGCTATTGTTGGAGCGACTCAGCCTACTCCAAAACGACGCTACGCGAGCTCAGAACATAGCGAAAAAGTCGGGAACACCCGCCTCGGAGAACATTCTCGACGCACTGCAGTATCTCGGCAACCTCATAAGAGCCCGGTAGGCATCATTGTACTGGACCCTTAGATGTTGATGGCTTTTCTAGTAAAATTAGACCAAAGTTGGCATGTGTACATACCCAGACAATATGCCCGGAATAGGGTGTGTTTTACTTCGGGACTGCAGTTAGTAAAGCGGCGTGCGAGTTTGTTACCCCGGACGGCAAACGCTCTCCGCTCTCGCTCGATGTCGTCATCATCTCTCAGCGTCTCCGTCAGTAAGTGACCTAGGTACTTGAACTGTTTAACCATTTTAATGGTTGTACCGTTCATGTGTACCTCGGGCACACGTCCTAGACCTTGTCCTGACCTGAATATCATCAAATCTTATATAATTTTTTTTGTAAATATATACTTATTAGAAAAACACCCAGCCCCGGAACAATCATACCAACATTTGTTCCGCAACGGGAATCGAACCCAACACCTCCTGCATCTCAGCCGGCTCTTCGTCCACGGCGCCAAGGACGTAAAATACGTGGATGATAATGGTCAGTGCTGTTGGGTGTTGCCAGCTACAAAAATTGCTACATTGCCGTGAAAATTTAACTTGTCATTTTAAATTTAAATTTAACCTTTAATTGTCTCACTAACCACCGACGCCAAAAAGAGGGTTTCTGTGGCATCATAGTTCCCAAACAGATAGACCAATTCAGCTAAAAAGGAAAAAGGAAACCTTTAAGGATCACTTTGTTGTTCATAATTCAAAATGTTTTTCGATCGCTCTGAAACGTCAATTTTGCTGGCTATTCCTATATACCAAGCCATAAAGGTAAGAAACAAGGCTGGTTATTCTTTTGACGTGATAACGTCTTATAAATCGATGAAAGCCGGCTGCATGCACGAAAAAGTGTCACGTTCCGCCTGAGCCGAGCGTGCAGTCACGATCGGCCTTAGCGTTCGGCTTGTGATGCACCTATCTCTCTTCCACTCGTTATCACGTAAAATTATCAGACTTTACAGACAACCACTTTTTTAAATGATCCTTTTGTCTGTAGGTCAAGCCCCTTTTTCTCAGGAACGCGTTGAGATATCAAGTTGAAATTAATATCCAATATGGAGATCTACAATCCCTTGTAGCTGTTAAAAAATCAAGCTACTAAATCAACGCGATCAAAAAATACGGCCATTTTTACCGTGTATTTAGCTTTTTTTTATTATTCATTACAGAATCAAGAGCACTTGTTAACAATGTAAACAATCCTTATAACTAATTCTTAATGCCAATAACAGATTCTCAATTTATGGTACTGCCCGTGGACCTATAACCATGAAATTTCGCAAAATTAAAGCAAAAATTTCAATAATCGTATTGTTATAGTCATATTGTAAAAAAACGAGTGTGCTTTAGACCACACGGCTGAAGTAAAACTTCTTTTTCAAAATATTAATTTATAAAATTGTTCAATTACAAAATTGTCCACACGTCTGTAGGTCGATCAGTCTATGTTCATTCTGGACAGACGCGACTCGCACTCGCACATTAACGTTTAAAAATATACGAAACAAATCTGTGTCTCTTTCTATCTTCACAAGCTTATATCTCCCTTTCAACTTCCATTCGCACTTTTCGTAACGCATTCACCAGCTTACTCCCCAAGTCAAGCGTGCGTAAAGAAGTTTTACTTCAAAAATCAAGCTACTAAGTCCAAAATACGGCCATTTATGCTACGTATTTAGCTCGCAAATTAATCAACACCTTTATGGTACTGCCCGTTGACTTAGAATCGTGAAATTTCATAAGAAGCAAGGTCTCAGCTACGTTGATTAAAAAAATCTAAAAACGTATTTTGTAGTCATTTTGTTACAAACCTTACGGCAAAAGCAAAAATGTTTACTGGACATGTCCACAATTTACTGCGGAATCTCCGTATTTCTAAAAGCATTCCCCGGTTCTGAACGAATCAATCAGCGTTTGGCTCAAATTCGTCTTCATTTCAAGGGTTTAATCGAATAGGTATTCGAAATACTTTTAATCGATAGTCTAATCGGCTTAACTCGGGCTGCCTTACTTACATTGTACTTAAAGAGGGTGAGTTTTTTGTCGCTAGAAAACTATAATTTTCATTAAATGACTCGGTCACTGAGGATTCCGGACGTAGATAGGTTTATTTATGTTAAATAAGCAGCGCCATCTAGTCATGTGACTGGTAAACTAAGAAAACTTTTAAGACCGATATCTAAGAACTGTTCTAGATAAAGACTTAATTATAATTACTTATTACCCGTGCGCGATAATATGGGACCTGAGCGCGGTGACGTCATATTGGCGTGTTTGTACCGCCCGCAAAAAAGCGAACATAACAAGCAGCCGCCCGCGGCTTCGTCTTTGTTTTTTTTTAACCTAATTTATTATGTTACTCAGGGAGGACGCTGCTTTTTATCTAATCTTTTTACACTATTTGAATAAAATAAAAATGCAATGTTTAAGTTTATACATTTATTTTATCTATTATTTACATTATCTCATCTTCGTCACTACTTAGTGGATTTATGCCTTCTAGAGGTTGTTCTTCGTCCTCAGTCTCACTATAATCACTTGACGAAGAGGTATCCGATAAATTTACAATTAATTGTGATTCATTCGTCTCTTGTAAGAGGTCATCGTCCCAATACTTTTGTCGAAGCCTGTCCACATGGTTGACTTCTTTTTTCCAGACAACAAAACAATAACACAAACGAAAATTAAAAGAATTCCAGAGCGCGTCGTTACGTGACGTAGGCCAGTACGAGACTAAAAACCCTAGTAAAAATAGTGATGCGAACGGTACAATACGGGCGCCATCGGGGAAGTGCAGGGGAAGCGGTCGGGGAGTCGCATTCCTAGCAGGTCCCAAGTTATCGCGCACGAGTAATACTTACTCCTATGGCTCAGCGATCCGGAGTGTGTTTTGGCCTCCAATAAAAGCAGTCGCCATTTTGGTCTGTCCTGTGCAGCTTCGGTTTAGAGAATGTTTATTGCCTTAAGATATAATAAATTTCATTTACAAGACAATTTAATGATAACTTAATAAAATTTGTTGAGAATCCGGTGAGTATACATTTTCTTAAATAAGTGTAAATAGGTAATATAAACTAAAACGATAACAATAAAATATGACAACAAAACGACCCTAAACAATAGGTAGGCAACACACAAAAGGGATAGTAGGATGAACTGGTAATGTATAACTTTTCAAACTATCGTTGTTATGAACACTATTTGTACTAAATCATGGTAAATATCCCGTTTTTAGTACAGATAGAGGTAATACCAATATTAGGTAATTGTGTTGTAGATAGGTTTTTATTTAGATATGTCAAAAAACATTATCCATAATATACGAAGCAACCTTCTTTTTGAAAATGTTTATGCTCTCAACTAGTTTTATGACTTTTGGTAGGTTATTGTATAATTTAGCCCCTTTGAAAGTGATATTTTTACGACCGTAATTAGTTCTAGAAGAGTAAACATATGTTTTCGGCATTTCTCAACGTTTTATTCATTAGCTGATTATTTTTTGTAACGACTTTCTCTGATTGTATTTTCTCCGCCAGTTTTCCGCTTGTAGCTCACGCAGGTCTGCTTCCAGTACATCTTTCCAGCGGGTACCGAGGCCGTCCAACGGGTCGCCGGCCGGCGGGGAGACCGAGCTAGGCGTTGTGAACTTGTCGATCCTCTCCCATTCTCTCTAAATGGCCGAGCCAGCGAAGGCGATGCGCTTTCGTTTTGATGATATTGTATTCTTTCACTAGCTCCTCGATCTCTAATTATAATTAGTTGACCGTAATAAATAATACTAGATGTAATGTGTTAAATCTATTATATAAAAAAAATCGCAAAATGTGTTGGTAAGCGCATAACTGAACAACGCCTGGACCAATTTGGCCATATCTTTTTTTGTTGTATTTCTTATTGTCAGGAGAAGGTTCTTATTAAAGAAAAAATTTAGAAGATTCCGCGCAAAATTAGAAAATTTAGGAATACTTAACCACCATATATATAATTATTTATTATCTAACCTTAGCGCTTTTATAATGTAACCTTTGACATAGAATTGACAGGAATTGACAGAATGCGTGCTGCAAATATCGTCAAAGAGGATGTAAAAAATGAATATCGTTTGAAACAGATGCTTCGGTAGGAGTTATCCCGAGATATTTATATAAAAATTTCCGATTTGTCGTATCTTCTGAGCATTGCAAATGGCACGGATGACTGCTCCGAGTTACTGGAGCTACTGGGATTATGCACGTATAGAGTCAGAATAAGGAGACCGCACATTTTACATGTTCCGGTAGTTAAAACCAATTATAGGCAAAACGCATTTGTTATTCGAGCAAGCGCCTCGCTTAACACTTTGGCAGATGCAGATATTGATATATTCAATACTTCGACAAGCAAGTTAAAAAGCTTGCTTGCAGATAAGTTCTTCTGTAATAATTAATGTACCTACCTAAAACTCTTAAGAATGAATATTGTAATGTCAAACGGTTTTTGTCCACTGTAACTGTGTTTTTATATAAATCTTTTTTAAAAATTATCTGTGGAAATTTGTAATTGGCTCTAAGAATACATGTATGTTTTGCATATATTATAATTTAATTAGTTTTCTGTGTACCTAGCTGTAAGTTTCCTTAAAATAATTAAAATAAAATAAATATATTGTCTATCTATATATGTATATAAAAATTTCGAGAACGGGTGGAGCCATTTGGCTAATTTTGGTATTGAATTATTTGTGGAAGTCATTCATTTTCTCATACATAATGATGGCCGGGGACAACAATTGACAATTCTACCAGGGTGACTTATATTGACAGCCCGCGTTATACCTATGCATGTCAAGCCGATACGAAGTTCGGCGGGACCACTAGTAATAAATAATTACTGCGTAAATCAATTAATTTCAGATTTCTCACTTCACAAACTTCGGAGATAGATGGGGCGGTATTTTTTTCGACATTTTTCATCATACCTCCAATACTGTACAATATGAAACATAAAAAAATGGTTTTGGAATGTGTAAATCAATTCATTGTTATAATTTCCTAATTCATAGATATCAGGAACTACGAAAGACTGTTGAATGCTATCACAAAATAACTAGTGGTTCGCCCCGAACTGAGATCTCGCAAATTTCCCAATAAAACAAAATAATATTATTCTTAGGGCGACTTGCACAACAATGCTTAAACGTATTTAGTGGCTAAATATGATTTAAAGAGTTGTCAAATCGTCAAAATACGTCAAATTTAAACATATATAGTCGCTAAATACGTTTAGTGATCTTTTTTCATGCTGACTTATTCTTTGACTAATAAATTAGTGCCACGAAATAGATAACCAACTAAGTTGACTAAGTTTCATTCAAATTAGAGGTAACGGGGGTTCATGTTATATAGGTACAGTTTTTAGGGGTAGAAATTTGAGTTATTCTGGATTTCAGACTTTTGCCTATATTTGTGTTACTAAAGCTACACGTAAACCATATTTCTGCACTGGTGTACGGGGTGTATCTAGTGAATTTTGACAAAGTTTTGTTTTTAATATGGCTAATAAGTAATAACACAAAAACTACAAGGATTAAATTAAAAATAAAAACGGAGTTGAAATGTACTAATACCTTTTATTTGACGTGCCACTTGACCTAATAGTCTCATTAAATTTTTTTTTTTTTTACCCCTCTTGAACCCCAAAATCTCAACAACCCCCAACATTTTTAGTTCCTATGTAACAAATTTGATGAGATGATGATGAGATCAACTCTTTGAAAGTTATCCTCGGACAAACAAACAAACATACACATTCATACATATAACACTGATTTTCCTAAGTTGACTTAGAGATCTCGCGTCGCTCGATCAAATAGATACAGAAGGCCGGCTCGAGTCAATCTAGATTATAAATTGCTCACTTATATTTGATAGATATCTATTTATTGATAACGTCAATAAAGTATGTAATATCACTCACTTTTTATCCAGATTTAGATCGTGATATTCACGTTATCACGTGAACGTTATACGTGGGCTGTTCATCTTGAAACACTGGCCAAAAAGTTATGCTCTGTTACCTATGCAGTTAAGAAAATTAGAGAGATAGGCGGAGTAAGAGCAGCACGAAATGTATATTTTGCTTATTTTCACTCTCTAATGACATATGGTATTTTATATTGGGGAACAGCGGCAGATGCTAACAGGGTCTTTACTTTGCAAAAGCGAGCTATACGCTACATCTTGGGGATGGGTTCTAGGCAATCGTGTAGAGAAAAGTTTAAGGAACTGGACATCATGACAATGATTGGAGAATTTATTTTCCAAAACGTACTCTATGTTAGAGAAAATTTACATCATATGAAAAGAGCTACAGATGTCCACAATATTAATACTAGGTATAAAAATCGCCTAATTATACCAACCAAAAATTTCCAAAAGCTATTATTGCACAGCGATAAAATTGTATAATAGAATACCCAAAAATGTTGAAAGTCTTGCCGACAATGACTTCAAATTGTTTATCAAAGGACATTTAATTATAGTGTGACCATTAGTGCTGTGCACTCCCTGAGGTATGCGCGCGGCGAGACGGGGGGGGAGAATCGGCTGCTGCGCTCTGTCAGTTCGCCGTCAACGCTCGTGGCGGCAGGTAGTGTTATTTGTATCGGACTGTCTATGTCAGACGCACATGAGATAAATATTCAAAGATGGGTCGTGCGTTATCTCGTGATATGAAATGGAAGATGAAGTTGAAACAGAATCTATGTCAAAAAGTTTTTATCGTTTGGACGAAGCCTTTGCAGATAAAAACCTTTTTGCATTATAGTACATATTCATACATTGTAATTAGTTTTTTATTAAGTTTTTAATTTTATTATACAATTGACAATGCTTTTGCAGATACTTCTAATTTTAGTTATTATTATTATTTTATGGATTTCTTTTGTTTAAGTAGGTGTTTATTTTATATTGTAAAATTTGTAAGTCGCTATTGACATTATAATTAAGTTACTACCAATGTGACATTGTAAATTATGCTATTTTTAATTTAATTTTTTATATTGTACCTACTGACATATCTAAGAACAATTAATTTGTCGAAAGATGAAATAAATGAAATGAAAATGAAAAATCAATTGCAAATACTTACATGGGGAGATAGATTCTGTGTTTCCTTTTACCATACTTTAACGTCTTTATCATTATTTTGGTCAGAAAACTCTATATTCATTCTAAAACCCTTTAAATACCGATTATTACGCTCCTTACGGTCCTTACGCTCCTCTGAAAACCTTAAATTGAAAACTCCTCATCATACCTCAGTATTTTATACTAACTCCTTCACTCTTCAGGCTACCAGACTCTGGAATGCACTACCTGTTTCAATTCGTAACGCCAAATCCCTTCCTGTTTTTAAAAACATGGTTAATAATCATTATCTGTCGTCCATCGCTCACTAAGACTTTGCAACTTAAATTTTGTATATAATTTTTTATTGTTTTTTCTAATTACCTATGTATTTTGAAGTAGGTTATTTAATATTATAAAATTATTTATATTTATTTATATGTATATTTTATTTTAGTAATTTATGTACTAATTCTGTTAGTTATTATTTGATTAACGCCGCCGTTCTCATTTGTTCACACAGATCCTGTCCATCCAAAGGTTGCCTGGAAGAGATCGCTTTTAGCGATAAGGCCGCCCATTGTACCTTTGATTTAATTTTGTATTCTCTTTTGTTTGTTTTATTTTTAATGGTGTGCAATAAAGAAATTATCTATCTATCTATCTATTACATTTTTATATGGATGGAAAGAGCAGAATTTTCTCGTCACAAGAGTATATATGATGCTATGTTTATTTTAACTTTCTAGACCTGGAAACACAAAAATAAATATACCAGACCTAGGTACTGACATAACATTTTAAACATATATTTCTTTATTTCCAATTTTTGGTAAAACCGTAAGATTTTACTTGGAATCTCCATAGGACCTTTGAATTTGATGTATGGTTGTACTGGCCGCTAACTGGTATTTTAAAATCTTTAATTTTGGAACAGGTCCGAATGACGTTGGGAGCATCCTTCAATAAAAGACAGTCTGCCCGTGAAAGCCTGAGAAAGATCTAAGAAGAGTACCCTGGAAATTATATAAAACAGTCAGTGCAGCCCGGTTTTTTTGTTCTGGACGGCGAAGCCCTACCGGCTTCAGCCTGGGAACCTGGCCTTCCCAATACGGACCTGGAGGTCCCACTTGTTACCTGTTGTTGTTGAGATCTAGTGGCCTAACCCTAGAATCGCCCACCACATTTACAAGAGGCTGGGACTACGCCAGCCCTCATCCCCAAGGGAAGCGCGGGAAGCGTTCAGTCTGCAGTACCAGTTGGACTTGCAGACTCCCGGAATTCATCAAGTGTGAATTCATCCACCCTAGTGGACATTGAGTGCTTTTGATACGTAACGTATTTATAGTCTTTATACACTACACAGCTTTATTCTCGATATATGTTTAACCATGGCAGGTTTCGTTTGAAACTGGGAACCTTACGCACTTTAGCATCAGACCTAGTCTGAAAGAATATTTTTTTTTATATATTATAATTAGCATTAAGTTTGCCTATGTATCATTTTATTAGTGCAATAAAGAATTTTCTAAACATAATCTAATCTAATAGTTGATCGCTGGCCGTTCACACTGCCGGCGAGAACTCGCTCTCCACTATTTTTTCGCAGCGACTACAACACTCGCTCAGTGATGCTCGCTTGGCGGTCAGAACACACGCCGTGAGATGATGAGTATCACCCGCTTTTTTTTCGAATGGACTAATCTCGATGTTGACCTCTGAGGTCAACCTTTGGCGAGCGCAGAAGGCGCTCAGCCCTGTAAGTTTTGATGAGGCAACTAGCGCAAGGGCACCACTTAGGTACGAACCTCGGCTTGGGCTGTTGCCAGGATGGGGATAGGAGAGAAACGCCCGGGTACGTGCTTGTACCTCATATAGGCGGCGACTGAAGGGACTCGTCGACCTCGCCGGTGAGGTCGGTGTAAAATTGCTTGCGTTAAACACACCTTTATGAACTGTCACTGTCAAATATCATTCTTTTTGTTTGCGTGACAACCGTAACGTTGTATATATTTTTTTCATATCTTCGAATAAAGCTCTTCGAACAGCACAGGTAAGCTTGTTTAGGTCACTTAATATATTAAATCATTAGTCACTGTAAAATCCCTCTTTCTCTCAAACTGTTAAGTAGGACTTAAATTAACTTAGCTTACAGCTCTCTCCTTATACGGGAGACAGTTGTAACGCTACAAGTGATAATGTAGTATTAATCTTATCAATCCTGAATAGTTCATTTCAGGTCACTGGATTCCACAAATGATGAATTTAGATAATCCACGGTTGTCATTCAATCACAGGTGTAAACAATGTGGGTTTCCAGCGTGGCGTATGCAGATAAATAACTTTATGGATTTTGATCCAAAAATAGCTATTTCATTCGGACCAAAGTTTATTACTAAGACGTAGGAAGCATTTATCTGATAAAGGCTCTTACTGTGTATACTTCCACTAGGTGGAAAGAGGACCTAATAAAAGGACTGTCTTAGGGCTCGTACACAAAACTGCGATGCGACGTCGCATCGTAAACATTTGCGAGCTCCCTCGACGCATCGCAAGAACTTGCGAATTGATGCGCATCGCATACGTTCATTACGGTTGACGGTCGTCGAAGGAATGGTCACCTTGGGAGACGCCTTGGCGCACGAAATCGCATCGCAGCAATTCGTGTCGCAATTTTCTGCGTTGTGAATTCGCATCGCGTCGCATCGCAGTTTTGTGTACGAGCCCTTATGGCAGTTTTAAATTTTCTCGAACTATACTCATGTTTTTAAGACATAACGGGTCTTTTTGCGCACAGATTTATACCAAAATTATAATTTTGATTAACCTCTACGTTTCGGCCAAGTTAAACATAATGACAAAAGATTTAAAATAACTAAGCGCGATTTCTGCAACGATGCCTAATCATATTTAGTGCCTAAATATGTTTAAGAGAGTTATCAAATAATACAAATACGTCAAACTTAAAAATGTTTAATCGATTGTTCGCTGCTCTAGCGGGGGCTAAGAAGGGGAAATCTGTACTTACATCAATATATATATAAAATAAAGTCATGTTAGTTACACTATTTTTAACTCAAGAACGGCTGAATTGATTTAGCTGAAAATTGGCGGGGAGGTAGCTTAGAACCAGGATACATAGGATACTTTTTATCCCGTTCTTAGAACCAGGAGACGGACTTAAGATACTTTTTATCCCGTTCCACCGCGTTCCCATGTGACGTGACATAAAACGTCAAAGACAATACAAGTCACTATAAAACGTGGTACAACAAAAACGCATCTGACATGGAATAACAAAACGCAAATGACAGCTAAACGTAATTTTGTCTATGGTTATGTATGGTTGTAAAATGATGGCCGGGGATAACAATTGACAATTAACCAGAGTGACGTATATTGACATACCGCGTCATATGCATGTCAAGGCGGTACGAAGTTCGGCGGGTCAACTAGTTAAATTTAAAAATAAATTTAATGTAATTATTATTAGAGAGGCTTCAAAGGAGTCCTTCCCAGTCCAATTTAACCTCAATACGTTAGTCAGCTTAACTTATTAAATTCGGAATACATCAACCAAAGGTACAATTACTGACGCCTGTTCTTCCTGACGTTACTGACTAGTACGTGACTTTGGTCCCGAGCGAGGCTAGCTCCGTCACTTTCCCGCTCGCTAGTTTTCATATCTCTTTGTCTCGTACTCTCGTCCACCCACTCAGCGGTATAACATCCCCTGTTTTCAGCCCATATTCCAGTCGCACCCTCAACAGCCCGGGCTGCGCTCGTTTCGACAATAAATTAAAAAAAAACGATAAAAATTATATCATCTAACCTACCAGAGCGCGGTGATAGTGCGCCGCTCGAAAAAAATACGAAGACAATAATATTCTTCCAATTTTGACAGAGACTGAACTTTGAAAATATATTTTATTTTATTGAACTATTTAAGGAGCGAGTGTTTTTGTGAACGAGCAGATTATCCTGAACAACAGGTGAGTACTGATTTAGTTCTAATTTGTTTTTACAGCTGTTGCAATGTGGATAAAAATTATTTAACGTCGCGACAATTTATGACTAACTGTGACGTGCTTAAAAAACTCGATAACAGTATTTCTACCATAGATATATTTTATTATTTAAAAGTATAATTGTTCTAATGCCATAAATGATTTCAGTTATATTTTCTAGTATGTAACTTGTTTAAAATTCGAAAGAGATATAAGGCTCCGTCGAACTTTTCTATTAACTCTGTCAAAATAGGTCCTATTTATTAGTCAAATGGTATACTCACTATACGCATATCTATTTAACGATACTAAAAATACAAAGAAGGAAAATCTTGGCGTAATAATTAAATAAATAAATATTGCTGGACAATTAACACAACGCTATCTAGGCACAAACAAAGCAGAGCTTGTACTATGGGAACCAGATAACTGATAGAATACTTATATACTCTGTCTTCTTTATAACATCCTTCAAAATCCTCTGTCTCCTTGCTATCTTAAAGAACGTTTTTCTCCTCTTTTTCTACCAGATCGTCCTTCTCGTTCTTCTCAACATCTTTTATTCAAGACGCCTGAGCATAACACTTCTTTCTTCACTAACTCTTTCACTGTGACTGCTATCTGCTTGTGGAACTCACTTCCAGTGGAAATCCACAAGGCCGCTTCTATCAGAATCTTCAAATCCAAACTCTTTAAATACTTCACCTCTCTTCAAGATACCCAACAAAATTGAGCACTTTATGTAATATTTGTGTATTTCGTTTATGTATGTATACTATTATTATTTTTAATTTTTTAAGTTTATTTCTAAGCTAAAGTTTTAATAAATTTTCCTTTTTCTGGCACTACCACTTTCTCCAATTTACACAAAGGTTAGCTGGAAGAAAATGCTAATTAGCATTAAGTTCGCCTATGTATTATTTGATTAGTGCAATAAAGAATTTTCTAATCTAATCTATATACCTTTTTTTGTAAATTCATACTTATAATATATAGAAAAACAACCAGACCCGGAACAAATATCTGTAGGTAATGCAAACATTTGTTCCGCGGTGAGAATCGAACCCACTACCTCCTGCGTCTCAGCCGGCTATTCACCCACTGCGCCACGGAGGTCATAATTATGTATGATTGATTATTTACGATTTTTCTGTAATAAAAAAAATTACAGTTGATGGCACAAGCTGGCGAAGCAATACTTTGTTATAAGCGATGGTTACCACTTAACATCAGGTAAGCCATATGCTTGCTCCATCTCTAGGTAGTTTAAATAATAAAAAACCGACCAAGTGCGAGTTGGACTCGCGCACGAAGGGTTCCGTACATTTATATATAAAAACAAGCAAAAAAAACACGTTTGTTGTAGGTATGGGCGCCTTCCTTAAGTATTTGTTTTATTTTAATATAATTATTTATTTTTAAAGTGAATATATAACTAACAAACAACAACGAGCAAAAACGAGAAAAAAATCACGTTTACTGGAAATAGCTCGTTTATTGTATGAGAGCACCCTAAAAATAATTATTTTATTCTGTTTTTAGTATTTGTTGTTATAGCGGCAACAGAAATACATCATCTGTGAAAATTTCAGCTGTCTACCTATCACGGTTCATGAGATACAGTCTGGTGACAGATGGACAGACAGATAGACAGACAGACAGGCAGCGGAGTCTTAGTAATAGGGTCCCGTTTGACCTTTTGGGTACGGAACCCTAAAAAACTAAAAAAAAACTTCATCATAACAGCCGTAGGACGTCCACTGCTGGACAAAGGCCTCCCTCATTGATCTCCAGGAACTGCGGTTGGAAGCGGCCTGCATCCAACGCCGACCTGCGGTTCTTACCAAGTCGTCTGCCCATCTTGTGGGTGGACGTCCTACGCTGCGCTTGCCGGTCCGTGGCCTCCACTCGAGAATCTTTCGACCCCATCGGCCATCTATTCTGCGCGCTATATGGCGTGCCCATTGCCACTTCAACGTGCTAATCCGTCGGGCTATGTCGGTGACTTGAGTTCTCCTACGTATCTCCTCATTTCTGATTCGATCCCGTAGAGAAACCCCGAGCATAGCCCTCTCCATAGCTCGTTAAGCGACTTTGAGCTTATTCATAAGGCCACGTCTCGGTTCCATATGTCATCACTGGTAACACACACTGATTGAAGACTTTCGTCTTAAGGCACTGAGGTATGTTGGACGAAAAGACGTTGCGAAGTTTCCCAATCGCTGCCCATCCGAGTTGGATTCGACGATTGACCTCTTTCTCGAAGTTGGACCTACCTAATTGGACTGTTTGTCCTAGGTATACATACGCGTCGACAACTTCAAGAGCCGAGTTCTCAACCATAACTGGGGCAGGGACGACATGGACATTCGACATGATTTTCGTCTTGTCCATGTTCATTTTAAGTCCTACCCGTTGGGAGACTGGATTGATGCCTTCGAGCATCGTGCTGAGCTCTTCCATCGACTTTGCCATGACCACAATATCGTCGGCAAACCGAAGGTGAGTGATGTATTCGCCGTTAATATTGATGCCCAGTCCTTTCCATTCCAGAAGCTTGAAGGCATCTTCTAATGCGGTCGTAAACAGTTTCGGAGAGATTACATCTCCCTGTCTTACGCCTCTTTTTAAGGGAATCGCCTTCGAGCTCTGGTCGTGTACTCGGACTGACATAGTGGCGTTTTTATACAAACACTTCAACACTTCGATGTACCGATAGTCAATACGGCATCGTTGGAGAGACTCAAGCACTGCCCATGTTTCGATCGAATCGAAGGCTTTCTCATAGTCCACAAACGCGAGACATAGCGGCAAGTTATACTCTTCGGTCTTCTGTATGACTTGCCGCAGCGTATGTATGTGGTCTATGGTACTGTAGCCTTTACGGAACCCGGCTTGTTCGGGAGGCTGGAAGTCATCAAACCTGCGTTCGAGACGGTTCGCGATGACCCTCGAAAACAGCTTATAAACATGGCTCAAAAGCGAGATGGGTCTATAATTCTTAAGCAAGGTGTTGTCACCTTTCTTGAAAAACAGAACCACCACGCCCCCGTTCCATGCTTTTGGCGTCGTACCTTCAAGCAAGGCGGAATTAAAGAGCTTCTGAAGGACTTTAAGTACCGGTGATCCACCCGCTTTCAGAAGCTCTGAAGTGATTCCGTCCTCACCCGGCGCCTTGTCGTTCTTAAGCTGCTTCAAGGCCATCCTGATCTCATACAGGCTGATGTCCGGAATATCTTCGGTATAATGTCGGGTCAGTTTGGCTCTTGGGTCGTTGGCCGCACTGCAAACAGGTTTGTGACCGAATCGTAGAGCCGTCCATAGAACCCTTTGACTTCCCTTAACACTTCCGCTTTCCTTGACGTTATGCTGCCATCTTCCCTCTTCAGCTTCGTCATGCGGCTCTGCCCAATAGAATTATCTCTCGCGAACACTTTGGAGCCTTTATTCCGCTCTATCGTATCTTTAATACGAGATGTATTAAAGGTACGAATATCGTGCCACAAGGATTTCCAAATCTTTCTATTGAGCTGCCTATGTGACAGAGCATCATCGGGAGACTGCAGTTGCAAAGAACGTCGTTCATCCATGAGGTTAAGGGTGTCATCAGAGAGTTTCTGAGGTCTATTGGTACGGGGGGTCTTAAAGAACTGGGACCCCACCGTATGGACGGTTTCTACGAACCTGTTATTGATCTCGTCCACTGATGCATCTACTTCTAGACAGTCAAAGCGATTTGCAAGTTCGAGTTGAAAGCTCTCGAGGTTATGGATATGTGCGCGAGTGGGTCGGAGTGTAGATTTCATCAAACGGGACCTTTCAAGTTTAACGTTCATATTCAATGTGGCTCTAACAATTCGGTGATCACTGCCGGTTTTCACCCTGTGAATCACAGAGACATCATTGAATATCCGTTTCTTGTTGGTCAAGATGAAATCAATCTCATTTCTCGTGGAACCGTTGGGACTCATCCAGGTCCATTTCCTGTGAGGCGGCTTCTGGAAAAAAGAATTCATCATAAAGAGTCCTTCTTTCTCCAGAAAATCGGCCAGCCTCTGTTCCCTGGGGTTCCGTTGCCCATATCCAAATTGCCCCACTCTCAACTCATCATCGCTTCTCATGCCTAGCTTTGCATTGAAGTCCCCCATAACAACAATAAAGTGAGTTTTGTTCGTATGTATGGCTCTACTGATGTCCTCATACATAGACTCTACTTCTTCATCTGGGTGTGAATAGGTCGGCGCATATACCTGAACGACCTTCAGCGAATATCGCTTAGATATTCTGAGTGTCAGGTACGCGACCCTGCTCGACACACTGTCGATGGTGATAATGTTGTTGATGAGTGACTTGTGAACGAGAAACCCAACACCACCTTGGGACTGTTGGTCGCCCTCCCGGTAGTATAGTAGGTTACCAGACTTAAGGGATATCGTGTCCTCACCCTCTCTACGGACTTCTGATAACCCCAAAATGTCCCAGTGTAATCTACTAATTTCTTCTTCCAGATCAACAATCTTTTCGTCTGTCCTCAAAGTGCGGATGTTGTGTGTTACCAGGGCCAGTGGTCGTCGTAGGGTTTGGTAGCCGATCGTCTCCCGGGGATTCTTAGCACCCCTGGCCCCGCCGTTACCGTGACTGCTACCGTAGCCAGGATTAGCGGGGCCGCCGGGGACTCGGGGCCTGGTTTTATGTTGCACTATATCCATAAGGGGGTTGTTGCCATACTCGCCACGCTTGGCAGGCGGGTTGGCGAGCGCAGTATAGGTATTGAAAACACGAAAAGACGCTGCTGCCCATCTTTCGAAGGTATCCCTTAGCAGACTCCTACTGCATCCACGGGCAAGAGCGGAGGGGCAACATTCTATTGCCGGCGCCCCACGGCAAAAAAAAACAAAACTTAGGTTAATAATATCAAAATGATTTATTAAGCTATGATCAGTGATGATGATGATGGAACAACAACTTAATAATGTCTTAAAGTCTTGAATAAGATATTATTGAGTGGATAATCCCATCACGCTGAAAGATAAGAGGATCTTTATTTCACCCTTAGGGATTAGTGGAGGAAAGTTAATACTCGTCTCAGCTTAAAGAATTACATTTTGCGAACATAATTTTACTAACAGTTTTATGAAATAGTAATCCTTTTATGCTACCAATTTTGAATAAAAATTATTTATTTAAACTGAAAAGCTAGATACAACAAAAAAACTGTATAATAGACGGTCTTATCGCCTAAAAAGTGACCTTTTCCAAACAACCTTTGGATGGAAATGAGTATTAATAAATGAGAGATTGGCCGGACTCGCGCACGAAGGGTAAATTTTAGTACTTACTAGCACACTTAGAAGTTTACGTGAGAATCTAATATTGCCCATATCTTTTTATCGTATTGACTCAGAACCTTGATTTTTATACACCTAATAGGGACTATAGACTTCAGTATCTGGTATAATTTTCAATTAGCTAGATTCACCCGTTCCTGAGAAACTACTGAACCGATTTCAATAAAATTTCTATGGAGAGGAGCAAATGTACTACGTGTTTTGTTACGGCATTAAATGAAAACACGAGTAGTGCTAATGGCTAGTATTGTTGTTAAATAGGTTTTTTCAAATTCATGACCGTAAAAAAAAACCAAACAACCTTTATATCAAGTCCTAAAATATCAATGCAACATTGATTTGATTAATGCTTGTATCAAATAGGTAAATAAATCATATTCATTCATCATGTAAGTTGGTGTAGCTGTTAAACTGACTAAGCGGTGCCGTCGGAAAGGCGCCACCGATTTACATTCAAAATTGTTTATTAGAAATGTATCGATTAGGGTATTACTAAATATAATATTCACAAAAAAGGTTATATGGCTATGGGATATAAAATTGAAGAATTGAAAATCTGCCACCATTATGTATAAGGAAATAAATTTTCTTCATAATTTATTTTTGCGTGTATTTTCCGATATTTTAATAGTTATTCTGCTATTCAGGGCGGAGACAAATCGAACAATCAAAGATCATTAAAATCGGTCGATACGTTCTCGAATTATAAGTGTTCCAACAAACCCGACTTCGTTTTATATATAAAGATTATGCGTCTATTTAGTGATCAAATAAAGAAATTATTTAGTAGTAAGGCTCTTTTTAACCCCTGTCGCAAAACAAGGGGTGAGTAAAGTAAAAAGATTTTTATTTCTTAAAAAAAATATATACACTTGCAATATATTTACCTACTAATAAACTTAAGCTATATACCTACCTTTTGTGAATGGAATAACGGATAAGATCGGAAACTTGTTACGCCATAAGTACAGCATCAAGACGATATTCCGTCCTCAAACACAATTGAGGCAGCTATTGTGGTCGCCGGTATGATACTGTGTGACTGCGGTAAATGCTACATTGGTTAAACAAAACAAAACGTATCTACCAGGTTGACTGAACACATACGTGCAATGAAGAATGTCGACTCCAACAGTTCTGCAGTGGCGGAACATTCCCTAGATTCTGATTCGACGCACTACATACGTTTCGACAAGGCCCGGGTCTTAGCGAGAGAGAAGTTCTTCGTTCCTTGCAAGGTCCGAGAGGCGATAGAAATAAGTCGTGTGCCGAACTTTAACAGAGATAGAGGATGGGTTCTACCGCCAGCATTCCATGTCATCCTGGTGCAAGCGACAGAGAGTGAACCTGGTAGAGACATACTTTTGTATGTTTGCCTGTACCGAGAACTACTGCAGAGAACAGCAGTGATGATGCAGCCTGTCAACACGCTGGGCCACCGGTGACGCAATCCCCGCCACCGCGCCCGTCTACTCGTGCGCAGAGGGCAGGCAACTGCGCGCAGTGCGAGGTGAGGCGTTGTCCGGAGCGGATCGCACTCACTCTTAAGACGTTGATTTCGAGATCTCGCTTCGCTCGATTAAAAAACTGCATCCGAATCGGTCCATCCGTTTGGGAACTACGATGTCACAGACCGACAGATAGACATAGGCGGTAAACTTGTACTGAATGAGGTAAAACATTCGACAGTTTGATTATTCTGTGATGAATGATGCTTCCTGCGACCATAATGTCTGGTCATAACCTTATTATCTCTTATCTATATAGCTCAATCATTATTATAGATGCAGGATTTATCATGTACAGTTTTATAGGTGTTTCCTACCGACAATGTTTCGGTTCAATTCGTGAACGTTCATCAGGGTGAGTGCGATCCGCTCCGAACAACGTCTCGCCTCGCACTGATATAATAATGATTGAAATCAATTACGAAAGTTTTCTAAGTAAAATTTTTAGCGTGATTAATGTGATTAATAACTTAAGCTTTCTTTAGCGATAAGACCGCCCATTAAACTTTTGTTTTTATTAGCTTGTAAGGTATAATAAAAAAACATTGATTGGTATAGTGCTGCGGTGCTACGAGGCTCTACGAAATGCTACGAGAATCGTTATTTCGTTAGTTATGATGATTTTTTGCTATTAAAACTTTGTTTTACATAAATAAAGGCTACAATTAACGGTAATATTAATTTAAATAATCCAATATTGTTATATGTCATCTTCAGAAATCACTAATGACACGTTTTCAAGGAGAAACGAGTCGTACCTGGTTACCGACGGATATAGGAACCAGCCATTAATCTTTGTCGCAGTTAAACCTGATAAAAGTCAGACATTTTCATTAAATTTAATATTTATATCCGATCGAAGCAAAATATGTATACAAACTTTTATTTAATTTGCAATGTATTTATGTCTGTCCGGTTGGAATCTTGCAACTGAATTTTAAATCAGTTATCTTTAACCGATTGAGCTAAAATTTGGTATACACGCTTATTTTGGATGACAATGCATGCTTAGCTATTTGACATCATTCTAATTCCAATATGGCGGATCATCCAAGATGGCGGACTAGTTATTTTTTATGCACTACCACAGTATGTGTATCAAATGAAAGGGCTTGCTGAAGAGAATACGAAGACTAATACAATGTCACATTAAATCCAAAAAAACGGGGGATCATCCAAGATGTATACTATACATCCAATATCGCGGAACCTCTAACATGGAAGAGGATGTTTTCTGGTTTTCTGAAGTCATTAACATCTGAATTTTAAGAAAAGTTAGAAACATACCCAATTATAACCAAAAACTAAAAAAAAAAATAATGGTAAAAAAAACTTTTTAAAAACATACTTTTTTATCGCCCAAAAAAGAGAAACTCATTGAGAAGCGCTTGCTATTCATACATTATCCGACTGCATGGCTAAAGGAGTTATGAACGTCGAAAGCTAATTTTTCCTACAGTGGCTTTGTTGAAGTCTGAATGGCGAGGACAAATTAAATCTTTTGTCTCAGTGCATTCATGAAGTTTTTCTTTTTGAAGGGGTAAAAGCTGAAATGGTTTTCATTTCAGAATTATATTTGGAGGATTATTAACTTAAAGCTTTCCAGCAGATTACTACTTAACGTTGGTTTTTAACATAACCCTCCTTCTGCGCAGTCGGTTAAAAAGATTCATGAGAATCGGTTCAGCCGTTTAGTCGTGGAAACGAATCAAACATACCGACAGATATACAGAATGAATGAACACACTTTATTGTAAACTTTAAAAACAAAAATTACGGACAAAATAGATGACACAAAGCAAATAGTAATATAGGCGGTCTTTTTATTTTGTTATTTGTGGTGAAACAGGCTTACGGCATACCTGATGGTAAGCGGTCACCGTCGCCTATTGACACCGGCAACACTCGGGGTATTGTCGATGCGTTCCCTACACTGTAGAAACCTCTACATTTCTCTTGAAGCGTGCCATGTCGTAGCCTAATGGGAAAACCTCAGATGGTCTTATCACTTTGGAGCTATTTCCGCCCGACAACCTTTGTTGTCACAGAGTCTACCGAGTTACTTTTGAAGTTATAATATTAGCAAGGATTTTTTCTACACTACTGATCTACGCCGGCTTTGTTCAGATTTTTATCAAAATAAAATATAGCCTATACCGTTAAGGACGCTCATTGTACAAACACGCATTGGCTTTGGTTCCGAACCAGAGTGGTAGAAACGGAACACTTATGGCGCAACTTTATCTCGTCCGTCCGTCTGACACAGCTGATTATATCAGCAAATACGGAACCTATCGGCTTGAGGAATAAATTTTAATTAACAAGCTGTTGCCCGCGACTTCGTACGCGTTACACTACTAAATATGTAGGTAACCTAGAAATAAAACTAAAGACGCTGTTGCAACTTGACTTGACACCCCTATTTTATCATGGGATCTGATTTATGGGATAAAAAGTAGCCTATGTGTTAATCCAGGTTATAATCTACGTACTTACTAAATTTTAGCGAAATCGGTTAAGACGTTACAACATAATTCAGTAAACAAACAAACATCCAAACTTTCGCGTTTATAATATTACTGTGATATTAGTTTGGGGCTAGATAGCACTGTGTGAAATGTCCAGCAATATTTATTTAATTATTTATTTTGACCTTACTTTACTCATTCATTCATTTTCAGCCCGTGTTGACCCACTGCTGGGCATAGGCCTCTCATTGTTTCTGACATTCTTCCCGATCTTGTTCCAGTCTGAACCACGTACGACCCACGGTCTTATTGATGTCGTCGACCGATGTCGCTGGTGGACGTCCCCTATTTCGATGCCCAGTTCTCGGCTGTTAGTGCCTTAGTTCACCTGTCGTCACTACGTCTGGCCAAGTGCTCTGCCTAACTCCACTTGAGCCCCAATATTCGCTTGTACTTGTAGTCTGCTTGCGAATTTCAGTATTGAGAACTCGATCTAAGAGTGTGAAGCCGAGCATGGCGCGCTCTATGGCCCTCTGTGCAACACTTATTTTCCTCTTTCGTGAGCTTCCATGTTACGGCACGATAAGTCATAGTTGGCAGAACACATTGGTTATAGAGACGTGTTTATTTCCCTGACGTGTTCTTCCTCTATTACAAGACAAAAAAACATTTTGATGGCTAAAAGAGCCAAAATGGTGACGGTCAAAATTTCAAAATAGGGTCACTAGGTCAAGCGGGTTTTCATATCGAAGAGACTTCATTCCAAAACCACGTTTTATGTATTTTATTTTATATAGTTTCAGAGTAATAACAAAAGTTTCGTTAAATATATCGCGCCCCCCTTATTTTAGAATTTTGCGAAGTGAATAATAATATATATATATACATACCTAGTCAGGTCATAAATTCTGTCACATGTTTAATATAAAATAATTGAAACAAGTTTATTCATTATGTAACCATTTATATACCAAAATGAACTTACCAAAAAACATAGATTCTTATAACTTTAAAGTTTATTCAACATGACCTCCGTGATTTTGAATACAGGCCTTCAACCTGCGCGGCCAGTCATCTATCGCAGCACGAACGAGGTCCATGTCAATATCGGCGGCTGCCTTAATCAAGGATGTCTTGAGTGACTCCAAATTGGGATGAGGCTTTGAGCACGCCTTTTCCTCCAAGTGTTGCCATATCTTGTAATCTAACGGATTCAAATCTGGACAGGAGGAGGGCCAGTCTTCGTGCCGGATGAAGTCGATTTCACGCGCCGCCAGCCAGTCTTGTGTGCTTTTCGCTCTATGAGCTGGCGCTGAATCTTGTTGGAATACCCATTGCCTGTTATTGAACATGGTATGAGAAACAGGTTCCACAAGGTTCGTCAGGACTGTATTTTGATACACAACTGCATTCGTTTTTACACCTTTCTCACAAAAATGTACCTCTGTTAAGCCCCAATAAGAAACTCCCAACCATACCATGAGCGAGGATGGAAAATGACCTCGTTGGACACGCGGAATATGGTTGCTCGCTTCTTCACTACTGTGTGCGTACACCTTATCATTTTGTTTGTTGTAGCTCTCTTCTACGGTAAAAATTTTTTCATCCGAAAAAAGAATTTCCCCATATTATCCCGCGTACCGCTTCAACAAAGCGCGGCATCTCTTCAGTCTCAGGTCCATTAGACGAGCATTCAAACGATGTCCTGTTTTTCTTCGATATGCCCGAAGCCCTAAGTCTTCATTTAACACCCTTTTCACTGTGGTTCTGCCTAACCCCATCTGAAGGGCCAACAGTTTCTGCTTACGTTTGGGATTTCTTTAAATTCGCGCCTTCACAGCTTTTATCACTGCTGGAGTCCTAACAGACCGAGTGCGACCACTTCTTGACCTGTCATCTACACTAGAGTCTTCATTGTATCGTTTGATGGTGCGATAAACGAATCTTTTGGTTATATTCAAATTTTTCAGTATGTCAAAAATTTGAATTGGCGCGTAACCGCAACGATGCAACGCAATAACTGCAACACGGTCTTCTTTAAGCGTCCACTCCATATTTAAAAATAAGTAAAATTTTAAAAAGTATACATTTTTATTTTCATGAACAATTCGAAATTCGAATTCTATAAACTTTTTTGTGGCCAGCATTCTAAAAGAAAAGTTTTTACTGTGTGACAACACTTATGACCTGACTAGGTATATTGCTGGACATTTCACACAGCGCTATCTAGCCCCAAACTAAGCAGAGCTTGTACTATGGGAACCAGATAACTAATAGAATACTTAAATACTTTTTTTCTTGTAAATACATACTTACAATATATAGAAAAACACCCAGACATGAAACAAATATCTGTAGATCATGCAAACATTTGTTGCGTGGCGGGAATCGAACCCGCTACCTCCTGCATCTCAACCTGCTATGCGCCCACTGCGCCACGGAGGTCGTCTAGACAATAAGAAAGTGGGTTTGTTAATTTGTTACATTTTCACGTGGTGACAGCTTTCGATTTCTAAAAAATGTGATACATATATTATATAAATTAGGACCTGGATTGAGACGTTTACTATTTTTTTGTCAAACTACGCGTGCAAAGCTGCGGGTAATCGCTAGTTATTATATAAAAATGACCTTTGACATAACTGCGTCATCATAAACTGACTATTATTCGGTGATTCAAACGGCTGGATCGATTTTGATGAATGGTACGACGACGATCTATAATGGGCAATGTCGCTGTGATTGATCGCCGACTGTACACTGAATATTTACGACCTACGTGAAATAATGCGAATTACAGCTTCCGGCCATCGCATTGGCACATTGTCGACTAAGATAGTTTAAGGGAGAAAGATAAGATAACTCTTTATTGTATTTATCACACAGATACAATATAACACTAGTGGTTCGTCCCGAACTGAGATCTCGCGAGTATTCCAGAACACAAAAAAAATAATCTTAGGGTGACTCTCGCAACGATGCCTAAACGTATTTAATGGCTAAAGGTGATTTAAGGAATTTAACAAATTATACAAATACGTAAAATTTAAACATGTTTAGTCGCTAAATACGTTTAGGTATCATTGTGGAAGCCGGCCTTAATCTTTGACTAATAAAATAGTGCCACGAAATAAGAAACCAAATTACTTGACCTACAGTTTCATTCAAATTACAGGTAACGGGAGTTCATGTATGTGGTATAATTTTTTGGAGTACAAATTGCAGTTATTCTGGATTACAGACTTTTGCCTATATGTGTCACTAAAACTATACGCATACCAAATTACAGCACTGTGGGGTCACTGGTGTACCCTGTGAATTTTGTCAAAATTCAGTTTTATTTATGGCTAATAAAATAACTTAAAAACTACAAGGTTTAAACTAAAAATAAAAACTGAGTCAAAATCAACACTACCTACATATATACAAAATTTCACGATGATCGGATAAAAGCTTCGAAAGTTATCCTCGGACAAACAAACATACATACATTAAACGCCGATTTGCTCAAGTTGATTTAGAGATCTCGCTTCGCTTGTTCAACGACAATAAAACTAGCCAGGCAAAACAATGGGTGACCTTATCGCTGAGAGCGATCTCTTCCAGGCAACCTTTGGATGGAAAGAAATTAATGAAGTTATAACGGAGTGCGGGTGTACTACAGATTATCATCATCATCATAATATCAGCCGTAGGACGTCCACTGCTGGACAAAGGCCTCCCTCATTGATCTCCAGGAACTGCGGTTGGAAGCGGCCTGCATCCAACGCCGACCTGCGGTTCTTACCAAAACGTCTGCCCATCTTGTAGGTGGACGTCCTACGCTGTGCTTGCCGGTCCGTGGCCTCCATTCGAGAACTTTCCGGCCCCATCGGCCATCTGTTCTACGCGCTATATGGCCTGCCTATTGCCACTTCAACGTGCTAATCCGTCGGGCTATGTCAGTGACTTGAGTTCTTCTACGTATCTCCTCATTTCTGATTCGATCCCGTAGAGAAACCCCGAGCATAGCCCTCTCCATAGCTCGTTGAGCGACTCTGAGCTTATTCATGAGGCCAATAGTGAAGGACCACGTCTCGGTTCCATATGTCATCACTGGTAACACATACTGATTGAAGACTTTCGTCTTAAGGCACTGAGGTATGTTGGACGAAAAGACGTTGCGAAGTTTCCCAAATGCTGCCCATCCGAGTTGGATTCGACGATTGACCTCTTTCTCGATGTTTGACCTACCTAATTGGACTGTTTGTCCTAGGTATAAACACGCGTCGACAACTTCAAGAGCCGAGTTCTCAACCATAACTGGGGCAGGCACGACATGAACATTCGACATAATTTTCGTCGTGTACCGATAGTCAATACGGCATCGTTGGAGAGACTCAAGCACTGCCCATGTTTCGATCGAATCGAAGGCTTTCTCATAGTCCACAAACGCGAGACATAGCGGTAAGTTATACTCTTCGGTCTTCTGTATGACTTGCCGCAGCGTATGTATGTGGTCTATTGTAGCCTTTACGGAACCCGGCTTGTTCGGGAGGCTGGAAGTCATCAAACCTGCGTACGAGACGGTTCGCGATGACCCTTGAAAACAGCTTATAAACATGGCTCAAAAGCGAGATGGGTCTGTAATTCTTAAGCTGTGTTGTCACTTTCTTGAAGAAGAGAACCACCACACCCTAGTTCCATGCTTTTGGCGTCGTACTTTTAAGCAAAGCGGAATTAAAGAGCTTCTGAAGGACTTAAAGTACCGGTGATCCACCCGTTTTCAGAAGCTCTGAAGTGATTCCGACCTGACCCGGCGCCTTGTCGTTCATAAGCTGCTTTGAAGCAGCTTATGAACGACAAGGCGCCGGGTGTGAAGCGCAGTATGAGATCAGAGAGATCTCATACAGGCTGATGTCCGGATTATAATCCTACAGATAATTGTAGATTATAATATAGTTTAGGTTTAGGCAAATCATTTATTAATATCATCATGATGGTATACATGGTACGGCTGAACATAGACCTATCCTGAAAGACGACCTGATAAAAGATGCTGGGAGCACAACTTTGGTGTGACTAAATGAGTTAAATATATGGGGGGGGGGGGGGGGGGGGGGGGGTTTATTGCGAGGACTATCCGGTTAAGTGACACGTCTACTATTTTTAGTTTAAACCTTGTAGTTTTAAAGTTATTAGACTTATTAGCCATAACAAAAACTGAATTTTTGTACATCACTTCTGTTAGTTATAAAATCGTACACCTTGCCCTTTTAACGATTTACTAACTTTATGGAGTCAACAGTGAGTTTATCATTATTTTTCTAAAACAAATTAATGTTTTGTGAACATACATCAGATTTTCATAGATGTATTAAACACTTACAAAGGTACATATGTCATAATATTTATTTCTTTAAACTTATGGCGTAATGATTCTCTAGGGCCCATATTATAAATTGCACGAACAGCCCTCTTCTGCTGCACAAAAACGGTGTTTATATATGCAGCACTCCCCCACAGCAGTATATCGTATGACATAATGTTGTGGAAGACCGCCGCTGAACATAGGCCCCCATAGATTTTCAGAGCGACCGATCTTGATCTGCACCTAACGACTCCCAGCTACCTTTATTAAATAGTCATTATTTCTAGTGACGACGGTCTTACGGTGCGCTTTCCGGGGCGAGTTCTCCAGCACCTGTTTGCCCCAACGGCCGATTCTTCGAGCGGTACCCGTTTATCCACTAATTTATATTTTTCTCTTTCAAAAGAGATTATCGTATTAGCTACCTCAAAGGTATTATCAAGGATTATCTATCGAACCATTGACGTCATCATAATAAGATCTATAAATAGCACAAATCCTTCAGACGGGTTGAGCTCTAATGTACTAGAAACCAGGCGTGTACAGTAACTTGCAAGTTCATTTCATATCATCTTATGTCTTCTGAGTGAGAAGTATTTTTAGTTGATCGAGAAAAGCGAGATCTCCAAATCAACTTGGGCAAATCGGATTTGTATACAGTATATATCATAAAATAAAAAAAAAAACATAATAACTTTATTTTGGAACAAAAACATGGTACAACAATAATACTGGAACACGATAGTATTCGCATAAGTTATAAACAGTGTCGCGAATACTAACGCCCCCTCCAAGTTTATTATTGCCCATTATTTTTTTAGTCCGTGTGTACGAGAGGGTGTGTCTGCGTATGTGTATGAGAGGGTGTGTGAGTGTGATGTTTGTGTGTGTGTGTGTGCGTGAACTTGCGTGTGTAATTCATAATAATAATTTATAATTCATTTATTCATTTGCAAACATGGGTAAATATGTATTAAAACAGGTGACAAACACAATACATAGGTTCCAGACATGTTTTACCATATTAGTTGGTATGCAAATGCAGTTAATATAATATAACTTAGTATATTATAAACATTTCTAGAATTTAATTCAATCAAAGTCAAAGTTTAAAGTAACAAGTAAATAAAAAAAAAATTAAAAAAAAAATTCAAGGAATTCAATTTTACCCTTTAAATAAAATTTTATTTTGATTTATGATCATTATTATTATTTTATTAACTTGAATTGGGGCTTTGTATGACCTACAATCTATACAGCAACTTTTAAAAGTTCTTCAGTTTCTTCATACGACAGAGTTATAAACCACTAAAGACATTTTTGTATGTTTGTTTGTCCGAGGATAACTTTCGAAGCGTTTTTCCGATCGTTGTGAAATTTGGTATACAGGTAGGTAGCGACGGCACAATTTTGTTGTGGTTAAATGAAGAATGTTAGAGAATGTGTTTAATAAATTGAAATTCTCCATAGATATTATTATAGAAAAACAATCCTCGTAATTTATCTCCATTTATCCACTCTGTTATCTTTATATCATATGAGTTTATTTAGTTTTGTTGTAACTACCTATTTATTAGTTTATCTATTATTTTTCAACTAGTGTTTATTGATGTGTACAGTGATAAAAGCTGTGAAGGCGCGAATTCAAAGAAATCCCAAACGTAAGCAGAAACTGTAGGCCCTTCAGATGGGGTTAAGCAGAACCACGATGAAAAGGGTGTTAAATGAAGACAGGGCTTCGGGCATATCGAAGAAAAACAGGACATCGTTTGAATGCTCGTCTAATGGACCTGAGACTGAAGAGATGCCGCGCTTTGTTGAAGCGGTACGCGGGAAAAAAATATCGGGAAATTCTTTTGTCGGATTAAAAATTTTTTACCGTAGAAGAGAGCTACAACAAACAAAATGATAAGGTGTACGCACACAGTAGTGAAGAAGCGAGCAACCGTATTCCGCGTGTCCAACGAGGTCATTTTCCATCCTCGCTCATGGTATGGTTGGGAGTTTCTTATTGGGGCTTAACAGAGGTACATTTTTGTGAGTAAGGTGTAAAAACGAATGCAGTTGTGTATCAAAATACAGTCCTGACGAACCTTGTGGAACCTGTTTCTCATACCATGTTCAATAACAGTCACTGGGTATTCCAACAAGATTCGGCGCCAGCTCATAGAGCGAAGAGCACACAAGACTGGCTGGCGGCGCGTGAAATCGACTTCATCCGGCACGAAGACTGGCCCTCCTCCAGTCCAGATTTAAATCCGTTAGATTACAAGATATGGCAACACTTGCAGGAAAAGGCGTGCTCAAAGCCTTATCCCTATTTGGAGTCACTCAAGATATCCTTGATTAAGGCAGCCGCCGATATTGACATGGACCTCGTTCGTGCTGCGATAGACGACTGGCCGCGCAGATTGAAGGCCTGTATTCAAAATCACGGAGGTCATTTTGAATAAACTTTAGTGTCATAAGAATCTATGTTTTGTTAAGTTCATTTTGGTATATAAATGGTTACATAATGAATAAACTTGTTTCAATTATTTTATATTAAACATGTGACAGAATTTATGACCTGACTTGGTATATATTTGATGTTTCGTTCGTATTCTCAATATACATATCTTAGTCTTATTGTTTATTATAAAATTTTTCCTGCTACATTATGTCATGCACTACCTACAAAAATATTTTTTCAACACTACGCAAAGGTTAACTGGAAGAAAATGCTTGCTAGCATTAAGTTCGCCTATGTATAGATTTATGTATTTTGTCCAATAAAGAATTTTCAATCAATAAATCCAGTCAACTTTCGTTTGCAATGCGATCTGTGCGATCATCACATTTCGCCTGGGTACACTTCCGCATGGTAGTGATCGGAAGCAGTTGAGCTATCTATAGATCGTTTGCAATGCTTTATTGATAAAATAAGTAAATAAATATTCTTGGATATTTCACACAGCGCTTTCTAGCCCCAAACTAAGCAGAGCTTGTACTATGGGAACCAGATATATAACTGATAGAATACTTATATACTTTTTTTTGTTACAGTAGGTACTTAAAATTTATAGAAACAAATCCCGGAACAAATATCTGTAGATCATGCAAACATTTGTTTTAGGCATCGAGTTTAAATCGTAACTTGAATATAACGAGAATAGATTTAATTACGTATTACTCTTATGTTTATTAATAACTTTAATGAATTCAAACTTTACTGAACGCAAAGATTCGATGCGCATCCTATGAAAGATAAGTAAGTTCATGTGATGGGAGTAAGAGCAACAAAGAATCGTACTGCAGTTGGAAAGCAAGTTAAATTTTGAGGACATCGATCTTAGATAGAGAGAGATAGAGATCTAAATCTGGAGATGGAATCAGATTATCTGGATTTTTTTTAAGAATTTACCTGTTTATGTTCTATAATGTCAAGATTATTTTATTAAAATTTTATAAAAAAATTACCCTCATTAAAAAAATCAGCATTTTCAGATTTTTGAAAAATTGTACAAAAAAGGTTAGATATTTCTCCACAGCGCTAGCTAACCCCAAACTAAGTTAAACTTATGGGAACCAAATAACTGATAGAATACTTATACACTTTTTTTTATAAATACATACTTATAATTCATTGAAAAACACCCGGAACACATATCTGTAGGTCATACAAACATTTACAAACAAAAAAACTCTGTTTCGCCGGACAAAAAATACAAAATAACTTTTTATTGAAACGAATAGCAACATTTTGACTTAGCAGATTACAAAATAAATTTTCTACATTAAAAGGGCACAAATGCTCAAACTTGGCGACCTTTATGTAATCTCAAACTATTAAACGCTTCCCTTAATGTCTTGAGTAAAGCTTGGCTCAGCTTTTCGCCGAAATTAAGACGCCGAAACTGTTTAGCCGAGATGTTGAAACTCATTTTCAACATTACTGCGATTAACAGAGAATACTATCGACTAAACAGTTTTGTTTCTTATCTGTACCAAAAGATATATTCACCTGTATCTAAAAAGTTGTTTTTTTTTCTATAATAAGTATGGTAAAATTGAGATTTGATACCAAAGAGGTGTTATGAGTTATAGTGTGACCATTAGAGCTGTGCACTCCCTGAGGTATGCGCGCGCGGCGAGACGGGGGGAATGTGTCGGCCGCTCCGATCTATCAGTCTGCCGTCAACGCTCACGGCGGTAGGTAGCTTTTGTACCGGACGGTCTATGTCAGACGCACACGGGATAAATATTCAAAGATGGGTCGTGCGTTATCTCGTGATATGAAATGGAAGATGAAGTTGAAACAGAATCTATGTCAGAATAACTTTTGTTAGAATATATAATTGTTTGTAAATATAAAAAGTGTTCAATAAAACAAGTCCTTTGAATTATAAGTTTAGTTCTTATTTATCACCTGCATATTTTTAATAAAATATGAGTATATTTAAGTTACATTTTAATCAACTAAGTAAGTATAATATATTACAGATAGATAGCCTCCGACCATCGTCCCGCCACAAGTCTTGCCTTAGAAATGCAAATTGATATCGTAAGATATGTCCGACATGTTTTGATCTCATGTGAACTCATGCAGTTTTTTCTTTGCCTCCCACCTCGCCGCGCATACCTCAGGGAGTGCACAGCACTAATGGTCACACTATAGAACGAATGATAACCTTCCTTAATTGACAATACCTAATTAGCAATATCCTTTTCACATCACCTGCTTGACAATGTCAAATTATATGTCATATAAACATCACCGAAAACAGGTGATTAGATCCCTACGGCTGAGCCGCGAGTAAAGTTGCACTGAATTTCACATGCCTTCGCGGGCATAATGTGATTTGAGTTTGAAACCTTATCTGTATTAAAATTTGAACCAAAGAGACCCACACTACAAGAACTTATTCGTTAATCGAACTAACCTCTGCACAGAATGCACCAACCTAGATTTCGTTTTTATTGTCTCGCAGGAAGTGTGAAAAGTAGAGTTACTCCTCGTGGATAAAGCTGTCTGCATCTTGGGCGTGCGTATATCCCTCTCTGCACTTAGGATGTTAGTAACTCGCTCGCTCCGCTCGTGAGTTAACTCTAGAATCCTTCGTTTCGTTCGGGATTCATTATAGCGCCCCTGATGCAAGACACTGCTTTATACTCTCGTTTTATAATATACTATTTTAGTTCAGATTCCCACTTATATTCATCTTAGTTACTTTAGTTGTACAATTTCATATTGTATCCCTATTTTCTAGTATTACCCGTGCGCGATAAGTTGGGACCTGAGTGCGGCGACGTCATATTGGCGTGTTTGTACCGCCCGCAAAAAAGCGAACATAACAAGCAGCCGCCCGCGGCTTCGTCTTTGTTTTTTTTAACCTAATTCATTATGTTACTCAGGGAAGACGCTGCTTTTTATCTAATCTTTTTTACACTGTTTGAATAAAATAAATATACAATGTTTAAGTTTATACATTTATTTTATCTATTATTTACATTATCTCATCTTCGTCACTACTTAGTGGATTTATGCCTTCTAGAGGTTGTTCTTCGTCCTCAGTCTCACTATATTCACTTGACGAAGAGGTATCCGATAAATTTACAATTAATTGCGATTCATTCGTCTCTTGAAAGAGGTCATCGTCCCAATACTTTTGTCGAAGCCTGTCCACATGGTTGACTTCTTTTTTCCAGACAACAAAACAATAACACAAACGAAAACTAAAAGGATTCCAGAGCGCGTCGTTACGTGACGTAGGCCAATACGAGACTAAAAACCCTAGTAAAAATAGTGATGCGAACGGTACAATACGGGCGCCATCGGGGAAGTGCAGGGGAAGCGGTCAGGGAGTCGCATTCCTAGCAGGTCCCAAGTTATCGCGCACGAGTAATACTTACCTAAGTAGGTATATCTATAATTTACTTACTTTTGTTATGAGAGACTTCGACACTTGTCGTTGTACTACTCTACTTTTTGACTCTCTAACAGCTCCTTTTTAGAGTTCCGTACCTAAAAGGTAAAACGGGACTAAGACTTTGCTGTCTGTCTGTTTGTCTGTTTGTCCGTCTGTCACCAGGCTGTATCACATGACCGTGATAGTTAGACAGTTGAAATTTTCACAGATGATGTATTTCTGTTACCGCATAACAACAAATACTAAAAATAGAATGAAATAAATATTTAAGGGGGGCTCCCAGACAACAAACGTGATTTTTAGGGTTCCGTACCCAAAGGGTAAAACGGGACCCGATTACAAACACCGCTGTCTGTCTGTCTTTCCGTCTGTCACCAGGCTGTATCTCATGAACCGTGATAGTTAGATAGTTGAAATTTTCACAGATGATGTATTTCTGTTGCCGCTATAATAACAAATACTAAAAACGGAATTAAGTAAATGTTTAAGGTGGGCTCCCAGACTTACATATAAACAAACGTGATTTTTATGCTCGTTTTTGCTCGAGACTGATAACCGCAACAGGTAGAGGCTTGAAATATTTACAGAATATTTAGTTATTTATTCAGTTTAAAAATAACTAATTAAATTAAAATAAAACAAATATTTAATGGGGTTCCCGTACAAAAAACGTTTTTTAGTTGCTCGTTTTTATAGATAATGCTACGGAACCCTTCGTGCGCGAGTCCGACTCGCACTTGGCCGGTTTTTTTATAACATGTGGGCTACATTATCAATAACTTATACATTCCCAAAATGTATTGCATTTAAGCCATATAATGTAGTCGTTTGTTGTTCCTTATATAAAATACTAGCTGACCAATCCGCAGCTTCGCACGCGTAGTTTATCAATAAAAACATTACCCTCCTGCGCAGTTTAGTAAAAAGTAGCCTATGTCACCCGGGGATAGTGTAGCTTCCCAATCAGTGAAATATTTTTTTTTAAATTGGTCCAGTAGTTTCAGAGCTTATTCAATACAAACAAATATTTCCTCTTTATAATTATTAGTATAGCCAAAATTCGATCAATTTTGACATTTTTAATCCGTTACGAACTCAGTGAGTGTACAGCGTTGTGCCAACTCTTGTTTGATTTTTAATTATTCTGCCGAGATGTCAAGAAAGATTTCAGTTCAGGTAGATGGATATCGATGAAATATTCAAAATACCCAAATACCAGGTACCCGTAAATACCAATCGAAGCATTTTATAAGCCGGGTAGAAAAAACCCCTTAAGAAATTCAGCGTTGGGTGACGTTGGGTCCCTGAAAGGAATCGAAAATTATTCCGGCATTAGTTATAATATGAGTTTTATGTAAAATCGCTGAGGGCCGATAGAAATATGGAAACTTGTTCAGATAAGGAAAGGGTCCCATGAAGGACATTTTATTTTATATTTTAATCCCTTTTGGGGCGGGCCTTTTTTGTTTGATGTAGGATTTTTGTAATATACTCAAGTACTGAAAGTAAGGAGTTTTATTGCCACACTTACCCTTTTATGGTAAGTGTCTAATTTTATAGCAAATAAGAAAATATTTTTTAGGTACCCTCAAAAGGAACCCTTATAAGATCACTCTCTTGTCTGTTTGTCCGTCTGTCAGTTCGTGTGTCAGCACCGATTTTCTCAGGAACGGGTGGACCTAGCAAGTTGAAATTTATACCAGATACTGAGGTCTTTAGTCCCTATTAGGTGTATAAAAATCAAGGTGCTGAGTCAACACGATAAAAAGATATGGGCAAAATTAGATTTTCGAGAAAACCTGTAAGTACCAAAATTTATCTTAATTTTCAACTTTTTCCTTTTTCGGAATTTTCCCTTTACTTGTGCTGTACGACCTTGCCGAAAACCTATATGGTAGTTCACGTTGACCTAGAATCACGAAATTTGGCAAAAAGCAAATTTTCCAGCACAAATAAAGTAAAAATTCCAAAAAATAAAAAAGTTGAAAATTAAAGGGTGTTCCCATACATACATAGTTGACGCCAATTAAGTTAGCCTTCTGAGTTGTATGGGCGCTCATACAATTTAGAGGACTAGCTTAATTGGCACCAACCTCAGATAAGGTAAATAAATAAAATTGTGCTATTGAATAAAATAAATATTTAAGGGGGGCTCCCATACTACAGACATAATTTTTTCCCGTTTTTATAGATAATGGTACGGAACCTTTCGTGCACGAGTCTGACTCGCACTTGTGGTGGTTTTAAGACGTCATTGAGCTATTGTACTTATTTATAACCATCTTTTTGTATCAGATAATAAACAATGGCAAAGTCTACTGGTAGCTAAAGGCTACTAGCTCAGGCTGGTAACCTAAGGGTAGCCTGTTTCTGGGAAAGTAGAATGACATTTAAATAAATAAGTAAATATTGCTGGGCGTGTCACACAGCACTTTCTACCAACTAAGCAGAACTAGATTGGAACTAGTTAACTGATAGAAATGTTATTACAAGCTTTTTATTAACTTGCAATGTATGTTTGTCCGGGTGGAATCTTGCAACTGAATTTTAAACTCGTTCTCTTTAACCGATTGAGCTGAAATTTGGAATACATATGTAACTTCGGTGACAATGCAATAATATGGTACCATGGAGGTGGTCTCATGATGGAGACGGATGCTAGACAATGGAACTTCTGAATGGATTATAGTAGGCTACTAGTGTTTGCGCTCATTTGAATCTGCATGCGGTTCCGATTATGAATTTTATAAAAGCTTGTTTTGATAAAGTAATTTTTCAGCAAAAAACTTATTATACTACTGTTTTTGTAAATACGTTCTTATCGTATATATTTGACACGACATGTTTAGACAGTCCATGAGCAGGCAGTCTGTGGTGGACTGGCCAGGAGGAATAAAGAGAAGCAGACCAGAGTGGAAGAAATAGTGATGATATGCGTGGTAATAAATCTTATACAAATGTTGAATCATAGTTATACAATTAATTATTAAGTTATACATACATAACCTACTATACAATTGACGAATATTTTATTGACAAATTTAATGAAAAATGACAAATTTTAGATTCGTACCTACTAACTATTTTGACATTTAGTTTGAGTGTTTTCTTAATAAAATGAATATAGCCTAACAAGAACAATGACGTCCTCCTCTCTCCAAAATATTGTTGTGCCCAACAGGGTCCATAATGAAAATGTACGCCCGGCTACACATCAAGCTATACATTTCCAGAATATGCTGACCTCGCATTATGTAGGCTTTTCGTAGAAAGCGAGGTCAGCTTATACTGGAAAAGTTATGCTTAATATGTAGCCGTGTGTACCTATCAATTACCACTTATTGTTACATTGTGGAATATAAAAAAACGAGTGTGCTTTAGACCGCACGACTGAAGTAAAACTTCTTTAGCTCTATCAATATGTATGTATATATTTGCAGTTAGTATAATTTAGGCTAATTTGGGATAGGAGATATGCGACAAATCTACTGGCTATGAGAGAAAGAGAGAAAGAAAATGTGTACTCGCACCTCTTTCTTTTGCCCCTACAGTAATATACAAAACGTAACTCTCTCTCTTTCTATCTTAACTAACTTATATCTCCCTCTCAACTTCCGTTCGCACTTTTCGTAACGCATTCACCAGCTTACTCCTAAGTCAAGCGTGCGTAAAGAAGTTTTACTTCAAAACCGATTGAGTATTGAGTATATTTATACGGCTTACAAGGTAAACTTGGTTTTCTAGACTAATTTCTGTAGTGCTAAGACGAGACAAAAAAAATTACAGAAAAACCACAGTCTGTTGAAATACTTACTGTCTAGTTAAGTTAATTAGGTACTTACTCATTTGCAAGTCAAGCGAATAAAAAACTTCTCACTTTACTATAAATACCAGTTGCAAGTTAATTCGAGCAGAAATAATTATACTTGCCGCAAAGTAAGCTCGTTCAAGCGGAAAAATAAATACATTTTCCACCGACCAAGCACAAACGAAGTGTCGGGAAAACTACTCTCCGTTTCCACAAACCAAGTACTAAATGAATAAGTGCGCTTGGAACATGAAATAATACACCTCTTTTCAAACACAGCTTTGTTGTCGTAAACCTGTAGGTACTTATCAAAATTCACGTAACTTTAACTTGCGGTTGCACAACATAACCACGACCATCTTGTTGCGAGTGACAGATTAAAAAATACAAAATGGCGGTGGGCCATTGAGTGTTTCCACCTTGAAAAAATATATTTGAATGTTTTTGTTGTATTTATCTTTGTTCAAAATATAATAAATATATGCGATCGATATCATTACTTATTTAGTCACAACACTACAACTATCTAATTAGAACTGTCATCGAGAAAATAAAGAAATGGAAATAGTATAAAGCCCGTCACAGACTTAGCTATAATATATATTAATATACCGTACTATAATACACGTACGTAAATATTATAGCAAGCTACCACACACTGAGAAATATATATTTTGCCTTTGTTTTTATGATGGTCGTCCTAGTGTTCGCACGCATTTTGTAATAAAAGGTCTTCTTATTTCAAAATACCAACATTAATTATGAATTCAACAAGTACATTGTTAATGGACTTAATAGACAGTTCTTCAGAAGACGATTCCGCCGCTGCTTTCGATATGGCAGTTGCCCTGTGAGGCACAAACACTAGAACCAAATGGATCGAATCACATATAGGGAATAAACAAACTCGTGGCGAATTTAATTTGAATCGCGAGTTATCCTCAAAAAAATTTGCTTAATATTTTAGAAGTTCAAGATAGTCATTTCTAGAGCTACATGAATTGGTATAAAAAGGAAAAATACAATTTTGCGCAAAAGTAATAGTTCTGAAGAACGTCTGGCTGTGTGTTTAAGGTAAGAAGAAAATTAATAAAACACAGTAGGTATAAATCTTTTATTTTTTATTCAAAACTAATTTTGCTTTTAAAGTTAGAAAGCAAAAGCATTTTAATATTTGAAATCGTGGAGGTAATTACGAATATTGAGAGATTGTTCTGCCGAATCAGTATTTTGACTTTGCATTGCATCAGGGCTGTTGTACACTTCAACTGTTGGTGAGGTGTAAGATGACTGTGCAGAATCTGGTGGTAAAGAAGGTTGTTGAACAGGGTAATCAGTTCCTGATGCGAGTATATTCAGAGATTGTTCTGCCGAATCAGTATTTTGACTTTGCATTGCATCAGGGCTGTTGTACACTTCAACTGTTGGTGAGGTGTAAGATGACTGTGCAGAATCTGGTCGTAAAGAAGGTTGTTGAACAGGGTAATCAGTTCCTGATGCGAGTATATTCAGAGATTGTTCTGCCGAATCAGTATTTTGACTTTGCATTGCATCAGGGCTGTTGTACACTTTAACTGTTGGTGAGGTGTAAGATGACTGTGCAGAATCTGGTCGTAAAGAAGGTTGTTGAACAGGGTAATCAGTTCCTGATGCGAGTATATTCAGAGATTGTTCTGCCGAATCAGTATTTTGACTTTGCATTGCATCAGGGCTATTGTACACTTCAACTGTTGGTGAGGTGTAAGATGACTGTGCAGAATCTGGTCGTAAAGAAGGTTGTTGAACAGGATAATCAGTTCCTGATGCGAGTATATTCAGAGATTGTTCTGCCGAATCAGTATTTTGACTTTGCATTGCATCAGGGCTATTGTACACTTCAACTGTTGGTGAGGTGTAAGATGACTGTGCAGAATCTGGTCGTAAAGAAGGTTGTTGAACAGGGTAATCAGTTCCTGATGCGAGTATATTCAGAGATTGTTCTGCCGAATCAGTATTTTGACTTTGCATTGCATCAGGGCTATTGTACACTTCAACTGTTGGTGAGGTGTAAGATGACTGTGCAGAATCTGGTCGTAAAGAAGGTTGTTGAACAGGATAATCAGTTCCTGATGCGAGTATATTCAGAGATTGTTCTGCCGAATCAGTATTTTGACTTTGCATTGCGTCAGGGCTATTGTACACTTCAGGTGTTGGTGAGGTGTAAGATGATTGTGCGGAAACTGGTCGTAAAGAAGGTTGATTCCTGGTTGGTAGTTTGAAAAGAGTACCACCGGTGAAATTATAAACTGAATAACCTGTAGAATTGTCAGAGTAGTTTGATTCCATTAAATGTTGCTCTTTGGCTTTCATTACAATGTTGAATATTTGGCGCTGTATTCTCATATATAAATATTCCGGCAATTGGCATGTGGTATCACACATACTTGAGAAAAAGTTTTCCATAGCACTGGTTTCATTTTTTGACTGGTTAAAAGCATTCTCCATTAACTGTCTTCTTAGGAGGTCTCTTTCGGTAGTTCTTTTTTCTATTCAAATAAAAATCAAGTTGCCATAAACAGGGACGTTTGCGTAAACTTTCAATCAAATACTCCATTATTATTAAAGTGACCTGCACGTTCGTTGGTAAATGAAAAGAAACTGCAGCGGGCAGCGGGGCGCGGGTGCGCGAGGCAAAGCGGTAGGAAAGGTGAGGGGGGGGATCGGAACACGCTGTACACTCAAAATATGTCGGAATATATCTTGCTATACTAATATGCAATAGTTTATATTACGGTATAGCTTGGTGACGTCACAGAAATATATATTTTAGCTGAGTGTGCGGTCGCTCGAAAATTAGTATAGAAAATGTATAGTAATATGCCTAGCTATAAAAATATTAATATATATTATAGCTAAGTCTGTGGCGGGCTTAATAGAGGCAGAACTATTCAGTAGCAATGACAGGTATCGATAATACTTAGATTGAAACCTGAATTGATTACAACTAGTGGTTCGCCCCGAACTGAGATCTCGCGAATCTACCATAAAAACAAAAAAAAAATATTATTCATCATCTTTGACTATCAAAATAGTGCCACAAAATAAAGAATCAAATAACTAGACCTACAGTTTCATTCAAATTACAGGTAACAGGAGTTCATGTTAATTGGTTCGTGTTTTTTGAAGTAAGAATTGCAGTTATTCTGGATTTCAGACTTTTACCTATATTTGTGTCACTAAAGCTGCACGAATACCGAATTTCAGCACTGTGGGGTCACTGGTGTACCCTGTGAATTTTGGCAAAGTTCATTTTTTATTATGGCTATTAACTAAAAACTATAAAAACTTTACTAAAAATAAAAACGGGGTCGAAATGTACTAATAAAGACCTCTCATTTGACGTCATTTAACTCCAGTACTCTTAAACCCCAATACCTCAACAACCCTCCAACATTTTTAACTCTTTTAGTCACACCAAAATTGTGTCATCAATACCTACCTACGTATCAAATTTCACGATGATTGGACCAACGCTTCGCAAGTTATCATCGGACAAACAAACAAATATACATACATACAACGCCGATTTGCCCAAGTTGATTTAGAGATCTCGCTTCGATCGATCAATAATTCAAGACAAATTTTTGGCGAACAATTGGCCTGTAGTTTTATCAGGGTTTTAATTGTTTGCATTTAAACGAGAGCGCTTAAAAATTTTTACCAGGGTCAATCATTCGTTTGCGACAAAACTTAAAGGAATCGAGACTTCTCATTATTTATTGTGAAACGTCGTAATTATTAGCTCACGGCGAGGACTGAAGGCGCGTACAGAACGCGCACACACGGCTACACATCAAACTATACATTTACAATATAAGCTGACCTCTCATTCTACAAAAAGCCTACACAATGCGAGGTCAGCTTATATCCTACAAAATTATCCTACAAACTGTGGCAGGGCGTTGTGTGTCCTCTATATGGACTCACTTCATCCCGTGTGTTGCTCCAGCATGTGTGTACACCGATACATAATATATACGTAATTTTAATTTATATTATAAATTTTTTAATAATTGTTGAATATTGATTTAATTTTACTTAGAAAACTTTCGTGATTAATTTCAATCATTATTATAAATACGGGATTTATCACGTACCGTCTTATCGGTGTTTCGACCGAAAATGTTTCGGTTCAATTCGTGAACCTTCATCAGGGTGAGTGCGATCCGCTCCGAATAACGTCTCGCCTCGCACTGCGAGAAATCCCGTATTTATAATAATGATTGATTTAATTTGTTCATTTGTAAATAATTTAACTTAATTTGTTTTTGTGTTTGTTTCTGGTTTTATTTAATTTATTGTGATTGTGGTTATGGATTTTGATTGTCTGAAATAAATGAATACAATACAATTATATTGGGAATGTATAGCTTGATGTGCATCAAGCTACACATTTCCAGTATAAGCTGCCCTCGCATTGTGTAGGCTTTTCGTAGAATAAGAGGTCAGCTTATACTGGAAAAGTATAGCTTGAGGTGTAGCCGTGTGTACCTAGCGCGCGTCAAGGCGCTAAAGCGTTGCGTACTAAAGCCGCACTATACCGCTGCTTTGTCGTATTCTATACGACATCACGACGCAGTGTTGAATGTTATTAATGACTGAGAAATTAAAACACAGTGTGACACAATAGCGTAACAACAAAATACGACATTCTCAAGCGTCTTAAACCCCGCGCTAGGTACACGTTCTATTTGAGGAAGCCTATCGCGCCCGTCTACTTGCGCGCAGAGGGCAGGCAGCCGACGTTATTCGGAGCGGATCGCACTCACCCTGATGAAGGTTCACGAATTGAACCGAAACATTGTCGGTTGGAACACCGATAAGACGGTACGTGATGAATCCCGTATTTATAATAATGAAATAGTCGGCCCGACCGCGACCAGCCTAAACACAATGCAATATGGTTGTACGTGACGTCACATCGGCCAAAACGGGTCAACCATCAAGACTACAATCTCAGTAAACGATGATAAAGTCTGCGATAGAACACTGTCGCTTAATATAAACCTATTTTCTCGCGACTTGGAAGATGTTAATCCTTAACTTAAGCATAGTTAAATCCATAATACCTTTATTATAATGCGTCACACGTGATTATGTTGATCCTGTCTTTTGTAATTTCTGGGAGTCGGGATACAGTTTTTCTCGTCACTAAGACACCTTCATCATAACAAGTACTAAAGAAACTGACAATCTCACGACATATACAATTATCGACCCTAACTAACCATTGTCTTAGTTTTTTATTCGTACTTAGTTGTAACACATACTCGTAACTCAACTAGTGGTTCGCCCCGAACTGGTATCAGCATAATCAGCTAACTTGGCCTACAGCTTTATTAAAATAACAGGTAACGGCAGTTCATGTAAATTGGTTTTCTTTTTTGGGGTACAAATGGCAGTTGTTCTAGATTTCAGGACTTTTGCCTATATATGTGTCACTTAAGCTAGACGCATATCAAATTACAGTACTGTGGGATCACTGGTGTACCCTGAGAATTTTGTCAAAGTTCAGTTTTTATTATGGCTAACTATAAAGACTTTACTAAAATTATAAACGGAGTCTAAATGTACTAATGAATACCTTTCATTTGACGTCCCACTAGACCTAATAGTCACATTTTCTTTTTTTTTTAACCCCTCTTGAACCCCAATATTTGTATTTATTTATTTCCACTTACATCTATTATTACAGGTCTAAACCTAATACAATGATGTATTTAACATAATGTATATCTTAATTATCTCCTATGCTACTCAATTTCAATTAATTAATATAGTATATATAATATATATATTTATATATATATATATATATATATATAATTAATATACACTATTTAGAAACATTAAATAATCAATGTAGCCTTTGCGAATTCATTCAGAGAAACAAGGAACACATCTATGCTCTCCGCAACTAGATTGAGCGAGGTGCGCGTCAGAGGCGCTTTGTCCATTAAGTTGGTTCTGCCTCGGAGCACCTCGAACACACGTGGTCGCCTGCGTCAACAACCCCCCAAGATTTTTAGCTGATTTAGTCACACCAAAATTGTGCCAACATTATATCAAATTTCACGATGATCGGGTCGACGCTTCGAAAGTTATCCTCGGAGAAACAAACATAAATACGTAGAACGCCGCTTTGCCCAAGTTGATTTAGAGTTCTCTCTTCGATTGATCTATAATATGAATCGACCAGGAAAGCTGACCCCACCACCATGCTATACATAGCTGAGAAGAGAGAGAAACATACAGGGGGGATACCTAGCGCAACTAACTGTACATAATGTACGCACTGATTAATTTTTTGTTTCTAAAACGCATTTTCTTCCTTACACGAAGGCCTTGTGAACAATGGATTACGAGCGAGCCGATCCCCAGATCTTATCCGTTTATGCAAATATCTACTTCCGACTGATCAAACAACATCCGAGCCGGTCTATCCGGAGAAATGCACGTCTGTTTTATTCTACAGAATGCTGCAATATATGTTTTTTAACGCGAAAGGAAGTTTTAATCAAGAATCTGTATAACTTTACATTAAAATATTTTTATGAAAAAAATATATATAAATCTTTGTATTCCGCCTTCAAATCAACTGGACTAACTGGACGACTGGATAACTGTTCTAGGAAAGTTTATCTCTACTGTAGAATAGGTAAGAAGCATCAGCAGAAGGAGATCTCTAAAAGGATCCTTTTGGGATGGGCTGCATTCGGCAAGTAAGACGACATCCCTGGGTCGCCTAAAACTCCACAGTGTCTGAAGACCCGCGTATTCAACCAATGTGTTCTGCCCACCATGACCTACGGTGCCGAGACATGGACGCTCACGAAGGAGGCTGTGTACAGGTTAAGAGTTGCACAGAGGGCCATGGAGCGTACCATGCTTGGCATCAGACTGTTAGATCAAGTTCCAAACGTCGAGATCCGTAGACGAACGAAGGTTCATGACGTTGGGGTTCGAGTTATGGAGCTCAAATGGTCTTGGGGACACTTGGCTAGACGTGGTGATGACAGATGGAGCAGGACAATGACTGAATGGTGGCCGAGGAGCGGGTATAGAAGAGTAAGACGACCAGCAGCGAGATGGGTGGACGACATCGTAAAGGTCGTGGGCCGTCAGTGGATGATACTAGCGCAGGATCGTGGTGGATGTACAAACTTGGGTAAGCCTACAATAGGTGAAGTCAGGCTGTGGATGATGATGATGATGATGAAGAATAGAAGTTTTCAAAAGTAAATTTCATTGTGAAAGGGCTCGCCCGGGAATTACAGGCACATGAGGCTTTACACCTGTATGTTTACCACACCTTTACACCTCAAGTTCACGGACGCAGTGCATCGTAGGACATGTTTGTAAGGTGCGTGACCTACGAGGCAATACTTTGTTATAGGCGATGGTTACCACTTAACATCAGGTGGGGCATATGCTTGTTCCATCACCAGGAAGTATTCAAAAAACGAGTGTGCTTTAGACCACACGACTGAAGTAAAACTTCTTTTTCACAATATTAATTTATACAATTGTTCAAGAACAAAATGAAATTATGAAATATAATCAAGAAATCACCGTTCGCGTAACGATAGAAAACTCGCAAACGAACTACTGACTGAGATATATATATATATAGATATATATACATATTTCATGCACTGGCTATGGAAAGAAGAGAGAAATAAAATGTGCGCGCTCACTGCTCTTTTGCTCTTACAGTGTGATACAGACAATAGGCCTGCACTGTGTGTTAGATATACGAAACGTAACGAATGAGAGAAAGAAAAAAAGAAAATGTGTGCTCGCACTTTCTCTTGCCCCTACAGTAATATACGAAACGTAACTCTCTCTCTCTATCTTCACTAACTTATATCTCCCTCTCAACTGCCGTTCGACTCGACCGATCACACTTTTCGTAACGCTCTCGTCGCGCATTCACTTACTCTCCAAGTCAAGCGTGCGCAAAGAAGTTTTACTTCAAAAAACCATTACGACGTGAAAGCATAACAAACAAACGAAAAAACTCACTGTCATTGATGTTATTAGTATGAAATATGATGTTTCATAAGACTGAAACAAGACTCTTATTTATTGGTTTCGCCCACGGCACGACCCGGCCTTTATAAAAGTCCAGGACAAAAGGCTATAAATGGAAAACTGCGGTAATATATGAAAGAGTTTTCGATCACAGACCATAGTAAATTCATCCCGGCATGTAAAGCCGTCGCTCACGCTTGTTTTGTAAATTGTAAAATCCTCCGAGATACCCTACACATAAACTTGTGGTACAAATCTTGCTCATAACTGAATTTACATCATCGAGGTCTCGCATAAAACGTCTGCCCAAATCCACTATAATCCATTTAAGTTGAAACTTAGCTTCTCATCCGATGTCTTTACTTGGTTTCCGGGCTTAGCTTGTGAAGAGTGAATATAATTCTGCTGTGGGGTTTTCTAGTTTTTAGGCCAAGAGCCGGTTATAACCGAAGCGTAGAGAAGAGAGATGTCAAAATCGTATCACGTATTTACGTAGAAAACTTTCGTAATTTATTACAATCATTATTATAGATACGGGATTGTCGGTCGAAACACCGATAAAACGGTACGTAATAAATCCCGTATTTATTATAATATATTACGTCATCTACATGGCGTTACTATTGGTTGACGCCACGTCGATACCTCTACGCTCCGTGTGGGTTGAAACTGGTTCATTTGGTGACTCTGTTCTACAGAATCTTCAATTCTCAAATACTGAATCTATTGACTTGAGAAATAGTTATAAAAAACACGTGCCCACCTCTACTGCAAGTAAAAACATCAAATTATTTTCATTTGGATTGCCAAATGATTAGGGTCGTATAGTTTTAGAGATATGAGTAAAAAATGTTGAAAAAAATATCTTCTTGCGCATGTCTTGTTCAAGCTTCTGTGGAAAGTTCAATTGGAAAGAACAATAGCAAAGTTCAATTGAGAGAAGAACCAAGAAGCTCATTTGCAATGACTAGTTAGTAGATGCAAGGCTCCACAGCCTCGAGCATAGTAGAAAAGTTTTGTGATCGAGCGAAGCGAGATCTCTAAAACAATTTGGGCAAATCGGCGTTGTATGTATGTTTGTCCGAGGATAACTTTTGAAGCGTTGATCCGATCATCGTGAAATTTAATACATAGGTAGGTAGTGATAGAAAAATTTTAGTATGACTAAATGAGCTAAAAATGTTGAGGGGTTGTTGAGATATTGGGGTTCAAGAGGGGTAAAAAAAAATGAAAATAAGGCTAACTGGTCAAGTGGGACATCAAATGAAAGGTATTTATTAGTACATTTAGACTCGGTTTTCATTTTTCGTAAATTCTTTACAGTTTTTGAGTGAATAGCCATAATAAAAACTAAACTTTGTCAAAATTCACAGGGTACACCAGTGACCCCACAGTGCTGTAATTTATCATGCGTGTAGCTTAAGTGACACAAATATAGGCACAAGTCTGAAATCCAGAATAACTGCAATTTGTACCCCAAATACTTAATTAAATTTCTAGAACTCCCGTTACCTGTAATTTGAATGAAACTGTAGGTCAAGTAAGTTGGTTTATTATTTCGTGACACTATTTTGATAGTCAAAGAATACAAATAATATGTTTTTGTTTTAATCGGAGACTCGCGAGATCTCAGTTCGGGGCAAACCACTAGTTATTTATTTGATACATTTCGGAGAGTGTGCTGCGGAGAGTTTCTGAGAATCTGATCCTACCATTCTATCATCGGACAACCAGACGCTACACGGTACACCTCCTATACGCACAAAGCGGTACTCTTCCACCTTTATTATGCGCACCGCCATGGAGTGAAACGCCTTGCCTGAGTCTGTGTTTCCTGATAGCTACAACCTAGGGGTCTTCAAGTCGCGAGTGAATAGGTTTCTTCTAGGCAAGCGTGTACCATCGTAGAATGCATCATCGCTTACCATCAGGCGAGATCGGGATCAAATGCTAGCCTATAATTTGTTTAAAAAAAACGTTGACGCCCATAAAATTTCAAACATTTTTTTAAGACAGCCAGTACCCTTGTTTTTCACCTGATTTCCAGTAGGAACAGAAATAGATTGAACAAATAGACAGCTTTTAATACTTTCGTGAATATCATGAGTATTATATTTTTATTAACATTTTGTTAATCTTATTGAAACCCACGCGATTTTTCTCTTTGATATTTTTATTAGTAAAAAAGTACTTTAGTTAAGATATCTTATAGATCGCCTTAATTATCGTCATAAAAATATACAAATTTTTCGTACGTCGTCTCAGTGGTTCTTTTTTTACTGAATTTGGTTAACGTTTTCAATAAGATTGAACCACTCTGGTGCGGTCTACACCCATCGGCTCCCAGCAATCTACGCTTTATATTGGTTAGTCTCGAGAACCAAGGAACCGCCAAGAAGTGGAACGCCTTGCCCGATTCTAAGTTTCCTGATAACTACAACTCCTTAGGTTGTAGTCTTCAAGTCGCGAGTGAATAGGTGTCTTCTAGGCAAGCGTGTATCTTAGACTGCATCATCGCTTACCATCAGGCGAGATCGTGCTCAAACGCTGGCCACACATCACACTAATAACTGACAAACAACGCGAACGAAGCCGCTGGCGAAACCTAGTAATTTATACCCAAAGAAACCTTTTTACCCAACGATCGTCAGATCTTTGAATAAGAATTTCCATCCATTTATTTTACACTAGATGTTGCCCGCGACTTCGTATGCGTTACACTACTAAATGTGTAGGTAACCTAGAAATAAAGCTAAACTCGCTGTTGCAACTTGATTTGACACCCCATTTTTATCCCATAGGAACTGATTTATGGGATAAAGGTAGCCTATGTGGTGATCCAGGTTATACCTACGTATATACCACATTTCATTGAAATCGGTTCAGCCGTTACGGCGATGATTGAGTAACAAACAAACTTTTATCCCATAAATCAGTTCCCATGGAATAAAAATGGGGTGTCAAGTCAAGTTGCAACAGCGAGATCAGCTTTATTTCTAGGTTACCTACACATTTAGTAGTGTAACGCGTACGAAGTCGCGGGCAACAGCTAGATAATAAATAAACAAATATCCAAACATTCACATTTATAATAGAAATAAAAAATAATAATAATAAATATTGCTGGACACTTCACACGTCGCTATCTAGCCCCAAACTAAGCAAAGCTTGTACTATGGGAACCAGTTAACGGATAGAATACTTATATAAATTTTTTTATAATACACATTTATCTATACTAAGATTTTAAAGAGAAAAGATTTGTTTGTTTGTTTGTATTGAATAGGCTCCGAAACTATTGAACCGATATAAAAAAATCTTTCACTGTTGGGAAGCTTGTGTACCGCCAAAGATAAAAAATACAATTTATAATTCTCTGGTGAAACCCCACCTCGAGTATCTCATTGAAGTATGGATATCTGCAGCCAAGACCAACATTATAGACCTACAAATAGCACAAAATAAAATTATCAAACGATTATACAACTACAACAACCGAACACGAACCGAAATACTCTATAGGGAGACTAAACTACTCAACGTTACACAAATATTTATTTACAATACATGTATTCTAATTAAAAAAATCTTAAACAAAACTATTCAAACAAAGATACAATTAACAGTTAAAGAATACAAGTATAACCTAAGATATAAAAATGAGCTTTACATGCGTCCTCCCCGAACAGAAAGGTATGGAAGAAAGAACCTCCTATTCCAAGGTACTCAAATGTACAATGAATTACCAAACGAACTTAAAGCATGTGTTGGTATAAATATGTACGAAAAAAAGCTAGAACAATACATAATCGATTCAAATTAAAAAAATATGAAATAATAATAAATACCTTTTCTTAGATAGTACACACAAATAAACAAAAGTATATACATTTAACAACCCTTACTTTGTCATCATCATCATCATCATATCAGCCGTAGGACGTCCACTGCTGGACAAAGGCCTCCCTCATTGATCTCCAGGAACTGCGGTTGGAAGCGGCCTGCATCCAACGCCGACCTGCGGTTCTTACCAAGTCGTCTGCCCATCTTGTGGGTGGACGTCCTACGCTGCGCTTGCCGGTCCGTGGCCTCCACTCGAGAACCTTTCGGCCCCATCGGCCATCTGTTCTGCGCGCTATATGGCCTGCCCATTGCCACTTCAACGTGCTAATCCGTCGGGCTATGTCGGTGATTTGAGTTCTCCTACGTATCTCGTCATTTCTGATTCGATCCCGTAGAGAAACCCCGAGCATAGCCCTCTCCATAGCTCGTTGAGCGACTCTGAGCTTATTCATAAGGCCAATAGTGAAGGACCACGTCTCGGTTCCATATGTCATCACTGGTAACACACACTGATTGTAGACTTTCGTCTTAAGGCACTGAGGTATGTTGGACGAAAAGACGTTGCGAAGTTTCCCAAACGCTGCCCATCCGAGTTGGATTCGACGATTGACCTCTTTCTCGAAGTTGGACCTACCTAATTGGACTGTTTGTCCTAGGTATACATACGCGTCGACAACTTCAAGAGCCGAGTTCTCAACCATAACTGGGGCAGGGACGACATGGACATTTGACATGATTTTCGTCTTGTCCATGTTCATTTTAAGTCCTACCCGTTGGGAGACTCGATTGAGGCCTTCGAGCATCGTGCTGAGCTCTTCCATCGACTTTGCCATGACCACAATATCGTCGGCAAACCGAAGGTGAGTGATGTATTCGCCGTTAATATTGATGCCCAGTCCTTTCCATTCCAGAAGCTTGAAGGCATCTTCCAATGCGGTCGTAAACAGTTTCGGAGAAATGACATCTCCCTGTCTTACGCCTCTTTTTAAGGGAATCGCCTTCGAGCTCTGTTCATGTACTCGGACTGACATAGTGGCGTTTTTATACAAACACTTCAACACTTCGATGTACCGATAGTCAATACGGCATCGTTGGAGAGACTCAAGCACTGCCCATGTTTCGATCGAATCGAAGGCTTTCTCATAGTCCACAAACGCGAGACATAGCGGCAAGTTATACTCTTCGGTCTTCTGTATGACTTGCCGCAGCGTATGTATGTGGTCTATGGTACTGTAGCCTTTACGGAACCCGGCTTGTTCGGGCGGCTGGAAGTCATCAAACCTGCGTTCGAGACGGTTCGCGATGACCCTCGAAAACAGCTTATAAACATGGCTCAAAAGCGAGATGGGTCTGTAATTCTTAAGCAAGGTGTTGTCACCTTTCTTGAAGAACAGAACCACCACGCCCCCGTTCCATGCTTTTGGCGTCGTACCTTCAAGCAAGGCGGAATTAAAAAGCTTCTGAAGGACTTTAAGTACCCGGTGATCCACCCGCTTTCAGAAGCTCTGAAGTGATTCCGTCCTCACCCGGCGCCTTGTCGTTCTTAAGCTGCTTCAAGGCCATCCTGATCTCATACAGGCTGATGTCCGGAATATCTTCGGTATAATGTCGGGTCAGTTTGGCTCTTGGGTCGTTGGCCGCACTGCAAACAGGTTTAGTGACCGAATCGTAGAGCCGTCCATAGAACCTTTCGACTTCCCTTAACACTTCCGCTTTACTTGACGTTATGCTGCCATCTTCCCTCTTCAGCTTCGTCATGCGGCTCTGCCCAATAGAATTATCTCTCGCGAACACTTTGGAGCCTTTATTCCGCTCTATCGTATCTTTAATACGAGATGTATTAAAGGTACGAATATCGTGCCGCAAGGATTTCCAAATCTTTCTATTGAGCTGCCTATGTGACTGAGCATCATCGGGAGACTGCAGTTGCAAAGAACGTCGTTCAGCCATGAGGTTAAGGGTGTCATCAGAGAGTTTCTGAGGTCTATTGGTACGGGGGGTCTTAAAGAACTGGGACCCCACCGTATGGACGGTTTCTACGAACCTGTTATTGATCTCGTCCACTGATGCATCTACTTCTAGACAGTCAAAGCGATTTGCAAGTTCGAGTTGAAAGCTCTCGAGGTTTTGGATATGTGCGCGAGTGGGTCGGAGCGTAGATTTCATCAAACGGGACCTTTCAAGTTTAACGTTCATATTCAATGTGGCTCTAACAATTCGGTGATCACTGCCGGTTTTCACCCTGTGAATCACAGAGACATCATTGAATATCCGTTTCTTGTTGGTCAAGATGAAATCAATCTCATTTCTCGTGGAACCGTTGGGACTCATCCAGGTCCATTTCCTGTGAGGCGGCTTCTGGAAAAAAGAATTCATCATAAAGAGTCCTTCTTTCTCCATAAAATCGGCCAGCCTCTGTCCTCTGGGGTTCCGTTGCCCATATCCAAATTGCCCCACTCTCAACTCATCATCGCTTCTCATGCCTAGCTTTGCATTGAAGTCCCCCATAACAACAATAAAGTGAGTTTTGTTCGTATGTATGGCTCTACTGATGTCCTCATACATAGACTCTACTTCTTCATCTGGGTGTGAAGTGGTCGGCGCATATATGTACCTGAACGACCTTCAGCGAATATCGCTTAGATATTCTGAGTGTCAGGTACGCGACCCTGCTCGACACACTGTCGATGGTGATAATGTTGTTGATGAGTGACTTGTGAACGAGAAACCCAACACCACCTTGGGACTGTTGGTCGCCCTCCCGGTAGTATAGTAGATTACCAGACTTAAGGGATATCGTGTCCTCGCCCTCTCTACGGACTTCTGATAACTGTCTTCTGATAAAATGTCCCAGTGTAATCTACTAATTTCTTCTTCCAGCTCAACAATCTTTTCGTCTGTCCTCAAAGTGCGGATGTTGTGTGTTACCAGGGCCAGTGGTCGTCGTAGGGTTTGGTAGCCGATCGTCTCCCGGGGATTCTTAGCACCCCTGGCCCCGCCGTTACCGTGACTGCTACCGTAGCCAGGATTAGCGGGGCCGCCGGGGACTCGGGGCCTGGCTTTATGTTGTAAATCCATGAGGGGGTTGTTGCCATACTCGCCACGCTTGGCAGGCGGGTTGGCGAGCGCAGTATAGGTGTTGAAACACGAAAAGACGCTGCTGCCCATCTTTCGGAGGTATCCCTTAGCAGACTCCTACTGCATCCACGGGCAAGAGCGGAGGGGCAACATTCTATTGCCGGCGCCCCACCCTTACTTTGTGTATTAGTATTATTGTACTAGAACCATTCTAATGTACCTACATACCTTATTAAAATCTGAATCATAAAATACAATATCTATTAACTTTTCACAAATAAAACTAATATAAATGATAATCCTACAGTCTAATTAAATTATATACAACTTAGTAAGGGGCCGTACAACAAGCACATAAACGAATGCAACTCAATACACTTCCTCAATAGCTTACGCTGCGCACACAAACATACCGACTGGAATGCAATTTCGTCTCGTCACACCATTTCACTCGCACATAACCAAAAAAAATTAAGAATATGATAGAAGGGTCTAAATACTTTTGGTCAGTGCTAAAAGATTTTAAATTTCAATAACCTACCTAAAACCGTTATCGTTTGAGTGTGTTGGTAGCTAATTTTGGAAAACCTTTGATGTACAAGTTTCTACAATGTTGTTACAATGTTTAAATTAAATACCTACATGATGAATGCATGCTTTTGTACACTAGCCTAAACTTACTGTTATAAATTTAATATATTTAAGCTCATTTTAAGTGAACTGTAATTTGTTCTTATGAGAATAAACTCTTTAAACCGAAGCTACACTATTCCTGGTTGACATAGGCTACTTTCTACCCAACTGCGCAGAAGGAGGGTAATGTTTTTATTGAAAAACTACGCGTGCGAAGCTGCGGATTTGTCAGCTAGTATCCCATAAATCAGTTCCCATGGTATAAAAATGGGGTGTCAAGTCACGTTGCAACAGCGAGTTTAGCTTTATTTCTAGGTTACCTACACATTTAGTAGTGTAACGCGTACGAAGTCGCGGGCAACAGCTAGTAAATGAATAAATAAACATCCAAACTTTCACATTTATAATATAAGTGTGATATTCACCTCGATTTATTCCGAACTGGTACCAAACCCCTTAGAGGGTCACGAAAGGGATTCACCCTCAATAATTACTGTCTCCCGTATCTTAACCAAGACACTTGTAGTTTGTAATTACATCAGGCGATGATCGACCGGCCTTTGAAATTGCTACTTCAAGCTTTACCAGCTATAAACTACAAGCTTGCGCCCACAGCTTCGCATGCGAGGTTTGTCAATAAAAACATTACCCTTCTACCCAGTTGGGTTAAAAGTAGCCTAAAGCGGCTTTCAGACTACGCTATACTATTGTGCTATATAGTATAGCAAAAAAGGACCTAACCAAATAAGCCAATAATATATAGCCCAATACAGTGTGAACGTGTCCATAACAATGTATGGTGCGCGATATTGTTGTGCTATGAGCTATACGCTATTGTTACGAGCTGAGGGTTCGGGATAAAACAATGAAAATCAATCTAACCAAAAAAGCACTTTTATTCAACACTAAAATAATGAATACACGATCTTAATCACAAGTAACCACAACACACTGAATCACACCACTGTTACACAATAAACCACCAAAAGTCACCGAAATATTCGCACGTATCGCCAAAACCAGACTGACTCTGCGGACGTCTCTACGCACTATTTATACCGAGCATTCTTTCCAGAACCTTCCACTAGTACCTAGAAAAGTGTAGGTATTTCGATTGACTACTATTTCTTAATCTGTGCAACTGTAGGTAAAAACGTGGTATGTAGGTATAATACCAAGTATTACCACTTCTGTGACACAGTAGGTATAGTTCGAGAAAAGCCGACTATTACTTATTCTGTAACAGCCTCGGAGTAACACTATTATATTATAGCGTAGTCTGAAAGCCGCTTATGTCTCAATCCTGTTCATAATCTGTATACCAAATTTCATCGACATCGGTCCAGCCGTTAAGTCGTGAAAACAAAACAAACAGACAGAGACATAGCTACTTTCGAATTTATAATATCACTAGCTTCTGATTTGTCTACAAAAAGTAGCCTATGTGTTAAGACGAAGTGTGTCTGCGGTTTTGTGCATGCGGGATGCGTATCCGAGGATGCGCCGCGACGTGCCGTCTCGCTCTTACAGCTCATACTATAACAGCTTGTCCATTTCATAAATCACAATAATGTAATATTAGGTACAAAAAAAATGCAAAAGTGCGTTTGTGCTTCTTTCAACTCAAAAACTATAAGGACTTTACTAAAAATAAAAACGGAGTCTAAATGTACTAATGAAGACTTTTCATTTGACGTCCCACTTGACCTAATAGTCTCTTTTTACCCCCGTTGAACCCCAATATCTCAAAAACCCCCCCAACATTTTTGACTCATTTAGCCACACCAAAATTGTGCCATAACTACCTATGTATCAAATTACACGATGATCGGATCAACGCTTCGAAAGTTATCCTCGGACAAACAAACATAAATACATACAACGCCGATTAGCCCAAGTTGATTTAGAGATCTCGCTTCGCTTGATCAAAAAAGGCATTCAAATTAAATAAAAATGTTTCCTAGTCTCGCTACGAAACCCTAAACTTTTAATACATCGCCTCATGCGAAAAAAATTAATCCATCTACGTTAAAATTCAACAACTGCCACTTATACTTAAACAGAAAATTAATCTATCGCGCAAGAAAAGGGCTTCCTAATTTTGCAATTCCGATTTCTTTCTTGTTGGTTCAAAGACTTGCCTGTTCAGTAAACATTGTCTTATTAGATTTTTGATGATTTTTATGAGATTTCTGAAATGTTTTTTTTGCGTCTACGATTTAGAACTAGTGGTTCGCCCCGAACTGAGATCTCGCGAGTCGCGAGTCTCCCAAGGACACAACAGAAAATATTCTTAGGGCGACTCGCGCAACGTTGCCTAAACGTATTTAGTGGCTAAATATGATTTAAGGAGTTGTCAAATCATACAAATACGTACAATTTAAACATGTTTAGTCGCTAAATACGTTTAGGGATCGTTGTGCAAGCGGGCCTTAATCTTTGACCAATAAAACAGTGCCACGAAATAAATAACCACATCTCACGCGTGGTTGTCAATAAAACATTACCCTCCTTCTGTGATGACGGGTAAAATGTAGCCTATAGGATATAGGCTACTTTTTACCCGACATCGCAAAAGGAGGGTCCCAATCCCGGTCACAATCTATCTATATACAACCGATACATAGGAAGTGCATCTAAAGAAATATGAATTTTCAGATCCTTAACTTGAAGAATTATGGACATACAAACTTTCAACCCCTATTTCACCCCCTTCAAGATTATTTTTGAGACAAAAGATAGCATCATTGGAGCTATTGGATTATTGATATGATAGAGAAGCTTGGTATTGAAATTGCTCCAACTCGTTCAAAAATGTTACAATTTAGACGTAATTTATTTTACTTAGAAATTTTTCGTGATTGATTTCTATCATTATTATAAATACGGGATTTATCACGTACAATTTTATCGTTGTTTCGACCGAGAATGTTTCGGTACAATTCGTAAATTGAACCCAGTATACTTGATCGGAAAAGAATTGATGTGTTCGAGATGGCTGGAGAAAGATGCTTTGGACTGCTAAACGAACAAATGTGTCCATTCTAAAGTAACTAAACATTTAGAAGAATAGAATAGAATAATCATTTATTTGGCACACACAAAATGACACATGAAATAATTTAAAGGAACAGTAGATACAATTGAATCCAATAAAACAAGTTCGACTCATGTGTCTGCGTACCAAAATGGCGTTCAGCTCAGCATAATGTTGAAAGTTAAGCACACAACGCTGATTTTCATTTCGAGGGGGCTATCAACCATCTGCATTAGCCGCACCGTAAGAGTATTTCGGACACATAATACGCCGCAACCCTGACGACCCGCAAAACTCGCAATCACGGGGAAAATCGAGGGACGCAGCCCCGGTCCAGTATCCGCTGGACCGATCAGATCCGCACCGCTCTCGACACACCACTACACAACGCTGTTCGGCACGAAAAAAAACGAGTGTGCTTTAGACCACACGACTGAAGTAAAGCTTCTTTTTCAAAAAAATAATTTATAAAATTGTTCAATTACAAAATTGTCCACGCGTCTGTAGGTCGATCAGTCTATGTTCATTCTGGTCAGACGCAACTCGCACTCGCACATTAAGGCGGTGGACACACTGCCACGCACCACTCTACATGTTGCGTGTCGACGCACCTACGCGCGCACTTGCAAAAGTGCAGATCTGCATCATCGCGCGGGTTTTTTACGCACTCACGCGCGTAGTTGCGTTTTGTGTATTCGAGGCGGCTCTGACTCATTTCATTCATCTGCGTGCTACTCTCCAGTTGAAAACTCCATCCCATAATTCCAACTTCTTTAGTAACTCGTTTACGGTACGAGCTGTCGGATTATGGAATGACTTGCCCGTTTCCATCAGACTTGCTAAATCTTTACCTATTTTCAAAAATGAGGTCTACAAACTATACTTAGCGTCTTCTTTAGAGTAAACATTGTATTTCCTTTCGATATATATTGTAAAAGTATATATAGGTATGTATATATTTTATATTTATTTATGTAAGTATATGTAGGTATGGTTTAGGTACTTATTTATTTTTATCCTACATAAATAGGTATTTATTGTAACACCGCCTCCTCACACGTCTTTTCAGTCCAGTCCATCCAAAGGTTGCCTGGAAGAGATCGCATTGAGCGATAAGGCGCCCATTGTACCACCATGTATTAGTCTTTAAGTTTTCTAGGTTAAGTTATTTTAATTTGGTGTAACAATAAATAATTATCTATCTATCTATCATTCAAAGCTGTTCGCTAGTGCAGTTACAAAATAGTGCACTTCCAAAATCACGCACGGCACTGCGGGACTCGCTGTGCTACACCTTGCGTCTCGCCCCGCACCTACGCGCGGGGGTGCATGTTTCTCCGCGCTTGAGCGCGTGATCTGCATGAACGCGCGTGGATGCATTTTCTGTGTGCTGAACTGTGCGTGTTTTATATACAAACGGAGATACTTACAAGCAACGTTAGAACACGCATTCACGCAACATGCAGCGTGGGGCGTGGCAGTGTGTTGATCGCCTCACGTTTAAAAATTATACGAAACGTAACTCTCTCTCTTTCTATCTTCACTAACTTATATCTCCCTCCCTCTCAACTTCCGTTGGCACTTTTCGTAGCGCATTCACCAGCTTACTCCTCAAGTCAAGCGTACGTAAAGAAATTTTACTTAAAAAATCATGCAACGCGGTCACGAGATTGAGGAAACGATGCATAGATAAGTTATAAGTTTTCTAACTTCAATATTCGATTATAACATTATTATCTCGATAAATTACTTTTGTGATTCAAAGTTTTAACAAACATGGTCTGTTTAAGACCGTTGGTAAGCCGAAGGGCCATAGTTTTATTTAGAAGTTAAGCTAAATAAAACTATGGCCCTTCGGCTTCGTTAATAACAGGTGTTAGGATAAACCCCTTTGAATTTACAACGTGATCTCTCGAATTAATTGGGTTGTTCAGTTCATTCATTCCGGTTATAATTTTTGAAGTGAAAACTTTTTTAGGCGCGTTGAGCATTTTTTGAGATGGGAAGAAACCATAGAACTCGCGACACTATTACCGTTACCGACACCGTTCCTGACGATTCAAAAATATTACCTGATGATTAAAAAAATACACACGTAATTGTTCAAGTGTTCCCTTCTGTTGGCACTCCCGGAGTGCCACTTTTTTAACATTTTTTTTATTAAGCAAACTGCCCACCTGAGGTAACCATCGCCTGTTACAAAGTATTGGCTCGTAGGTCACGCAACTTAGATCCCTACGATATACTGCTCTGCATCCGTCAACTTGAAGTTTACAGGTGTAAAGCCTCATAAGCCTGTTATACCACCGTCACCATATCCTTCAAACTGAAACACAAGAATGCTGCTTGGCGGCAGAAATGGTTATGGTGGTAGTACTTCCGAGTGCTACAAATAACTCTACTTCTACTAGAAATACCCGAATAAATTATTTTTTAGAGAATATTGGTGAATCTGGACCCAAAAAATTTATATTAACTATTATCATTCTAAGCAATGTAGGTAGTTGTACATGTAATAAAATCTAATATATAAAATTCTCGTGTCACAGTTTTCGTTGCCATACTCCTCCGAAACGGCTTGACCGATTTTGATAAAAAAATTTGTGCTTATCCGGTATCTATGAGAATCGGCCAACATCTTTTTTTTTCATCCCCCTAAATGTTAGGGGTTAACAGGGGGTTAATGTTAGGGGTTACCCCTAAATTTTTTTTTTTATTTTTTAGACAAAATTTTTAATTTCTATTTTTTTATGATACAACATACAAAAATACATACAATCCTCAATTTTCACCCTTCTACGATCAACCCTTATTTTTTAATAGCAATTATTTATATGGCAAAACAACGTTTGCCGGGTCAGCTAGTTGTATATAATTTTCTACTTAAATTAACGCAGAACACTACAAATTAAGAATTCGGGATGTTTGTTTTTTTTTGACGTGTTAACGTTTTATAAATCGATGAACGCCGGCTGCACGCACGAAAAAACATGACTCATTGTCACGTTCCGCCTGAGCCGAGCGTGCAAGCGAGAGCACGGAACATGCGATAGAGAGGCACGATCGGCCTAAGCGTTCGACTTGTGACGCATCTATCTCTCTCGTTATCACGTAAAATTATGGTCCGTAAACCGACTTTACAGACAAACAATTTTTTTAAACTACGATTTAAGAGTTTTTTGCGGTAAAGTATGTATTTGTATTAAATGGTTTTTAAATTATTTAAAATAATCGAGGGGGGTTCTCATTTCGTTGGTTTTTATTTAATGTTTGTTCAGCCTTAATTTTTTACTACGTTTTTCAATTTCATTGTTTATTTTGGGACCAGCTCTGAGGTACCCCCTGTACCTCAGAGCTGGTCCCATAAAAATTCGGTCAATATCTGACGATGGGATCCATGAAAAAGTCATCATTTTTCACGCATGTTCTGTTTTCTGAAAATTGTTACATTAGATTGGGGAAAAAGTTTCTTCGCATTTTTTAAGAAAATTCAAAACATTTTTTAATATAGTTTATTTACATTTAACTAAAGTATGTAGGTACCATTTTGTTCGATAACTTTTTGCCATCTTGTAGGTAGAGACATGATCCCATTGCTATAGAAATTTTGGGGCTTCTGATCAAAATACCGCGACAAGTAGTTTTGGCAGTACTCTCGTGATGTTAAGCTGACACTGCCTGAAGAATTCCGAAGAGACCGAAACAGGTGGAAATCTGAAGTTGCAAGGTCAGGACTATACGGCGGATGCATTAACACCTCCCAGTCAAACTCTCTTAATTTTTGCTGAGTGGCTAAAGATGTGTGAGGTCTAGCGTTATTATGATGAAAAACTACACCCCTTCTGTTGATTAATTCCGGCCGCTTTCTCTCAACTTCTTGCTTTGATCTCATCAGTTGTTCGCAGTAGAGTTCAGAATCGATGATCCTGCCTGGTGGTAACAGCTCATAATGAATAATGCCCTTCCAATCCCACCACACACACAGCATCACCTTGTTGCGAGTTAACCCGGGTTTCGCCACAGTCTGTGAAGCCTGACCGGCCTTTGACCACGACCTTTTTTTTTGCACGTTCTTGTCGTACGTGATCCATTTTTCATCCCCAGTTATCAGCTTCTTCAAAAAATGTTCGGTTTCATTACGTCGTAATAAAGAATCACAAATGAGAACACGGTTCATTAGGTTTCTTTCAGTGAGCTCGTGGGATACCCAAATATCGAGCTTTTTTGTGTACCCAGTTTTTTTCAAATGCGCCAAAACTGTTTTGTGGTCAATTCCCAGTTTTTCAGCTACGTCGTTACTACTGACATGCCGATCTTGCTCCACTTTTTCAAAAATGGTATCAATTTTATCCGTAATAGGGCGACCAGAGCGACGTGCATCTTTGACATCAAAATTTCCGGATTGAAAACGCTTAAACCAAATTTGTGCTACTCTCACAGACACTGCACTAGGTCCATAAACATCGCAAATTTTTTTCACGGCTTGCGTTGCATTTTTACCTTTTTTGTAGTAAAATTTTAAAATTTACGAATTTCTTCATTAGATTCTCTCATCTTTACAGTACGAAAAACAAATAAAAATCACACATTTTCCTAATTTGAATTTGGAATTATCTTCTTTAAAATTTAAACTTTGAATGAAACCAAAACCAGCCAGATACAAATAGTATAGCCAGAGAGATTTTATTACAAGTTCATACATACTATAATGCGAAAATACTTTTCCCCAACCTATTATTTTTGTAAAATGTTATTTGCTGATGAAAGAAACGTTAGATTAAAATTAAATCCATCTCGGACTAAGCGTGGGCAGACTACAATATAAGTAGTATACCACACATGGACAGTATTTAATTAATTTACTCAGGAATTTGTCCCAAACATTTACACAAATTCACAGGGATTTTCACGCCACCCACACACCTAAAACTAGGAATTACCCCGAAATGTTGAGTAACTGACATATTATACAGTCCTTTCGTAATTATAAAACGAACCCTCATAGGTATTTATAATTACCATAATTGATCGAGCGAAGCGAGATCTCCAAATCAACTAGGGCAAATCGGCGTTGTATATATGTATGTTTGTTTGTCCGAGGATAACTTTCGAAGCGTTTATCCGATCATCGTGAAATTTTATACATAGGTAGGTAGTGATGACACAATTTTGGTGTCAGTAAATACGCTAAAAATGTTGGGGGGTTTTTAAGATATTGGAGTTCAAGAGTGGTAAAAAAAATGAAAGTGAGACTATTAGGTCAAGTGAGACGTCAAATGAAAGATCTTCGTTAGTACATTTTAACTCTTTTTTTTATTTATAGTTTAGTCGTTGTAATTTTTGAGTTATTAGCAACAATAAAAACAAAACTTTGACATAATTCACAGAGTACACCAGTGAACCCACAATGCTGTAATTTGGTATTCGTGTGGCTTTAGTAATACAAATATAGGCGAAGGTCTGAAATCCAGAATAACAGCATTTCGTACACCAATAAAGTATAACCAAAATACATGAACTCCCGTTACCTGTAATTTGAGTGAAACTGTAGTTCAAGTTTGTGGTTGATTATTTCGTGGCACTATTTTGATAGTCAAGGATTACGAATAATATTTTTTTTTTGTTTTTATCGGAGTCTTGCGAGATCTCAGTTCGTGGCGAACCACTAGTTATTAGTATAATAATTTATTTAGTAAAAAATGTATCCATTTTGTTAGTAGAAAGCTTAAGTCTAGCGGAGTTAGTACTTCATTATTAATTGCGATTTAGCTAGGGGGGGGGGGGGGGGGGGGGTTACATAGTCAAGTGGTCAAGTCACAAGAAGTTTTTATTTTATTTTTATAATCATATGCAAGTAAAAAGTTAGTATTTTATTAATGTACTTACATACTGTACTTAAAAATACCTATATTTATATAACAAAATCAATTTTTGTAATCAAATTATTATATTTAATTAATTAAATCTTGAATGTACTTACATAAAATCTATATTGTGATAAAAAATATATATAACATTATGTTTAACAATTTTAATTAGTGGCCACCTAGGTCCTGGGCCCAGCTCAGGGGGGATCATGACCCGCATGACCCTCCTCCTGGATCTGCCCTTGATCAGAGGACAGTCGAGTTTGTTGGCGATGACGTTCAGGATGGCGTTGCTGCTCTCGCGTACCGTGCGCAGTGGTGAAGCGGTTTGGTTACACGGCATCAAGGGTATCTGCGCGTGCTCCGGCGAACATGCCGGAGACACTACAGAAGGGCGGTACCTGCAATAAACCAATTTAATAATCGAGATTCAGGGCGCCTGAACTCATTAATAAATTGGATTCGCAGAGGTAAGTCGTTTGGGTAAATTGAACTCGTGGTGTACAGCGATTATAAAATTCGTCCATACTCTGGTTTTGTATTGCTTTAATTAAATTAACCATTAACGCGATAGAAGAAAAGTTATAAAAATACGTCCTACAATTTTCTAGACGTAGATCACATTCGTCCGAACCCATTTTTGAAGTAACCCTAACCTAACCTTTTGAATTGGGGAGTAAGCTATTGAATGCATTACGAAAAGTGCGAACGGAAGTTGAGAAGGAGATATAAGTTAGTGAAGATAGAAAGAGAGAGAGTTACGTTTCGTATATTACTGTAGGAGTAAGAGAGAGAGGTGCGCACGCACATTTTCTTTCTCTCTTCCTCTCATAGCCAGAGCATGAAATATATAATTATATATATGTCAGTAGTTCGTTTGATTATTTTACGTAAATTCATTTCGTTCTTGAACCATTTTATAAATTAATATTTTGAAAAAGAAGTTTTACTTCAGTCGTGTGTCGTCTAAACGGCACTCGTTTTTTTTAGTCTAAAATTAACAAAATTATCGCATAAAGACACCATTCGGACCACCCTGTACACAATATGGTACGATATTTGAATAAAGCTCATTAATTTCCACGATATTTATCGTACCTTTCGGTGTCATGCAAAAATAGTCCATATTTTTCGCACAAAGCGAGGAGGCGGTATTGAAATGATTTGGTACGTAGGTAATAAGAAAATAGAGTAATTTGTTTTCATACTGGGTGGCAACAGTGGCAAGTGATTTTCTTACTGTTTTTTTACAAGATTCAGATCTCAGGTTTAAGATATTTGTTCTCATAAGAATTTACAATTCACTTTAAATGAGAACTTATTAAAACAAAAAAAACATTGCCAAATATAATAATCCATACGCGAGCGTGCTACTTAATATTACCTAATAATTAACAAATACAATAACAAAAACATATTTTACGAACGAAAAACAGCACAGTGGTAACTTTGTTTATGTGGTTAGACTTAAAAACTTTACCTATGACGAGACCGAATCAGCACAGCCGAGCCAAAACAAAACAGTGAAAATTATTACGCAGATCGGCGAGAACTATATGTGGCATAACATTTGAGTTTGAAATACTACTATCCTGGCGCATCAACCCCGAAGCGGGTCTTGGCCTCTGACACTAAGGGACGCCACTGGTCCCTATTCTGCGCCACTTCTTGCCAGTCTGACACTTGAAGAGCGCGAAGGTCTTTCTCCACCTCATCCTTCCAGCGATATCAGGCTTGGCCGACCGGCATTCCTAGGTAGGCACGTTTGGCAGCACGATCGTCCCCCATTCGCCCAACGTGGCCGAGCCAGCGTAATCGATAGATTTTATTTCGCCTATGATGTTGGGCTCGGCCTCCAGTTCCGATACCTCCCGATTCTTCCTCACTCGCAGATGCGAGATCTTCTCGTCGCACCAGGCCTAGGATGTTTCTTAGCACCTTCCTTTCCGTCACCAGAAGTTTGCGCTCTTCTTTTTGGGTCAGCGTCCAGGCTTCACACCCGTACATCAAGATAGGCCGAATAACAGTTTTATACATTCGGATCTTGGTGCGTCGGGAAAGGAGCCTTGACACTAGGATCTCATGTAGGGCTGCACTGCACCGGAGAGTATTTTGAAGTATGAAATGATGTAAGGTTAATAATTTGACTGATGGGATGGTTGGTTAACGAAGTAAATGGAAATTAAGTATTTTTTTGAAAATATGCGTTTTTAGGGTTCTGTACCCAAAGGATAAAACGGCGCCCTATTACTAAGACTCCGATGTCTGTCTGTCTGTCTGTCCGTCAGTCACCAGGCTGTATCTCATGAACCGTGATAGTTAGACAGTTGAAATGTTCACAGATGATGTATTTTTGTTGCCGCTAAACAACAAATACTATAACAGAATATAATACATATTTTAGCGGGGCTCCCATACAACAAACGTGATTTTTTTGCTCGTTTTAGGTCGATATTGATAGCGGAAATAGGTAGACGCTTGAAATATTCACAGAATATTTAGTTATATATTCACTTTAAAAATAAATATTTAAATTAAAATAAAACAAATATTTAAGGAAGGCTCCCATACAACAAACGTGATTTTATAATGTTTCCTTTATCGGGGAAAAATCGAAAAATCTTTATTGGTGGCGGCCACACGACCGGACGAAGCGAGAAACGACGTCTCGCATTCGAGAAGCCGTAAGCGGTTCGTGGCGTGTAGCGACCACTGGCGTCAACCTTGTACAGTCCCGTCTCTCTGAGACATACAGCTCTCTAAGATTTTAGGTGTATTTATAATGTGTATTATATAATGTGTCACTTTATTATTAACAATAAGAAAAAAATGGTTAATAGTGTCATTTTGTATGTAAAATAAGAGCATTTATAATAAATAAATATTTCTGAACATTTTACACAGCGCTATCCAGCCCCAAACTAAGCAGTGCTTGTACTATGGGAACCAGATAACTGATAGAATACTTAATAAGTTTTTTTGTAAATATTTACTTATAATATACACGGTGTCTTTTAAATTACTGTTTTCCCAGAACAAACGTTGCTCAGACCATGATATAATAAATGTTTACAGCATTAAATAACAGAATAAAAAAAAATCTAGACCTTCTCAAATAAGTCTAACTTTATTCAAAATTAACCGTGACATAAAGTTGATGGGTACGCTAGCCGTAGCGTATTACCTACTCCTTAGTTAGATAGGTACCTAGAGTCTGTCAAATGAAAGTAGACCCTGAAAAATCGCGGCAAATTCAAAAAATATCAGCGTGGCAACCCAAACATTAAGGAATAATAATAATGCCACACTCCGATTCTCATTATCCCTAATCTGTTGAAAAAAAGTCAAGAGTACCTACCTTAAACGACGACCTATTTGAAGAATATTAAGAGAGTGACTGAAACGAAAGAAGTAAGTCAGATTCATGGGAAATGGTCATCCGTGGTTCCTGCCTACATCTTCGGGAAAAGGCATATTTTGCCTATTTTTCCGGTTCAAAATAACAAAACCTATAAAATAGTTCAATATTATTAATCTGCAGTTGATAAGAGTGGGTTAGTATTCGTTATTATTATAGTTATTAGTACGTGCAATTATTACTTTATACCACCCTAAATTTACCCAGCTGTAGAACATAGCGTCCGTAGGTGGAAACACATTAGTATTGCCATGTAAAAAGTTACGAAAAAATGAGGTCAGCGCGCTGACTATGTTGTAGGGCGTAACGTTAAAATAGACATTTTAAGTTCGCAACTTTTCATATGTTTCAAAGACCGATTTTGTTTTGTTTTTTAATTTGATATTATAAACAGTTAGTAGACCATGGTCTGAACAACGTTTGTTCTGGGAAAACAGTGATTTAAAAGACACCGTGTATAGAGAAACAATCCGACCCGGAACAAACATCTGTAGCTCATGCAAACATTTGTTCCGCGGTGGGAATGGAACCCGCAACCTCCTGTGTCTCAGACGGCTATTCGCTCACTGGGCCACGAAGGTCGTCCTTTAAATAAATAATTCTGGGCATTTAACACAGCGATATCTAGCCCAATACTAAGCAAAGCTTGTACTATGGGAACCAGTCATCTGATAGAATAATTATATAATTTTGGTGTTGTAAATAGGATTGACAGAATCCGTAACACCACGCTGCGTGTAAAGACCGGCATTGCTGATGCAGGAAATAAGGCTGCCAGGCTGAAATGGGATTGGACGGGCCACGTAAGACGAATGCACCCGGACAGATGGGCAACGATCGTCACGCAGTGGGTGCCTCAAGACGGGCGACGCCGAGGAAGGCCTAGTAGACGCTAGCGTGACGATCTCGATGCCTTCGAGACAGATTGGTGGGATTTGGCACGCGAGCGAAAGTCCTGGAAGACAGTGGGGGAGACCTTTGCCCAGCAGTGAGATGACGTAGGTTGAAAAAAAATACATACCATTAATATATAGAGAAACAACCAGATCCGGAACAAACATCTGTAGCTCATACAAACATATTTTCCGCGATGGGAATTGAACCCTCCTGCGTCTCAGACGGCTATTCGCCCACTGTGCCACTGAGATTGTCCTATATTTATGTACTTTTTGTAGAGTTTTCTTACTATTCTCAGGCATCGATGTAACAGCTGATATAAAATGTTAGCACGTATAACATCACATCATTTGCAGTACCGCGACAAATTCATGCGACGCTCGAGTGGGCGAATACCTACAAAAGTACACTCAGTGTTAGAGGTAGGGGCATAAGGGAAGGAGCTAGGAAGATAACAGGGGCAGAAATAACTGATAGAGCGAAGTGAGATACCTAAATCAACTTGGCAAATCGGCATTGTATGTATGTATGTACGTATGTAGGTATCTATGTAAGTATGTTTGTTTGTCCGAGGATAACTTTCGAAGCGTTGATCCGATCATTGTGAAATTTGATACATAGGTAGGTAGTGATGGAACAATTTTGGTGTGATTAAATGAGCTAAAAATGTTGGGGGGTTGTTGAGATATTGGGGTTTAAGAGGGATAAAAAAAATGAAAATGAGACTATTAGGTCAAGTGCACTGTCAAATGAAAGGTCTTCATTAGTACATTTAGTTTCCGTTTCTAGTTTTTAGTAAATCCTTTATAGTTTTTGAGTTATTAGCCATAATAAAAACTGAACTTTGACAAAATTCACAGGGTACCTACACCAGTGACCCCACAATGCTTTAATTTAGTATGTGTGTAGCTTAAGTGACACAAATATAGTCAAAAGTCGGAAATCCAGAATAATTGCAATTTTTACCCAAAAAAAAACAAACACATTACATGAACTCCCGTTACCTGTAATTTGATTGAAACTGTAGGTCAAGTTAGTTGTTTATTTATTTTGTGGAACTATTTTTATCGTCAAAGATTACAAATAATATGGACATAGGCTACTTTTTTCCCGACCGCGCAGAATGAGGGTAATATTTTTATTGACAAATCACGCGTGCGAAGCCACGGGCGGGTCACCTACTAATATTTTCAGATAATTTGTCTTATTCGGCTACCAGTCCCCGCGCCCCAGAGGTCGACTAAGCAGTTTGCCCTATAAACTATCCCTCACTACGTCTCTGTCTATAAGCTCGATATGGATCCTCGATGTGCTCCGGGCGTTTACGACATATGGAAATAGATCTGAGGTTGTTTCAAACTTGGAAATGAAAAAAGATCGGGTGGATTTTCGTTACGAGAGTTTATGGGAACTACAAATATTTTTATATATACCACGAGCGATTGAAACGCCCGCGACTTTGTCCACAACTTAGAATTGACTAGAAAACTTTCATTTGACACACAAAACACAGAAAAATCATAATTAAACAACGTGCATAAAAACAATCACAGAACAAGAGAAAACAGAATCAAAGGACAGTAGAATAACAAAAGAAAACAGAAATAAATAGCTTTGATCGTGGCTTTTACAAATAACAAACCTTTTTGTGTCCTTGGAACTGAATTTCAATACTCAATACCCACTCATTTAAACTATTCCTTACCCACTCATTTATTCTTATAAGGTAATCCACATGCAATAATTGATTTTTAGGATTCCGTACCTAAAGTGTAAAACGGGACCCTGTTACTAAGACTCCGCTGTCTGTCTGTCAGGCTGTATCTCATGAACCGTGATAGTTAAACAGTTGAAATTTTCACAGATGATATATTTCTGTTGCCGCTATAACAACAAATACTGAAAACAAAACAAAATAAATATTTAAGGGGGGCTCCCGTACAACAAACGTGATTTTTTTGCTCGTTTTTGCTCGATATTGATAACGGCAACAGGTAGACGCTTGAAATAATCACAGAATATTGAGTTATATTATTCACTTTAAAAACTTATAATTAAATTAAAATAAAATTAATATTTATGGGGGAAGGGGGGGGGGCTCCCATACAACAAACGTGATTGTTTTGAAAAAGGCAAAACAATCACGTTTGTTGTATGGGAGCGATAATGTTACGGAACTCTTGGTACGGACTCGCACTTGGCCGGTTTTACCCATCACTCATGCTCTTAAAGTCGGTCATTGTTAACTCGATATCGGCTCCGTAAATGCGATTTACGGCCCTAGGACTGTAAGTAAATTTTAAAATAGAATGAGGTTCATTGTATTCATAATAAGCTGAATTGAAAAACAACCTCAATGACTAATTTTTAATTATATTTACAAGGTAGCTGACCCGCCGAACTTCGTACCGCCTGGACATGCATACCTATGACGCGGGCTGCCAATGTGAATTGGCAATCGGCCATCATTAGCTGCATCTTCGTGTGAGAAAATGAATTTTCTTCAAAATTTTTTCTTGCGTGAGTTTTTCCGATATTTTAATAGTTATTCTGCTATTCGAGGCGGAGACAAATCCCACAAATTAAAGATCATCATAATCGGTCCAGCCGTTCTTGAGTTATAAATGGCGTAACTAAGCCGACTTTGTTTTACATAGCTAAATAAAATAGGTATCAGTAATAAATGCAAAAATTAAATACAATCTCCATGATAAATCCTTATTTTATTTAAAAATGAATGAGGATTAATTCATAATTTACTGTAACTAGTGGTACACCCCGAACTGAGATCTCGCGAGTCTCCGATTCAAACAAAAAATATAATTTGTAATATTTGACTATCAATATAGTGCCACAAAATACATAACCAGCTTACTTTGCCTACAGTTTCATTCAAATTACAGGTAACGGCAGTTCATATTAATTGGACATTTTTTTTACCCCTCTTGAACCCCAATATCTCAACCTTTAGTATCACCAAAATTGTGCCTGCATAGGTATTTAATTTTACGATGATCGGATCAACGCTTCGAAAGTTATCCTCGGCCAAACAAACATACAGACTTACATACAACGCCGATTTGCCCAAGTTGATTTAAAGATCTCGCTCTGTTCGATTAATAAAATACAACCTCTAAGGTAAATCCTTATTTCTATTTATAAACCGAGGCCATAGGTTAAAAAGTATATATAGGAATAAAAAGTTAGACTATAATGAAGACCTTACATTTGACGTCCTACTTGACTTAACAGTCTCATTTTCATTGTTTTTTACCCCTCTTGAACCCCAATATCTCAACAAACCCTCAACATTTTTAGCTCATTTAGTCACACAAAAAGTTTGCTATCACTACCTACCTATGTATGAAATTACACGATGATCGGATCAACGTTACGAAAGTTATACTCGGACATACATACATACAACACCGATTTGCCCAAGTTGATTTAGAGATCTATTAATTAAATTGTACATAAAATCTCATGAATTTAATAAAATCTAATAATAATAAATCAATAATATCTTATAGAAGAAAATGCGCGTATCTTGTCAGTCAGTAACGCAACAGTTTTAAGTAAACATATTGGGAATATTGTCATGAAAGTTACGTGTTGGATCCGTGCCAAGAGGCTAAAGTAGACCTGGGCTATTTCAGTCGCCGAAATTGAGAGCTTGGGATAAAAATGCAGTTTATAAACTCATATTTTGTGGACACGTGGACAGGTTTTGCGAATTTATTTGAAAGCACAGTCTTGACCTTCTATCTATCAGATAGATAGATAGAAAGGTCCAGCCTCCAGTACCCACTGTTGGGTATACACCTCCTCTCTATGTCGCCAGTCCAATCAGTCTTGAGCAAGGCTCATCCATTGCTGTCCAACTTCCGCTACGAGATCGTCAGACGATCAGGCCGGTGGTGTGCCCTGCGGTCGACGTCCATCTCTTGGCCACCACTTGATTGCCTTGGTCCATATGTTGTCACACCGCCTAGCCACGTGTCCTGCGCTTCTCCACTCGTATTCGCGTGTGTCTCCTCGCAATTCATATACCTACATCTTCGACTTTAGATAGATGACTCTTTATTGAATTACCACACAAACAGAAATAATACAAAAATAAGTATTAGTAGGCTAGAATAAATAAGGCAATACAATGGGCGGCCTTATCGCTAAAAGCGATCTCTTTCAGGCAACCTTTGGATGGAGCGAAATTTACGAAGATACGGAGTGCGGTGTACTTTGGAGGATACATTTAGGTACACATATATTCTTAGGTATATCTACTAAAAATATGATAAAGTTTTAATCCTAATACTTAAAATACTTATAAAAAAGACTAATATATAGGTATATATTATCCGTGCGCGATAAGTTGGGACCTGAGCGCGGTGACGTCATATTGGCGTGTTTGTACCGCCCGCAAAAAAGCGAACATAACAAACAGCCGCCCGCGGCTTCGTCTTTGTTTTTTTTAACCTAATTTATTATGTTACTCAGGGAGGACGCTGATTTTTATCTAATCTTTTTTACACTATTTGAATAAAATAAAAATACAATGTTTAAGTTTATACATTTATTTTATCTATTATTTACATTATCTCATCTTCGTCACTACTTAGTGGATTTATGCCTTCTAGAGGTTGTTCTTCGTCCTCAGTCTCACTATAATCACTTGACGAAGAGGTATCCGATAAATTCACAATTAATTGCGATTCATTCGTCTCTTGTAAGAGGTCATCATGTCACAACAAAAACTACAACAACAAAACAATTACACAAACTATTACAACAAAAACTACAACAACAAAACAATAACACAAACGAAAACTAAAAGAATTCCAGAGCGCGTCGTTACGTGACGTAGGCCAGTACGAGACTAAAAACCCTAGTAAAAAATAGTGATGCGAACGGTACAATACGGGCGCCATCGGGGAAGTGCAGGGGAAGCGGTCGGGGAGTCGCATTCCTAGCAGGTCCCAAGTTATCGCACACGAGTAATACATGTAGCAATCTACACTTAGCGGCACAATTAACCGCCCACTCTTTTAAAGTGGCAAATTTTGATGTTATCGCAGTTGTAAGTTATTGGGCATAAATAAGTCAAGTGTGAAAGAAATGTAGTGACGAAAAAATTACAAACTACCCACTTAACTTTGTTTTTTTTACGCATAAGTTGTGAATAGGATAAATATCGAACTTCGTCTCATTATCGTTATCGTTGCCATACTGCTTACATTGCTTCAGTGGCATTAAAAGTAAACAATTTGAGTTTGTTTTGGTTTCATAACTTAAAGCTAGTGTTTGGACATCACAAACATGCCATTTGATGCTAATTCAGTGGCGAGAGCCGTCGCTCTTATCGACGAAGGGTTTAGTCAGCGTTACGTGGCGCGGAAGCTTGGTGTCGCACGTACCACCTTAAGGGATGCAGTGAAACGGTTTCGGGAAACTGGCTCTTATGAGCGAAGACCAGGACAGGGCCGAAAAAGATGCACCTCCGCTCGTGACGACCGATTTCTTGTGACCAATGTTCTAAGAAATCGGTTCACTACAGATGTTGAGGCACGAAACCAACTTTGTGAGGTTCGCAATGTTCAAGTGAGTGAAAGAACAGTGAGAAGAAGACTAGGAGAGAATGCCCTTGGAGCTTTTCGACCATCTCGAGTGCCACAATTGCTCGTAGGCCACCGGAGAGAAAGACTTCGTTTTTCCCGAGAGCACGCCGAATGGAATATGGAACAATAGAATGTTATGTTTACTGACGAGACAAGAATATACTTGCACGGTCCTAACGGTCGCCAGCGTGTATACAGACGCAAGAATGAAAGGTTTGCACCATGTACTGTTGTGGAAACAGTAGGTTACCAAGGTGGCTCTATCATGATATGGGGCGGCATTACTTACGAAGCACGCACCGACTTGGTTATCTTCGAAAGAGGTGGAATAAATGCTCAGAGGTATGTAACAGAAGTGTTGGAACCTCATGTAATGCCATTTGCTCCATTTACTGGCGAAGATTTTTTATTAATGCAGGACAACGCTCGCCCCCACGTTGCTAGAGTTGTTACCGCGTACCTGGATACCGTCGGCATTCGAAAATTAACATGGCCATCCCGGAGCCCAGATTTAAATCCTATTGAACACATATGGGACAATTTAAAAAGACGTGTTCGAAGCCGCATACCAACTCCAAACACCATAGATGAATTAAAACAATCCGTGATTGAGGAGTGGCAGAACATTCCACAACAACAGATCAAAGATGTCATCGACAGCATGCCAAACCATTTGATGGAAGTCATGAGGGCTAGAGGTGGAAATACGCACTATTAGAATTCATTTATTCAGCAGATTTTTTATTTTTAAGTCATTTCATCACATTTGTTAATTTACGGTCAAAGTGTTTTTCAGACTTTTTTATAAATAAACGTAATAATTAAAAACAATATTATCTTTCATTTTACTTCAATATACCTAAACATTCACAAGTAAAGCCACAATTTTTTTTTTTAACCAAAATCGTAAAAAATCAAGGTGGGCGGTTAATTGTGCCGCTGAGTGTATATTAAATGATAAAATACATAAATAGTAAATAAATAACGCTAGGAAGATGACATCGTCAGTTAATAGTGTTTCAACTTCAACTTGAAGGTGTGTAAGGAGGATGACCGTCTTATTTCTTCGGACAGAGCATTCCACAGCCGCACAGCCTGGACAGTAAAAGAAGCGCTGGAAGTGCTGTCCGAATGAGATCCGAGTATCAAGTTTTCTGATGACATATGTTATGAGTTTGTTTGAAGTTGTTGTTTGAAGAATGAAGAAATTCAAACCTATCTTTCAGATAGGATAAGGAGAGATGGAATTGAAAAGTATACATAATTAAGAATACTTGGTTAGTTACTTCGGTTGTTGGTACGCCAATCAAATAGCCTATATTTGTGTCACTTAAGCTACACGCATACTAAATTACAGCACTGTGGGGTCACTGGTGTACCCTGTGAGTTTTGTCAAAGTTTAGTTTTTATTATGGCTAATAACTCAAAAACTAAATAGAATTTACAAAAACTAAAAACGGAATCTAAATGTACTAATGATCTTGTACTAATAACTTTTGGTACCGATTTTTTATCGTGAGAGTAAACCTGTTGAAGTCCCCTCTGTGCAGTTGTCCTTACTAAAACAGTAATCCATGAGTTCAGTCTTGCTTCGGCTCACTCTAAGACCAGCTGTTTCTAAGGCGTTGATCCATGAGGGCAGTGATATTTGCAATTGTTGAAGTGTTTTGGCCATTAGTGCGACGTCGTCTGCGTACAAGAGATTCCATGGTAACGGGAATTTTTACGTCACAAATAAGTACAAGAAATAGGCACAATTGAAAGATGTTTTGGTGTACTTATACGACGTTTTCCATGCCTATCTATAGGATTGCGATGAGTGTAATAGTGTCTCGCTGCATACTTTTAGCTCATGTTTGTTATTTAGGAAGAAAAACGACCAAATATTTTTATTTTTATTTATTCAATTTATTACAATTTATTTATTCAAATTGTACATCTGATTTTCGACAAAAATCTGAAACCCGTAGACCAATGGTCAAGTGATTTGCGAGTTAATCATCGTTCCAACAACTGGCTGTTAATGCCTTTTCACACGTCCCGGGTGCCGGGTATCCGGCGCCGGCTACCCGGCAACACATTTAGCTTTCACACGACCCGACTTTGTATTCAGCAGCGGGTAAACCGTCAACGCGACTACAGTCGCGTAGTGACTGCATAAGTAATTTAATTTTCTCTCTTTTATAAAAATAGAACGTGAACAAACTTTGAACAAATGGCAATGTGGATTTTGTACCGAAGATACCGCCGTCAGAAAAGAAAGTCAAGAAATTATTGGATTCATCCGATTATCACGAAAAGAGAACCGTGTAGAGCATTCTATACCTTATTTCCAGACCTACTACAAAAAGCAAAATACAACAATTTAATAGGTATTTATCACTATTTTGCAACGAATTAAGTAGGTATTATTTACGACACGAGGTTGTCAGACAAAACGAGTCGCGCTCTCTGTGGTTGTACCTGCGCGACTGGCCGGCTGGTACGTATGAAAGCTTACAGCGTATTCCATACACCACTGTGAGTCCGGCCGCCGGCTAACCGGTAGGCAGCGACCGGACAGTGGTGGATCCAGCGTGCTTACCGCTTGCCGGCCAAATTACGCCGGTACGTGTGAAAGCTAACGTACACGGCCATACACTTCGCCGCCGGGTACCCGGCGCTGGCTACCCGGCAACCGGGATGTATGAAAAGGCACTTACTCGTATGAACTTGCTTAAATGTATTTAGCCTCAAAGCAATCAGCATTTATTTTATTTTGTAAACAAAACTGGAACAATGGATTTAGAGAGTTATAATTCTAAAGGAACTTGGTACAATGTTTTGAACAATAGCTTATTATTAGAAGCTATTACAAACAAGGGTAGGTAGGTACTTCAGAAGTATGGTAACTTAATGGGCTATCCGAAAAAAGTAAATGTGCTTGTCCTACTTAAAGTGCGGAAAAGGCAGGAAGACGATGACAATTCGACAAACACCAGTACCATAATCTACATATATTTGTTTCGGGTCTGGATGTTTTATATTTATTATAAGTATGTATTTACAAAAAAACGAGTGTGCTTTAGACCACACCACTGAAGTAAAACTTCTTTTTAAAAATATTAATTTATAAAATTGTTCAATTACAAAGTTGTCCACACGGCTGTATCAGTCTATGTTCGTTTTGGACAGACGCAACTCGCACTCGCACATTAACGCTTAAAAATATACGAAACGTAACTCTCTCTCTTTCTATCTTCACTAACTTATATCTCCCTCTCAACTTCTGTTCGCACTTTTCGTAACGCATTCACCAGCTTACTCCCCAAGTCAAGCGTGCGTAAAGAAGTTTTATTTCAAAAAGTCGTAGCACAAATAGTTTTATAACAAGCGAGTAAAAATAGATTATTTTGGGCACGTACAAATTCAGAATTTAACAAACTTAGACTTTCATATTGATTTATTTATACAATATGTTACAATAAGCTTATTGTTACATTGTTAAAGTTACTAACACAAAATGGTCAGCACCGCATCGGGTGCCCAAATTAAACCAAATAGTTTTGATTCAAGATATTGTTACTGCCTTAGTTCTACAACTTTTGACATTTTCAATGTTGAATAGAAACTAGTTGTGTTACAGAATTAGTTAAGTATGGTTATTTAGTTTTTACTAGCTGTTGCCAGCTGCTTCGCCCGCGTTGTTCTGTTGTGCAAAATACATATATAAACTTTGACATTCCATTTCTATCCCATGGGAACTGATTTATGGGATAAATTGTAGTCTATGTGGTGATCCAGGTTGTAGTCTAGGTATATACCGAATTTCATCGAAATCGGTTCAGCCGTTACGGCGTGATAGATGGATAGATAATCTCTTTATTGCACACCATTAAAAATAAAACAAACAAAAGAGAATTCACAATTAAATCAAAGGTACAATGGGCGGCCTTATCGCTAAACGCGATCTCTTCCAAGCAACCTTTGGTTGAGTGATTGAGTAACAAATAAACATCCCAATTTTCTCATGTACTGTAAGCAATTATTCAGCAGCATGACATGCTTTTAAAGCGAAAATTGTTAACAAACGAAGTAAACTCCACTTCAAATGACACTCACCGCAGTAATGGACGCTCGACACTACTACCAGGCATGGATCATAGGATGGACGATGAAGGGGCAATTCCCTCCCCCTAAGACACGACCAGAGCACATTGTTGTGATCAATTTCAAAACAAACACAGTATACGTATATATGCAAATATTATTAGAGGCTCGGTCTGCTCGCCGGAATGATTGCTATCAATATTTTTACGGTCTTCAGGAAACACGAAATGTTTATCGTTAGACGTATTACGTGTTTAGAAGTTCTTTATTCTCTATTGTACACAAAAAGATTAGAGACAAAACAGCTTACAAAACGGACATGTACAAAGAAGAGCTTAACCTTAATAAGAGTTTTCTTCCAGCAAACCTTTGAGTATAGAGATAGTTGATAATACATATATAATATAATATAATATATATATATATATATATACATAATAAATACACAAAAATTGGCACTTACCGACGCGGCTTAGAGTCTATAATACTGAATCTTTTACGGCTCCCTCCACTCCTCAATACCATTTCTAAACCGATTTCCTACAAAAGTTAGCATACAAAACACGATTCTTTTGTGACTCATTCCGTTCAACGACATTATGAGGTATGGGCATTGTAATGATTTTTGTATGTTCACATTGTTGCCTGAAATAAACGTAATATTATATTATTATACTTATTTATTTCATAACTCAGATTATAGGCCTGGACCTTTACAATAGCATTACCGGGGCCGAAGCCAACGAGTAAGAGGCCTGTTTAGTTCTTATAATAAATACTATGACAAGATTGAGGTGAGACTTATGGTAGTACTATTGCAACACATGGATTAGAGTTCGGGCTATTGTTAGAGTAATGCTTATGGAATGGCACCTGCCAATTACCAAGCATTATATTGTTATTCACACATATTTATTTTAAAACTCGTTTATATAAAATACATTTTTGCCTACAGAGTATCTTACAAAAAACAAACAGTAAAAATCCATTTATAAAAACGGTAAACCGCCGACCGCGTAGCAAGGCCCAAGCGATCGGTGCAGCCCTAGGCTAGGATCCAGCCCTAAGAGAGGAGAACCTCCTGACAATGCGTGTCGAGTCCAGGAGTACCGCCTTCTGTATCTGACCCTTGATCCAGCTTCCTAGCGAGAGCCTCTTAAGGTATTGGTCGAGGCTCTTCGCTATTAATCCGTTGACCGACACAACTATCGGAACGATAATCGTTGATTCCATATCTCACATGGCAGTAATCTCATAAGCCAAGTCAAGGTTGTTTTAGCTTGTCCTTCTCGGCTTTCACTAGATTAGCATCATGTGGGATAGTAATATCAACAAGTATCGCCCGGCGCTCGACCGGTCTACCAGCACGATATCAGGCTTATTGGCGACAATAGTCCTGTCCGTGATGACTGATAATAAACCGGTCCCAATAGAGCGTGGCACGACCATATTCAAGAACACGATTCTTATACATTTTTTTTTATAAATTATAGGCCCGTGTTTGCCCCGATCTCGCCTGATGGCAAGCGATGATGCAGTCTACGATGGTACACGCTTGCCCAGAAGAAACCTATTCACTCGCGACTTGAAGCCCCCTAGGTTGTAGTTATCAGGAAACACACTCAGGCAAGGCGTTTCACTTCTTAGCGGTTATTATTATTATTATCTCTGCCTGCCTTTTCTAAAACTTGCCCCCACCCCTGAGCTAAATCCTTGATCCGCGCCCGACACTAATTAAATGCTAAACCCCGACTAAAACGACAAACTAAAGTGCACCTAAGTACTTTATCGCTCTTAATTTCTATATAATATTTGGAACAAATGAGTAAAGCAGTGGCTAGAAATTTCCACGCAAGAATTTTGCTGGAATTTTAAATTTAAAATTGTTATAAAAATATGTTATATAAATAATTGATAACTAGTATAATTAAATGTATAAATAGCTTTTATTTACAATGTTCGTGGGAGTAATCACTCATTTTATATTCAGTAATTCTTATTGTATTTCATTCGGTTGTTTTTCTTGCATGTAAATACGATTTTGAACTTAAACCCCCCATTTTTACCCAACTGCGTAGGAGGGTAATGTTTTAAGGGTTTATGTATACAGTGGGGCAAAATTTTATCTCATTGAGAGCAGCTACCTTTTCTTTTGTAGATGGATGGTTTTGTTTCTAGAAAACTCTAGGCTACTATATACATATAGAAAACTATATGTATTTAAACTAAGCCCTGCTTAGTTTGAGGCTAGATAGCGCTGTGTGAAATGTCCAGCAATAAAAAACATATGTCTGTTCATTTGACGCATCGGGCTTCTGACAAATTAGGTATCACCGTCTCCCACGAAAGCATGTCATCTGAATCGCAATAAGTCATGGTAACGTATCAAAGTAATAGAACAATCCTAATCATGGATATCCTCAAATCTCCATGATGGATACTCAGTGCGCAAACCCGTGAATCCCACTAGAAGGTAGTCAATGCCAAGTACAAACCAAAATAAGCTTACAAAATGATTATACATGACAGCACCTTTAAGACCACGCGGTCTTCTAGAAGTAGCTGCAAAAATAGTTTGAAATGGAAGATTTAACAGACAAAAAAGAGAAAACAAAATTATATAATTATAAAACATTTACCTGCTATCTATCTGCTGCTGCTCTAATCTAATCTATCAAAACCAGCTTATAGAGTTTGGGTGTGTTGACCGATGCACCAAAGACATCGAACAGATTGAGATGCTCGTTGTAGTACGAGCACATGCGGTACAACGGCGAGTTTTGACCGTAGCTAGTGCGACAAGTGACTAATACGACTAGAAGGGTGAGGTACAATTCATCTTCATCATCGTCCTCAGCCCGCATCCATGCCATTCTTCTCCGATCCTGTATAAACCACGTATGACCCGTGGGACCCATCTCGCTGGTTGAGGTCCCCTATTTCGATGCCCAGTTCTCGGCCTCCACTCTGTTAGTGCCTTAGTCCACCTGTTGTCACTACGTCTGGCCAAGTGTATTGCCCAATTCCACTTGAGCCCCAATATTCGCTTGCTGACTTCTTTTACTTTAGTCTGCTTTCGAGTTTCTGCGGGGCTGCGCTCCTCATCAGTGCCTCATCAGCTTGATCACCATGGATTATCGTGTTCTAGGGCCGCCGGTAGGATTTTCCGTCACGCTAGCCTTAATGATATCATCCACCGGGTCTTTTGCAGCGTCAAAATTCCAGCCGTTCTTGAACGGAACGGTCTATTACGTGACGATGGTAAGAGGCCTGACGGTATGAATCTTATACCTTGGGAGAAGGGTAGGCCTTTGGTGTGGGACACCACGTGCGTCGATACTCTTGCGCCATCTCATCTGTCTGGTACAGCAGTTGGGGTCGGTGCGGCGGCAAATACAGCCGAAGATATCAATCGGCGCAAATATGGAAGTCTCGACAGAGCTTACGTATTTGAGCCATTTGGGGTCGAGAGCGAGACCCTGGTTCCATGAGGTACCGGAGCCCATCGCGTTTTCAAAATTCTTTCTGGGCGTCTGGTCAAAGCGACAAGTGATCCGAGAGCTGGCGCTTATCTGGGTCATCGCAAAAGCATTGCAATTCAGCGGGGCAATGCAGCCAGTGTCTTGGGGACACTTTCGCCTGGTCTGGAGCAGTTGAGCTATCTATAGATCGTTTGCAACGCTCTTTAGATGATTCAACTTTCGGTTCTGTATTTTATTGTAAATAATTGTATTTTAATAAAAATATACTAACTCTAGTTCAATACAACATGGTGGATAAATCCACAGTTAAAACCGTACAAAAGCCGTCCTTATTGGTTCACATAGATCCTGTGCATCTAAAGGTTGCCTGGAAGAGATCGCTTTTAGCGATAAGGCCGCCTATTGTACCTATGATTTCAAAGTGTATTTTCTTTTATATGTTTATATTTAATGGAGTGTAATAAAGAAATTATCTATCTATCCATCAAAAGGTTATTGTCACTACTTCATTGTCTGTGAAAAACCAACCCACTCAAATCTATTTCCTTTGTCTCGCAATAAAGTGCAGATGGACAAAACATTTGGCGCGAGATTCTCAGAAGGTCTGAATAAATACTCGGCTGCCATCGCTACCCAGTTATCGACAAGTGTGCGCCGCCCGCCCACACCGACTTGGGAGTTCCTATTACGATTGCTCTATAAATAGAAAGAGCGAAAGTTTTGGAAAAATAGTTTTGGGGCAGCAATATGTTTAGTAGTAAACCAGAACTTTTCCACTTTTCTACTACGAGTATATATGTACTCGCTAGTGGTTTCGTACGGGAGATTAATTTGAGCGTTGGATTCAATGAGCTCTAATGAGTTTTAGGGTGCTTTGTATAAAATACCTTTTAATATACTGATAGGAGTGTTTATAGATAAAGATATATGTAATTCCCGCAATCGCAATCATGAAACTAGTACTTAATACTGGTTTTATAATTTGCATTTAACGTAAGACTTATAGCGGGTTCCTATATCCGTCGGTAACCAGCTACGACTCGTTTCTCCTTGAAAACGTGTCAAAAGTTTGACACTTTTTAAGGAGATACGAGGCGTAGTCGGTTACCGACTGATATAGGAATCCGCCATTAGTAGATATCATGTTGGGAATCAATACTATCTTTTATTTGTTCATAGTTTTTAATATAGTTTTTCGAGCACCATTTTCTTTGTGGTAACGCGAGAATTTCAAACCAATCGTATATATTTTATTTATTTTTTTCTCTTTATTTAAGGACTTTTAAACTATGTTTATGTCAGCCCTATAATGACAAAATCATAAATTTAACAAACTAAAAAAAACAACTCCCTAGTTGAAATAAACATAACTTAGTTTAAACAGTGCGCAAAACAGATGCAAGCGCGTACCCTTCGATGTATCTATCGACAAGTACGCACCCGTACACATTCTACGCACCTACCGAATCAACAAAACTGTTGAAGCTTCTGTTAAGTTAGGACGCGATAAGATGCTGTGAAAAACTTCAAACATTGACAATAGTTATACCCAACTCAACAAGAAGCATACGCCTTTCAGCTTGGCTCCGGACACACTCCATCAAAATATGGTGCACATCTTCGGGTGTATCACATTCTTCACAATTAGGCGAAGACACCTTTCTCATTAAGTATGTGAACTTCTAGAGCAGCATGTGTCCGGAACGAAGCCTGTGTGCGGTAACAATTTGTTTCCTACTTATATTTCCCATAAACCCACGGCAAACGAGGAGGTTGACTTTGTATAATTTTATACCAATTTTATACCAGTTTTAGAGCGTTTGTCAAAATATTCCCGCCAGTGATCATAGCATATTCTATTATATTTCGGTAGTAATTCAGAATATGATGGTAAAATATATATTTCTGATCCATCTACAACAGCTGATTTTGCTAAACGATCTGCCTCCTCGTTGCCAGACAGTGCAATGTATGAAGGAATCCACTGCAATACAATTTTAACGTTGTGTTGATTAAAATCTTCCAGTTTTCGAATAATGTTATACGCCACTAATATACCTCGATTTCCCGATGTGCAACGAGAAATGTATTGCAAGGCACTTTTACTATCGCAGAAAATCACTATGTTCAAATAAGGGTCAACACAGCGTTTTATGTAGTTCAGTGCCTCCGATATAGCAAATAGCTCCATCGTCATAATAGATACAGTGGATGCATTTTTATAGCATTCTCCATGTTTCTCAATAGAATCATAAAAGGCTGCGCCAGATGCGCTAGTGCATTTTGACCCATCTGTAAATATTTTAAACCAATTCCTATATTTTTCATCTAATTCACAGAGTATCTCATTTTTAATAGATTATGATCATTATTTCTTTTAGCACTTTGCACACATTCTAGATTACTTTTAATTAATTAATTTTGAATATTAATTTTAGACGACCATAAACTTAGTAAATATATTTCAAGAGGATTTGAAGATGCAATTTTTTCATCTTTAACAGAGTTATATATATTCATTATTAAATGTTTCTTCTTATTTACCCAGTATCTATTACTAAAATGAGTATTAATTGAGTTTAAATAATTTAAATTCAGACCATTTTTCCGTGATTTTGCTTTAAGACAAAACTTAAAAGCTAGGTATTGTCTTCTTAGAAATAATGGAGGTACGCAGACCTCACTCTCCATGAAATGAATTGGCGTTGTCTTTATAAATCCACCTATAATTCTGAGAGCCTGGTTCTGGATTTTATCTACTTTATAGGTATGTGCATTGGCACTGTTGTCATATAAATAACTACCAAAATCTATCCGACTTCTTATCAAATTAATATAAAGCCTTCTCAAATGCTTAGGATGAACTCCCCAGCTCGAACCCGCTAGTACCTTTAAAATATTTAAGAATTTTTGCGTCTTATCGCAAATCTCTTTAACGATTAAATTATATGGATACATAAAAAGTTTCCGCCCACTTCACAAAGTCACAAAGGAACTCAATTAATTTTGTGTCAATTCAATTTAGTTTTACGAATTAACAAACACAAATTATAAAAAAGATTTCCAAGAATTAACCAATATTTGACAACAAACATACATGGTGTCCTTTAAATCACTATTTTCCCAGAACATACATTGTTCAGACCATGGTCTGCTAACAGTTTATAACATCAAATTAAAAAACAAAATGAAATGGGTCTTAGAAAAATATAAAAAGTGGCGAACTTAAAACGTCTATTTAAACGTTACGCCCTACAACATAGTCAGCGCGCTGACCGGTAGCTACAAGGTACCTATCTAACTAAGGAGTAGGTAATACGCTACGGCTAGCGTACCCCATCAACTTTATGTCACGGCTAGTTTTTGAACAAAGTTACACTTATTTGAGACCGTCTAGATTTTTTTATTGTCTTCGTTGATGCTAGAAACAGTTATTAGACCATGGTCTGAGCAACATTTGTTCTGGGAAAACAATGATTTAAAGGAAACCGTTTATATGTCACATTTGTCTGTGGTCAAATATGTATGGTGCGTTCAAAAATTAAATAAAAGAAATAACATTTTGATAACAAATGAAATAAACATACGTACGGTACGAACAGTTTATATGGGAAAATAAAATAGTAAAATAGCACTTCAAAAAAGGAGGAGGTTCTCAATTCGACTGTAGTTTTGTAACAAACATAAGTTTATTGCTTCAAAACTTTCGATTGGGTTAACAGATTTTGATAATTCTTTTTTTATTTAAAAGCTGGTGCTTCCCGTATGGTCCCATTTCCATTTGCTCCAGTTCTGACAATGGCATCCATGAGAAAACCATATAAGTCTTAAATTTGTTTAATTTTTATGTTACGTTTGCTAGCTCAGAACTTTTGTTATCTGAAGTCGGTTATATTTTTGTTAAATAGTTATTTGTTATTTACTTCTTTCATTGCGATTTATTTATATTTTCTGACCTTTTAAACCTTCCTTGGACTTTTACAAATATTTCAAAACCAAAGTTAGGCAAATCGGTTCAGCCATTATTGAATTTTTGTGAGACTAACAAAGGTCAATTCATTTTTATATATATGTACGTATGTATTGTCAAAGGCACTGATATTCATATTCTGACCAATTGACAATATTCTATACAACCTGAATTACTAATATTTTGTTGTAGGCATCTAAATACTTACAAGTTGCGACTTTTTAAGAGGACATCGATATTTTTTTTGGTTTGGAACTTGGATATTTTGAGACATTACTTCAGCAGAGTTTACGGTACTTAAAACAAACTTAACCTACTTAAAAGTGCTTAGTCATTAATTTATGTATGTAAGTATATGGTGTATATTTTAGGTTTCGGTATTTAATTATTTTTATACTACATAAATAGGTTTTTACTAGATAAATAGGATTTATTGTAACGCCGCCTCCTCACACATTTTTTCAATCCAGTCCATCTAAAGGTTGCCTGGAAGAGATCGATTTGTGCGATAAGGCCGCCCGTTGTACCACTACGTATAAGTCTTTAAGTGTTCTAGGTTAAAATATTGTAATTTAGTGTAACAATAAAGAATTATATATCTATCTACCAGATACCTATAAGTCTACACCACAACTGTCCAATTAAATTGTCCCATTTCTCGCTGTCAATAGCTAAACATTTTCCGAATGCTGTGCTCTCGTACCTCATCAATAACTAAGGCTTGAAACGCTAGCGCTACCTATTTACAGAATATAACAGTACCTAGGTTTTCAAGGACTTATTATGTCATGTTAAAAAGTCAGGTTTAGACTATAGACACAGTAAAAAAACGAGTGTGCTTTAGTCCACACGACTGAAGTAAAACTCCTTTACCTCCATATATAATGTATATACACGGTGTCCTTTAAATCACTGTTTTCCCAGAACAAACGTTGCTCAGACCATGGTCTAATAACAGTTTATAGCATCAAATATGAGAATAAAAAAATAAAATCTAGACCTTCTCAAATAAGTCTAATTTTGTTCAAAAACTAACCGTGACATAAAGTTCATGGATACGCTAGCCGTAGCGTATTACCTACTCCAAAGTTAGATAAGTATGTAGTAGGTACCGGTCAGCGCGCTGACTATGTTGTAGGGCGTAACATAGACGTTTTAAGTTCGCAATTTTTTATATTTTTCAAAGACCGATTTCGTTTTGTTTTTTAATTTGATGTTATAAACTGTTAGTAGACCATGGTCTGAACAACGTTTGTTCTGGGAAAACAGTGATTTAAAGGACACCGTGTATAAGTATTGTATATATATGACTGTATAAATTAATGTTTTAAGGCAATGTCAACCTTATTTCGAGGCGTATACAGTAAGTATATAAGTTATTTTCTGCTTTATGTTGCTTGAGTTGTTTTATGTTGCTGCCTGCCATCTGTTGTGGAATAGCTAAACTTTTTCGTAAATCGAAGCCGTAGACATTTTTTTATTTATAGCAAAATGAACTCTATTATACAGCATGAAGGAGTGTTTTGTTTTTGCAGTTTAGGCTAATTTGGGATAGGAGATATGCGACAAATCAACTGGCTAGGAGAGAAAGAGAGAAAGAAAATGTGTGCTCGCACCTCTCTCTCTTGCAACTACAGTAATATACGAAATGTAACTCTCTCTTTCTATCTTCACTAGCTTATATCTCCCTCTCAACTTCAGTTCGCACTTTTCGTAACGCATTCACCAGCTTACTCCCCAAGCCAAGCGTGCGTAAATAAGTTTTACTTCATTAATAAACTGAACCTTAAGGTATATCATCAATTACAATACACTTGGCTATCATTAACGTTCGAGACAGTATAACCTCATTCCGTCGGCTGTAAGTCGATTATCTGCCTGCGCTACAATAATAGCTCTGTAATGGAGTTAGCTGTACCCTCTATACGGGCAAATTGAATTCACTTATAACCGTGTACGTCATGTACGTGTGCTGAATTATATGACGCTGATAGATTTTAGCTCTCTCGAATCAATTGTATTGGTTTAAAACCGTCGTTTTGCTGCAAAGTATTATAAGTAATTATTGATTAAAACGGGTATTTATCGCGTATGTACCTTTTTTATTTGTCATCCCGACGTTTCAGCTGTGTTGCAACAGTCATGATCTCGGGTTGACAGGAGTACTTGGAGCTACCGTCGGGAAGTGTGTATAGCTGCAGCAACTACCCTCACTTGGTCTTCAGAATTAGAAATGTCCTCGTTCATATTACGACATACTAGTAAGTATAATAATAAGTATTGTAAGTATGTATTGTGCCTGTGTATAACAGCAGCCACAGTGACCTTGGAAGACCAGGGCTTTGTCAGAGCGAATCTGCCATAGCACATGCTGAGTGGTGGTCATTTTTGTCACTATATCTTTTAGCCTACGCCAGTTTTTTTATCTTTATCTTTATCAAAGTGTATTCACGCAACTTGCTTGAAAAAATAATAATAAAAAATCGGCCAAGTGCGAGTCAGACTCGCGCACGAAGGGTTCCGTACCATTATCTATAAAAACGGCAAAAAAATCACGTTTGTTGTATGGGAGCCCCCCTATTCAATTTAGTTTTATTTCAATTTAGTTATTTATTTTTAAATTGAACATATAACTTAATATTCTATGAATATTTCAAGCGTCTACCTGTTGCCGTTATCAAAATCGAGCAAAAACGAGTAAAAAAAATCACATTTGTTGTATGGGAGCCCCCCTTAAATGTTTATTTTATTCTGTTTTTAATTTTTATTGTTATAGCGGCAACAGAAATACATCATGTGTAAAAATTTCAACTGTCTAAATATCACGGTTCATGACATCTGATGACAGACGGACAGACAGATAGCGGAGTCTTAGTAATAAGGTCCCGATTTACTCTTTTGGTACGGAACCCTAAAAATGAAATAAAGATAAATAATATGTAACGAGTGTGGAAATAAGTACAATAATATTTGCGTCCGACACACGAGCCCCACGTTGGGTGCCAAATAAACAACTAGTATAATGGACTAGTAAAAGAAATAAAAAAGCTATATTTATAAACACTCCTAACAGTCTAATAAAAGGACTAAGTTACAAACTTCAAAATACGCCTTACCTAATGTACGTGCACTGGATTAAATGACGCCAAAAGATTTCTATTCTCTCAAATAAAATATCAGTTGCGCACTTAACGGTGCAGGGTGTGCACGCGTACCGTGTGAATTCGTACAGCGTATCAGTATCAGGTGTCCGATTAACGTGACGAAGATGGCGGGTGAGATGGAGGCGGATGAGCGTGACTTTATATTATCACCGGAGGAAAACATCTTCTCTGATAATTCGATGCAGAGATTGAAAAGATTGAGAAATGACAGTGATTCTGACACAGAAAAGCGCTTCATACCCGTTTCACGAAAGACCAAACGACTTGTCAAAAATGGAACGGAGAACATCAATTCAAACGAAACACAATCGGATAAGCGATCGAATGCTAATATGCAACCTTCTACTAGCGAGACGTGCGAATTAAGTGTTACTTCTTCGGAGCCGTTACCTAAACAAATGGCTTTGGCTTAGTTGTTGAGAAACCTCAACATCATAGATGTTATAAAGATTAAATACAAAAGCAGCTATAAAGTAATGATAACATTTGCAAATAAGAAGAAGGCGGAATTGTTATTGCAGTGTGAAGAATTTAGTAAGAAGGGTAATAAATGCCAAAGAACTGATGAAATGGATATTCGATACGGGATTGTGAGGAACGTAGACTTGGAAATAAATGAGGAAGAATTACAATCAATATTTAGGAGCGAGCTTGAGATAACATCGGTATGGCGGTCGAAAAGACACACAACGGAAGTGAATTGGGTTGAAAGCAAAACTGTTCGCTTATGTTTCAAAAGTGCCACTGTGCCCCCGTATGTTGAAACATATGGTTGCAGGTTCACAGTGGAACCATACATTTTTTAATTTTTCCTGTGTCGCAATGTTCGGGTTGCTGGAGATATGAGCACAGAGTGAAGTTCTGCCCTATAAAAAATATCTGTCCCAAGTGCGGATCAAACCATGCCAACTGCGAGACAAAAGAGTTTAAATGTGTAAACTGTAAAGGCTCACACATGTCTATTGAAAAATCAAAATGCCCTGTATTCCAGAAAGAAAAAGACATACGAGCTATAATGCGTGATGAAAATTGCATTTACAAAAAAGCTTTTGACAAGTACCAGGAGAAAGAAAAAATCAGACAGCTAGAGAATATATTAACATTACAACCTTCGAAGACAACGGAAGTAGGGGAAGAGCCTCAATTAAAAGCTGGAAAGTACAGGGCTGCTTTGATGTTTATGAAAAAAACGCAAGACGAGAGAGAATCTGAATGTGAGGAAGGAAATGAGTACTGCATTCACTCAGCAGACGAAGCTACGAAGAATGATGACACTAAAAAGAAAAAGAAGAATAAAAAAATTACTGTAGGTCAGGGCATAAGAAAAGAATCAGAAAGTAGTGAGGGAAAAGAGTGTGAAGTTATATCGGAGAAAGAGAAATCAAAGAAAGAGAAAGCATTTAGTTTTACGAGATTGTATATTAAATTACGGGAGGTTATCGCTTCTGAGCAAACGCTGGATGAGAAAATAAAAAACTTTTTAAGTGTCGTGTTTGAAGAGTGCTATATGTACATAGCTGAGTTTTTCAAGATTGGGGATGATCTTAATAAAATCCTATCCATTGGATAACAGTTGTTATCTGCAACGTTTTATTAACATAATCCAGTGGAACTCTCGGAGCATCAAACCGAAACAGACAGAATTTGAGTGTTTATTATTCCAACATAAAGTTCATATAGCTATCTTATGTGAAACGTAGCTAAGCGAAGATATAAACATAAATATTAGTGAATATAATTGGTGTAGAAAGGATCGTTGTGACGGATACGGAGGAGTAGGTATACTCGTACATAGATCCATTAAAATTGAGGTATGTCCATTTGAATTAAGTAACACGGGTATCGACGTTTTATTAATCAAGGCTTTAAATTGTAAATTTATAAATAACATAATATCTGTTTATTGTCCATCGTCAGTTCATACAACCCAGTCAGACTGGAAGAGTTTTTTTCTAAATTCCAATATAAATCATTAATAGCAGGAGATTTTAACGGGCATCATAGAAATTGGTCTTGCAAAAATGATCCTAGAGGTATACAATTACTAGACTCTTCCTTAAAACATGGTTTTATTTATATGAATACTGGTAGCATCACGAGAGCTGAATATGTCAATAATAGTCTACAAGAATCATCTCCAGATATAATCTATGCATCTTCAGACATAGTTGTGCATTTTACTTGGACTGTTCTTAATGAAAACTTGGGTAGCGACGACTTTGTGATAAAAGTTTGCACTTATTTTAAAGATGTTTCACATTACGTAAAAAGACGTAATTTCAAAAAGGCCGACTGGATTTCATATTCTAAGACAGTGGAAGAACTTTTATATAACTTTTGTCATAACAGCCACGATAATATACAAAAAAGGTGTGACGCATTCATAGGTATAATAAACCAGTCAGCCGATAACAGTATTCCGTGGTTGAAAATAAGTATGGATCCTCAACGCAAGTTTATACCTAAATCGTATTAGAATGCTGACTTATCGAAAGTTGTAGCTCAGCGGCGACTAGCGCTCAGTACCTTTCGTCGTAATCCAACTCCTGATAACTTCACCGCTTTGGAAAATAAGAATGAAATTGTTAAAAAAGAATTATCACGGGCTAAGTCTGAAAATTGGCGAATGTTTTGTAATTCTACTAATGAGCGTACTTCCATGTCGGAAATGTGGCGCCGCATGAGATGGGTTAAAGGCTATTGTAAAAATAAATCCCAGGTTTCATATGATAAGAAAAAACAGTTATTATGCAATATTGGGCCAGATTATGTAAGAATACCTAAACCTATTTTTGACTCGTGCAATATTTTATTTGAACAGGAGTTTAGTCTAAACGAATTCGAGCTGTGTGTTAAAAAAATACTCAGCACCAGGTGATGACAACATCAATTATTCATTTTTAATTTACCATTGAAAGGAAAGATTTATTTATTAAGTTTATACAATCAAATATTTAATTCTGGGTACGTTCCACAACAGTGGAGAGATATTAAGGTTGTGCCGATTCCAAAAGCAGGAAATAGATCCGACTCGGATGAGGTCAAATTAAGACCTATTTCTTTGATATCGTGCCTCTGTAAAATTTTTCATTTAATGCTCACAAAAAGATTAGAATGGTTAATTGAAAAAAATAACGTGTTATCGCCGTGCACAACAGGTTTTAGGAAAGCCCAATCCTATTTGGACTCGGTCACTAGGCTAGTTACAACAATACAAATTGGTTTCGCTAAAAATATACCTACACTAGCATGCTTTCTTGATCTTGAAAATGCATATAATAATGTTCTCATAGATAAAATTACACTTACTTTGAATAATTTAAATGTTGGTTATAAGTTGTGCATTTATTTATGGGATTTTTTGAGTGAAAGACATTTAAAGATAACTAATGACATTTCAGGCAAAACGGATTTAGTGAGATGGACATCTAAGGGCTTAGCCCCAGGGGATCCAATCTCCCCTTTGCTTTTTAATATTGTGACGTATGAAATTTGCCAAAGGGTTAATACAGGAATTGCACAATTTGCAGATGATTTTGTTATTTTTGTAAGTGATAAATCAATAGAAAATTGTATTTTTAGTATTCAAAATTCTTTAAATATCATTGATCATATTTTAGTTTCAATTGGTTTAGACATTTCGGCAAGTAAATCAAAATTTTGTTTATATAATAGAGGGCATAGACGACATCAAATAGAATTAAAAGTGAATAATGCACCGTTATCTTGCGAAGCAAGTATCAAGTATTTAGGTATTTGGCTAGATCGCTCGCTTCGTTGGAGTAAACATAGTGGAGTCATTTACATGAAGTGTCGCGTCACTTTGACAAGAGTGTTTTATATAGTTTTTATCCCGAAATTCCCACAAGGACAGCAAGTACGAAAATAAATCTTTTAAAAAGATATTTTATGCTTATAATGCAAACAAAGCGATTTCTAGTGCAGATAAAAATCAATCGGCTATTAACTTGTATTTTTATTAAGAGATTCATTTCTCATTTCCATGTGTTAAGTTGCTGAGCTCACTCTGAAGGGTAGTTTAAAACAGCCTACCCAACATGGCTGGCTTACTATGTACATTACCTACTTATTTGGTTGTAGTTTGCTATGACAAAAATGGGGTGTCAAGTCAAGTTGCAACAGCGCATTTAGCTTGATTTCTAGGTTACCTCCACATTTAGTAGTGTAACGCAAAGTCGCGCGCAACAGCTATTTGTATCCATAGTTTACAGCATTTTTTTATGTTTCGTTCCTGCTTTTTATCTATACTAATATCATAAAGAGGAATGATTTGTTTGTTTTTTTGTATTGAATAGGCTCCGAAACCACTGGACCGATTTATAAAATTATTTCACTGTTGGGAAGCTACACTATCCCCGGGTGACATAGGCTACTTTTTACTCAACTGCGCAGAAGGAGGGTAATGTTTTTATTGAAATACTACGCGTGAGAAGCTGCGGATTTGTCAGCTAGTCTATAATAATATTATAAAGAGGAAAGATTTGTATTTTTCTTGTGTATATTTGTAATGAATAAACTCAAAAACTACTGAACCGATTTAAAAAATTATTTCACTGTTGGGAAGCTACGCTATCCCCGGGTGACACAGGCTACTTTTTACCCAACTGCGCAGAAGGAAGGGTAATGTTTTTATTGAAAAACTACGCGTGCGAAGCTGCGGATAGGTCAGCTAGTTTTTAATAAAGACCTTTGTACAACGTCCATTTTGTAAGCTATTTTTCGCTGTAAACTATTTGCGTACAAAAGAATAAAGGTACACACGGCTACACATCAAGCTATACATTTCCAGTATAAGCTGACCTCTCATTCTACGAAAAGCCTACACAATGCGAGGTCAGCTTATACTGGAAATGTATGGCTTGATGTGTAGCCGTGTGTACACCTACGCCTTTAAAATAACGCGCTCTTGGTAACATCAATTCTACTCGAAATTCACGAGTCACGTAAATGTTAGGACGATATTGTCGTCGTACCCCGAAAGTGGGCGGTTATTGAATCGTCCGGGTATAAAATGTTCTGAAATTTATTATCTATCTTATGTAAAGTGACATTCATTACATACCAAAACTGGTGTGAATGTAGAACTATTTTGATAGCCGTCTACGTACACAAGCGTTATAGTTACAGTAGCTGTCATGTTGTAATGTTGCGCAATTGCCTAATTGTATTTAGTGCCTAAATAATATTTACAGAGTTGTCAAATCACACAAATAAGTCAAGCTTAAACATGTTTAGTCGCTAAATACGTTTAGGGATCGTTGTGCAAGCCGGGCTAAATGTTTATTGAACGATCGAAGTGAGATCTCCAAATCAACTTGGGCAAATCGGCGTTGTATGTATGTTTGTGTCGGCAGTTTTCCGATCATCGTGAAACTTGATACATAGGTAGGTAAAGATGACATAATTTTGATGTGACTAAATAAGCTAAAAATGTTGGGGGGTTGTTGAGATATTGGATTCCAGAGGGGTAAAAAAACTAAAATGAGACTATTAGGTCAAAAAGGACGTCACATGAAAGGTCTTCATTAGTACATTTCGACCCCGTTTTGATTTTTTGTTTATTACTTAATTCACAAGGTATACCAGTGTCCCCCAGCTTTAATCGTAATCATAATCATTTATTTGGGAAGAACATTACACGTCACAATTTACAATGGCACCTCGCATCGGTAATTCGGTACACACTGTACACACCTCATATAGTTCTTACAATATTGATTATACCCAAAATATAAAATAATAAACGTGATTTAAAATAATAGAAAAACAAACAGACAAATTTGGATATTATTAAAGAATTACACAAGTCAAATAAGATATTAATAATACAATAGAAATAATCATACAACATAATCAATAAGATAGTCAATATAAAAACAGTCAATATAAAATAGTCCAATAAAATTATAATATCTATTAATTCGTCATGTCAATAAACTCCTCATAACTGTAGAAGGAGCCAGCGCTTCAGTTTGAGTTTAAATATATAGCAACTGGTTGCCTCAGTTACAGTACAGGTTGGTCTGTTATATACTGTCGGTCCCACTACATGCGTTAGCTTATCCGACTTGGCCAAGGTACGGGACACGGTAGCAAGCCTTTCAGCTCTCCAAGTGTTGTACCTATCCTATCCCTGTTCATGCTGAACAGTTCTAGGTTAGACCGCACAAAGACAGCAACCTGGAATATGACGATAGACTTTAGTGACACAATTATAGGCAAAAGTCTGAAATCCAGAATAACTGTAATTTGTACCACAAAAAAGAGTAACCAAATTACATGAACTCCCGTTAACTATAATTTGAATGAAACTGTAGGTCAAATTGGTTATTTATTTTGTGGCACTATTTTGATAATCAAAGATTACGCGAGTTCTCAGTTCGTGGCGAACCACTAATCCTATTTGTATAAAGTTTTGATCGAGTGTGATTAGAGTTCTGGCCCAGGTGTATAAGCCAGGTTTTATATTCTCTCCTATCTCGTCGCACTGCTGGGCAAAGGTATTCCCCAATTCCTTCCAACCATCCCTATCTGTCGATATTTCCTATCCTTTTTCGAATGTATTAGATCCTCCCACCAACGCTTTCTCGGCCGACCCCAACGTCGCCTTCTGTCATCAGGTGTCCTTGGTATTACAATATTTTTTCTTTTTTGGTATACAACTTATATGGCAAACGAGCATGCAGCCCACCAGATGTTAAGTGGCTGCTGCAGCCCATGGATGTCCACTTAGAATTCAATACAAGCTATTATGTTGTCTTGATCTCTGTGTGGATACGTTGCCATACTATAGGACTTAGCCGATCTCTTCCCTTCATCTGCAATGCCGGTAAGTGCGCGCAGCATGGTGTTACGCATTCTACTCTCTCTCTGCCTCCCCCTCCCCTTTCTCCCTCTCTCCCTCTCTATCTAAATAAAATAAATATTGGTACACATTTCACACAGTGCTATCTAGCCCCAAACTAAGCAGAGCTTGTATTAAGAGAACCAGATAACTTATAGAATACTTATACTTATACTTTTTTTGTAAATACATACTTGTAATATATAGAAAAACATCCGGACCCGGAACAAATATTTGTAGATCATGCGAATATTAGTTCCGCGGCGGGAATCGAACCCGCTACCTCCTGCGTCTCAGCCGGCTATACGCCCACTGCGCCACAGCCCCAAACTAAGCAGAGATTGTATTATGGGAACCAGATAACTTATAGAATACTTATATCCTTTTTTTTGTAAATTCGTACTAGTAATATATAGAAAAACATCCAGACCCGGAACAAATATTTGTAGATCATGCGAACATTAGTTCCGCGGCGGGAATCGAACCCGCTACCTCCTGCGTCTCAGCCGGCTATACGCCTTGTTTTAAGTGTTTTAAATATGATTTGTTAATATAAGTGTGGTATACAATAAAGCGTTTTTTATTCTATTGTATTCTAATGCTGCGCTCCATTAACCTTTGACAAATCTTGAGCTTTGACTTCTGGGCTTCAGTCAGAGACCAAGTCTGTGCACCGTACGTTCAGATGGACAGGATACACATGTCGGTAAACCAGATTAGTCTCTTAAATCTACAGAAGAACCACACATCCACTAGTAAACAAATCTATGTATATAATCCTCAGAACTTAAAAAGCAAATGAACCATCAAGAGTAATGCATACCAGAATATTAGGGTCAAACAAGCCTCACATAAAGGTGTGTACACATCACGGTCGATTTGCATAATTTGTGTGCCGATGTAGCTGGCTCGTTTGAAATAACCTTTATAACTCAATCTTGGGCACATGTTGAAGTGACAGCGTTGCATAATCTGAGGATTTACGGTATTATGTGCTTTATTACGGATTTGAAGTTGACGATTTAAAGTGAATGAACGAATGGAAATTCTTGAATGAACGAATGAATAAATTAAAAACTCTAAGCAAAGTAAAAAAGGCGATCTTAATGCTAGATAGCATTTCCCTTCTAGGTAACCTTTTTGTAATGCGGACAAACTGTAATTAAATAGTACTTACAGATGAACGTTTAATTATTAGTTGGCTCATAGGTATATAGAGGTACCTTATGGCTCATAGGAGGTGCTGCTTATACAATACTAGATGTTGCTTCGCACGCGTGGTTTGTCAATAAAAAGTAGCCTATGTGTTAATCCAGGTTATGATCTACGTACATACCAAATTTCATCGCAATTGGTTCAGTCGTTCCGGCGTGAAAGAGTAACAAACATCCATACATACAAATTTTCGCGTTTATAATATTAGTAGGACTATGGTATTGGTCGTTCAGCAGTGACATCTTCTTTCACAAAAATCAAAAGTCTTCATTAGACCATTACCAAAAACTAAAAATAGTGGAGAGTGCCAACAGAAGTGAAAACTTGAACAATTACGAGATACTTATATACAGAGATGTCGGTAGCGGTAACGGTAACAGTGTCGCGAGTTCAATGTTTTTATCCCATCTCAAAAAATGCCCAACGCGCCTAAAGAAGTTTTCACTTCAAAAAAATATCAACTTTGATATTTGGCAAGAATCTAAGGAGAATCTATACACAAAAAAAAGCTGTGCGAGTCTGACTCGCCCGTGAAGGGTTCCGTAGCAGCAAGTAACATAATATAAAAGTTCTTGTAGTTCGTTGTAACATTTTTTTTATATTTGAGTTGATTGGTAAAGGTAAATTGCGGTTTACGATTTATGGCGTATTAAAAAAAAACTACTTACTAGATCACGTTCAAACCAATTTTCGGTGGAAGTTTACATGGTAATGTACATCATATATATTTTTTTAGTTTTATCATTCTCTTATTTTATAAGTTACAGGGGGGGGCACATTTTACCACTTTGGAAGTGTCTCTCGCGCAAACTATTCCGTTTAAAATAAAATGATATTAGAAACCTCAAAATCATTTTTGAAGACCTGTCCATAGATGTATGGGTTTGATGAAAAAAAAACTTTTGAGTTTCAGTTCTAAGTATGAGGAACCCCCAAAATTTATTGTTTATTTCATTTATGTGTGAAAATCTTAATGCGGTTCACAGAATACATCTACTTACCAAGTTTCAACAGTATAGTTCTAAAAGTTTCGAAAAAAGTGGCTGTGACATACGGACGGACAGACAGACAGACATGGCGAATCCATAAGGGTTCCGTTTTTTGCCATTTGGCTACGGAACTACGCGTCAGACTAAGAACATCTGTTAAAAATATACAAATTCATACTAAAAGTTATTTTAACTAAATATATAAATGAACCCCTAGAACAACATCGAAAACGCCGGTAAGAAACGATTATTCTCAAAACTTGAAACGGGAAATTAATAAAGCTATCTAAATCCAACAGCAGAGATTTAACAAAGCGCTGAGAGCGCTGAGTTCTCTTTGTACGTCGGTCTTGCGGAAGCGCTTTAAGCGCTAAGTTTTCACATGCACGACCGTGTGGGACTCAGTGTTTAGAACTACCCGCGTTTTCTTTTATATGCGATATTTTAAAAAGGAGTTTCTGAGAAAGTCTCTTGTGTTTGAATTTGTAGGAACTTTTAAAGACGTTCATGATTTCAGACTTTTATCTCATTTTACGTTTGTTAAAATAACACCTACATTTTCCTTTATTTTGAGTAAATCTTGAACGTTTTAATTCGGTATAAAAACTTATAAGTTTATTCTTTGTTCGTGCCACTTTGCTCGTCACTTTTTATTTCATCATCATCATCATCATATCAGCCGTAGTACGTCCACTGCTGGACAAAGGCCTCCCTCATTGATCTCCAGGAACTGCGGTTGGAAGCGGCCTGCATCCAACGCCGACCTGCGGTTCTTACCAAGTCGTCTGCCCATCTTGTGGGTGGACGTCCTACGCTGCGCTTGCCGGTCCGTGGCCTCCACTCGAGAACCTATCGGCCCCATCGGCCATCTGTTCTGCGCGCTATATGGCCTGCCCATTGCCACTTCAACGTGCTAATCCGTCGGGCTATGTCGGTGACTTGAGTTCTCCTACGTATCTCCTCATTTCTGATTCGATCCCGTAGAGAAACCCCGAGCATAGCCCTCTCCATAGCTCGTTGAGCGACTCTGAGCTTATTCATAAGGCCAATAGTGAAGGACCACGTCTCGGTTCCTTATGTCATCACTGGTAACACACACTGATTGTAGACTTTCGTCTTAAGGCACTGAGGTATATTGGACGAAAAGACGTTGCGAAGTTTCCCAAACGCTGCCCATCCGAGTTGGATTCGACGATTGACCTCTTTCTCGAAGTTGGACCTACCTAATTGGACTGTTTGTCCTAGGTATACATACGCGTCGATAACTTCAAGAGCCGAGTTCTCAACCATAACTGGGGCAGGGACGACATGGACATTCGACATGATTTTCGTTTTGTCCATGTTCATTTTAAGTCCTACCCGTTGGGAGACTCGATTGAGGCCTTCGAGCATCGTGCTGAGCTCTTCCATCGACTTTGCCATGACCACAATATCGTCGGCAAACCGAAGGTGAGTGATGTATTCGCCGTTAATATTGATGCCCAGTCCTTTCCATTCCAGAAGCTTGAAGGCATCTTCCAATGCGGTCGTAAACAGTTTTGGAGAGATGACATCTCCCTGACTTTTTATTTACCTACCCGCAAATACCTACCCGCAACTGTTAGCAGATCGCCAACAGGTTTCGTTCGTCACTTTCAACGCTTACACTAGCATCTACGCGTAACTTCGAGTCAGTCCGTGATTGATCCATATTGATTGTGGATGTGTTGTGCTCGCTCGCGTTTTTAACCGCTTTCAAAACACTATACAACTTTGTGTCGTAAGCAAATTCGATAATCCAACGTCGCCGCGTCTGCTTCTGTCAGTGACAGATATCGAAGGCCGCTACTGGATTAATCAAGAAGACAAGAACAGCCGCGAAGAAGCGCTACCAGGCTCAGAATCTGTCCGGAAGGCCTATCAACGCTCATAGGCAGCCATGAGCTAGTTGATGCAAGGCTCCTCAGCCTGGAGCATCGACGAAAGGCTGCTAGCCTCTCGGTTTTTTATCGCGTACATTTCGGCGAGTGTGCGGCGGAACTATTCAACCTAATCCCGCCATCTCCATTCTATCAACACACAACCAGACGCTCTGCGATGCGCCACCGCTATATGGTAGAAATACCTCCCATTTGCACAAAGCGGTTCTCTTCGACCTTTATTATGCGCACCGCCAAAGAGTGGAAGTACCATCGTAGACTGCATCATCGCTTACCATCAGGCGAGATCATGGTCAAACGCAAGCCTCTAATGTAAAAAACAAACAAAAAATCAACGAACAAACCCTTTGGACAGACGGCAACGTGTCCATATTGAGGTGATCGTAGCGTGTTAAGTGCTGCATTCTAAGAAGACAAAGGTCAGTTTATCTTCTTCTTCTATCTCTTGTACTAGTTACTTTCTTTGCCCGCAAGTGGAGTCGCGTTTAATGATATAATTTCATTACCGCGCCGAAACATACTCTTAAGAATTAAAATGACAGTTCAATTAAAATGATATTAAATTATAGCACAGTAGGTATGGGCTGGTGTCATTAACTAGCTTACTTAGCTGGCATTATTAAATTTAAAATAATACATTGCAGAAACTAAATAGGTATATATACAAATCGAGCGTTTTCTAAAAGACTTATCAACACACACAAAAATATAAAGAGTTTAGGGTAGGTAGTTGAAATTTTAAGTTTTTTTTTTAAAAATGTCTTTCTACAATCATTTTTGGTAATGTACGAGTGAAGTTTAGAACAGTCGTTTAACCCCTTCATTATCAACATGGCCTCTACCATTGATTTACATTTTTTTTATGTTATTTGTGGGGAAACAGGCTTACGACTCACCTGATGGTAAGCGGTCACCGTCGCTTATTGACACCGCCAACACCCGGGGTATTATCGATGCGTTCCCTACACTGTAGAAACCTCTTTACATTTCTCTTGAAGCGTGCCATGTCGTAGTCTAATGGGAAAACCTCAGATGGTAACTCATTCCACATCTTGCAAGTATACTGTTACATAATATAAACTAGTGTTTCGCCCCGAGCTGAGATCTCGCGAGTCTCCGATTAAAACAAAAAAATATTATTTGTAATCTTTGACTATCAAAATAGTGTCACGAAATAAATATCCAATTAACTTGACCTACAGTTTCATTCAAATTACAGGTAACGGGAGTTCATGATATTGGTTATTCTTTTTTGGGGTACAAATTGCAGTTATTCTAGTTTTCAGACTTTTGCCCGTATTTGTGTCACTTAAGCTACACGCATACTAAATTTTAGCACTGTGTCACTGGTGTACCCTGTGAATTTTGTCAAAGTTTATTTTTTATTATGGCTAATAAATAACTCAAAAACTATAAAAAATACCGAAAAATAAAAACGAAATCTATATGTACTAATAAATACCTTTCGTTTAACGTCCCACTGGACCAGTTAGCCTCATTTTCATTTTTTTTTACCCCTCTTGAACCCCTATATCTCAACAACCCCCCAACATTTTTAGCTCATTTAATCACACAAAAATTGTGCCATTACTACCTTTATTAAATTTCACGATGATCGGATCAACGCTTCGAAAGTTATCCTCGGACAAACATACATACATACATACAACGCCGATTTGCCCAAGTTGATTTAGACAAAAATTGTACAAATTGTACAAAAATTGTATTTAAGTCGTATTTAAATTGTTTGTTGCACCATAATAACTAACAAGTAACTTTTTAATATAACCGACAACCGTTGGGGTAAACGAGTTCTTGAGTGGAGACCGCGTCTTGGAAAACGTAGTGTGGGGCGTCCTCCGGCTAGGTGGAGCGATGACATAAGAACTCTTGTTAGGGTTAAGCTCGCCTTTGCACATGTCCTCTATTTCTGTACTTTTTAATGTTTTTTCTTGTGTACAATAAAGAATAAAGACGAATGAAGAAAGGTGGTGGACAGAAATTGGATGAGAAGAGCCGAAGACCGGGCTCAATGGCGCGTATTGGGAGAGGCCTATGTCCAGCAGTGGACTAATGTGATTGATGATAATGGTGATGAGCTTTATAATAAAAATTATAACAGATTTCAGATGAAAAGCCAAATACGCAATTTTATTAACTTAGATGACACATTTTTTCCAGTTATTTTGATTTATAAATCAAAACTACATAACCGATTATGACAAAATTTCTATGCGACCAATTTAAAAGTATGAATGAATGAATGAATGAAAATTCTTATACATTACAAGCTAGACACAACAGATATAAAGAAATAAACAAATAAATTTAAGCATAATCGGCGGTCTTATCGCTTAACAAAGCGATCTCTTGCAGACAACCTTTGGATGGAGAGGATGTAAAAAGAATAAACTCAATAATAGAAAAAGAAAAATCACTTAACCTTATATAGATAACTAGCTGACCAATCCGCAGCTTCGCACGCGTAGTTTTTCAATAAAAACATTACCCTCCTTTGCGCAGTTGGGTAAAAAGTAGCCTATGTCACTCAAGGTGAATGTAGCTTTCTAATGGGGAAAAAATATTTGAAATTGGGCCAGTAGTTTTTGAGTTTATTCATTACAAACATACACACAAAAGTACAAATATAAATAAATAAATAAATAAATATTGCTGGACATTTCACACAGCGCTATCTAGCCCCAAACTAAGCATAGCTTGTATTATGGGAACCAGATAACTGATAGAATACTTATATACTTTTTTTTTTGTAAATACATACTTATAATACATAGAGAAACAACCAGACCCGGAACAAATATCTGTAGATCATGCAAACATTTGTTCCGCAGCGGGAATCGAACCCGCTACCTCCTGCGTCTCAGCCGGCTATTCGCCCACTGCGCCACGGAGGTCGTCAATATTTCCTCTTTTTATTATTAGTATAGATATACATACATATTAGGTACGTAAATAATTTTAAATTAAAAAATATCATATCTAAAATAAATAAATATGTACTTACATATACATATATTATTAATATTAAAGATCATATGAATCACGACTCTTCATGGAGATAAAAGTTTTTGAGCTTTAAATGCGGAAGGTGAAGTATATACTTTCAAATAAAAAAATAATTTTCCAAATCGGTAATCAGTTCACGCAAATCCATTATTTGAATGGTTGTGGTGCCTGATTGATTAATTAAGAACATATTCGTGCTACACCATTTGTACCCCTTACATCATACCATAAGTTTCCACCGCCATGCAACTCATTTCAGTAGATGTGAGATATTTTTAGCTCAAGACTCGTTAAGGAGAGTGTGCCACAAATTACTCCATAAAGCTAAGCTACACAACGCTCTTTAACATAGACCTTGAGAAATCTTCAGAAGGCAGTATATTGAAGAAACAAAATCGTCAACGCGCATTGCCTAGTTTTTAGGGTTCCGTGCCCAGAGTCAAACGGGTTCCTATTACTGAGACTCCGCTGTCTGTCTCTCCGTCTGTCACCAGGCTGTATCTTATGAACCGTGATAGTTAGACAGTTGAAATTTTCACAGATTATGTATTTCTGTTGCCGCTATAACAACAACTACTAAAAAAATCACGTTAGTTGTATGGGAGTCCCCCTTAAATATTTGTTTTATTTTAATTTAATTATTTATTTTTAATGTGAATATATATAAATATGAATATATAAATATTGGTACACATTTCACACAGCGCTATCTAGCCCCAAACTAAGCAGAGCTTGTACTATGGGAACCAGATAACTGATAGAATACTTATATATGTTTTTTTTGTAAATACATACTTATAATATATAGAAAAACATCCAGACCCAGAATATTTGGTTATAAATATATAACTAAATATTCTGTGAATATTTCAAGCGTGTACCTCTTGCCGTTATCAATATCGAGCAAAAACGAGCAAAAAAAATCACGTTTGTTGTATGAGAGCCAGCCCCCACATAAATATTTTTTTTAATTTTAAATTGATTATTAATTTTTAACTGTGAATATTTCAAGCATCTATCTGTTGCCGTTATCAATATCGAGCTAAAACGAGCAAAAAATCACGTTTGTTGTATGGAAACCCCCCTTAAATATTTATTTTATTCTGTTTTTAGTATTTTTTGTTATAGCGGCATCAGAAATACATCATCCGCGAAAATTTCAACTGTCTTACTATTACGGTTCATGAGATACAGCCTGGTGACAGACGGACAGACACACAGACAGACGGACAGCGGAGCCTTAGTAATAGGGTGGCGTTTTACCCTTTGGGTACGGAACCCTAAAAAGTGGCATTCTAGGAGTGCCGACAGAAGTGAAAACTTAATCAATTACTTGTATATTACAAAATAAAAAAATCGAATTATATACAGAGGTGTCGGTAACAGTGTCGCAGTTTCAATGGTTTTTTCCCATCTCAAATAAAAAAATGCTCACGCGCCTAAAGAAGTTTTCATTATGCCTAATGAGCCTAAAGAAGTTTTCACTTCAAAAAAAACGAGTGTGTTTTAGACCACACGACTGAAGTAAAACTTCCTTTTCAAAATATTAATTTATAAAATTGTTCAATTACAAAATTGCCCACACGTCTGTAGGTCGACCAGTCTATGTTCATTCTGGACAGACGCAACTCGCACTCGCACATTAACGTTTAAAAATATACGAAACGTAACTCTCTCTCTTTTTATCTTCACTAACTTATATCTCCCTCTCAACTTCCGTTCGCAGTTTTCGGTACGCATTCACCAGCTTACTCCCCAAGTCAAGCGTGCGTTAAGAAGTTTTCATCATCATCATCATATCAGCCGTAGGACGTCCACTGCTGGACAAAGGCCTCCCTCATTGATCTCCAGGAACTGCGGTTGGAAGCGGCCTGCATCCAACGCCGACCTGCGGTTCTTACCAAGTCGTCTGCCCATCTTGTGGGTGGACGTCCTACGCTGCGCTTGCCGGTCCGTGGCCTCCACTCGAGAACCTTTCGGCCCCATCGGCCATCTGTTCTACGCGCTATATGGCCTGCCCATTGCCACTTCAACGTGCTAATCCGTCGGGCTATGTCGGTGACTTGAGTTCTCCTACGTATCTTCTCATTTCTGATTCGATCCCGTAGAGAAACCCCGAGCATAGCCCTCTCCATAGCTCCTCTCAAGAAGTTTTACTTAAAATAAAAGAATACATCCAGTCTAAAGAAGGTATATAAAAATACTCGCGTGGAAATTTTAATAAATCCTACAGCGCAAACTTTTTGATTGCTTTTAAGTTTTTTCTGGACTTGGAAGTTGAAGTATTTTTGCAAACAAAAGATTGCCTGAAAAGTTATGAATAAACCCGTAAAAATAGATTTATCTCGTACAAGCATTTAGTGTAAGTTCCGTAAAAGATAACAAAAAAAAAATGGCCGCCCTCACAAACATTTACCCGTGTTAACTTTTTCCTTCCAAATAATAGCGATACGAGTATCAAAATGAAGATCTTGATGAAAAGATTACTAAAATGAAAATCACTATTAACTAGTGGTTCGCCCCGAACTGAGATCACGCGAGTCTCCGATTAAAACAAAAAAGTACTAATTGTAAACTGAGATTAACAAAATAGTGACACGAAATAATAACCATATTACCTGACCTACAGTTTCATTTAAATTACAGTTCCATTTATTTTGGATTTTATACAATTGACTATATTTGTGTCACTTAAGCTATACACATACCAACTTACAGCACTGTGGGGTCAATGATGTGAATTTTGTCAAAGTTCAGTTTTTATTATGACTAATATCTCAAAAACTATAAAGACTTCAATAAAAATAAAAACGGAGTCTAAATGTACTAATGAAGAATTTTCATTTGATGTCACACTTGACTTAATAGTCTCATTTTCATTTTTTTTTTACCCCTCTTGAACCCCAATATGTATCTCAAAACCCCCCCAACATTTTTAGCTCATTAAGTCACACCAAAACTGTGCCATCACTGTTACCTATGTATCAAATTTCACGATGATCGGATTAACGTTTCGAAAGTTATCCTCGGTCAAACAACCATACATACATACAACGCCGATTTGCCCAAGTTGATTTACAGATCTCGCTTCGCTCGTTCAAAAATAAGCAGAAAATACAAAAAATCATAAAAACTACCAACAACAGAAATGCACGATGGGCGGTCTTATCGCTTAAAACAATTTATTTCAGTCAACCTTACGATGGAAATGAGGTTTATGTAAGGGTACTTTTAGGGGCTTGATGTCACCGGTGGTGTTAGTAAGTAGGTATTACGGGGACGCTATCCATATTGAAATACCCATTTTCCTTTTATCAGAAAACTCATTAGGCAACAAGTGAACGAAATGGCTAGTAATTAGCACCAGCTGCTACCTATGCCTACATTATTCATAAGGCTCTCGCTAATTATATGTTAAAGAAAACAAAACTCCTTTTGTTTTCTCGGAGAAAAGAGTTGCGGTTTCTTATCCGGGACTTTTTTTATTGATCGAGATATTAGCTTTTCGATAAGCTGCACATCAAATGAAATTATCGGCCTACACTTAACCTATCGGCTTAACGCTTAAATTTGACGACCTCCGTGACGCAGTAGATGTAAAGCCAGCTGAGACACGGGAGGTTGCGGGTTCGATTCCCGCCACGGAACAAATGTTTTCATTATCTTCAGATATTTGTTCCTGTTCTGGATATTTTCTATACAGTGTATACAAAAAAAAATGTATATAAATATTCTATCAAATGTCTGGTTCCCATAGTACAAGCTCTGCTTAATTTGGGGCTAGATAGCACTGTGTGAAAGGTCCAGCAATTTTGATTCTATTTATTGATCGAGCAAAGCGAGATCTCTAAATCAATTTGGGCAAATCGGCGTTGTATGTATGTATGTTTGTCCGAGGATAACTTTCGTAACGTTGATCCGATCATCGTGAAATTTAATACATAGGTAACAGTGATGGCACAATTTTGGTGTGACTAAATGAGCTAAAAATGTTGGGGGGTTGTTGAGATATTGGGGTTCAAGAAAAAGCACGCTCGCAAATTGCCAGTGATATAACGCTCAAAAAACCACATTAAACCGTCTATTAAATTAAATTCATTACCAGCAATGTTACTGAAATTACCATTTACCCAATCGTTAACATGCCCCATAGACTGACCCTACCCCATAGACTGACCCCATGGCTTCTCGTACGCCTACATAAAACGATTTGTATCCTCAAACCCATATACACGTGCATGATGTTATGTTCGTAAGATGTTATGTAAGATTTATTGTGTTCGAGCGATATTTCTTATCGTGTCACAGGTAAGGCGCTTAATATTGTGAGAAAAGGCTTTCTGGGATATTTACCTGTCTGTAACATAATTCTAAGAATGCATTATTGGATACTAACAAAATGGATGACATGTCTGAGAAATTAGTCTTTTAAATAAATATATATTCATTCTGAGGAACAAATAAATTGAATTGTGTCCACAAAAAGCTATTATAAATTTAAAAACCTCCGACTAAAAATCCATTTACAGCTTATTTAGCCAATGTGTTCTGCCTACCATGACTTACGGTGCCGAGACATGAACGCTCACGCAGGAGGCTGTGTACAGGAGTTGCACAGAGAGCCATGGAGCGAACCATGCTCGGCATCAAACTCTTAGATCGAGTTCCAAAGTCGAGATCCGTAGAAGAACGAAGGTTCATGACGTTGGGAATCGAGTTAAGGAGCTCATGGGCGGGACACTTGGCAAGACGTGGTGATGACAGGTGGAGCAGGGTAGCAACTGAATGGTGGCCAAGGAATCGCTGTAGAAGGGTAGGACATTTGGCAGCGAGATGGGTGGACGGCATCGTTAGAGTCGCGGGCCGTCAATGGGTGAGACTAGCGCAGGATCGTGGCGGATGGCACAAACTTAGGGAGGTTTATACCCAGCAGTGGGTGAAGTCGGACTATGGATGATGATGATGACAGCAGAGGTCTCTCCATCATAAAATCTGCATAACAGCGCTCTCTGACGAGTTAACACCATAACATCCTTCTAAGAACCATCGCCGATCAATCACGAACCTCATAGAAAACCGTAGGTATCTAAAACTTCAAACCGTTTTGGAGATAAATAGGAACATTCGATTTTGCACACACACAATCAATACTCAATACATTCATTGCTTTCACATGGTGACAATTAACAAATTTAAAAACGTAATTAAACAAAATCTTTATAAAAAAGCCTACTATAACATATCGGATTATTTAGATGATAGAGAAGCTTGGGATTGAAATTGCTCCAACTCGTTCAAAATGTTACAATTTATACGTAATTTATTTCCTGTATTGTTATGTATTCTAAAAGGATCATTAAAAATAACAACCAGCCTTGTTTCTTGCCTTTCTTGCCTTTCTTGCCTGGCTTAATCGCGAAGGAACGGGCAAAAAAATTTACGTTAAAAAAATATTTTGTATTTGACTTTGACAAAGTTGTTAGAGGTAGTTTCACTATGAACAGCAGGGCAAATCAACAAGAAGGCAGATCATGTTTTCCTATCCACAAACAACATCTCACCCTAATCCATCTCCATTCCGTCCCGAGTAAAATATATTCAGAGAGAAACGTACATTGCAATATCATTTAGAAAAAACTTTATTCCGCACGAGTGGCAGGCTCATATTTCAAGGAAGAGAGGACGTGGATAAATAACACTTTTATCCTTTCCAAGCTTTTGCAGTAGTGGGGAGCATCTGAAATTCTGTATTCGTAGCAAAGTTTTCAGAGTAAAATAAATATTTAACCGGTCACAATCGATCGAGCACCACAACTGTACAAATCGAATCGCTTTACCGGAGTTTATTATACAATCGCACAGAATTCCCCATAAATGACTTATTAACTTATACAACCCCACAACCTTATAATATTTTTATACAAAAACAATGTTTCATATAACCATCTTCTCCCTCGAACGTGTCGTCTTAATAAGGAGCTGGTTGCTTTATATGACGTGGATATATTTGGTACTAACCCGTAGGTTTAAACGGTACATCTACCAATTCCTACTTCTTTAGCAAACTAATGTAATGTCGTTTTCAACACACTTAGGGTGGATTCGACCAAACGAGAATAAGGATTATTCTTAGAATAAATTGTCAGTTATTCGAGAGTAACTCTATTTTACGTTTTACCAATTACAAATCTAAGAATAACGGCCCTAATCGGGAATAGCTACTATACCACCGTTTCGCATGGAATAACCGAGCTATTCCAAGAATATTTTAATGGCGTCCGAATGCCATATGTTTCTGTACTGTTTTGTCATTTGAACTCAAAGTACTTGGAAAGAATTATTTTAACAAAACTAATGGAACGTTTAAGAAATTTGATTATCGATACTGATAGTGACGAGGAATTTACACCTAGATGTCCAAGGTGGATAAAAGAAAGAACAGATTTATTTGATTATTACGATGATCATGATTTCGCGATCAGGTTTCGTTTGATTAAAGAAGCAACTTTATCTCTTCTGACGAAAATTTAACATAACTTGGAATTCATTTCAGATAGGTAAGCGCCTGTGCATTAGTATCTAGTAGATACCTAAATACTTATAAGTACCTGAGTATTATGTAGGTACCTGCCAGTAATTCGAACCTTTAATATATACCTGCCTGTACCTACCAATAGATTATTACCTGCCTGTCCGGCATAAAATAGGATGGTTTATGGAGGTTCGTTTTGCTATTCGCGTATAGTAATTCCAAGAGTAGTTATACTTCCGATAGCATGGTAAAACGACTTTTGACTTACTCGAGAATAAGAAAGTGGAATAGATCTAACCCTGGTATAGTTACTCGAGTGTAAATGCAAGTTTGGTAGAATCCACCCTTACTCGTAAAGTTAGCCATAGTACATCGTTATTAGGGCCTTAAACAGAACTTTAGCACACGCGTGCGTAATAATATAACACACTAGAGCATAATAGAATTATCCCTACAAAGTTAAGTTACTACCTAACTGCAAATTAAATGCGAATAAACAGAGCATTTTCAATTTAACCGGGTAATACAGTTTTTGTAACAACAAAGAGGTTTTATGCCGCTGGAAATCCTATTACATTTTTGGAATAAATATACATATGTATCCCTAATTAAGACGAAAAAACATTATTTATTATCAAATTACTTATAATTGACAATATTTTTTATGAAACATTTGCATTTTATTACTAAAATTATCATTTTGAAGTAGGCTGTATGGCTATATGTAATCAATCAATTTGGTACATTTTTGGCGCGTGCAAAAAAAAAAAACTTGTGCGCCATTTGCCATTTTTTTGTTTGTACCGCATTTGTTGCTGTGTGGTAAATAATTGTAAAAATGTCAAGTTTTAGTACAGAAGATTAACAATTGATAGATTTAACCCCGCCAGATATACTAAAAGCAGCACAAAATGCAAATGAAAGCCTAATACCTGCAAAATCTAGAGCAAAGTACTTAGCTGCTTACGATAGTTTCATAGTTGTATATACTTACACAAGATTTGTATTTTTGTATTTTTGTGTGTATGTACACACAAAAATACAAAAATACAAATCTTTTCTCTTTATAATATTAGTATAGATTGTAATCAATTAAGTGAATACGATAAAAAAGTAATTCATGGATAAAAATTATATTACCCTAAAACAAGAAACCGCAAATTTAGACATAAATAATTTAACAAAAGCATTCAGATAATTAATAGTATAATAAGATACAAGTGAGCTAAGTTGCTCATTATACCCGAGGCTGTGGTTTGCAGCCTGAGCCGTAGGCGAGGGCGTAAATCAGCCGAGTGTCTAGTGAGCTACTTGCTTACGAGTTTCATACGCACTTTTTAATATTGTTAATAGTTGAATTAATAAATTAATAAATAGTTAATATTGTTGAATAGTATAGTTGTAATGAATAAAGTCAAAAATTACTGTGCCGATTTCAATCACCATTAGAAAGCTACATTCTGCCTGAGTGATATAGGCTATATTTATGTCTAGAAAAGATTAGGGATCCTTAGTAAAACTTAAGTAACGTAATCCAAGGTGTAAAAAAGTGCCCTAAAACGTCTTACGTCGCATGCGCTGCGGAAACTATGTATGATAGAACAAAAGTATGTTCTACAATATTAATAAACATATCAATATCTACAAAAAACTTCGTAATATTATAAAGAGGAAAGATTTGTTTGTATTGAATAGGCCCCGAAACTACTGGACCGATTTAAAAAAATCTTTCACTGTTCGGAAGCTACACTATCCCAGGGTGACATAGGCTACTTTTTACCCAACTGCGCAGGAGGGTAATGTTTTTAATGAAAAACTTCGCGTTCGAAGCTGCGGATTGGGCAGTTAGTCTAGATATAAAGTTGTATGTTTGGTTTAATTAGTGCTAAGTGGATTGTTATCTGTTTTGTGGATTTATAAATAAATTAGATAATTGAAACATCGAAGTGCAGTTTTTTGCTGTTCTTTGTTTGTGTCATTCCCTACGGTCTTGTGTCAGCCTCATCCATGGTTAGGGTTAGCAACCCTCCTAGTGACCCGGAGTCGCCGGATTTAAACAGTACTGTACATCTCCGGGCTCCGGGTTGACATGGGTTACTCGGGGTGGGCGCGAAATCCGTTTCAATATAGACGAGGATAGGCTTCATGACGATATCTTAATCTCATTAGATTGAGACATCCACCATTCACAAAAATTACAGTGTTAATAAACATTTTAATCAATTTTCTTTTATTACTAGCAGTTGCCAGCGACTTTTCACGCGTTGCACTACTAAATGTGTAGGTAACCTAGAAATAAAGCTAACCTCGATGTTGCAACTTGACTTGATACCCCATTTTAATCCCATTGCAACTGATTTATGAGATAAAAAGTAGTCTATGAGGTAATCCAGGTTATAATCTACTTATATACCGAATTTCATCGATACCGGTTCAGCCGTTACGACGTGATTGAGTAACAAACAAATAAATAAACATACATTCAAACTTTCACATTTGTAATATTAGTATCATTTATATCAATTATTAAATAAATAAATAAATATTGCTGGACATTTCACACGGCGTTATCTAGCCCCAAACGAAGCTTAGCTTGTACTATGGGAACCAGATAACTGATACAATACTTATATACTTTTTTTTGTAAATACATACTTATTATATACTAGCTGACCAATCCGCGGCTTCGCACGCGTGGTTTACCAATAAAAAGTAGCCTATGTGTTATTCCAGGTTATGATCTACGTACATACTAAATTTCATCGCAATCGGTTCAGCCGTTCCGGCGTGAAAAAGTAACAAACATCCATACATACAAACTTTCGCGTTTATAATATTAGTAGGAAGTAGGATAGAAAAACATCCAGATCCGGAACAAATATCTGTAGGTCATGCGAACATTTGTTCCGCGGCGGGAATCGAACCCACTACCTCCTGCGTCTCAGCTGGCTATTCGCCCACTGCGCCACGGTGGTCGTATTATTTATATATTGTAGTATTGAATGGTGCCGCAGCGCTACGCTCGAGCTTAGGTAAATAAAATCAAAATAGGCCCGAACCTGACTTCAGTAATATCTATTTTGTGATTATATCCTCTGTTTCTGATCATTGCTTATTTTTAAACCATCCATTATTAACAGATGTGATCTATTACCCTCCAGCAGATTGAATAACCACCTACACAGATTTCAATTCCAGCCCAGCGAAGTATTAATATAACCAAAATAAAACATTTCCTCTCAGTAACTCATTTAATTTCGCTGATTAACTTTGACAGACCACTTGTTGCCAACTCGAATCTTATTTTCATAAAAGGTTATATAAAATCACGGACCAGTAAACCTTGGATCTTTGTCTCGATGCAAATATATGCGAGACCCTAAAGGTTGAAAGGTCGGGTATTATTGGACGGTACCCCGATGGGAAATTTCATGAAACTTAGGTAAGTAGCGATTATTTGTATTGAAAAATTGTGTTTACTCTACGGACAAGCGCTTTGTCATATTTGTTGTCAGATTTCATATTTATTTAGGAACTTATGGCTATTATTTGACTTCTCCTAAGGTATCTTATTAACTGGTGTATTGTTGGTCTGCTTGTATGTGTTTTAGGGTTCCGTTCCAAAAGGAACTCTTATAGGATCACTTCGTTCACATTCTGTGTGTCTGTCTGTCAAAGCCTTTTTTCTCAGTAACGCGCGGAGGTATATAAATAAATAAATATTGCTGGACATTGCACACAGAGATATCTATCCCCAAGCTAAGCAAAGCTTGTAAACCAGATAACTGATAGAATACTTATATACTTTTTTTTGTAAATACGTAACTATAAGTTAAAGAAAAACATCCAGACCCGGAACAAATATCTGTAGATCGTGCTAACATTTGCAACTAGTTCTGGGATGCCCTGTATAATCTTTCATTTCCATGTCAATCGATATATTAACTTGGTCAAATCGGCGTTGTATGTATGTATGTTTGTCTGAAGATAACTTTCGTAACGTTGATCTGATCATCGTGACATTTAATACATATATAGGTAGGTAGAGATGGCACAATTTTGGTGTAATTAAATGAGCTAAATATGTGGGGGGGGTTTGTTTAAATATTGGGGTTCAAGAGGGGTAAAAAAGTGAAAATGAGGCTATCAGGTCAAATGTGCCGTCAAATGAAAGGTATTCATTAGTACATTTAGACTTCGTTTTTATTTTTCATAAATTGTTTATAATTTTTGAGTTATTAGCTATGATAAAAATTAAACTTTGACAAATTTTACAGAGTACACCAGTGACCCCACAGTGCTGAAATTTGGTATGCGTGTAGCTTTAGTAACACAAAAATAGGCAGAAATCCAAAATAACTACAAATTGTACCTCAAAAAAGATAAACCAAATTGCACAACCAAACTGTAATTTGAATGAAACTGTGGGTCAAGTATTTTGGTTAGTTTTCGTGGCACTATTATATATAATAGTCCTTAAATCATATTGAATCGTTGAGCGAGTCGGCCTAAGAATGTTTTTGTTTTGGGAGACTCGCGAGATCTCAGTTCGGGGCAAACCACTAGTTTATTAAAATTTTAATTTAATTGTTATATCAATTTATTTAAATGATAATCCAGACCCGGAACAAATATCTGTGGATAATGCTAACATTTGCAACTAGTTGTGGGACACCTGTATAATCTTTCATTGCCATGATATTCAATATACTTATTAAAATTTTAATTTAATTGTTATATCAATTTATTTAAATGATAATCCAGACCCGGAACAAATATCTGTGGATAATGCTAACATTTGCAACTAGTTGTGGGACACCTGTATAATCTTTCATTGCCATGATATTCAATATACTTATTTAAATTTTAATTTAATTGTTATACATACGAAAGTATTAACCGCTAGCTGCTTTTATACTGTTTACCTTCGAGCATTATAAAGTAGGTTACTCTACTTTATGTCAAGGTTTCTCATGAGTCTACTTCGTCCTTTGAAGTCGACAATATTGTGTTGGTCTAAGCTTCGTTTGTGTGATTTATCTGTATGCAGTGAGGGCAAAAGCTAATAACTGCCGCGATGAGTGGAATCCTTTTAACGTCCATGTGTAAGTAAAAGACTGAGATGCAAGTAGTTGACTATTTATTTTCTACATAGCACTCATCATATAAAAACTATTAAACTAATTTTGTTTATGTGAAATCTGATATTAGATCTTTATTTTATATACAACGAGCGTTCACATGCGTGGTATTTCAATAAAAAAACATTACCCTCCTTTTGCGCACTCGGGTAAAAAGTAACATATGTCCTTTCCCAGGATATAATCTATCTCCTTGCCAAATTTCATTACGATCCGTTCAGCCGTTTAGTTATGAAAAGGTAACAAACAAACTAACAAACAAATAGTTACTTTCGCAGTTACTATGTAATTATTAAACATAGAAATCTTTCTCTTGAATCACTCTATCTATTGCTTAAAACTGCATTAAAATCTGTTGAGTAGTTAAGTAGTTAACTAGTTTCTAAAAAACTTTAATACAGTACACATTAACGCCCAAAGTATCCCAGCCCACTTCGAAGATATGCTTTCCTCCTTCGACAGCAAGTTAATTGATGCTGTTCTTGTATCCGAATCGTTTCTGAAGCCCGCTGTGCCTTCTACTCAATACCCCCTACCTGGTTTCCAGGAAATGATAGAGTGAGCAAGGGTTGTGGTGGCGTAGCGATTTATCTACGCGCAGATATCCCTTCGAAAATTATTGATCTCTCGCCTAGTCAGTACTGCAATTTTGCAGAACATCTTTTCGTTGAAGTCACTGTTAACCATTCCAAAATACTGCTTGGCGTGTACTATCCTCCCTCCAGTAAAATCGATTACTTCTCCTCTCTGGAATCAAAACTTGAATCGTATTCCACTCTATACAATCACACTCTTCTTCTCGGGGATATAAATACATGCCTGCTAAAGGGTGACGTTGAAAATAATAAAGATGATGGATAAAAATAAAGTGTATCGCATTATAATAAGAATAAAAAAATGTGTTATGCGGTGTATTATATGAATATTTTGATTCCTGGAATCTTTGAAGGTAGCAGAAGCCTTCGAACCCACACAGCCTTCAAGTAGAAGATTTTAAAAACTACTAAGTAAAATTACAATTTCGCAGAATTAAGCAAAGCGGAATGACACTAATTCCGTGGAAGATGGGACGGCCTTTATTGTGGGACGCCACTTGTGTTGACACTATAGCGCCGTCACATCTTTCCGGTACGCAAAATAAGGCTGGTGCGGCGTCTGAATCGGCTGAAACCCTCAAAAGGCGCAAATATAGTAGTCTAAACACATGTTTTATGCTATATCAGTATATTTTAAATAGTTACCCATATTTATTTATAAATTTAACCATTTACTTTCATAACCTTAGGATTCGTTAGTAAGATAAGTACATAAGTCATATATATGACGACCTCCGTGGCGCAGTGGGCGAATAGCCGGCTGAGATGCAGGAGGTAGCGGGTTCGATTCCCGCCGCGGAACAAATGTTTGCACGATCTACATTAGGTATTTGTTCCGGGTCTGGTTGTTTCTCTATATATTATAAGTATGTATTTACAAAAAAAGTGTATATAAGTATTCTATCAGTTTTCTGGTTTCCATAGTACAAGTTCCGCTTAGTTTGGGGCTAGATAGCGCTGTGTGAAATGTCCAGCAATATTTATTTATAATATTATTTTAGAAAAGTATGTTTATAAAATTTATATTTACACTTTAATAAAACTGTACACACCTTTTATTTAATCACTTCTTTATTTATTTTTTATTTTACTACGTAGCCGCTGCACTACCTTTGCTTCTGGTTTCAGCTGAAAATCAGCGTGGGGTGCTTAACATCCAACATTATGCTGAGCTGAACGCCATTTTGGTACGCAGACACATGAGTCGAATTGTATTATTTGGATTCAATTGTATCTACTATCCCTTATAATTGTTTCATGTGTCATTTTGTGTGTACCAAACAAATGATTATTCTATTATATGCGTCTATTCATTATATTTGAGCCTTTTGGGGTTGAGACCCTTGGTCTGTGGGGACCGAGCGCCCACAAAATTTATAATGACCTTTCAAAACGCCTGGTCGAGGCGACGCGTGACCAAAATGCTAGCCAGTATTTTGGCCTACGTTTAAGCATTGCCATTTAACGTGGCAATGCAGCCAGCACTCTGGGCACGCTGCCCACTGGCAGCGGCTTGTTAGATTAGGGTTTTATATATATATTTTTCTTTGTATAAAGGTACCTACGTGATCTTAATCTTACTAAATAAATCATTGAGAAGCAAAGAGTGCTTTTCTTAATAAACTTTCTCTAGTATAACGTATTTTCATTATATATTTTTTTAAATATAATGAAAACTGTATTTACGCCGTAAAATATCTGGGGATGTGGTTGGACCGTACATTGAAATGGAATAAACATATTGCGGAGTTGTTAATCAAAGTTTCTAAATATTTTTAAAGTATTGACAGGGTCTGGTACATCCCAAATATCTACGGAAATAATATATTGCTATCATTAGGAGTCGACTTGATTATGGATGTTTTTTTTTATATAATATTTGTAGTAAAACTTTAGTTTATAAATTAGATAAAATTCAAAATCAATCACTAAGAGTCATTGGAGGATTTATTAAAACAACTCCCATACATGCAATGGAAAGTGAAGTATGTCTCCCTCCATTACATGTACTGAGAATGTACTTAGCAGGTAAATTTATGTTGAAAGCAAGATCTCGTACTAATAACATTACCATTAACATTATAAATGAGTTATCTCAATATCAAAACGATAGGTACTGGCGCAATAAAAAGAAACCATTACTGTTATCTTCACGAGTATCTTGCTGACACAAGCATTCGTACGTGCTACCAATTACAGATGTTTTCTATGAACACTTTGGTAAGCGCACTTGAGCTGACACAAGCCATTATATCATACATATATCATACGTGCCACCGATTACAGATGTTTTCTATGAACACTTTGGTAAGCGCACTTGGTTTAGGTAATATCGTTTGTTTAAACATTCCAACCCTTCCCAGACCAAAACGTAGATAACATTCATTTAGTTTAAAACTAATTTGTGTAGATTTTATGAACCAGCATTAAAGGAATTTTTATAAATTATTTACAGACGGATCCAAGGCCAGAGATGGAATTGGTGCAGCTTTATTTGACCCACAATGTAACCTTAGTCAACAATTTAAAATCAATACAGATATATGCACAATGGAAGCGGAGCTTACCGCTATTAGCGAAGCTCTTTCATACGCGACTTTATTGGATAGGTACGATGACGTGGTGCTGTTTACCGACTCAAGAAGTGCGCTTCAGTATTTGGCTCGGTGTACCTCGGGTATCCGAGGCTCACAGACAGCCTTTTTTATGTTATTTGTGGGGAAACAGGCTTACGGCCCACCTGATGGTAAGCGGTCACCGTCGCCTATTGACACCGGCAAAACCCGCGGTATTGTCGATGCCTCAGATGGTAGCTCATTCCACATCTTGCAAGTATGGGGTAGAAAAAACGCGTGAAGCGTGTGGTGCGCGATACCCAATTGTCGATGATATGTGGATGAGCTTTATTACGCTGTCGAGAAGTGCGGTGGTAAAATCTCGACGACGGGATGAGATCAAATAGCTCCTCAGAACATTCCCCATTATACAGGCGGTAGAATACGCTGAGCGATCCGATGTCACGGCGTTGACTCAGCGGCTCCAGCCTGTCGGCGAGTTTGGGAGCCTATTCTGTTCTGAAGACTATTATTGAACATCTAATTACAGATCGGTTAAGTTGCAATGGATTCCTTCTCACTGTGGTATTGAGTATAATGAACAAGTTGATTACTTAGCAGCACAAGCTACCACTGACGGAATAGAATATACCATATTATACTAATTCTATCTATTTGATAATAAGCCAGTGTTGCGATCTTTGGAAAGAATATTTTGATTTACGTTCAAAAGAAATAGGTATTTGGTATAAAACCATCCAACCGCAACCCCTTTGAATCCCATGGATTGATAATCATAATATATCTAGAAGAGCCGCAGTAGTGACTATGAGGCTTCGTTCAGGTCATATTCCATCGAAGACATTTGCTTTTCTAATGGGTAAAGTCCCGTCACCGAACTGCGACCTCTGCGGTGTGCCAGAGGACTTAATGCATGTCTTGTTGGAGTGTGCCCTTAACGTGGCATATCAATCTAATAACTGTAAACAATTTCTGAAAGAATCTGCTGATTGCAACATTATATTGTCAAATCCACTTTCAGATAAATTTAAATATTTAGTTATGTTTTATGAGTTGAAGTTCAACTCAAACCATTGATGGTCTCAGCTGCTTTAATTCAAGCTAAGGTTGCTGATTTCTAGATTACCTACCAATTTGATTAGTTAGTAATGTTTTTTTGTTGTAACAACTGAGCGGCATAAATGCCATTATGATTAAGCTCATTAATAAAGATAAAAAATTACCCTCCTTCTGCGCAGTCGATTGAAAAGTAGCCTATATTTCAATCTCGATCATAAACTATCTATATACCAAATTTCATATAAATCGGTCCAGCCGTTCTTGAGTTATAAATGGTGTAACTAACCCGACTTGATACATGTACATATTTAGGTATAATCACATCGACCGAATATACATAGATTGGGCATAGTTGCGCACACTGGTTTTTTTGACTTGAGTTTTCTAGTTTTGTTATTATTTTTTTTTGGTTTAATAATAAATATAAATAATAGAATCAAAATTGCTAGACATTTCACACAGTGATATCTAGCCCCAAACTAAGCAGAGCTTGTACTATGGAAAGCAGATAACTGATAGAATACATACCGATAGAATACGAGTACATTTTTTTGTAAAGACATACTTATATTGTATAGAAAATATTCAGAACTGGAACAAATATCTAAAGATCATGTAAACATTTCAAATAGTATTTTTATTTATAGTGTTATCCGAACACTTGCGGAAAATTCCAAGATTTTTTTTTTTTTTGAAAAAATTTTGCGATGATTTTTAAAAATCTTGGAATTTTCCGCATGTGTTCGGATAACACTATAAATAAAAATACTATTTGAAATAAGCAACGCGACATCTCTTGTCAATGTACTGAACTGCAACGTTCGGCATTGAGCAGGTACAAAGAACTATATAAGTTTTCCTTTAGATGGAGCTAACGGCGCTTTAGTCGTAATTATGAATGATCTCACTAATTTCGACCTAGACGTGAATTGCCTTGTAGCACAGGTGGTAGTGCATCCTCGTATCAAGAGGAAGGTCGCTGGTTCAAGTCCCGTCTAGGCTTGAAATTTTTGAGATGATTTTAAAAAAATCTTGGAATTTTCCGCATGTGTTCGGATAACACTATAAATAAAAATACTATTTGAAATAAGCAACGCGACATCTCTTGTCAATGTACTAAACTGCAACGTTCGGCATTGAGCAGGTACAAAGAACTATATAAGTTTTCCTGTAGATGGAGCTAACGGCGCTTTAGTCGTAATTCTGAATGATCTCACTAATTTCGATCTAGACGTGAATTGCCTTGTAGCACAGATGGTAGTGCATCCTCGTATCAAGAGGAAGGTCGCGGGTTCAAGTCCCGTCTAGGCTTGAAATTTTTGAGATGATTTTAAAAAAATCTTGGAATTTTCCGCATGTGTTCGGATAAAACTATAAATAAAAATACTATTTGAAATAAGCAACGCGACATCTCTTGTCAATGTACTGAACTGCAACGTTCGGCATTGAGCAGGTACAAAGAACTACATATATAAGTTTTCCTGTAGATAGAGCTAACGGCGCTTTAGTCGTAATTCTGAATGATCTCACTAATTTCGACCTAGACGTGAATTGCCTTGTAGCACAGATGGTAGTGCATCCTCGTATCAAGAGGAAGGTCGCGGGTTCAAGTCCCGTCTAGGCTTGAAATTTTTGAGATGATTTTAAAAAAATCTTTAAAAAAATCATGTAAACATTTGTTTCGCGGCGGGAATCGAACCCGCAACCTCCTGCGTCTCAGCTGGCTTTTTATCTACTGCGCCACGGAGGTCGTCAAATATAAGTGTTAATATAAGCCGATAATTTTATTTGATGTGCAGCTAATCGAAAAGCTTTTAAATTACAACCAAACAGAAATTAATTATGCCATTAATTATGGTAACAACATAACGGAATGCAAACGCATAGTAATAAGCCCAAACACTGATTCAGTCATCGGCACCACGGTACAATCAATCACAGAACGCAATTAGCTTTGTTCCATAAATAGATCGGAATTGGAGTTTTAAACTAGAGATGCAACAGGTATCCGTTTACTGATATTCGGCCTATCCGGCCATTTTTAGGATTCCGTACCCAAAGGGTCGAACGGGACACTATTACTAACCCTGCATTCTGAATCACGACATAATTGATGCTAGCGTTCACGTAGTTATTTTGCGTACCGATTCAGTTAACGCGCTGATGACAGTTGAGTGCCGTCAAGGATTCGGAACGCTCAAGAACGCGCTGCAAATCAGTGTTCTTTTTTTTACCTAACAACATTAAAACCAACCAACCACAGAACACTATTACTCACAAGCAACCAACCAACCAGCTATGACGTTACTTTTGACAGGGAGACTCACGGTGATATCGGTTTGGAGCATGGACGTTGTTAGCGCAAAATGGCGGATGTAATGACGTCATCTATGACGATTCACGGGACATAGTTGCCGCGCTCACGGTGACTCGGAACGCTTGTTAGCGCGATGATATCGATTTTAGCGCGGTTTGGAATGCAGTCTTAGCAGTGGCGTAGCGTGCCTTGTCGGGGCCCCGTATAAAAAATTTTTTGGAGGCCCTTATATGGAGGTAAAGATTTTTCACAAAAGAAAAAAAATATTGTGAGAAGTAATATTTATTTATCACATAATTTACCCATTTTACAAATAAAAATCGAATTTTAAATATTCACTCTCCTTGCCTTTTTATCGGCAAACTGATTTATTAAATCATTTATGGCTGATGATGATTTTAGTTTTTCTAAAGTTTCTGCCTCTATGGACAATAGTGAGATGTCTGACAGCCGTTCTTGTCCCATCGAAGTTCTTAAGTAATTTTTTATTAGTTTTAATTTTGAAAAACTTCTTTCTGCCGTTGCGGTTGTAACTGGAAGGGTCAAGAATAAAAAGCATGCTGTGATTACCTCGGGAAAACTGGATGCAAGACTATTGAATTTTACTAGCAATAATTCAATGAGTTCTTTAATGGAATAATTTTTTTTAATTTCAGAATTTAAGCATGTTTTTAGAGCCTTTAATTGGTCACAAAGATTAAGTGAGAAGTCTTTACTGTATTTTGCAGACAGTTTTCCGGAAGCGTTTAATATCTCTTCGCTTGAAGAAGATAGGAGTTTCTCCGGTTGTAATATTTCGAATATACTACTCAGGTTGCAAAGGCTCTGAAATCTTTCTTTAGTTTGAGAAATTAATATATCTAAACAGCAATAGTATACATTGACTTTGAAATAGGATTCCGGGTCGGAAATTCTCTCATCTTGTGATAACTCATCAAAAAAACGCTTCGTTATCTTTCGCCTACTGTTTTTACAGTTAAAGTTACAAAACAGTTGTTACCCCCCACTTTTTTGCTAAATCTTTGGATTCATTTAGCAAACTATTAAATGAATTCTGATTTCTTAATTGGCACAGTCTATTTAAAAGATTACTTAATAAAATACTAGATTTCTGTAAGTCATTATTTTCATGCTGTAGAGCTTTAGAAACAGGATTAATAATTTCAAATAGTGAAGAAAAAAATGTAACGAGCACTAAGAAATCAAAACTCTCTAAAATATTAATTATACTTTTACATTCTTCACGTTCATCTTTTTTATTTGAAATTAAATTTAGTTGGTACAAAGTTTTCATGATTAGTAAAAAAATTTTCTTTACTGCTAATAAAGCGTCGTTCCTAGAAGACCATCTGGTAGGACATACCTTTTTAAGGGTAATCAAATATTTTTCAGATGAATCGTCACTTAGCATAGCCCAGCGTTTTATACTATTGCCAAAAAAAGTATATATTTTTTCTAAATTATCGAAAAAAGTCGATACTTCACGAACATATCTCGCAGCATCGTTCAAAACCAAGTTTAAAGCGTGCGCAGCACAATGAACATAATCGGCATTTGGAGCATGCTCTTTTATTAGGGTTTGTAATCCTCCATACACACCCGACATAACATTTGCTCCATCGTATCCCTGTCCTCTACATTTAGTCAAATCAATTCCATATTCTTTAGTCAAATTTAAAATGACAGTTTTCAGACCTGCAGCACTGCAATCGGTTACTGCTATGAATCCTAAAAAGGACTCACAGATTTTTATTTCTTTAGGCACATTATCATCATTTTCTGTAACCGAGATATATCGAAAAACTACAGATAATTGGTCAATTTTTGACAAGTCTTGTGTTGTATCCAGAATTATTGTAAGAAATGGAGCTTTTTTAATTTCTGAGATAATACTGTTCCTAACGTTAGTACCAAGCTAACTAATAATTTCGTTTTGAATCGTAGGGCTTAAATAATTTATTTCACCTTTCGGTTTTAGAAAAAGTTCTTTTAAAGTTGCATCATAGTTAGATAGCAGACGTGAAATTGCCATAAAATTGCCAGAATCAGAATCATGCCCCCTCAAAGGTAGATTACAAGATACTAAAGTAATTATAACATTAATTATACGATGCAGTACATCTCTCCAGAATGTAATTTTACTATCGATTTCACTTTTCAATAGAGTATCGATGGTATTTCCTTGCAACCAATTATTATAAGAGAGTGAGGCACTAATATGCTGCTGTGACTTTTCATGGTCAAGAATAGTTTGTGTGAAATTGCTTCTAACCGAAACACCGTTAACCCAAGCAGAGGAGTACGATTTGTTTTGACGATCTGCTAATAACCAACAGAAGTGACAGTACGGTTTGTTTAAAACGTTAGAATAACATAACCATGGTCTTATAATTTTTATGCCTGCCTGATTGAAATATGAATAATAATAAGCTGAAAAAGGTCCGTTATTTTCTGAAACTTTTGGAAATGGTCCTTGTGGTTTAAATGGACCCAATTTAAAAATTATTTTTCGTTCGCATTCAGTTAAATTGTCACCAAAATTTCCTCTATCTGATGAAATTATATTACAATCTGCATTATCTGCAGATATATCAGAATCGTTGACTTGGGGTTCCTCGATTTCTGGATGGACATCCGATAAAGTATGTGCTTGGCTTTCTTCTATTTCCGGATGGATATGTGACGAAGAACATGCTTCAGAAGAATCTAAAAATAAACGAGTAATTGTTAAAAAATAAATACGAATGCTTTGATACTAAACTAAAAAGAGTTATATATAAATAAATAACGTTACTAAGGGTCACAGTTAGAGAGTGTTCAGTTCAGACGCACACAGATTCTACGCGGATTGTGCTCGTACCTATTAGTAGATACAAAATCACCTGCAGCCCGTCCGTGCATTACTATACACCTGCGTGCTATTTAAACGCAGCGCGTAGTGTAGTGGCCATACAAAACGAGAACCCGAAAGCGAGTCTGCACATCTGAAGTTCTCAACACGCAATTAACGATACGATACGGACTGATAAACAAACAACAAAACAAATCGATCCTATAGATAAGTTAGAATTTTGTTTTTTTTAATCAAGGCACGGAACCCTAAAAACAGTATAATTGTGAAAATCGAGGGGGGAGACAACTTTTTGTGACGGACAGATGGACAGACCGAAATTAAAAGATTTCCTTGTTTATCACTACGGGCCCCTAATAAATGGGTTGGGTAGTAGTGTAGTACTTACCTTTCCAATCTAAATCACTCACAGTATCTTGTCTCTGAAAAAATGAAGAAATTTTGGGCACTTTTTTTATAACCTCGTCCCTTTTCTGTTTAATTTTTCTTTTCTAAGCGCCGCTGGGATAATCTCTTTTCCTTTCACTCATTTCTTTTACAAATCGTTACTAATACTGCTAAACCAGAAGAACAATATTGTTTGTACTGAATTACAATGTAATGCACATTTATATAAAGCGCGTAAATAAACAGTGCACTGCACTCCGTGGTTTAACATCCAATGCAAAGTACAACAACGTACACGTACATCGCGATATCGATGAAGGATTCCCGGGGATTCCCCGCTGAGTTGAAGATGAAGTAAGTAAAACGGGGAAGTCCCGCAGCCCGCCATAACGATGTAGTGTTGCCAACTTTTGAACGCACGCTTAAGGCGGGAAAAAAAGGAATTGCTTTATAGAATTTTGTCATTTGTAAAATAAAATAAATTAGAAAGTTTTTATTCTTTTTCCTTACACACTTTGGGGGCCCCCGTGGCCCGGGGGCCCCGTATAATTGATACGGCAAATACGGCGGTAGCTACGCCCCTGAGTCTTAGACTCCGCTGTCTAACTGGCTGTCACCAGGCTGTATCTCATGAACCGTGATAGTTAGAAAGTTGACATTTTCACAGATGATGTATTTCTGTTGCCGCTATAACAACAAATACTAAAATAAAATAATAAAATATATAATATGTTCGTTTTTGCCCAATATTGATAACGGCAACAGGTAGACGCTTGAAATATTCACTTTAAAAATAAATAACTATTTACTATTCTATATTCGACCGGCTTTCATACAGTATCCGTTCAGATGCCGAATAATTGAATTACTCAAAATATCATTGTAAGGTCATATTATCATCAGTAATCAGTATTACTTACAAATAATAATACTATTCAATTTCTATCAGGAAAATATAACGCAAATACGTAATACTACATACATTGTTATACACGGGCAGTAAGCGATCTATTACACCCGGGATATTCGTGGGGACGAGTAATCATTGGAATGATCAAATCAACTCAAAAACATTAATTGTGAACATGCCCAATATTACAACAGAACAAACACACACAGGAGACATAACAAAAAGCACAAAGAAACAATACTTAGCTATAATAATAACGACCTCTAGGTCGACCTAGGTTTGACGACCTCCATGGTGCAGTGGGCGAATAGCCGGCTAAAACGCAGGAGGTAGCGGGTTCGATTCCCGCCGCAGAACAAAAGTTTGCATGATCTACAGATATTTGCTCCGGGTCTGGTTGTTTCTCTATATATTATAAGTATGTATTTACAAAAAAAATGTATATAAGTATTCTATTAGTTATCTGGTTCCCATAGTACAAGATCTGCTTAGTTTGGGGCTAGATAGCGCTGTGTGAAATGTCCAGAAATATTTTATTTGTTTATTTAGTAAACATTAAATATAAATACAAAATATTGCAGTGTGTGTGTCTCATTGTACTCACTGCATGTGTTACAAAAAGGATCTAACTCAGCATGTGTTGGGTTGCACTGGCTACCCAGCGCTGGTCTTCCGTTAGATCCGCTTTGAGTGGACCACGGATATCCGCCTATTAATTAAACAGTATACAACTACATACAATTAAATACACTAAAGATAAAAATAAATAATATAATAATAACGGCTACCTATTGACCGTGAAGCCGGAGAGAGTCAACAAGTACTAAAAAATAAAACACTTGATATGCTTGCCCCACAACAACGCACCAGCCACCCACTCATACGAACCTACTCCTAGCAGTTACCTATAAAGTGTAGGCACGTTTAGATGAAAGACACTTCATTTTTGAGGTATATATATATGTATTTCGCCCGCACTCTTCGCCTACACAGGAGATAAGCCGCACCCCCGCCTGCTACAACTTTAAACTAGTGGTTCGCCCCGAACTGAGATCTCGCGAGTCTCCCAAAACACAAAAGAAAATATTCTTAGGGCGACTCGCGCAACGATGCCTAAACGCATTTAGTGGCTGAATATGATTTAAGGAGTTGTCAAATCAAACAAGTACGTAGTCGCTAAATACGTTTAGGGATCGTTGTGCAAGCCCGCCTTAATCTTTGACCAATAAAACAGCAGCGCCACGAAATATTATCCAAATTACTTGACCTACAGTTTCATTCAAATTACACGTAACGGGAGTTCATGTATTGTGATGATTTTTTTGGGGTACAAATTGCAGGTATTCTGAATTACAGACTTTTGCCTATATTTTTGTCACTAAAGCTACTCGAATACTAAATTTCAGCATTGTGGGGTCACTGGTGTACCCTGTGAATTCGGTCAAAGTTTTGTTTTTATTATGGCTAATAACTCAAAATCTATTAAGATTTAACTAAAAATAAAAACATGGTTGAAATATAATAATAAAGACCTTTCATTTGACGTCCAACTTGACCGAATAGTCTTAATTTCATATTTTTTTCCCCTCTTGAACCCCAATATCTCAACAACCCTCAAACATTTATAGCTCATTTAGTCACATCAAAATTGTGCCATCACTACCTACCTATGTATCAAATTTCACAATGATCGGCTCAACGCTTCGAAAGTTATCCTCGGACAAACAAACATACATACATACGCACTCACACACAAACTCGCACACACACTCACTTCCACAGACACACACACACCGCACAAACACACACAACACACATACTCACACACTCGAAGTATTAAACTTAAAATCATAATACTATTTAGAATAAATATTTGCTTGTATCGACTTGTTTTAAGCTGGAACGTTGTTCGGTTTGGTTTTGGAAGAGGGCGCTGACACTGCTACTCAGTTTTTAAACGTTTGCAGTTGTCAACGTTTTCATTTGTCTATGTACTTTGTTTATGTTCCAAATAAATAATTTAGAATTTTTTGAATTGAATACAATGCCGATTTGCCCAAGTCGATTTTGAGATCTCGCGTCGCGCGATCAATAATAGTGCGCGAACACAGGATTTCTGCAATGGATATCCGGCTGCCAGAGCTCCGGTCTCGGACCAGATCGCTATCCGGTTGCCTCCCTACTTAAAACTCAGTTGTACGTGGGTATCAATAAATCATTTTATAGCTTAATCGGACTATTTGGCTTTTGATCAAGATAATAGGGATAAAATGCTTTTAAAAAATCGATATTATGTTTTCAACTGAGCACTGTGCATTGAATACATTTACCAAACTTTCATTTTCCTTTCATATGTCAAACCACAATACTTCATACATTTCCAAACAAAGGTGATCAGGATTAGGTAAGTTATCTTTAGATCGTTCGCTTTAAATGACTTAGCTGCTGTTCTTTAGTACTATTAATGATAAGTAAATTCTTGTTTTTTAGGGTTCCATACGCAAAGGGTCAAACGGGACCCTATTACTAAGACTGCGCTGTCTGTCAGTCTGTCTGGCTATCCGTCTGTCACCAGGCTGTATCTCATGAACCATGACAATTAGACAGTTGAAATTTTCACAACTGATGTATATCTGTTGCCGCTATAACAACAAATACTAAAAATAGAAAAAAAAAAATATTTAACGGGAGCTCACATACAACAAACGTGATTTTTTTGCTCGTTTTTGCTCGATATTGTTAACGGCAACAGGTAGATGCTTGAAATATTCACAGACTATTGAGTGATATTGTTCACTATATAAATAAATAATTAAATTAAAATAAAATTAATATTTACGGGTCCCATACAACAAACGTGATTTTTTTGCCATTTTTATAGATAATGGTACGGAATCTTTCGTGTGCGAGTCTGACTCGCACTTTGCCGGGTTTTCTTTACTAGCTGCCGGCGCGGCTTCGCACGCGTGGTTTGTCTATAAAAAAATTACACTCATTATTCATAGTCACACAGAAGGCAATGTCCCAATCCCGGTCATTATCTATCTGTATACAAATTTCATCGAATTCGATATAGCCGTTTAGACGTGAAAACGTAACAGACAGAGAGACAGAGAGATAGAGTAACTTTCGAATATATATTACTAGTGGTTCGCCCCGAACTGAGATCTCGCGAGTCTCCCATAAAAACAAAAAATATTATTTGTAATCTTTGACTATCAAAATAGTGCCATTGATAAATAAAAACCAACTAACGTGAGTTACAGTTTCATTTAAATAACAGATAATGAGAGTTCATGTTAATTGGTTTTTATTTGGGTAGAAATTGCAGTTGTTCTGGATTTCAGACTTTTCCCTATATTTTATATATACCTATACTAAAGCTACACGCATACTAAATTTCGGCACTGTGGGTTCACTGGTGTACCCTGTGAAATTTGTCAAAATTTAGTTTTTATTATTGCTAATAACTTAACAACTACAAGATTTAAACTAAGAATAAAAACGAGGTCAAAATGTGCTCACAAAACCTTTGTTGTTTTTTTACCCCTCTTGAACCCCAATATCTCAACAAAAAATGTGGGAAGGGGGCATATTTTTAGCTTATTTAGTCACACCAAAATTGTGACATCACTACCTATCTATATACCAAATTTCACGTTGATCGTATACATACTACGTACATACAACGCCGATTTTCCCATGTTGATTTGGATCAATTAATATGGATGTAAATTCTTGTTTATGTTAACATGCAAAAGTTCTGTATTTTGCTATTTTAATCAACATCGCGGTAAGTAACCATTCGTCGCCAAATTGCCAAAATGGTTCAGCAAACATAATAGTCCGAACCATGTGTGTTGATTATAGCTGTTATACTAAACGACACGATAGTGTAAGTAATAAACTCGTTTTATGGGGCACGCGACTTCCTACGCGTTACACTACTAAATGTGTAGGCAACCTAGAAATAAAGCTAAATTCGCTGTTGCAACTTGACTTGACACCCTATTTTTATCCCATGGAAACTGATTTATGGGATAAAAGGTAGCCGATGTGGTAATCCAGGTTATAATCTACGTATATACCAAATTTCATCAAAATCGATTCAGCCGTTACGACAAACAAACAAGCAAATAAATAAACAAACATCCAAATATTAGTGTGACATCAATCTTGTTTTATATACATTTAATTATTTTATAGGCAAATAAGAACACCATTTACACCATGTAAATTATCACCAACGTACTTTCATTTGCACAGTATGACCGAAGAACAACTCTCGATAATTAGCGCTTTTGCTCGCGCGTCCGTCAAAATATCTCGGGTGCATTATTATAAATACGTAGCGTTTTATCGGTATTTCGACCGACAATGTTTCGGTTCAATTCGTGAACCTTCATCAGCGTGAGTGCTATCCGCTCCGAAGAACGTCTCACCTCGCACTACGCGCCGCAGCCCTCTGCACGCGTGTAGACGGGCGCGGTGGTGGGGATTGCGTCTACGGTAGCCCATCGTGTTGACAGGTCTTCATCATTATCATAACTGATGTCCTCTTCGATAGTTCTTGGTACAGGCAAACACATAACACCATGTCTCTACCAGGTTCACTCACTCCTCTGTAGTTTGCATCATGATGACGTCGTCTGGGCTGGCGGTAGAACCCATCCTCTATCTCTGTTAAAATTCAGCATTCGGCTTATTTCTATCGCCTCTCGGATCTTGCGAGGAACGAAGAACGTAATCCCGTATTTATCTCTATTAAAGAAAGAAACAACAAAAAAAATTAAAAATTAAGGCCATGAATCTTACGTAGTTCAGACAGGCACATGATCAGAATAAATCAAGATTAATGCATTTTTTGACATGCAATTTTGACATACTAATTTTAATTTATTAATTTCATAGTCTTTATAATTTTATTTTTTTTATTGATTATTTTATGGTCTTTACGCTACTTGATGACATTATTGATTGATTTTTATTAAACTGAAGATTTTTTATGTTTAACTGAATTAGTTATAAGTAACTTGCACGCCGTTAATCGGTGAAGTATGTGAAATCTAGCTATATAGCTGTATCAACTTATGTACCATGTTTCTGGCAAATAAATAAATATTGCTGGACATTTCACACAGCGCTATCTAGCCCCAAACTAAGCAGAGCTAGTACTATGGGAACCAGATAACTGATAGAATACTTATATACTTTTTTTTTTGTTTGTAAATACATACTTATAATATATAGATAAACACCTAGACACGGAACAAATATCTGTAGATCGTGCAAACATTTGTTCCGCGGCGGGAATCGAACCTGCTACCTCCTGCGTCTCAGCCGGCTATACGCCCACTGCGCCACGGAGGTGACATAACATATGAAATGTAACAAATACATTTCATGTCATTTCATTTCAAGAGGGGCATATGTCCAGCCGAGATCGCCATAGGGTTCGGGTAAGTTCTGCTTTTAAATCGTATCGGATGATATAAAACCTCCATGTTTACTGAACGAGTGGACCGAGTGGTGAGTGGGCCTTCAGCGGGAAAGCCTGTTTGGATTACTGAGTACTTGTGACCACTGGCCCGTAACGTGGCAACTAATTTCGATCTTATTGCTTTAGGTGTAAGAGTATTGTTTATTTGGCAGACCTTATCTACTAGACAACACTTTTCAAGACCTACAACGAAGTATGGCCATGATATCAGAATTTATGCCCAGAGTTTAAAAAGGTAAAAAACCGGCCAAGTGCGAGTCGGACTCGTGCACGAAAGGTTCCGTATAAAAACGGCAAAAAATCATGTCTGTTGTATGGGAGCCCCACTTAAATATTTATTTTATTCAATAGCACAATTTTATTTATTTGCCTTATTTGAGGTTGGTGCCGATTAAGCTAGTCCTCTAAATTGTATAAGCGCCCATACAACTCAGAGGACTATCTTAATTGGCGTCAACTATGTATGTATGGGGACACCATTTAACTTTCAACGTTTTTATTTTACGGAATTTTTCCTTTATTTGTGCTGTAAGACCTTACTTTTTGCCAAATTCGTAATTCTGGGTCAACGGGAACTACCATATAGGTTTTCGAACCAAAACCTACAGGGTAGTTCCGGTTGACCTAGAATTGTCAATTTGGTTAAAAGCAAGGTCTTACAGCACAATTAAAGGGAAAATACCGAAAAATAAAAAAAACTTGGTACCCACAAGTTTTTTGCGAAAATCTAAATTTGTCCATATCTGTTTATCGTGTTGACTCAGGACCTTGATTTCTTTTTACACCAGGACTATAGACCTCAGTGTCTGGTATAAATTTAAACTTGCTACACACGGACAGACAGACGGACAAGAGAGTGATCTTATCAGGGTTGATTTTTTTACGTTTTGTGGTACGGAACCCTAAAAAGAAACACAAATCGCATTTTTGAGGCTAAGAGCTTTATCACACTGGCGAGTTGCGAGCGTAATTCCAATTGGGCAATTTGTGAGCGTGTTCGCCGCGATTGAATCGCATCTCATATTTGGCGTCAGCAGAATAGTATGTAGGTTCTAGCCTACCTACTACACATGCTGAGCTGACGCCATTTTGGCGCGACTCTAAAACTTTATGATATGATGGAAGTTGCGTGGGATATTCCTGTATTACTTTGTATTTTCCGTCGATTACTGAAAGCATAAAGCTGAGGCAGAGCCTGTTTGGCCACGCGTGACATGGAGCGGGACTAGTTGGTACACCTACCTACTACCTACTGGTGGGGTAGGTACGTATGTGTTCTAGCTGTAGGTCTAATTTAATCTCATTGTTTTGTAATTTTCCTGTCTATCTACCTATTTTGTTTGTGATCCGTTCTATGTTTCTTTGTGTGTGTTAAATAAATAATTATATTCTATTCTATTACTCAGTAATGTTCGACTTTTACCATTTTTGTACCATTTTACAAGCTTGTTCGCGATTACAATAAACTCAAGGCTCAACTGTTCTTCCTTACGATGTTGTTATTCTACCAATCCACGCAAGCCACCATCACGTGATTATTTAAAACTTATTTCTATTGGTTATTATATTAGTGTTCCTTTTACACGCTCCTCGAATTTTCTACAAAGATATACACCATTACACGCATTGCGGTAACCAGACAAAGATCTGTTTTAATTTAAAAATAACCTGAAACCCATTATGAAAGTACCCAGTCACTAGGCCAATTGTCAAAATAAGTACCTGGCCACAGTAGGTACAAAGCTTTTAATTAACTTGCAATGTATGTATGTTTGTTCGGATGGAATCTTGCAACTGAATTTTAAGCCCGTTCCCCTCAACCTTAACCTGTAATTACTGGCTACTGGTGGTAGAGCTTTTGTGAACGGGCTCGAGGATGTGGGCACCACCGCCTTACCTTTATCTGCCGCCAAATAGCAGTACTTGTGCTGCTGTGTTCCGGTTAGATGGTAATGGTATGTTCCTGTAATTACTGACACATAGGCATAACAGCTAAGTCCTATAGTATGGCAACGTATCCACATAGAGATCAAGACAACATAATACCTTGTTTATAATTCTATGTGGATATCCATGGGCTGCAGTAGCCACTTAACATCTGGTGGACTGCATGCTCGTTTGCCATATAAGTAGTATAGAAAAAGTATATATTACAATTTATAAAAAATATCTTATGGATGTCGTCGACCCATCTCGCTGGTGACGTCCCCTATTTTGATGCCCAGTTCTCGGCCTCCACTCTGTTAGGGCCTTAGTCCACCTGTCGTCACTGCATCTGGCCAAGTGGGTCGTACGTGGTTCAGACTGGCACATGATCGGGAAGAATGGCAGAAACAAAGAGAGGCCCATTGCTGGGCATAGGCCCAGCAGTGGATCCACACGGGCTGTGATTGATGATGATAAAAAATATAGATAATATGAAATAAAATGCATAATTATAATATACTAGCTGACCAATCCGCAGCTTCGCACGCGTAGTTTTTCAATAAAAACATTACCCTCCTTCTGCGCAGTTGGGTTAAAAGTAGCTTATGTCACCCGGGGATAGTGTAGCTTCCCAACAGTGAAAGAATTTTTTAAATCGGTCCGGTAGTTTCGAAACCTATTCAATACAAACAAACAAACAAATCTTTCCTCTTTATAATATTAAAGTATAGAAGTATAGATGGTATAATCATACATTACATAAATATTATGATACATAAAATATATATTATCATACCTACATACATATATTACAAAATGTATAAATAAATGGCCTAGTGAGCGATGGATAACAGATAGTGTTATTTGACCATGTTTTTAAAGATAGGGAGAGATTTTGCATGACGAATTGAGACAGTTAGGGCATTCCAGAGCCTGGTAGCCTGCAGAGTAAAAGTTGTTAGTTAAGTACCTATATAACTTTTTGCGATAAGACCGCCAATTGAACTACCGCGTATCTAGTTATATCACACTAATCCCATCCCATCCCATCCCACTTCCCTCTAATAATATAAACGCGAAAGTTTGTATGGATGTATGTGTGGATGTTTGTTGCTATTTCACGCAAAAACTACTGAATAGATTTTAATGAAATTTGGTATGTATGTAGATTAGAACCTGGATTAACACATAGAAGACTTTTTATCCCATAAATCAGGTCCCATGGGATAAAAATAGGGTGTCAAGTCAAGTTGCAACAGCGAGTTTAGCTTTATTTCTAGGTTACTTACACATTCAGTAATGTGGTGAACTTACAGTCTTTTTTTGGTTTCTATTCTTTAAGTTCCAACAGCTAACCTAACCTAACATAGCACGCTCCATTGTAAGTAACATTAATATTGTCCTCTTCCTCTGTATTATGATGGAAAGATGACCTGATAAAGGTTGGTGAGAGTCGCTGGGTGTAGGCCGCACAAAATCAGTCAGAGATCAGGAGATGTATGGGGGAGGCCTGTGTTTACCAGTGGACGTCTTATGACTGTTATGGTGATGATGATTACTGCAAGTAAATTTTATGTTAACGCGACCGAGGGGCACGCCAGGTTAGATATGGGAAAGCTTGTCTGGAAGAGATCGTTTCTAAGCGATAAGACCGCCCATTGTACTATTTGCTTTGTGTTTTCTATTTGGTTTGTATTTTTTTGGTTTATTGTGACTGCCAGGCTGATGTGGGAGTGGGCGGGTCACGTCAGTCGTACGGTCACAGACAAATGGGCAACAGTCGTCACACAATGGGTGGCTGCAGATGGGCGTCGAAGCCGGAACAGGCCGAGGAAGCATTGGCGTGACGACGATGCATTCCAAGATGACTGGTGGGACGTGGCGAGTGATCGTGAGATGTGGAGGAACATGAAGGAGACCAGCAGTAGGAAAGTAAAGATTAAAAAAAATATTGTGTACAATAAAGTGTTTTCATTCATATGGGATTTTTTATTACATTAGCTTAGAATATAATGTAATAAAAAATCCCACATCCACATCATCATCATCATTCTCAGCCCGTGTGGACCCACTGCTGAGCATAGGCCTCTCTTGGTTTCTGCCATTCTTCCCGATCTTAGATAGATAGATAGATAGATAACTCTTTATTGAATTACCACACAAACAGAAATAATAAAAAAAATAAGTACTGGGTTAAAATAAATAGGGCAATACAATGGTCGGCCTTATCGCTAAAAGCGATCTCTTCCAGGCAACCTTTGGATGGAGCGAAATTTTTAAAATTACGGAGTGCGGTGTACTTTAGCGGATACATTACATTTACACATAATATATTCTAAGATATAATAATAATATGAAGTTTTAATCCTAATACTTAATATACTTATAAAATAGACTAATATATAGGTATATACATATAGCAAACTACACTAACAGATAAAATAAGTACATAAATAGTAAATAAATAACGCTAGGAAGATGACATCGTCAGGTAATGATGTTTCACCTTCAATTTGAAGACGTGTAAGGACGATGACCGTCTTACTTCTTCGGGCAGAGCATTCCACAGCTGAACAGCCTGGACAGTAAAAGAAGCGCTGTAAAAGGAAGTGTTGTGCGAAGGAGTTCTGAGTATCAAGTTTTCTGATCTTGTCCCAGTCTGAACCACGTACGACCCACGATCTTATTGATGTCGTCGACCCATCTCGCTGGTGGACGACCCTTATTTCGATGCTCCAGTTCTCGCCCTACACTCTGTTAGTGGCTTAGTCCATCTGTCATCACTACTTCGGGCTAAGTAAAAAAAGTCAAAATCTTTTATTCAATTAAATTACAAGGATCACTTTGAAACGTCAATTTTTACTACCTGTTTCTTCGCGACCAAGCCAGGAAAGAAAGGCAAGAAACAAGGCTGGTTGTTTTTTTTTAATGATCCTTTTAGAATATATAAAAATACAGGAAATTAATTACGTCTAAATTATAATATTTTGAACGAGTTGGAGCAATTTCAATCCCAAGCTTCTCTATCATCTAAATATTCCGATATTTTATAGTAGGCTTTTTTATAAAGATTTTTTTAATTATGTTTTTAAACTTGTTAATTGCCAATTTATGTACATCACTTTGGAGTTTGTTATAAAAGCGAACACCTCGCCCTTTAAACGATTTACTAACTTTATGGAGTCTCAAGTGGCAACAGCGAGTTTCCTGCCCAACTCCACTTGAGCCCCAATATTCGCTTGTACTTTAGTCTGCTTGCGAATTTCGGTATTGGGAACTCGATCTAAGAGTGTGATGCCGTATTTACATAATTCGATAAAAATGATCATCCTCAAAAGTTCACTCATGGCTTTCCTATATCCAAACCGGAATTCACAGTAAGTCACTGTGATCTCTTCATTCATATCAAACATATCCCAGATATTTTGGTAAGATCCTGCATATTTTTGGATCGTTCAAGGAAGATGAAGATGATTTCCTAGAATTGAATCATCTAACTAAACGTGAAGACTTACTTCTTCTGCATTTTATTGCGGAAAAATATATTTCAAAAACATCCTAGAAGTCAATGTTTAGGAATTTTAAATATTTTGAAATAAAACTTCTTTACGCACGTTTGACTTGGGGAGTAAGCTGGTGAATGCGTTACAAAAAGTGCAAACGGAAGTTGAGAGGGAGATATAAGTTTTTTTTTTATATATATATTTTTTTTTATTTATTTTTTTTTTTTTTTTTTTTTTTTTTTTAAACCTATACTTATAAAATTAATACACTTATAAAACCTTAGTAGGTTTGTCCTAAGTGAGAATTAGACATTCCTCTTTAGTATATATAAAACTATTTTTACATGTGCGAATTTTTTTTATAGTTAAGTTTTGTTCTGTACTTCATTCGTGCGCCGGCTCACATTCCATCGTTATCTGCACAAACATATATATATATATATTATAGGCTTGCGTTTGACCACGATCTCGCCTGATGGTAAGCGATGATGTACACGCTACGATGGTACACGCTTGCCTAGAAGAAACCTAGTCACTCGCGACTTAAAGATACCCAGGTTGTAGCTATCTGGAAACACAGACTCTGGCAAGTCGTTCCACTCTTTGGCGGTGCAGAAAGAAGTTAGTGAAGATATAATGAGAGAGAGTTACGTTTCGTATATTTTAAACGATTTGCGAGTGCGAGTTGCGTCTGTCCAGAATAAACATAGACTGATCGACCTACAGACGTGTGAACAATTTTATAAATTAATATTGTGAAACAGAAGTTTTACTTCAGTCGTGTGGTCTAAAGCACACTCGTTTATTAATACTTGAGTAAGAAACAAGCATATGCCATATATCTGATTGTCTGTTACGTTTTTAAGACTAAACGAATGGAGCGATTTCGATGAAATTTGGTAAACAGATTAACGGTTATGGCCGATTTTAGGACATAGGTTTCTTTTAACCCGACTCACAGTGAATCGTCTAGAACATGGTAGCTGGACAAAATTATTTTATGGGTTCACATGATCGCTACAGCCATAATAACATATACTGAATCATTTTTTTTGCGTTATGTGGTAAAATAAAAAAACTTAGTACGAAATAAAAATTATGGATTTTGGATTTGTGGATTTTGCCATATAATATGTTGGCCGTCACATAATTTCAAAGGAACTAATGAAAACATGAACAGGAATTCATCAGTAGCATTAGCATCTTCGAACCTTTGCTTATAGGTACTGTGGCCTGAACTGCCGTCACAGCCCCATTTGCTAATTAATGTAAGGGATGAATTAGAAGACACAACATTTCTTATAACATCACTTTGCGCTTCAATTAAACGATCAGCAGTTTTGTTTAAAATGCCTTGTAGATTAATTTCAGCGCGCGTTTCCGTCACAGAAATATACTCATCTAAAGGATAACACATTTTTTTAGACTTAACTACACTATGATAAGATGGAAATATCTGATGTCCCGCCTTCAATGACACCTTACGCGTCTGTTTGTAACTATGGCTGGTACACTTAGCATCAACATAATGAGCTAAAGCTTCATCACTGCTCAATTGACGACCACCACACGCAACATTGGTTGTTTTAGCTTTTGGAGAGTTGTCAGATATTTTATGAATTGAACTAGCTACATTTCTTCGACCAGATACTCGATTGGCTACTTCAGCGGCTATGGTTAACTCACTAGCACTTCGCGATTGCACTAAATCTTCAACCCTCCGTTTTTTGGTTTTGAATGACGATTCGTCAAATTCTTTTCTGGGTCTGCCTGTAGTCCGACTTGGTCCAGATGACGAAGACGCAGACGGGCGATGTACTTGAACTTCAAATTGTATTTCATTACCCTCTAACCAATCCTTATTGTTATTCAAAAACCTATTGAGGGTATTTTTCGATGCGGACCACTTTTCAGCAAATTTTGAAGAAATACTTGAAATTTTCGTACAAATATTCTTCTTTGAATCAAGAGTGACATCTGAACAGTTGATTTTGTTCAATACAAACTCTGTGAGCTTTGAATTACGGTCCTCTTTCTTGTGTTTACGCCATTCTTCAAAGAAATCGATTTTTGAAATCGAAATCACAACTTCTGAAAAAAATGGGGTGAGTTGGGGTGGCAAAACTATATATCATTTTAAAGTTAAATATTGTGGCTATTACATACGTAAATAACGGCCTGGATATATTTGGATAAAAAAAGTTACACTCGATGAAAGTTACTAAATAGAAAAATTTACACGATATAAATGTCCATTTCTATAAAGCCTATAAACATCAACGTCAACAAGTTAAATGATCCCAATTTATGAAGAAATTTAAAGTACATACCTTCAAGTAGAAAATCCATAACACTCACAATAATATAAATAGCACAAGTGGTCATAAGATGTTGTCGTAAGCACTGCAAACTATCAACTGATTTATTTGCATAAATGCATTTTCCTTATTACCTCACTTTCCAGTACTATGGCGGTGTGCTACAAAGGGTAAGGCACGTGTTATACCTGGAATTCTGAGTTTTGAGGTGTGGTTAATGAGACAGGATTATGATTTAATCGATTCTAGGAATCGACTTTTGTCCAGCTGGCTAGTTCTAGGTAATTCACTGTGCGACTGCGCGATAAGATAACTCTTTATTGTACACCAAAGTAAAATGAATAACATATAAATAGAATAGGCGGTCTTATCGCTAAAAGCGATCTCTTCCAGACAACCTTTGTATGGACAGGATTATAATGTATCACATGACTTATTACATGATTTATTTATTTATTTAAAGTTATTTATGTACCTAATATGTATGTATATAACTAATTTCTTTTTCTATTCTTAAGTTTATTCTTTTTACACCTCGGCCAATCTTCCATTAAGCAATGATCCTCTCCATCCAAAGGTTGTCTGGAAGAGATCGCTTTGTTAAGCGATAAGACCGCCCATTATGCTTACTTTTATTTGTTTATTTTTTCTTTAAATCTGTTGTGTCTAGCTTGTAAGGTATAATAAAGAATTTTCATTCATTCATTCATGACGGCGGTGCATTTATATACAATTAAAAACATACCTACATACTGTAAACTTAAAAAACTAGTAATCACACAAATTTAATTTAAATACAATAAGCAACTACAAAAATTGTTATGATGAATTAACAAGCAGTTACAACTTCAACACAGGGACAGATTGTCCCTGTGGGACAGGTGTGTACTTTTGTTTTAAAATTACTAATAAACTTGGATGTTCTTAAAGAAACGGCAAAGCGCTCCAGAATCGTACGGCTGTTACAGTGAAGGATCCACCATAAAATTCTGTCGTGTGGACAGGAGTTTTAAGTTGGAAGAAAGTTAAGTTTAAGAGTGATATTCGTTAGGAATAGAATATTAATTATGATAATAAACAAATACTAATGGTCATTATTATAAATACGGGATTTATCACGTACCGTTTTATCGGTGTTTCGACCGACAATGTTTCGGTTCAATTCGTGAACCTCAGGGTGAGTGCGATCCGCTCCGAATAACGTCTCGCCTCGCACTCTCGGTCGAAACACCGATAAGACGGTACGTGATAAATCCCGTATTTATAATAATGATTGAAATCAATCACGAAAGTTTTCTAAGTAAAATACTAATGGTATTAGTTTTTGGTATTAGATGGGAATAGATCGAACAGTCAGTTTGTAAAAAAAATATTAACTAGAGACACCGCGAACGCAAACTTTCTTTTTAGCAACTTTTGTTATGAAAAACAGACATTTTTTTTTTATTTTATATTTATAAAAAACTAGCTGTCCCACCCGAGGCTGCGCACGCGTGGTTTGTCAACAAAAACATTACCCTCCTTCTGCGCAGTCGAGTAGAAAGTAGCCTATGTCCCAATTCCGATCACAATCTCTTTTATGTATATACCAACAGAACATAGGGAGTGCATCTAACGAATACTTCATAATTTTAACCCCTTACTTTATCCACCCCTCCCGCCTCTTTAGGGATGATTTGGCATTAAAGTGGAAACGCGTATTTTTTATTTCTTACCAAAAGATTACATATGAATTTTTGGATCCCTAACTTAAGTAATTGTGGATTGCCCCTACAAACTTTCAACCCCTATTACACCCCCTTCAAGATTATATTTGAGACAAAAGATAACCTATGTTATTTTCAAAGATATAATCTATCTCCTTGCCTAGTTTCATTACGATTCGTTCAGCCGTTTAGTCGTGAAAAGGTAACAAACAAACATACTTACACACAGTACAGGGTTACTTTCGCGTTTATAAAAATTGTATGCGAATGCGAGCGATATGCGAATGCGAGCGTCCTCGCTCGCATTCGCATACGCCAAAGTATATCGGATGTAATTGAAAGCATTCAGCCCTTAAAACAATAAACGAATTTACTTTTCTTTCCTTACTTCGAATAGAATCATTCGGACAGTTCGTTATTCGGGTTGAATTCGATTGTAAATGGCGGCCGTGGTACTTTCGGCTCTTAGATTCCTGTTTAGCCAATATCCGGCGCGCCGACTGCTTCCGATCAAGATACTTTTAGCCGTCCGGCACCATCTATTGTTGTCTTATTTTACTTAGAAAACTTTCGTGATTGATTTTAATCATTATTATAAATACGGGATTTATCACATTTAACTCGTGAACCGGCATCAGGGTGAGTGCGATCCGCTCCGGACAACGCTCGTCTCGCACTACGCGCCGCAGCCCTCTGCGCACGAGTAGACGCGGTGGTGGGGATTGCGTCAACGATGGCCCATCGTGTTGACAGACAGCGTCACCATCATTCGCTGCTGCTCCCTTCGGTAGTTCTCGGTACACAACACTAACTACGTCTCTACCAGGTTCACTCACTCTTCTGCCGCTTGCATCATGAAGACAAGGCCTCCAGGCTGGCGGTAAAACCCATCCTCAATCTCTGTTAAAGTTCGGCACACGACTTATTTCTATCGCCTCTCGGCTTGTCTTACTTTAGACATACTTTAATAATGCTGATAATTAAGGCCCAGAGTTTCGACGTGCACATTTCAGTTTTCACCCCCACTTCACCCCGCACGCGCCACTAGATTTACGCCAAAACAAAGTAAAATTTACGGAAATTTGCGGAACTAAATATATACCTACAAAGTTTTGTTAGTTATTCTCTAATATACCAGCGCCATTTGTTTAGGAACGAGGAAACTGAGTGTCATTGCAAATAACTCAACTAAATTATTTGCAAATAACTTATGTGATGAAACGCCATCTATTCACACGATACCTACGATGTTGTAGTCCGTGTGAAATTTCAATACCATACATACAGCAAGCAGAATGATAAGTATTAAGGCTGCAATATTGAGACTTCTGCAAAGGTCGGCCCCTTAGGTAGAGTATGAAATTGAAGAGCCTATAAAGTTGCTAAAAAAAGGGAAAGATTTGTATTTTTTGTATTTTTGTGTGTATGTTTGTAATGAATAAACTCAAAAATAACTGTGCCGATTTAGAAAATTTTTTCACCATTGGAAAGCTATATTCACTTTAAGTGACATAGGCTATATTTATTGCTAGAAAAGATTGGGGATTCTTACTAAAACTTAAGTAACGTAACCCAAGGTGTAAAAAAGTGCTCTAAAACGTCTTTCATCGCATGCGCTGCGGAAACTATTGATGATAGAACAAAAGTATGTTGTACAATATTAAAGAACATATCTACAAAAAAATTCGTAATATTATAAAGAGGAAAGATTTGTTTGTTTGTATTGAATAGGCTCCGAAACTACTGGACCGATTTAAAAAAATACTTTCACTGTTGAGAAGCTACACTATCTCCGGGTAACACAGGCTACTTTTTACCCAACTGCGGAGAAGGAGGGTAATGTGTTTAGTAAAAAATACGCGTGCGCATTGGTCAGCTCGTAGTATATGTTTTAACGAATAAACTCAAAAACTACTGGTCCGATTTCATACATTTTTTTACCATTAGAATGCTACATTATCTCTGAGTAATATAGGCTATATTTTTAACTAGACAAATTAGATATCCCTACTAAAACTTCAATAATGTAACCCAAGGTTAGCGACGAAAATAAATGCTGCGGAAACTTTGAATACTGTCAAGTCAAACATTATTGCAATAACTAGAAGTATACCTTACATAAATATAATGTTTATTTTATTGTAACTAGTCCATGAAACTCGAAGAAATAAAATATCTCTCTCTCTCTCTCTCTCTCCAAGTTGTAAAACATTTACCCTACTTAAAATATGTTTCAAAAATATATGTCCCTTGGGAAGCCGAGACGGGCCGGTTGTATACAATATTTTTGTTTAATACACTTTCACGTCGTAAAGCCTGAACCGTTTTTGATAAAATTTGGTATGTAAATAGATATAGTGCTACTTCTGATCGACAAACCACGCGTGTAAAGCGACAGGCAGAAGCTTGTACAAATATAAATAGCTTCAATCCCACATGTGCGACAATAAAGCCTTTATTAGCAGGAAAGATAAAAGTTTTCAACCTTCAACGTGTTCAATGCTATCCGGAACCACACGCTTCCGATATGAGTATTATCTGGAGTAGTTCTAAAGTTTTTATTGTTTTTGCTTATATATTATTTACTTTAATGTGGTATACAAAGCTTTTAGGAGCATGAAGATATGATAAAAGATATTTGTCCTGTATATTGTCCTGAGAAACCTCTAGTATTACATAACGTTATTTCAGGCAGCAATATGCACATACAAAATATGATAACTAATATACCTAGACAGATCATAAGTATTGTCACACAGTAAAAACTTTTCTTTTAGAATGCTGGCCACAAAAAAGTTTATAGAATTCGAATTTCGAATTGTTCATGAAAATAAAAATGAATACTTTTTAGAATTTTACTCATTTTTAAATATGGAGTGGACGCTTAAAGAAGACCGTGTTGCAGTTATTGCGTTGCATCGTTGCGGTTACGCGCCAATTCAAATTTTTGACATACTGAAAAATTTGAAAATAACCAAAAGATTCGTTTATCGCACCATCAAACGATACAATGAAGACTCTAGTGTAGATGACAGGTCAAGAAGTGGTCGCCCTCGGTCTGTTAGGACTACAGCAGTGATAAAAGCTGTGAAGGCGCGAATTCAAAGAAATCCCAAACGTAAGCAGAAACTATTGGCCCTTCAGATGGAGTTAAGCAGAACCACGGTGAAAAGGGTGTTAAATGAAGACTTAGGGCTTCGGGCATATCGAAGAACAACAGGACATCGTTTGAATGCTCGTCTAATGGACCTGAGACTGAAGAGATGCCGCGCTTTGTTGAAGCGGTACGCGGGAAAATAATATCGGGAAATTCTTTTGTCGGATTAAAAATTTTTTACCGTAGAAGAGAGCTACAACTAACAAAATGATAAGGTGTACGCACACAGTAGTGAAGAAGCGAGCAACCGTATTCCGCGTGTCCAACGAGGTCATTTTCCATCCTCGCTCATGGTATGGTTGGGAGTTTCTTATTGGGGCTTAACAGAGGTACATTTTTGTGAGAAAGGTGTAAAAACGAATGCAGTTGTGTATCAAAATACAGTCCTGTCGAACCTTGTGGAACCTGTTTCTCATACCATGTTCAATAACAGGCACTGGATATTCCAACAAGATTCGGCGCCAGCTCATAGAGCGAAGAGCACACAAGACTGGCTGGCGGCGCGTGAAATCGACTTCATCCGGCACGTAGACTGGCCCTCCTCCAGTCCAGATTTGAATCCGTTAGATTACAAGATATGGCAACACTTGGAGAAAAAGGCGTGCTCAAAGCCTCATCCCAATTTGGAGTCACTCAAGACATCCTTGATTAAGGCAGCCGCCGATATTGACATGGACCTCGTTCGTGCTGCGATAGACGACTGGCCGCGCAGATTGAAGGCCTGTATTCAAAATCACGGAGGTCATTTTGAATAAACTTTATTGTCATAAGAATCTATGTTTTGTTAAGTTCATTTTGGTATATAAATGGTTACATAATGAATAAACTTGTTTCAATTATTTTATATTAAACATGTGACAGAATTTATGACCTGACTAGGTATATACAATTATATATAACATAATCACGTTTGTTTTATGGGAAATATTAATTTTAGTTTAATTATTTATTTTTAAAGTGAATAATATAACTCAATACTCTGTGAATATTTCAAGCGTTTACTTGTGGCCGTTATCAATATCGAGCAAAATCGAGCAAAATAATCACGTTTGTTGTTTGGGAGCCCCCCTTTAATATTTGTTTTATTCTAGTTTTAGTATTTTTTGCTATAGCAGCGACAGAAATAATAGGTTGGGGAAAAAGTCTTATTATAGTATGTATGAACTTGTAATAAAATCTCTTTGGCTATACTTATTGTATCTGGCTGGTTTTGGTATCATTCAAAGTTTAAATTCTAAAGAAGATAATTCTAAATTCAAATTAGGAAAATGTGTGATTTTTATTTGTTTTTCGTACTGTAAAGATGAGTGAATCTAATGAATAAATTCGATACATTTTAAAATTTTACTACAAAAAAGGTAAAAATGCAACGCAAGCCGCAAAAAAAACTTGCGATGTTTATGAACTCAGTCTGTGAGAGTAGCACAAATTTAGTTTAAGCGTTTTCGATCCGGAAATTTTGATGTCAAAGATGCACGTCGCTCTGGTCGCCCTATTACGGATAAAAATGATGCCATTTTTGAAAAAGTGAAGCAAGATCAGCATCTCAGTACTTACGACGCCGACGTAGCTGAAGAACTGGGAATTGGACACAAAACAGTTTTGGCGCATTTCAAAAAAAAACTGGGTACACAAAAAAGTTCGATATTTGGGTACCCCACGAGCTCACTGATAGAAACCTAATGAACCGTGTACTCATTTGTGATTCTTTATTACGACGTAATGAAACCGAACCATTTTTGAAGAAGCTCGTGCGACGACGTGCGAAAAAGGTCGTGGTCAAAGGCCGGTCAGGCTTCACAGACTGTGGCGAAACCCGGGTTAATTCGCAACAAGGTGATGCTGTGTGTGTGGTGGGATTGGAAGGGCATTATTCATTATGAGCTGTTACCACCAGGCAGGATCATCGATTCTGAACCATCGAAGAAGTTGAGAGAAAGCGGCCGGAATTAATCAACAGAAGGGGTGTGGTTTTTTATCATGATAACGATAGACCTCACACATCTTTAGCCACTCAGCAAAAATTATGAGAGTTTGGCTGGGAGGTGTTAATGCATCCGCCGTATAGTCCTGACTTTGCACCTTCAGATTTCCACCTGTTTCGGTCTCTTCAGAATTCTTTAGGCAGTGTCAGGTTAACATCACGAGAGGACTGCCAAAACTACTTGTCGCGGTATTTTGATCAGAAGCCCCAAAATTTCTATAGCAATGGGATCATGTCCCTACCTACAAGATGGCAAAAAGTTATCGAACAAAATGGTACCTACATACTTTAGTTAAATGTAAATAAACTATATTAAAAAATGTTTTGAATTTTCTTAAAAAATGCGAAGAAACTTTTTCCCCAACCTAATACATCATCTGTGAAAATTTCAACTGCCTAACTATCACGGTTCATGAGATACAGCCTGGCGACAGACAGACAGCGGAGTCTTAGTAATACGGTCCTGTTTGACCCTAATACGGAACCTTAATAAAAATTCCCATCAGGGTCCATAACGATCATGTACCTATCAATTGCCACGTATTATTAAATTGTGGAATACAATAAATTATATTGAGTATTGAAAAATAAGTAGGATTGATGTTCTTTAGTCTGTTCTTTAGTCCAGTCTAATTTAAAACCCAATCTGAACCAAACTTTAAAAACTCCTGCCCAGCAGTTGGTTGAGGAAGGTACTTAAATCTTCTTAAAATATTATTAGCGAAGTTGGAGAGTGAAGTTAGAAACTTCGTAATCGATTGGCGAAGGCATTATCTTTCAAATCACGAGTTTAGTAATAAGCCAGATAGCTAATAAATTGAAATTTTATAGATAACTAGCTGAATAATCCGCTGCTTAGCATGCGTAGTTTTTTAATAAAAACATTACCCTCCTTCTCCGCAGTTGGGTAAAAAGTAGCCTGTGTCACCCGGAGATAGTGTAGCTTCCCAACAGTGAAAGAATTTTTTTAAATCGATGCTGTAGTTTCGGATCATATTCAATACAAACAAACAAATCTGTCCACTTTAAAATATTACAAAGTTTTTTGTAGATATTGATATGTTCTTTAATTTTGTAGAACATACTTTTGTTCTATCATCAATAGTTTCCGCAGCGCATGCGACGAAAGACGTTTTAGGGCACTTTTTTTACACCTTGGGTTACGTTACTTAAGTTTTAGTAAGGATCCCTAATATTTTCTAGCAATAAATATAATCAATTTCACTGAAGGTGAATGTAGCTTTCCAATGGTGAAAGAATTTTTGAAATCGGCATAGTAGTTTTTGAGTTTATTTATTACAAACATACACACAAAAATACAAATCTTTCCTCTTTATAATATTACTAGCTGACCAATCCGCAGCTTCGCACGCGTAGTTTTTCAATAAAAACATTACCCTCCTTTGCGCAGTTGGGTAAAAAGTAGCCTATGTTACTTAAGGTGAATGTAGCTTTCCAACGGTAAAAGAACTTTTTAAATCGGACCAGTAGTTTTTGAGTTTTCAATTCATTACAAACATGCACACAAAAATACAAATCTTTCCTCTTTATAATATTAATATATAGGTATATAGATAAATATTAACAAATGGGTGATTGTGAATCAATAGAGGCTTAACTAACGTTCATTCCTTCTGACTTGTCCTGTCGTTCACTCGCTAAAGGAACTATGATGTAGGTTTTTCAAACAAGCATTTTGTTTAGATCAAATATTTCGTAAATTTTGTATTTCCATTTTACAGTAGTGGTTCGCCCCGAAGCGAACTGAGATCTCGCGAGTCTCCCATAAAAACAAAAATATTATTATTCGTTATCTTTGATTATCAAAATAGAAATAGTTAACCACCTACAGTTTCATTCAAATTACAGGTAACATGAGTTCATGTAAATTGGTTATTCTTTTTTGGAGTACAAATTGCAGTTATTCTGAATTTCAGACTTTTGCCTGTATTTGTGATATTTAAGCTACACTTATTTAATGACAGCACTGTGGGGTCACTGGTGTACCCTGTGAATTTAACTTTGTCAAAGTTTAGTTTTTATTATGGCTAATAACTCAAAACAAAAACAGGGTTAAAATATACTAATAAATGACCTTTCATTTGACGTCCTACTTGATCTCATAGCCTCATTTTCGTTTTTTTTACCCCTTTTGAACCCCAATATCTCAAAAACCCCCCAACATTTTTAGTTCATATACCTAGTCACACCAAAATTATGCCATCACAATTTATTAAATTTCACTATTATCGGATCAAGGCTTCAAAAGTTATCCTCGGACAAAATATTGATTCTCGGATTTAGAGATCTCGCTTCGCTTGATCAATAATATTAATCTTTAGGAACCTATATATTGTTTTCCTTTTTTTTGCCGATTATTATATACTTATTATTATTTTAACAGATGCGGACTCGCTTCGCTCAATCAATTAAGTTTAGTATTGAATTAATCTTCCACGCACAATTTTATTATGTTTTTGGAATAAACAAATGAAATGATATAAAATAAATTAAATCTGTACAGAAACGCGACGGGATAACTCAGAACAAATTGTTCATATTCCAAAACTATGACCATAATGAAGCCCATAAATCACATTTAATCTTTTTTTATGTTTTATTTCGTTTCTGCATAAATAACGGTTTCAAACTTTGACGACCTCCGTAGCGCAGTGGGCGAATAGCCGTCTGAGACGCAAGAGGTTGCGGATTCGATTCCCATCGCGGAACAAAAGTTTGCATGATCTACAATTATTTTTTCCGGGTCTGGTTGTTTCTTTATATATTTTAAGCATATGTTTACAAACAAGTATTCTATCAGTTACTTGGTACCCAAAGTATAAGCTTTGCGTGGTCTAAATGAATAGAGGACTTCGATTGCGCGCGCTACGTAGATAAACTCAGTGATTCGTCGTACGCATGGCATGAGACACAGTCCGCGCCTGTCAGTTCAGGGCAGACGGACTGCGGGCATCTGGGAGCATGTGCCGAGATAGGGCTCTTGGGTAGGACCCGGTAATGTGCAACCACCCCGCTTAGAATTGCACCATTAACAGACCAGGATTTAGAGTAGCTCCTGATCCAATCACTACTTGCTTAGTTTGGGACTAGATGGCGCTGTGTAAAATGTTCAGCATTATATATTATTTTATTTAAAGTGAACAGTAACCGCTAAATCCACCTTAAAAATATGGTTAAAATGCACTGACCTGAACAAACCCTGACAAATACATTGAATGATACTAGTTTATTCGTGTAGGCGTTTGTGGCCGCAACAGGCCGCTGCCATCTTGGTTTAATTTTAGCCTTTATATCAGATGGACCATAGGCCAGTATGCCATTATTATTCTTATTATTATTATTTGGAGCCTGTACTGTCCCACTGCAGGGCAAAGGCCTCCCTTCCTTCCTTCCACTCCACTCTATCATGCGCGTGTGTAGTCCAATCTTCCATATACTAGTCGAGATCATCTTTCCATCGGCGTCGTGGTCTGCCACGTGGTCGTTTTTTGTCTTTTGAGATCCACTCGGTGGTGGATTTTGACCATAACTCCTCCAACATGCGGCAGAGATGGCCCGACCAATCCCACTTTAACTTGCCTACTTGGTGCCCAACGTCCGCGATGTGTGTTTGGGAGCGCAGTTCACTGTTTCTAATGCGGTCTGTTAATTTGACTCCTAGGATACTGCGTTCCATGGCTCGCTGACAAACCCCGAGTTTGGACTTTTATTGATCCGTCAAAGACCAGGTTTGAGCGCCATAGGTAAGGATGGAGCGAATGCACGCGTCCATGACCTTACGTTTGAGTGTGAGTGGAAGGTACCCTTCATCATGTTTTTCATGGCCCAATAGCCCTTCCAGTGTACCATAATATAAAAAAATCGTGAATTAGCTAACGATTGACAATAACAAAGTGTTATCTTTTGTTCCTCAGGATGTGGTCGTTTTGGCGTGCATGGAGCGTGATTTTCTGCGCGTGCGCAGTACTGGGACAGCGCATCGACCAAGAGGGGATGATGTCGCCGCGAACCGCCAGGGTGCGAGATAGAGACATAGGCAAGGCTGACGAGCCGAGCTGTGACCAGCTGAAGGCGATGTGGAGGTAAGCCTCAAGATAAGATAAGATAAGTATTTATTGTAATAACCACACGGAAAAAACTAACTCAAAATAAAACTAAAAAGGCAATACAATGGGTTACCTTATCGCTGAGAGCGATCTCTTCCAGGCAACCTTTGGATGGAAAGAAATTAATCACACTAATATTATAAATGCCAAAGTTTGGATGTTTGTTTGTTACTCAATCACGTCGTAAAGGCTGAATCGATTTCGATGAAATTTAGTATGTACGTAGGTTCCTGGATTAACACATAGGCTACTTTTTATCCCATAAATCAGATCCCATGGGATAAAAATGGGGTGTCATGTCAAGTTGCAACGGCCAGTTTAGCTTTATTTCTAGGTTACCTACACATTTAGTAGTGTAACGCGTACGAAGTCGCAGGCAACAGCTAATGAAGTTATAACGGAGTGTGGCGATTATAATTGTTAGATGAATGCTCTATTTATAAAGTTTAGGTAAATAATGTATAATTCAAATACATAAATATAAAACAAACTAATACATACCTAACTTTGTATAATATACCTACTAAACTAACAACTAAAATCAATATTACTCGTGCGCGATAACTTGGGACCTGCTAGGAATGCGACTCCCCGACCGCTTCCCCTGCACTTCCCCGATGGCGCCCGTATTGTACCGTTCGCATCACTATTTTTACTAGGGTTTTTAGTCTCGTACTGGCCTACGTCACGTAACGACGCGCTCTGGAATTCTTTTAGTTTTCGTTTGTGTTATTGTTTTGTTGTTGTAGTTTTTGTTGTTATAGTTCTTGTTAAGTGTTTTTGTTATCATTATGAAGGGGAATCCTTTGCAACCTCGTGCTGAACGTGTCAGAGTTTTTTGAAAACGAAAAACGGAACAAACAGTTTTGTTTACCTGTTGACCAGGCAGTAAAACGAACATGCATGGCAACGGGAATATCTAAAACCACGTTGATGAGAATAAAAAACGAAGCCAAGCGCTTACAAAGCGCTTAAGAAGGCATAAATCCACTAAGTAGTGACGAATATGAGATAATGTAAATAATAGATAAAATAAATGTATAAACTTAAACATTGTATTTTTATTTTATTCAAATAGTGTAAAAAAGATTAGATAAAAAGCAGCGTCCTCCCTGAGTAACTCACTTTTTTGCGGGCGGTACAAACACGCCAATATGACGTCACCGCGCTCAGGTCCCAACTTATCGCGCACGGGTAATACATAGTATAAAATGAAGTCGCTTCCGCTGTCTGTTCACTTAAACTACTCAACGGATTATAATGCAGTTTTCAACAATAGAGTGATTTAAGAGGAAGGTTTATAGTATAATAAATACATATTAACTGCGAAAGTAACTTTTTATTAGTTACCTTGTAATAATAGACGTCATTTTCACATTTTCATAAGAGACATAGGCTACTTTTTATTTACAAACCACTTGCGCGAAGCCGCGGGCCGAATCTAGTTGAAAATAAGTATGAATAAAATACATACCATAAAACATGACGTTATCGAGTATTCACCTATGCCTTTGGTTTGATTGAACGAGGTAATAAGCATGTCACATAGGAACAGCCAGTAAAATTGACATTTTAAAATTATTCGTGTCATCATCATCTTCATCCACAGCCAGACTTCACCCACTGCTGGGTATAGGCCTCTCAAAGTTTGTGCCATTCACCACAATCCTGCGCTAGTCTCACCCATTGACGGCCCGCAAATGATGCCGTCTGCACATCTCGCTGCCGGCCGTTCTACCCATCTATACCCACTCCTCGGCCACCATTCAGTCGCTGCCCTGCTCCATCTGTCATCTCCACGTCTAACCAAGTGTCCCGCCCAAGATCATTTGATGATGGTAGTACCATGATTCATGTAATTTTAATAGATTAATAAGTTTGAGTTTAAGTCAAGGTTAAGTTCGGGTAATAAAAAATAAAAAAAAAATACATTTATATTAAGCAATTTATGTAGCTCATAGGGAAGGGCACAACACAAAAATTACCTGCCAAATGGGTCATCTTTACCCAAAAGGATCAACTTTACATTAGTCTTCCTTGCGTAATAAAAACTCAAATTAGACAATATGGTAATAGGGTAGAATTTTTATTACTATTTTAGTAGCTTTCTAATGAATAACTGGTATACCAAAACTTTTTTCAAGCTGGTAACATAGACAGTTGTCAAAATCTTGAAGATTGTTTGAAAAATAACGGTAATTTAACTAACAGGCCAAGTTGGCAACACATAAGCGAATACTTACCTAATTTGCTTAGTCTTAATTTGCTGGATCCAAGGAGAAAATAGTATTAGGTAATGTTGCCAAAATTGTGTCATCTTTACCGGATTGTTATTTTTCGTGGTAGTGCCGTAACTATGAAGCTTAGGAACACAAATTATGAATAGAACTAATACTGCTTAATTACATAAAAACTAAATATTAAACTCCTCTCGTAAAACATATACGCAATATAGGTATTTTCTCATACAAATATGGTAAAGATGCCCCTTACTTGACGGTATGCTAGGGTTTATACTAAACAGGGAGTTGAGAGCATGCCTGTGACAACAATGCCTGGTGTACGGGCAGTCTACTCTGCTGGCTGTCATTGCCAAGACGGTGTTGGCGCTGGCCCGCAGCCTGCGCACCAGGGACGCGGCTCGCATGCGCATGACGGTGTGGAATCCGCGCCGCCGCGAACATCCCTGATGCACTGCAGTAGCGGGGCAGCCCCAGCATCGCCCTGAGTGCACTGTTATACTGGACGCAGGGTGCGCTTTACGTCACCTGCGTTTACTTCGCCCACAGGCTGCACGAGTACAGAGAGGTACAATACGCCCGAAATAAAGTCAGCTTAACCCCCTCTGAACTAAGTGCAAACCTGCGAGCGATCATATTCGCACGCACGGACAGCGCCCTCCGCTCCCGTTCGATATTTTCATTGTCTTTGAGGACGGTAGTGAGAACGTGCCCAAGATATTTAAATTTATATATTCTGTCTAAGATAATCCCGTCAAGTCAAAGTGATTAGATATTACTACTTAAAGTTAGAATTCATTGTTAATACTAAAGTCAAAATCAAATTTAGTACTCGGAGAGAAGCTTGAATAAAAGGTCATAGGCATAATATATAATATAATATATAATATAATATGGATTTAATTGGTTTGATTGTACATAATTTGATTTGGTTTAATTTAATTTTATTTGATTTGATATAATTTATTGTGATTGTGATTATGGATTATGATTATCTGAAACTAGCTGACCAAGCTTACCCGGAGATAGTGTAGCTTCCCAACAGTCAAAGAATTGTTTAAATCGGTCTAGTAGTTTCGGAGCCTATTCAATACAAACAAATCTTTCCTTTTTATAATATTGCACCCAACGGCTCCCAAATATCTTTTTTAAGTTTTATAATCTTTAAATACTCTTAGATCCATTGAAAACATAGCGATAAAACCTTATGAATACTTTCACAAAACTTAAATTGAATACCCCAAGGTATTTTTGGATTTTCGATGGGATAGAAAATGTTTATTGAGATAACTTGATTTTCGAACACAAAGGCCGGACGGGCCCTATTCTCAAATTAATTCGATTTGATTCGATCTTTTGATAAAATATCAAAACAGATGTATTTACATTCTACGATCAAAGATCGCTTTTAGTCGCAGTTAGAGAGAGAGGCAAGAAAAAAAACAATATACCTTACTTACCATAAAATAATAAAAGAGTTCCTTGTGAAAGGGCTCGCCTGGGGAAGTACTACCACCATTCCTAATTCTGCCGCCAAGCAGAATTGCTGTGTTTCGATTTAAAGGGTATGGTTGCCGGTGAAATTACAGGCACATGAAGCACACCTGCATTCTCTCTCTCTTCCCAGCTTTGTATCCCACATGGTGGTGGGGTCAGCTTTCCTGGTCGTTCTTCTCCACTTCGCTCTATCCTCGACGTCGTCATCAGAAACCTGGCACTCGCTCATGTCTTTTGAGACTACATCTCTCCACCTTGTCTTGGGTCTACCTCTAGATCTTCGACCGGGGATGGAAAGTTGTAGTGCCGAATTCCCTACGTAGTCAGGTGGCCTCCTCTTCACGTGACCGTACCATCGCAGCCGACTCTCCTGCATCTTGTCAGCGATGTCGCGCACCCCCAGGCTTTCTCGCACGTATTCGTTACGGATTTTATCGAGCCTGGTGATGACGCAGATCCACCGCATCTTCATTTCGGCGACTTGGATGGTATGTATGTTCTTCTGCGTTACGGCCCAAGTTTCGCATACGTTAAGACTGGTCTTATGATAGTCTTATAAGTTATCTTATATATTAGTGAAGCACACCTGCATTACATTCCAAAAAACTTAGCTTAACTACAACAAGCGTACGTTAGTAGCTGAAGCAGAAGAATACTCAATTATTTTCAAAAAGATAATAATAGGCGCCATAATCCAAAAATAAGGTTTGGATTTGCCTCTGAGGACCCCTATAGAATATATTCACTGGTCTGCGTACTGAATAAGAGATCCGAGGATATCCATCATGTGGATGTCCATATAAAAAAGTAACTGTAAAAGGCAGTATAAAAATGATGATCTATCTATAAAAAACACAGAACGCCAGAAGACTTTTTGAAGCATTTGGGATTTTTTTCCACCGAGTTACAGTGTGACTCGTTTAGGTGTAACTCGATGGGGACCCTCCGATAAAAAACAAAAAATTATCAGCAATAATTATTATATTCGTGACCTATTATATTAAAAAACACAGAACGCCAGAAGACTTTTTGAAGCATTTGGGATTTTTTTCCACCGAGTTACAGTGTGACTCGTTTAGGTGTAAACTCGTTGGGGACCCTCCGATAAAAAACAAAAAATTATCAGCTATAATTATTATATCCGTGACCTATTATATTAAAAAACACAGAACGCCAGAAGACTTTTTGAAGCATTTGGGATTTTTTTTCCACCGAGTTACAGTGTGACTCGTTTAGGTGTAAACTCGTTGGGGACCCTCCGATAAAAAACAAAAAATTATCAGCTATAATTATTATATCCGTGACCTATTATATTAAAAAACACAGAACGCCAGAAGACTTTTTGAAGCATTTGTGATTTTTTTCCACCGAGTTACAGTGTGACTCGTTTAGGTGTAACTCGATGGGGACCCTCCGATAAAAAACAAAAAATTATCAGCTATAATTATTATATCCGTGACCTATTATATTATGATTTTTCACACCACCTGCTCGACAATGTCAAATTATATGTCATATAAACCTCACCGAAAGCAGGTGATTAAATCCCTACGGCTGAGCCGGGAGTAAAGTTGTACTGTTGTACTGAATTGAATTGTGATTTGAATTTGGAACCTTATCTGTATTAAAATTTGAACAAAGGGACCAACACCATAAGAGCTTATTCGTAAATCGAACTAACCCTGCACAGAATGCACCAACCATGGTTTTTATCTCGCAGAAAGAGAAAAGTAGAGTATTCTCCTCGTGGATAAAGCTGTCTGTGTCTTGGGCGTGATTATATACCTCTCTGCACTCAGGATTCTAGTTAACTCTAGGATCGTTCGTTACGTTCGGGATTCAATAAAGCGCCCGCGACGTAAGGCACTGCTTTATCCCCTCGTTTAATAATCTACTGCTATTTATAATTAAAACGTAAGAATTGTGCAGGAGTTGATTAAAAGTGGGTATTGGCTCTCCAAAAGACGTTCTGACCAGACTTAATCAGGCCTAAAACAAGCAGAAAAAGACACAATGTTTACACATCGTTAGATAGGTGCCTAAGTTTATATTGTGGGTCCAATAAAGCTCAGATAAGTTCATATGATCTAATACTTTTACCAGTAACACTGCATCATTTATTTTGATATAAATATATGTAAAAATTGACGATATAAGCTAAACACGTCCTGTAGCGAAAGCTCGATTTCTTTATCTAAAATAATTCTAAAGTCTCGTCCGAAACTAAATACATAGGCTTATAATATAATATGTATTTTAGGCTAAGGTATATATATTTATAGGCCGTAGAATATGTTACTTACCATCCTGTAACTAGTTCATTGTTGCCTGAATTAAATAACTTATTATTATTATCATCTTCTTTGAGCTATCGATTCACTTCTCAATCACAATAAGGATGCATAAAAAACCGGCCAAGTACGAGTCGGACTCGTGCACGAAGGGTTCCGTGAGGTTCCCATACGAGAGCTCCCCTTAAATATTTGTTTTATTGTAATTTAATTATTAATTTTTTAAGTGAATATATAACTAAATATTCTGTGAATATTTCAAGCGTGTACCTGTTGCCGTTATCAATATCGAGCAAAAACGAGCAAAAAAAATCAAGTTTGTTGTATGGCAGCCCTCCTTAAATATTTATTTTATTACGTTTTTAGTATTTGTTGGTATCATCATCATCATCATCATATCAGCCGTAGGACGTCCACTGCTGGACAAAGGCCTCCCTCATTGATCTCCAGGAACTGCGGTTGGAAGCGGCCTGCATCCAACGCCGACCTGCGTTTCTTACCAAGTCGTCTGCCCATCTTATAGGTGGACGGACGTCCTACGCTGCGCTGGCCGGTCCGTGGCCTCAACTCGAGAACCTTCCGGCCCCATCGGCCATCTGTTCAGCACGCGCTATATGGCCTGCCCATTGCCACTTCAACGTGCTAATCCGTCGGGCTATGTCGGTGACTTGAGTTCTCCTACGTATCTTCTCATTTCTGATTCGATCTCGTAGAGAAACCCTGAGAATAGCCCTCTCCATAGCTCATTGAGCGACTCTAAGCTTATTCATAAGGCCACGTTTAATAGTGAATTATTCATAGTGAAGGACCACGTCTCGGTTCTTTATGTCATCACTGGTACCTAACACACACTGATTGAAGACTTTCGTCTTAAGGCACTGAGGTATGTTGGACGAAAAGATGTTGCGAAGTTTTCCAAACGCTGCCCATCCGAGTTGGATTATTTTTTTTTTCTAGGAAAACCAACAGCTGATAAACTTATACAAATAACAGGTTGTTTAACAGATAGCCAATTACAGGTTTTCACGTTTATACAAAATTTTAGAAACAGAAAAATTCGACGATTGACCTCTTTCTCGAAGTTGGACCTACCAAATTGGATTGTTTGCCCTAGGTATACATACGCGTCGACAACTTCAAGAGCCGAGTTCTCAACCATAACTGGGGCAGGCACGACATGGACATTCGACATAATTCTCGTCTTGTCCATGTTCATTTTAAGCCCTACCCGTTGGTAGACTCGATTGAGGCTTTCGAGCATCATGCTGAGCTCTTCCATCGACTTTGCCATGACCACAATATCGTCGGCAAACCGAAGGTGAGTGATGTATTCGCCTTTAATACCGATGCCCAGTCCTTTCCATTCCAGAAGCTTGAAGGCATCTTCCAAAGCAGTCGTAAACTGTTTCGGAGAGATGACATCTCCCTGTCTTACGCCTCTTTTTAAGACAATCGCCTTCGAGCTCTGTTCTTGTACTCGGACTGACATAGTGGCATTTTTATACAAACACTTTAACACTTCGATGTACCGATAGTCAATACGGCATCGTTGGAGAGACTCAAGCACTGCCCATGTTTCGATCGAATTGAAAGCTTTCTCAAAGTCCACAAACGCGAGACATAGCGGCAAGTTATACTCTTCGGTCTTCTGTATGACTTGCCGCAGCGTATGTATGTGGTCTATGGTACTGTAGCATTTACGGAACCCGGCTTGTTCGGGAGGCTGGAAGTCATCAAACCTGCGTTCGAGACGGTTCGCGATGACCCTTGAAAACAGCTTATAAGCATGGTTCAAAAGCGAGATGGGTCTGTAATTCTTAAGCAAGGTATTGTCACCTTTCTTGAAGAACAGAACCACCACGGCCTCGTTCCTTGCTTTTGGCGTCGTACCTTTAAGCAAGGCGGAATTAAAGAGCTTCTGAAGGGCATTTTTGTTGGTATAGCGGCAACAGAAGTACATCACTGTGAAAATTTCAACTTTCTAACTATCACGGTTCATGAGATACAGCCTGGTGGCAGACGGACAGACAGCGGAGTCTTAGTAATAGGGTCCCGTTTTACCCTTTGGGCACGGAACCCTAAAAATTAGCCACTTCTATTGCGTTGTCAGTGGCTAAGTGTAAGTCGTCCTTTGTGCAGGTGGTAGGGCACAGAGGACAGATAAGCATGTGGGCCATGCTTTGAATGCTTTAAATGATTATTATTATTAAAACTTAGAACGAAAACAATAAACGCGTAGTATTAAATAATTAAGTCATAGAAAATAAGAATGTAAAGAAGACATGTTAACAGCTCGAGCTGTTAACGGTTTCTGGGAGCCGTTGGGTGCAGACCGCTCAAATTCGATCGCTCTGGAAATCTATAAGGGAGGAAATCTATGAATATATCATTATATCAGTATGAGGATATTAATAATTGAATAAATAAATAAAACAATATAAAAATATAAAAGCCTTATATATCTTATAATTCATACAGTTTTACAATTATACTTGTAATAGCTGACCCGCCCGCGGCTCCGTACGCGTGGTTTGTCAACAAAACATTACCCTCCTTCTATGCGACTGCACAGAAGGAGGGTAATGTTTTGTTAAGTGTATCCTATGTCTCAAGTCCATTCATAATCTATCTAGATATATAGGTACCAAATTCTATCGAAATCGGTCGAGCCGTTAAGTCGTGAAAATGTAACAAACAGACAGAGAGACAGAGTTACATTCAAATTTCTCAAGAGTTACTCTCAAATTTACTGGTGGTAGAGCTTTTGTGAACTAGCTCGAGGAAGTGGGCACCACCGCCTTAACTTTATCTGCCACCAAATAGCAGCATTTGTGCTGCTGTGTTCCGATTAGATGGTAATGGTATGTTCCTGTAATTACTGGCACATAGGCATAACAGCTAAGTCCTATAGTATGACAACGTATCCACATAGAGATCAAGACAACATAATAGCTTGTTTTGAGTTATATGTGGATATCCATGGGCTGCAGTAGCCACTTAACATCTGGTGGACTGCATGCTCGTTTGCCATATAAGTTGTATAAAAAAAAAAAACAAAAAAAAATCGGTATGTACGTGGATTATATCCAGGATTAACACATAGGCTACTTAACAAACAAACAACGCGTGGGAAGCCGCTGGTGGAAGTTAATTATACATATAAACCATCCTCTTGAATCGCTATATCTATTGCTGAAAACTACATTAAAATCCGTTAAGTAGTTTAAAAGGTAACAGACAGTGGAGCGACTTCATTTTTTTCTATGTAAAAGATTTATAATATTATCTATGTATTCAATAAATACTATAAATTTGTTCTAGAAACTTTACACACATATCGATATTTTTATGACACATATCGCCTGTGTTTCGATTTTTCACATAAACCAACAGTTTGGTCATAAATCATTATTTTATGCAATTTTATTTGGTTTTCGCTCTTGCGCCTCGAACTTGTCATTCTCGCACTGAAGGTATTTTCGCATGGAATAACTGAGACAGTTGCACAACGTATAGTGGACTCTTAAGGTTACGTACCGTCCGTCGTATCGGAGGCTGTGAAAGTGGAGTACCCGTAATCGCCGCTCATGCCGCCTTCAAACCCAGATTCCCGTTGATTTGATCGCTTATTACTTATTCAGTTGACTGAAGCGGCACTGAAGTTGATTTCATTAGATATTCTTAGAATTAGGTTTTTAAATTCTTAGAATCAGGACCGACTGCTGATCGAAGGTTGGGTCTATCAGAATTAGGGATTATTGACCGATTGCCGATCTAGAGTTGGGTCTATCAGAATAAGTATTATTGACCGATTATCAAACGAGAGTTGGATCTATCAGAATATTCAAAAATGTCCCATTCAACATAAATGGATGCGGATTCTGATGGGCTCCTCTTATATTTAATAAGTCTGTTGTAAATGGTATGTTATTGAATTGATTAAATTAATAAGAATAGTTAGTTAGTAATTTAATTTTTGACATTTTTATTGTAATTTAGCCCCATTTTCATTGAATGAATGAATGAATGAAAATTCTTTATTATACCTTACAAGCTAGACACAACAGATTTAAAGAAAAAACAAATAAAAGTAAGCATAATGGGCGGTTTTATCGCTTAACAAAGCGATCTCTTCCAGACAACCTTTGGATTATTGGAACCTTTTCATTATTATTTTATTACATTTTTGACATTTATATATCATTAATTTCGACCAGTTTTAATTATTTAATTAATTTAATTTGTGTAGGTAATTTGATGTGTATTATTTAGTTGTTAATAATCTTGGTCTGAAATAAATGAGTTAATAAAAAAATCTTGGAAAATTCCGTTTTTGGATAACAGTATGGGGTTCTTCGAAAAGGGCGTTGTGAAAATGTTAAAGGGTCGGCAACGCGCGAGTAATACCTTTGATGCTACAAACGTCCATAGGCTACGGTAACCGTTTACCATCAGGTGGGCCGTATGCTTGTTTGCTACCTTAGTGGTATAAAAAAATAACACTATAAAAAATAAAAAATACCATTTGAATAAGTTGTACCTAATTAACCGATTACCCATCGAAAGTAGGGTACACCAGAATTAGGTTTTATGGACCGATTACCGATTTCAAAATGGGTCTAAAAGAATTAGGTATTATTGACCGACTGCCGATCAAAAGTTCGGTCGCACCTTGCGACATAATTCTTTAAAACCATAGCTACATTTATTCAAACTAGTACGAAGGATGGTCACTTGGCTATAAACTAGTGGTTCGCCTCGAACTGAGATCTCGCGTATTCTTTGATTATCTGTGCCACGAAATAATAACCAAATTACTTGGCCTACAGTTTCATTCAAATTATAGGTAACGGGAGTTCATATATTTGGATTTTTTTTGGGATACAAATTGCAGTTATTCTGGAATTCAGACTTTTGCCTATATTTGTGTCACTAAAGCTACACAAATACCAAATTTCATCATTGTGGGCTCACTGGTGTACCCTGTGAATTTTGTCAAAGTTTTGTTTTTATTATGGCTAATAAATAACTGAAAAACTGCAAAGATTAGACTATAAATAAAAAAGGGTTAAAATGTACTAATAAAGACCTTTCATTTGACGTCCCACTCCATGTAATAGTCTCATTTTCATATATGTTTACCTCTCTTGAACCCCAATATCTCAAAAACCCCTCAACATTTTTAACTTATTTAGTCACACCAAAATTGTGCCATCACTACCTACGTATGTATCAAATTTCACGATAATCGTATCAACGCTTCGAAAGTTATCCTCGGACAAACAAACATACATAGATTAGATTAGATTAGATAATTTCTTTATTGCATACCATTAAATACAAACATATAAAAGAAAATACAATTTCAAATCATAGGTACAATGGGCGGCCTTATCGCTAAAAGCGATCTCTTCCAGGCAACCTTTGGATGGACAGGATCTATATGAACAAATAAGGACGGCGGCATAAGATTTTTTTAGAATCAGTTTTTTTTTTTTTTAAATAAGCATATATTACAATTTATAAAAAATATAGTTAATATAAAATAAAATGCTTAATTATATTAAATAATATAATCATAAAATTACATAAATATTAATATTAAGATACATAAAATACATATATATATATATAATATATATATACATACATATATATACATACATACACACCTACTTACATACAACGCCGATTTGCCCAAGTTGATTTGGAGATCTTGCTTCGCTCCATCACATCGTAACTACAAACTTAAGTTGTAGAATAATGAAACATGTATTTAACTTGGTAAATTTACCTTTTTATCACAAACTTACTTTACTGACTCACTATTACTGTACTTACTTTATTAACAGAAAGAATAACTATAAAAGTACTTACATATTCGACGACCTCCGTGGCGCAGTGGGCGTATAAATGAGGAGGTGAAGAACAAAACCACACTTTTCCATTTCTGGAAATTTCGTTTTTTTTTCATATTCGTGTAAAAAATGTTGAACTTGTACACACGGCTACACATCAAGCTATACTTCCCAATATAAGCTGACCTCTCATTCTACGAAATTCATACACAATGCGAGGTCAGCTTATACTGAAAACTTATAGCTTGATGTGTAGCCGTGTGTACTAAAGCAAGGATGGAGTTCACGTTTTAGTGCATCTTCCTTGGTCGTAGCTATGCGAGATCTTGTCAAAAACACCTCTTTACCAACTAAACACTCATTTTAAATCCAGGGTTTCGAACCGAACCACACCTTATTCCATTGAAAAATAAGTCATTTGTGATTTTATTCAAAACCACACTTTTTTAGAGTAAAATCCAATGGTATCAATAAGACTTCAAAAACATTGAATTGATTGATTGATACATTATACGTTCTAAAATTGCAATGGTGTGATCTGATAGCGAAAATATTTTATGGTTGTTTTATTTCTCATAGTTCTGGCAACATTTTTCGATAATTTGACGGACTGTCAAGTCAAACCTGTCAAACCAAACCTATAAATTGTATTTTTTTCCGATTCAAACTTTGTTCGTTGTGCTAATTTCAATTTTATTGTTCATGGAATTTAATGCAGTTTTATTTTGAAATTTAAATAAATTGGATGAAAGCGGAACTGCTGATGTCGCCAGTGGCACAAAAAAGGCCATGGCTAAGACGTTCATGGATTAGAAAATCAGCTTCCAAGTGAGTAATATTTCACATCAATTCGGTTGGGATTTGAAGTCATAAAACTAAAGTTATTCTAAAATATCATTTTTTTCTACTGCAGGTATCAAGATTTGGTACCACTTAACTTGCATAGGAATTGTAACCACGGGCTAAAAAGCGTCTTCAAGGGCAAAAACCTAAGCCTACCATTATTACTGAAAAATAGAAGTTAATTTAAGCTCAGAGTCGCTCAACGAGCTATGGAGAGGGCTATGCTCGGGGTTTCTCTACGGGATCGAATCAGAAATGAGGAGATACGTAGGAGAACTCAAGTCACCGACATAGCCCGACGGATTAGCACGTTGAAGTGGCAATGGGCAAGCCATATATCGCGCAGAACAGATGGCCGATGGGGCCGAAAGGTTCTCGAGTGGAGGCCACGGACCGGCAAGCGCAGCGTAGGACGTCCACCCACAAGATGGGCAGACGACTTGGTAAGAACCGCAGGTCGGCGTTGGATGCAGACCGCTTCCAACCGCAGTTCCTGGAGATCAATGAGGGAGGCCTTTGTCCAGCAGTGGACGTCCTACGGCTGATATGATGATGAGAAGTTATTTTACTAAAACATAACCAAAATTGCACAAGACACCTATCTAACAAGATTGGTGTCTCACACCTCAAAGAAAAAGACAACCCGAGAGACAAGGCTGTTCGCAGAAACGTCTTTTTGATCGGGAGAAAGAATTCGTTGATTCATGTTTGTAAAAAATTGTTCATAGCTCTTCGCATAGGGCAGAAGATGGAGATATCAGACATTGTGATTGTCTTGAACATGATGCAAGCACTATAAGAATTTAGGATACAAGTGAAAGTGAAGAATACTTCGTAAATAAATTTATTATAAAAGTGAGGTTGTCTTGTCAATTTTCTTCAAAACCACACTTTTTTGGTGCATATCATAACCTAACTTTTCCAGAAATCTCTATCAGAACCACACTTTTCCAAATTTCGTTTTAAAATATTGGTACAGATATTATTTTACTAGTTTTATCAACAATTACGTATATAAAATCGAGTGAGTTATTTATATTTTAAGGTTTTCTCTAAAAATTTAAAAAGTGGGATAAGTGTGGTTTTGTTCTTTACCTCCTCAAATGTAAAGAATAAGATGCAAAATGCTGGAAATATCCATTAAAGTTAACCCCGAGGCCACAAGAGCGTGTAACGATGGGGGCGGGTGAAATAACGTAGCAGAAAATGCATAAAACTGTACAATCCCGGTTTGCCGTATGGCTATATTTCGAACGATTTTCTGGCTCTGACTTACATGTCCCACCAAAAATATTGATTGATTGATTGAAAATTCTTTATTAGATTAGATAATTTCTTTATTGCACACCATTAAATATAAACATATAAAAGAAAATACACTTTTAAATCATTGGTACAATGGGCGGTCTTATCGCTGACAGCGATCTCTTCCAGGCAACCTTTGGGTGGATAAGATCTATTTGAACAAATAAGGACGGCGGCGTTATTAAAGATAATATATAATAAAATGCATGTAATATAATCATAAAATTACATAAATATTAATATACTACATAAAATAACGACAACAATACTACATAAATAAACCTACATATATACCTAAATTATAAAAATTTATAAATTAATATGTGGCCTAGTGAGCGATGGATGACAGATAGTGTTGTCTGGCCATGTTTATGGCACAAAATAAACTAATAATCGATATATCACCAGACAACCAGACGCTCTGGAATGACGCAATTCGCACAAAGCGGTCGGTTCTCTTCTACCTTCATTATGCGCACCAAGGAGTGGAACGCCTTGCCTGAGTATGTGTTTCCTGATAACTAGAACCTAGAGGTCTTTAAGTCGCGAGTGAATAGGTTTCTTCTAGGCAAGCGTGTACCATCGTAGACTGCATCATCGCGTGCCGGGGAGGTCGGGGTCAAACGCAAAGCAATGTATTAAAAAAACCGGCCAAGTGCGAATCAGACTCGCGCACGAAGGGTTTCGTACCTATAAAAACGGCAAATAAATCATATATGTAGTATTAGAGCCCCACTTAAATATTTATTTTATTCAATAGCACAAATTTATTTATTTACCTTATTTGAGGTTGGTGCTGATGAAGCTAGTGCTCTAAATTGTATAAGCGCCCATACAACTCAGAGGACTATCTTATTTGACGTCAAGTATGTATGTATGGGGACAGCCATTAATTTTCTTCTTTTTTTATTTTTTGAAACTTTTCCTTTATTTAAGACCTTGCTTTTTGCCAAATTACGTGATACTAGGTCAACGGGAACTACCATATAGGTTTTCGATCCAAAATCTATAGGGTACTTCCGGTTGACCTATAATTGTCAATTTTGGTTAAAAGCAATTTCTTACAGCACAAGTAAAGGGACAATTCTGAGAAATAAAAAAAGTTGCAAATTAAGGTAAATTTTGGTACATACAAGTTTTCGCGAAAGTCTAAATTTGTTCATATCTTTTTATCGTGTTCAGTCAGTACCTTGATTTTTATACACCTAATAGGGACTATAGACCTCAGTATCTCGTATAAATTTCAACTCGCTAGGTCCACCCGTTCCTGAAAAAAATCGGTAGTGACACACGGACAAACAGACGGACAAGAGAGTGATTTTATATTTTATATAGATTTTAATAAGAGGATTTTATTATGATTTAGAGGTTTCTTTTTTTACCTTTTGAGGTACGGAACCCTAAAAACAAACAAAATCAAATCTGTGTTTGCAACAAATAGGCAACTTAACGCTAGCAAGCATTCTCACTTCGAGTGTAATGTAGAAAGCATATTTTATAGGTAGTGCACGCCAAGTAGCAAGATTGCCATCTTTCTGTGCAGTCGGTAAAGGTAGCTTATGTCTCAATCCCAGTCGTAATCTATCTATACACCAAATTTCATCAAAATCAGTCAAGCCGTTTAGTCGTGAAAACGTATCAGAGTATGAACAGTATGAAATTGAAGCTACGAATTTGCTACGAGCTGTAGCACTTTGCTACGAATCGTAGCGCTGCTACAAATACAGGGTTATTGGTAATTCGACGTATTCGTAACAAACAGACTGTTACTTTAAAATTTACACTAGTGTTTCGCCCCGACCTGAGATCTCGCGAGTCTCCTATAAAAACAAAAATATTATTATTCGTTATCTTGGACTATCAAAATAGTGCCACGAAATAAATAACCACATGACTTGACCTACAGTTTCATTCAAATTACAGGTAACGGGAGTTCATGTAAAATGGAACTCTTTTTTTGGATACAAAATCCAGTTATTCTGGATTTCAGACTTTTGCCTATATTTGTGTCAATAAAGCTACACGAATACTTAACTTCAGCATTGTAGGGTCAGTGATGTACCCTGTGAATTTTGTCAAAGTTTTGTTTGTTTTATGGCTAATAACTCAAAAACTACAAGAATTAAGTTAAAAATAAAAACAGGGTTGAAATGTACATACAAAGATCTTTTATTAGACGTACCATTTGACCGGATAGTTTTTACCCCTCTTGAACCCCAATATCTAAACAAACTCCCTCCACCCCTACATTTTTAGCTCATTTTGTCACACCTAAATTGTGCCATCACTACCTACCTATATACCAAATCACACGATGATAATACATACATACATACATCGCCGATTAGCCCTAGTTTATTTAGAGATCTCGCTTCGCTCGATCACACTACCCAAGAACAGCTATCACTAAATTCTAATTTAATTACACATGCTCTGGGATCACATTCCGAGAGCAATTAATTATGCGTTGGCTCGTTTATCAACCTGGAAGGTGCTTGTCTTGCATAAAGCTTTATACAAAGTATTCTACGACCGGATAATACTTGTATTTCTTCTTAGCGTGTCAAGAGTTCTACGTTTTAATTTATACTATGTTGGACAGGTGTTTGGCCACAACAATAGCATTAGGTGAGGCAGTTATTAGGTCCTCCATCGTGCAGGTGTTCGGACACAAAGGGCACATTAGCAAGTGCTGCATTGACTGCGCGGGATCACCGCACTCGCACTGCGTTAAGGTAGCATTCGGTTCTTAGCGACCGCGACGCGCGACCCACTGCTTAGTATGGATTTATATGGAACACTAAACAAACCCGGCGACAGCGTCGCGCGACCGGTGGGCGTGGCTAGAGAGCGGCGTAGCGACCGCGACGCGGTCGCATCGGAGGCTGTGCAGTGGAATGAGGATGAGAAGTTAATAGAATTAATAAATAAAAACCCACACTTTTATAATGATGTCAGGCTCGCATCCTATAAAGACAACATTGTGAGGGACAATAATAAATATAGATAATAATATAATCTTAATATCATCTTCTTCTTCATCCTCCAATAGCTGCGGAATAAGTTTTTACCTAGCTGCGGATGAAATTGTCCCACATAATGTACAGCAATAGAACACAACCGTCACCCATAAAACTGCGGGAAGAGTGTTAGAGTGGCAATGTCGCCGTCGCGGTCGCTGACATCGGAAGGATAGGGGTCTCCCCACGACTGGCGTCCATGGTCGCGTCGTTCAATGGTTGCAGTCGCGCGTCGCGCTCGCTAAGAACCGAATGCTACCTAGAGTCCCTGAATCCCCATTTGCATATATTAAGTCTGCACTACTTGCATACCTTCGACCTTTATTATGCGCACCGCCAAAGAGTGGAACGACTTGCCAGAGTCTGTGTTTCCAGATAGCTACAACCTGGGTATCTTTAAGTCGCGAGTGAATAGGTTTCTTCTAGGCAAGCGTGTACCATCGTAGACTGCATCATCGCTTACCATCAGGCGAGATCGTGGTCAAACGCAAGCCTATAATATATATAAAAAAAATAAAAAAATATACTTATACTGAATGCACATTAAGATAAGATAAGATAAGATAAGATAAGATAAGATAAGATAAGATAAGATAACTCTTTATTGTACACCAAAGTAAAATACAGTACATAAGTCTTACAAATAGATTACATTACATACTTGTATGTAACAAATAGAAAGATTAGAATAAAAAAACCGGTCCGCACATGCAAAGGTCGTCGATGTCGCGTTAAATGATACATGCCGGATAATAACACGATGTCTGAAGCCAACCCCTCTAAACCTGGTATACCCTTTGGCAGGCATATCACCCCCTGGAGTGCGACGAGATGTGGCTTGCTCTGTTGAAAAGCACAAATAAGAGCATGATTGTCGACACCCCTTATATGACCATCACATCACACAGGGCCGCCTTAAAAGTCGTAAGAGCTTTCATCGCTTCACAAGGGCCACGAGCGATGACCCGGCTGCCGCTAGACGCACACTGTGGATAAAAAGTAACTCCCCACCGCCTGATTTTATCACCCCACAGGAACAGTTACCACCCGGGCACAATCTGCCGTGGCCAGTCTGGAAGTCCTTAAACAGGCTCCGCACCCAGGTTGGCCGCTGCAGACTTAATATGATGCGTACAGCTAAGGTATGGAACACTTTACCGTTGTCTGTTTTTCCTAATAAATACGATCCGGGCCTCTTTAAGGTAAGAGTGAATAGGTTTCTTCTAGATCTTCGTGCTACATCTTAGACCACATCATCGCTTACCTTCAGGTGAGATTGTAGTCAAACGAAGTTCTATCATGTTTAAAAAAAAATGTGCAAGTAGGGATTGAGGGACCCTAACTTAGGTGTGGTGATCCCGAGCAGTCAATGCAGCACTTGCTAATGTGCCCTTTGTGTCCGAACACTTGTACGATGGAAGACCTAATAACCGCCTCACCTAAAGCTATTGTTGTGGCCAAACTTCTGTCCAACATAGTATAAATGAAAACGAAAAACTTTTGACACGCTAAGAAGTGCTCCCATCTAGTAGTCTTTGAATATCATCATTACCTGCATCAGTTGATGCTATTACTATACTAGTGGTTCGCCCCGAACTGAGTTCTCGCGAATCTCCCAACAAAGCAAAATAAATATTATTCTTCTGGCGACTTGAGCAACGATGCCTAAACGTATTTAGTGGCTAAATATGATTTAAGGAATTGACATATCATACAATTAGGTCAAATTTAAACATGTTTAGTCGCTAAATGCGTTTAGTGATCTTTGTGCATGCCGGCCTTAATCTTTGACTAACAAATTAGTGCCACAAAATGAATAACCAAATTACGGTACGGTTTGATTCAAATTAGAGGTAACGGGGGTTCATATAAATTGGAAACTTTTTAGGGGTAGAAATTGCAGTTATTCTGGATTCCAGACTTTTCCCTATATTTGTGTCACTAAAGCTACACGAATACCAAATTTCAGCATTGTGGGGTCACTGGTGTACCCTGTGAATTTTGTCAAAATTTTAGTTTATTAGGTCTGAGAAGTCAAAAATACAAAAGTTAAACTAATAACTAAAAACGGGGTTATAATTTACCATTAAAGACCATTCATTTGACGTCCCACTTGACCTAATAGTCTCATTTTTATTTTTTTTACCCCTCTTGAACCCCAATGTCTCAACAACCCCCCTAACATTTTTAGCTCATTTAGTCACACCAAAACTGTGCAATCACTACTTACATAAGTATCAAATTTCTCGATGATCGAATCAACGCTTCGAAAGTTATCTTTGGACAAACAAACATACATACAACGCCGATTTGATCAAGAAATCTCGCTTCGATTGATCAAAAACTTATCTCTCTATATAATTTTAAAGATTATGTTTTATTATTTAATGTTATTTGTGGGGAAACAGGCTCACAGCTCCCCTGATGGTAAGCAGTCACCGTCACCTATTGACACCGGCAACACCCGGGTTATTGTCGATGCGTTCCCTACCCTGTAGAAACGTATTTACATTTCTCTTTAAGCGTACCTACACACGGCTACACATCAAGCTATATATTTCCAGTATAAGCTGACCTCTCATTCTACGAAAAGCCTACACAATGCGAGGTCAGCTTATACTGGTAATATATAGCTTGATGTGTAGCCGTGTGTACCATGTCGTAGCCTCAGGGGAAAACCTCAGATGGTAGCTCATTCCACATCTGTTATGGGTAAATAAAAATAGTTTTTAATAATTAAGACCTTTACACATTATGTTCAAGCGAATAAATTTATCTTTTATCTTCTAATTTTATGGTACAGAAACGTGGACTCTCACCATATGCCTATAAGAAGGCTCAAGGTCGCGTACGACGGAGAAAGATATGCTTGGCAATTTCTTCTACCTTTGAATGGAAAGTAATGTAAAAGGGCTCGGTTATATTGCGATAGGTTATTTTGACATTGTAAGAACCTATATATCATTTCGTCGGGAGTCCACAATCTCCGTTCCTTCGTACCCCAATTTCTTCAACTAGGTCATGCATTGCAACTTCCAAGTATGTTATGTGTTTTGGCAGGTTTTCAAAACGCTCTTCGACATAAACACTTTGTTTTCCCTTTAGTCGATTATCACATTATATTTAGTAAGTCATAAAATATGTATATTATGATCCCGTTTAAGATTCATGGAGGTAGATAGATAAGTATAGACATTTATTTCGACACAAGAAACAAACACACAGAAACTACATATGGTGGATAAGTACATACACACAATTAAAACCACGTTAAATTAAACAAAAAATTAATAAAAGAAAAGACACGTACCCAGTCACTACGAGCACTGTGCCGAAGATGGGGATGGAAGTAAAATAATTCAAAGTTACTTTCCATTGATGTAAAGATATTTTGCTTGCAACCAACTGTCTGTAGTATTGTTGGAAAGCTCTTTAAAAATGAAGAAATGTAATTAAGCACTTTTCATTTCAGAGTTCGGTTTCCGATTTTTTCCCGATCATTTCATTTTTCATTTCATTTATTTTCCACTGTAGGTACATTAAAGAACACTAAGTTACGTCATATTTAGATTATATCTATCAACTAGCTGACCCGGCAAACGTTGTTTTGCCATTAAGGGTTGATCGTAGAAGGGTGAAAATTGAGGATTGTATGTATTTTTGTATGTTGTATCATAAAAAAATAGAAATTAAAAGTTTTGTCTAAAAAATAAAAAATAAAAATTTAGGGGTGGACTACCCCTAACATTTAGGGGGATGAAAAATAGATGTTTCGATTCTCATAGATACCGGATAAGCACAAAAAATTTCATCAAAATCGGTCAAGCCGTTTCGGAGGAGTATGGCAACAAAAACTGTGACACGAGAATTTTATATATTAGATAAAATTAACATTACAGTAATTCAAACAGACAAGTATCGGGACTAATTATGTTATTCAACTTAATTGAATGTCAACTTAAAATATTAAAATAAAACAAAAATCAATACAGAACAAAACAATGTCAAATAAGGCAAAAAATTAATGTAGGTATTTCATGTCAAAAACAAATTATTACAAATTGTGGCTGTAAAAGGGCCTTGACAGTATTGTAAAAAGGCTAATAAGTTAAGGACAAAAAAAAAAGATAAGGAATAGAAAAAAATAAAAAATATCAACAGTTCACATTAAAATTAACATCATTTAAAGCTTCTCCCAATGAGTAAAAAAATTTTGTATAAATAATTTTTTTTTTCTTGAATAGATTATTACTTGAGTTTTTGAGCTCGTCCGGTAGTTTATTAAAAAGTATTACACCATAGCCCAAAACGCTTCTTGATTATTTACATAAACTAAATTTTTGATCCGAAGTCTGCCACCATGTCTCGCACCATGTATGCTATCTTCTGAAGTCTGTTACATTTTTGTCAAAAAGTTACCTGTAACCTGTATGGCATGACTGCAATTGTGGCTTCAGCTCATCGTGGCACACTTATACAGGAAAGTTGGACGATTAATTGGAATGTTAGATGATCGTTGACTCCCTAGTGGAAGCCAATTTACAAAGTCTAGAGCACAGAAGCCGAGTAGCCAGACTTTCAGTTTTTTACAAGATTCATTTCGGTGAATGTGCGCAAGATCTTCACGACCTTATCCCTGCTTCCCCCTTCCAACACCGGACAAGCAGACGTACCGAGAAGTACCACCCATACCTGGTCGGCATACCACCTTGCCGTACCAAACGATTTGCTTCAACTTTTCTTGTTAGCACAAGTAAGGAGTGGAACTCACTTCCGGTGTATGTTTTTCCTAACCAGTATGGAGTCTTCAAGTCCAGAGTGAACAGGTTCTTTCTAGGCAAGCGTGCTCCATCTTTGATCACACCTTCACTTACCATCAGGTGAGGTAGTGGTCAAGCGCTTGACTATCATCAATAAATAAAATCGTCTTGAACTAACATAAAGTATGTGACTGTACTTAGAGTAGACAGTTAGTTTTTATCTTCAGGATATCCTGGGCTACTGCATATGCAAATCGCTGGGACGTAAATAACTCAATGGCACGAAAACTACCTCCTGTTTTACGAATAGATAAATTCAAACTAGAAGGCTTTGTAATGTTTTTTTTAAGAAATTTATACTAACATTTCGTTTATTCCACGTGACACAACTGCTTGGTTCAACCAGTAGTGCCATAGGAAATATTTCTTTCCCGTGACACTATCATTCTCGAAAGCTACTTGATAAAAGTTACCCGCGAAAGCTGTCAAACTCCAAACAGCCGTATCTTGGGAGTTAGACGTTCTATGCTAGCAGTATCTTGGGAAAAATGGTAGGTAGCAATGAGATCTGTATTTCTAAAGACAGCTGTCAAACTCCAAACAGCCGTATCTTGGGAATTAGACGTTCTATGCTAGCAGTGTCTTGGGAGAAATGGTAGGTATCAATGAGAACTGCATTTCTGATAACAGCTGTTAAAATCCAAACAGCCGTATCTTGGGAAATAGACGTTCTATGCTAGCAGTATCTTAAGACAAATGGTAGGTCTCAATGACTCAATATACACATTTTAAATCGGTGTGTATACAACTTGCCTCAGTAGTGTCACGGGAAAAGCTGATTTAACCGTGGCACTATCGATAGTGTGACGAAAAGAAAAATTTCCTTTAGCACTACTGGTTGAGCCAAGCAGTTGTGTCACGGAGAATACACGTAACATTTCAATGAAATATACAATACATAATTTTCTTGTATTATTGAAAAATAAAAAACTTTGTGCAATAATATAATAGTTTTGACAATAATTGGTTTTTTTTTGTTTTTTTTTATAAATCTGATTATTTTTAATTAATATACTAGTCATTAATTAACAAGTATATTATAGTATTTTTCAAACTTTCACGATCACTGTACATAATTATTGATTAAAACGGGTATTTATCGCGTATGTACCTTTTCTATTTGTTATCCCGACGTTTCGGCGGTGTTGCAACAGTCGTGGTCACGGGTTGACTCTTTGTTGAGTCAACCCGTGACCACGACTGTTCCAACACAGCCGAAATCAATACGTATATAATATCAAACGGATCATTATCGACTCAAACTTAAACTTCATATTAATTTATCAAATGCTGCCCGTTTCTTTGATTAAGTTCCATTCCGAAGTTAATTGTGTTAATCATTAGATTTTTTTTAATTACTTACCTAATTCTTCCGTTCCGGCAAAGGAAAGACGGAAGATGGACGAGGGCAGTAACCGAGTGGTGGCAGCGAGAAGGGCGCATACCCCAGCCAGATGGTCGGACATTGTGAGAGTTGCGGGAAGGCCATGGATGCGCTTGGCACAGGAGAGGAGAGAGTGGCGTGATAACGAGGAGGCCGATACCCAGCATTGGGTGTAAGCTGAGATGATGACGATGATGACCTATCTAATCAGAATTTTTCTTTTTCTGTTATTAAATTTATTCATTTTACACCTCGACCAATCTCAGCAATGATCCTTTCCACCCAAAGGTTGTCTGAAAGAGATTGCTTTGTTAAGCGATAAGACCGCCCATTATGCTTACTTTTATTTGTTTATTTCTTTAAATCTGTTGTGTCTAGTTTGTAAGGTATAATAAAGAATTTCCATTCATTCATTCATACAATTACAAGTCAATCATCCAAACAGATATGTCAATACGTCATTACAATATTAACAAGTGTCTTGTGTTCATCAGGTTTTCGAAGCGGCAAGCACGCGCGCCGGAGATAATGAACGAAGTGAGTTCGTACCGCGACCCCCTGATGTACAACGAGTGGCCCGTCTACACCGCTATGCCAAGGGCTGCACCGAGGTACCTACGATACTATAACTAGTTTTTAAACTATAGTTAACTATAGTTAGTTTTTACTAATTTTCCAAATCGGTTGATATATAACGGAGTTCTGAGCTAACAAACATAACATAGATTTTTTTAAATCATCTCAAAAATTTCAAGCCTAGACGGGACTTGAACCCGCGACCTTCCTCTTGATACGAGGATGCACTACCATCTGTGCTACAAGGCAATTCACGTCTAGGTCGAAATCAGTGAGATCATTCAGAATTACGACTAAAGCGCCGGAGCTAACGGCGCTTTAGTCGTAATTCAAATTCTTGAGATGATTTTAAAAAATCTTGGAATTTTCCGCATGTGTTCGGATAACACTATAAATAAAAATACTATTTAAACATAACATAACATAAAAATTAAACAAATTTAAGACTTATGTGGTTTTCTCATGGATGCCATTGTCAGAACTGGACCAAAAGAAAATGGGACCACACGGCTGACAAATAAAAAAAGAATCATCAAAATCAGTTCTCCTAGTCGAAAGTTCTGAGGTTACAAATATAAAAAAAATTAGACGAATTGAGAACCTCCTGCTTTTTTGAAGTCTGTTAAATTAAGTATTAATTCCCCTAGATTTAAGCTTTTTACTAACAAAATGGATACATTGTTGTCTTATTGAATAAACTAGAGGTTCGCCTTGAACTGAGATCTCGCGAGTCTCCCATAAAAACAAATGATAATATTCATTTGTTTTTATGGGAGATGTACCTAATCTTTGTGTGTGTGGACTGAGTGACCACATGATTTTTTGTAGTTTTTTTAACTAAAAGGTTTAGTAAAAGTTCTAAAACATTTGTAAAACGAATATTGGAGTTTGTAAAGAATTTAATAAAAAGATATAACTACCTAATGTGTGGTCTCTCAGTTCACACACTCGCCCTTCCAAATCTGGATAAGTATATCGTTTACAAGCATGTTTTGTACCCAAATGTTTAGTAAAACAAGTATAAACGTATTTACAAGATAACAAAATATAATGCGACTAAGATATATGGAATTACAAACTAATTTATATGGTCACTCAGAGACCACATATAAATCACGTATAACTTATTAATTATATCATAAAAACTGTAGTGTTTCTCTGATAATGTTTAGTAAAAGTTGCAATGGTGTTTGTAAAAGTTAAAAACGGGCAAAAGAACGGACTATTTTCGTAAAATTCATATTTAATTGTGGCCTCTCAGTTCACATACTGAAAAAATTATAATTAGGCAACATATCATTAATTATAAGAAATACTGATATATTGGTCCTTATAACGTTTAGTAAAAATGTTTTACTATAAAATTGTATGCTTTTATTCCTGATTCATTGCTAATTAAAAAAGTTATTTGCATTTTAATATTTTCTATGCAATGTATGAAGTAGGGTGTCCACACTGTGAAAACATCACTGTTAACTTGAACCATTATCAGTATCCTATACATGGTGTTGCAATATAAATAATTATATTGAAGGGACGTCTTCTACACATATAATAAAAAATAAATGTATCTATAAATTGTTTTTGTTTTATAATCAAAATCTCGAGAAAGTTGAGAAAATGCTGTTCGACCAAATGAAAGAAGACAACTAGCTTAATGTAAGGCACAAACACTCATATTATAAAGTTTTTGGATTAAAACAAAAAACATTATTTACTTATGAACATACCGACTTAGATTAGAGTAGAATACAAAGTACTCTTCTAGTTACAGTAGCCACTAACAAGAAGTGAAGTTAATACAACCTACTTTGATCGATAAACGGCACTGATAAATATTTTCTAAGTGATTTACCTCAATCAATTATTATTAAAATTAAAATATATGTGTAGGGACAATTTAATTTATTCCTTCCCTAATTCATGATGGTATAGGGCATTACAAGTGTCACTCTTTATTAAATGAAAGAAGTGTATATTCTTCTTGCTACCCTTTTCCCACATTATGCGGGTTGGCTAAACATGAATTCCTCCTCCATATCTCTCTATCTGCCGTCATCTCCGTGGTCACTTCCTTTCTACCCATATAGTTCTTACACAGTCCATCCATCTCTTCTTCGACCTTCCTCTATTTCTATATCCATCAAAACGCATATTACGATAAAAGATGAAAATGAAAATACATTTATTTGACACACACAGGACAGACCATTCAAATCAGTACAAATACAGAACAAACATACCTACTTACATTAAGATTATAATGATAAAAAAGAAAAATTATTTACAAAAATACAGGAAAAATACAAGATAAAAACTTAGTACTTAAACATAGGTAGGTATAGATTATATGGTCTTCCGTGCAGTGTGGGCCAAACAAGCCTCGTCTCAGCGTATTGCTGCCAAACATCCGAGGAAGGTAAGCGGCGCTGGTTTTCAGATGGGACCCATGGGTAGCCTCACGAACGCAGAAAAGTAAATGAGTAAACAGATACATAGACATACATAGATACATACATATACGTAAATAATAAAATAAACTTGAAAGAAAGAGAGAAGTACATAATTTGTATATTTATCACTCTTTTAGTCACATGATTTTCTTCCCTACGCATGACATACCCATACCACGCTAGCTTCTTATTCCTTAATGTTTCTATCACTGGCAGTACTTTTAAACGTCTTCTATACTCATTCCTTATTCTACCCGAATGGGTATATAATATGATGTATGTGTAATGTATGGATGAAAGAAGAGTGCAAGCGGCGGAAATGCGAATGATGGATGTGTGGGGTAACGAGAATTCGTTACCCCATACATCCATCATTCGCATTTCCGCCGCTTGCACTCTTCTTTCATCCATACATTCTTCAAATGAGAGAAGCGTATGTTATGATGACGATAATTCATTTAAAATTACTGAAAGTAGTACAGAAAAATGTATTTACATATAATAAGTTACGCTCTTGGTTGTTACTAATTAATCAATTATCTTAAGAGTCCAATGTGATAGCTGCATATGATCCTATATTTTATATGTAATACTGCATCATTTACTTTGTAATAAATATATGTAAAAGTTGAGAATAGGTATTTACTCGTAACTATTTGTAGCAAAAGCACTATTCATTAAAATTATATAGAATTACTATAAAAAATAATTCTAAAATCATGTCCAAAACTTATAATAAACTCATAGTATGCAATAAATGCAACAAATGAGTAGGTGCAACTTTACATACTTATCGATATTAATAATAGGTTGGGGAAAAAGTCTTTTCGCATTATAGAATGTATGAACTTGTAATAAAATCTCTTTGGCTATACTATTTGTATCTGGCTGGTTTTGGTATCATTCAAGTTAAAATTTTAAAGAAGATAATTCTAAATTCAAATTAGGAAAATGTGTTTTTTGTATTTATTTTTCGTACTGTAATGATGAGTGAATCTAATGAAAAAATTCGATACATTTTAAAATTTTACTACAAAATAGGTAAAAATGCAACGCAAACCGCGAAAAAAATTTGCGATGTTTATGGACCTAGTACAGCGTCTGTGAGAGTAGCACAAATTTGGTTTAAGCGTTTTCAATCCGGAAAATTTGATGTCAAAGATGCACGTCGCTCTGGTCGCCCGATTACGGATAAAATTGATGCCATTTTTGAAAAAGACGAGCAAGATCGGCATATCAGTAGTTACGACGTAGTTGAAGAACTGGGGATTGACCACAAAACAGTTTTGGCGCATTTGAAAAAAAACTGGGTTACACAAAAAAGCCCGATATTTGGGTACCCCACGAGCTCACTGAAAGAAACCTAATGAACCGTGTACTCATTTGTGATTCTTTATTACGACCGACGTAATGAAACCGAACCATTTTTGAAGAAGCTGAACGTGCGAAAAAGGTCGTGGTCAAAGGCCGGCCGGTCAGGCTTCACAGACTGTGGCGAAACCCGGGTTAACTCGCAACAAGGTGATGCTGTGTGTGTGGTGGGATTGGAAGGGCATTATTCATTATGAGCTGTTACCCCACCAGGCATGACCATCGATTCTGAACTCTACTGCGAACAACTGATGAGATTAAAGCAAGAAGTTGAGAGAAAGCTGCCGGAATTAATCAACAGAAGAGGTGTGGTTTTTCATCATGATAACGCTAGATCTCACACATCTTTAACCACTCAGCAAAAATTAAGAGAGTTTGGCTGGGAGGTGGTAATGCATCCGCCTTATAGTCCTGACCTTGTACCTTCAGATTTCCACCTGTTTCGGTCTCTTCAGAATTCTTTAAGCAGTGTCAGGTTAACATCACGAGAGGACTGCCAAAACTACTTGTCGCGGTATTTTGATCAGAAGCCCCAACATTTATATAACAATGGGATCATGTCCCTACCAACAAGATGGCAAAAAGTTATCTAACAAAACGGTACCTACATACTTTAGTTAAATGTAAATAAACTATATTAAAAAATTATTTGAATTTTCTTAAAAAATGGGAAGAAACTTTTTCCCCAACCTAATATGATTCATAGCACCTGTGTTTCGATTTTTCACATTAACTAATAGTTTTATTGTACCTAAATCATTATTTTATGCAATTTCATTTGGTTTTCGCTCTCGTGCCTCGAATTAGTCCTCGCACTGCGGGTATTTTCGCATGGGGTGACTGAGACAATTGCACAAGGTGTTCTAAAGGTTTATCAAAATTATATTAATTTTCATTCAATAAGAAATTGTTTAATTTTGAAATTTATAACCTCAACTTGCTTAATAAAAAAGCATTATGATTCAAATTAACAATTACTATATATTATGTAGACACTTTTCTTTTTAAACATCTCCTGTATTGTTAATCGATGACCCTATTGGAAAGCTTTATTCGTTCAAAAAATCAAAAGCCAAAGATTTACTTTCAAGTAGCACAAATAGAGAAGATAAAAAAAAAATTTTGACTTCAAACATGTACCCGCAAATTTAAGTAAATTCGTAACTGTCTGACTTAAATATGTTATTATTACTTTCTTTTGAGTCTCATCCTACGATTAAATGCATTACATTTTGTTTAATATTTAATGAATACTAGCATTTGATTAAATTTTCTTGGAAATAGCAACTGATAAATAAGTGAATTTTAAGAAACCTGTGTATGGGTCTACTCACATTATGACGAAATATTGTACCAAATTAGATTCGCATTCTATTTACATCGGTCATCTTTTGATTGATTTGGGAAAAACAACTACGATTGAGAAAAAAATAGAAGACTTAAAAAAAATTAAAATTATTTTTTTCTGGTTTTTTTAATTGTCATTGTTTTACTAAAGAAACATCTCAATCAACCTTTACAAATAGTTTGTGTGCATATTACATGTAAATAAATTACCACTTCTTGCCATTTATTTGTAAGCCTCGTTACTATGACAACAGGCTCTAATAGTTTTTTGACAGCATAGAAAAAAGCTTGACATGGACACCCTACTTCATACATTGCATAGAAAATATTAAAATGCAAATAACTTTTTTAATTAGCAATGAATCAGGGATAAAAACATACAATTTTATAGTAAAACATTTTTACTAAACGTTGTAAAGCCCAATATATCAGTATTTCTTATAATTAATGATATTTTGCCTAATTATAGTTTTTTTCAGTGTGTGGATTGAGAGACCACAATTAAATATGAATTTTACGAAAATAGCTCGTTCTTTTGCCCGTTTTTAACTTTTACAAGCATCATTGCAACTTTTACTAAACATTATCAGAGAAACACTAGTTTTTATGATATAATTAATAAGTTATACGTGATTTATATGTGGTCTCTGAGTGACCATATAAATTAGTTTGTAATTCTATATATCTTAGTCGCATTATGTTTTGTTGTCTTGTAAATACGTTTATACTTGTTTTACTAAACGTTTGGGTACAAAACATGCTTGTAAACGATATACTTATCCAGATTTGGAAGGGCGAGTGTGTGAACTGCGAGACCACACATTAGGTAGTATATCTTTTTATTAAATTCTTTACAAACTCTAATATTCGTTTTACAAATGTTTTAGAACTTTTATTAAACCTTTTAGTTAAAAAAACTACAAAAAAACCATGTGGTCTCTCAGTCCACGCACACATTAATCTTTGACTATCAAAATGTGCCACGAAATTAAAATCCACATCACGTGACTTACAGTTTCATTCAAATAACAGGTAACGGGAGTTCATGTTGTCTGGTTAGTCATTTTTGTGGTACAAATTGCAATTATTCTGGATTTCAGACTTTTGCTTATATTCAGCACTGTGGGGCACTGGTGTAACCTGTGAATTTTGTTAAAATCCAGTTTTTATTATGGCTAATAACTCAAAAACTACAAGGTTTTACCTAAAAATAAAGATGGGGTCTAAATGTACTTACAAATACCTTTTATTAGACGTACCATTTACCATTTGTAGCTCATTTAGTCACACCAAAATTGTGCCATTACTTCCTACCTATATACCAAATTTCACGATGATCAACGCTTCGAAAGTTATCCTCGGACAAACAAACATACATACAACGCCGATTTGCCCAGGTTGATTTAAAGGACTCGCTTCGCTTGATCAATAAATTATTATTATTATTATGAAAGTTTTTGATCCCCGAGGTGAAAACAGGGGGTTTTTTTCATAAGCTTGCGTTTGACCACGATCTCGCCTGATGGTAAGCGATGATGCAGTCTACGATGGTACACGCTTGCCTAGAAGAAACCTATTCACTCGCGACTTAAAGATACCCAGGCTGTAGCTATCTGGAAACACAGACTCTGGCAAGGCGTTCCACTCTTTGGCGGTGCGCATAATAAAGGTCGAAGAGAACCGCTTTGTGCGAATGGGAGGTATTTCTACCATATAGCGGTGGCGCACCGCAGAGCGTCTGGTTGTCCGTTGATAGAATGGAGATGGTGGGATCAGGTTGAATAGTTCCGCCGCACACTCCCCGATATGTACTCGATAAAAAACCGAGAGGCTAGCAACCTTTCGTCGATGCTCCAGGCTGAGGAGCCTTGCATCAACTAGCTCATCGTTGCCTATGAGCTTCTTGGCTCTTTTCTCAATTGATTCCAGAGCTTCAAGTTGGTACTTCGCTGATCCGTCCCAGAGGTGAGAGCAGTACTCCAAACACGATCGGACTTGTGCTTTGTACAAGTTGAGCAACTGTCCCAGTACAGGGTTTTTTTTAAAACATGAACTACCGTTGCTTGTAATTTTAATGAAACTGTAGGTCTAGTTATTTGGTCTGGCATTTCTTGACACTATTTGAATAGTCAAAGATTACAATTATTATTTTTTATAGGAGACTCGTGAGATTTCAGTTCGGGGCGAACCATTAGCTTATTAATAAGAAACATATGTAATTTTGTAACAGGTTCCGCTACCAATACCCGTCAGCGTCCCGCGAGGCCTACGGCAGAGTGCTGACCAAGGCGCCGCCCAACGTCGTACGCACTCCTGACTATGATGAGGTAAGGACATACCTAATCAGGGGACGTCAATTAATGACGTGAGGCATTCTGACGATTTTAGAAAACTTTCTCGTAACTTCACACTGTTTTACGTGATATTTGCCGAAGACCCGAAAACCCCCCCCCCCCCCCCCCCCCCCACCCCCCCGTGAGCTTGAGCGAAATTTGGCTTGACCCCCTCCACACCTGAACACCTCACGTAACTAATGTACGCCCCCTAACTACAAGATGAATTCGTAAACAGACGACAAAAGCCTGAGAGCCGCTGAGTCTGCGCCGTGACATCGGAGCGCTCAGCGTTTTCTATAAAATATATAACGGCGAATGTTCTGCTTCCCACTTCTACCATCGAACCTCTCGCAACCGGCAAAGAGCTCACCCACAAATTGTAGATGCGTGGAAGTCTCACACGGTGCGTTACAACCGCTCGTTTCTACCACCTGCAAGATGTGGAATGACCTTCCTCCGGAGATTTTCCGGTGGGCTTCAAAATGAACACCTTCAAGAGAGGTGTAAATAGGGTATTAAGTGGTAGGCAACGCGAATGCAATACCACGAGTGCTGCAGGAGTTTATAGGCGGCGGTGACCACTTAACATCAGGAGACCCGTCAGTTTCTGTGTCTACAATTTTAATATAAAAAAGCGGAACGACTCTGCTCGTCAGCTAAAACAATTGACAGTCTGTGTTTATTTTAATCCAAAAACCACATACCATATGAACTTCTCCTTCGAAAAATCGAACTATGGATCAATTCTTCAGGCATGAACCATTCCTAATCACCAGTGATCGGACTAGGTAGAGCTATTTTGTGTACTTGCCATGTGTAAGAATAATATGGATATTCCCAAAATCCCGGGATTTGCTTTTTAAGTAGAAAAATAATAAAAAAATAAAAAAAATTACGCCTTAAGGAGTAATGAATGAATACACTTCCTCTCCGACGGGCAAGTATAAGGACGGGTTTAAGGATAGTATACTAAATAGATAGAAACTTGATTCATTAAACCACATATGTTTTTTTATGTAACAATTTCTTATATTCATACAAGACTCAACAATCATTTAACATTATCATTCTGAAGTTGTACAAGAACATATTACCATACAAATTATTTGTTCCTCAAAAAATTAAAATATACAAACAGAACAAGCTATATGTATTTACAACAAAATCCTGATTAAATTGATCAACACGTTATACAATAATATTCTTATTCAAACAAAAAATGTCATTCTTGGAGAATTTGAAGAAAAATTGTCAAAAAATGAAGTAAATGGTGAAATTTTGTCTACAAATTTGTTCCACTAACATCCACAGATGTCGAACGCTCCTTTTCTTTTTACATCCAACACCCATTTATATGTAGAAAAGGAGCGTTCGACATCTGTGACTGAAGCTCAAGACGAACTAGACCAAGAAATTATCTATTTCTTGGTCTAGTTCGTCTTCAGCTTCAGTAGAAGACTGAGTACCTAAGTGACCTAAGTTAAAATATATTACCATTATTTTTTCTAAATTTTATAAATTTAGTCTATTTCTTTTTACATCTAACACCCATTTATATGTAGAAAAGGAGCGTTCGACATCTGTGGATGTTAGTGGAACAAATTTATATGACAAAATTTCATCATTTACTTCATTTTTTGACAATTTTTCTTCAAATCCTCTGAGGATATCAATGTCAGGATTCCTATCCAAAACTTTTTCAATTTTTATTCTATCAGAATCACACTCATTTAAAGCATCTCTGACTTGATCAAAAGCCAAAAATGAGTCGCTTAATATTAAATTTCGTTTCTGCAACTCTTTTAAAGAAAGTAAAATAATCGTATAATGATTTTCTATATACACTAATTGATTCCGTAGATTCTAGAATATTTTTCGCATTTCGTATTGCCATTGATTCAAAGCTGTTTAATCGAGAAACAACATTCATTATTTCTTCATAATATTTTATATAATACGATGCAGCTTCAAGCAATTCCGGAGGATAAGTCGGAATCTAATATAATATCCATATTAACATCAATGTTTGCGGTCAATGAACCTAAACAGCTCTACCTACTCCGATCACTGCTAATCACTGATTAAAGCCACGCGAGATAAATGGTATACAAACCGAATATTAGCCCTAAACAGATACAGTCTCCGCACTAAAGTCAGAGCCCTGACTGGACACTGTCGGCTTCTTAAGCACATGTTCAAGCTAGGGCTATGCGATACACAAATCTGCAGATGCTGTAATGAGACGGCAGAATCGCCCCTACATCTGTTAGGCGAGTGTGCTCCACTAGCATTCAACTGGGCAAACACATTCTTGGCCCGGAGGAGCTAACAGTTATCACCCCTAAGAATATTCTACAGTTTTAGCAGGTGTAGGACTTAATGGTGAACTTTGAACGCCCGCCATAATCTAGGAGCGACACAAAAACAACTAGCGATCACAATATGCCTCGTTGCGGCAGTGAAACTAACGCCGGAAAATCTAATAAAAAAAAATAATAACTATAATACCGCCTCAATATAAAGCATACATGCTTGTACAATATAAGCATCATATAATATATAATGTGGTTAATGTTTTAACACTTTCTCTACAAAGTAATGTTTCCATCATTCATCTATGGACACATTTTATACTTGATTTCATTTAATTTATTTATAGCTGGCTGTTGCCGCGACTACTACATGTGTAGGTAAACTAGAAATAAAGCTCGCTGTTGTAACATGACTTGACACGCCGTTTTTATCCCATGTGATCTGACTTATGGGATAAAAAGTAGCCTATGTAGTAATCCAGGTTATTATCTACGTACACACTAAATTTCATATAAATCGGTCCAGCCGTTACGACGTGAATGAGTAACAAACAAACATCCAAAATTTCACATTTATAATACTAGCTTTCGCCCGCGGCTTCGCACTAAAAATAGCCTATGTGTTAATCCAGGCTATAATCTACGTAAATACTAAACTTTATAGAAATCGGTTCAGCCGTTACGACGTGAATGAGTAACAAACAAACATCCAAACTTTCTCATCTATACTAATAACATTATAAAGAGGAAAGATTTGTATTTTGCGTGTTTGTTTGTAATGAATAAACTCAAAAACTACTGGTCAATTTCAAAAATTATTTCACCATTGTAAAGCTACATTCACCCTGAGTAACATACTAGGCTACTTTTTACCCAACTGCGCAAAGGAGGGTAATGTTTTTATTGAAAAACAACGCGTGTAAAGCTGCGGATTGGGCAGCTAGTTTATAATATTAGTGTGATGATGGCACACAAAACAGAATACAATCAAACAGATACAAAATATAATTATCAACTTTTAGAGCAAGATTGTATCACAAAGCATGTGTACCTACACAACATGACAATTCTAGAGCTGTGTTCTAATTCTGTGTAGACTAGGGTTGCCATCTCCAAATTTTTAAATCCAGGATTTGAAGGTAGAAATACCAGAACAATTTAGTTGAAAAGCCAGAACGCACTATTGTGTTTGGAATCCTCATGAGAGCTTGTATAAGCTTTTATTGGAAAAGGTACGGAAAGCTTTCCACGTTGCTTCTTTGTTTCAAAAAGTGTCAACGATCACACACGTTTCAGGGGTAGTTTCAAATATGCGGCCTACAAGTGTTGGAACAATTTGCCACCACCAATTAGAAATGCCAAAAGTAGCAACAGCTTTAGAAAAAAACTAAAAATATTTCTAATGGAAGCCCAAATACAACATGGTAACATCAATGTCGACCTCTCTTTGATCTAGTCATCCAATAACTCTTCTTACATATGTTTAACTAAATCAATATATTTTAAATAGTTACCCATATTTATTTATATATACATATAACCATTACCTTAGAATTCGTAAGTAAGTACATAAGTCATATATTTATATAGGTATACTAGCTGACCCGGCAAACGTTGTTTTGCCATATAAATAATTGCTATTAAAAAATAAGGGTTGATCGTAGAAGACTGAAAATTGAGGATTGTATGTATTTTTGTATGTTGTATCATAAAAAAATAGAAATTAAAAATTATGTCTATAAAATAATAAAAAAAATTTAGGGGTGGACTACCCCTAACATTTAGGGGGATGAAAAATAGATGTTGGCCGATTCTCATAGATACCGGATAAGCACAAAAAATTTCATCAAAATCGGTCAAGCCGTTTCGGAGGAGTATGGCAACGAAAACTGTGACACGAGAATTTTATATATTAGATATATATATATGTATATAATATTATTTTAGAAAAGTATGTTTATTAAATTTATATTTACATTTTAATAAAACTGTACACACCTTTTATTTACTCACTTCTTTATTTATTTTTTATTTTACTACGTAGCCGCTGCACTACCTTTGCTTCTGGTTTCAGTTGTAAATCAGCGTTGGGTGCTTAACATCCAACATTATGCTGAGCTGAACGCCATTTTGGTACGCAGACACATGAGTCGAACTTGTTTTATTGGATTCAATTGTATCTACTGTTCCTTTTAATTATTTGTCATTTTCTGTGTGCCAAATAAATGATTATTCTATTCTATTCTATTCTACACACGCGAGGCGCGGGCCCAGTAAAAAAAGAATTGGAGATGTATGAGTAGTGGCGAGTGAATTTTACACAAAAACATTTAAAACCCCAGGACGCTACTTAAAAACTATCCTGGTCAGCCCAGGACGCCCCAAAAAGCAGGGCATGTCCTGGGAAAACAGGACGGTTGGCAACCCTAGTGTAGATTGTTAACGGAATTTGAAAACAGCTCCAATGTTATCATTTGACACAAAAAATCCACAAGCGAATAATGTAATTTCCACACAAAGAATAATGTCGGAGCAAATTGGCGAAACAAACGTATTAAAGAATGGCGCTCTTTGAAGCTACGCCTTTGTTTCAGTTCCATTGTGAGTTTCCAACGATCTGACATTATGTAGGCGGGAGTTTTATCGTCGTAGATTTTTATGCGAATAATATCGTTGTTTTTTCACTAAAAGAGACAACTTCTGAAAAGAAATAAAACTAAACTTTAATTTATTTACCGATTTTAAAAAGGATGTCCGAAATTCATCGTGAAAATTAATGAAAATTAGAATAATTCCGCATATCTATATTCCATGGGAAATTAAATTTTAAGCTTTTTATATGTTTTGTATTTTTTATACAATTTAAATACTTATAAGAACTTATAAATATTCTTTTCTATACTAATATTATAAAGAGGAAATATTTGTTTGTTTTTTTTGTATTGAACAGGCTCCGAAACTAATAAACCGATTTAAAAAATTATTTCAATGTTGGCAATGTACACTATCCCCGGGTGGCATAGGCTACTTTTTACCCAACTGCGCAGAAGGAGGGTAATGTTTTTATTGAAAAACTACACGTGCGAAGCTGCGGATTGGTCAGCTAATTGGTAATAAATATACTAGTGGTTCGCCCCTATTAGGTTATCAGTTACCAATTGTAGGAAATAACTATTCACCATTTGTTAGGTTACTAGCTATCCTCTATCGCCATCACGTCGGGCACTGTCTGGTCAGTAGTATTTGTTTCCTAGCCCAAGATGCAGAGGAAATGCAAACAACCGATGCGGATTTACTGAAGCACTATTTATTGTCCGTTACATTGCGTGAACCACTCTACTATGAAGGCTGGTGACGACTGCGGAAAGCGGCGGCTACTCGTGCCACGTTCGGCCAAAACGCAGACTCGCATAAAACTCAGCCCCAGAATATACTACAGTAGCTCTGCCCCCACAGCCCCAATTATTTGTAATCTTTGACCATCAAAATAGTGCGACGAAATGTACAACCAAATTGCATGAACTACAGTTTCATTCAAATTACAAGTAACGGGAGTTCATGTAAATTTGAGATACTTTTTTGGGGTAGAAAATGCAAGTTATTCTGGATTTCAGACTTTTCCCTATATTTGTACGAAAGCTACGAGTATACGCATACCAAATTATAGCACTTTGCGGCAATTTTCAGCACATTTATGTTGAAGTTCAGTTTTTATTATGGCTAATAACATAAAAACTGCAAATATTAAACAAAATATAAAAACGGGGTAGAAATGCACTCACAAAGACTTTTTATTAGACATGCCACTTGACCAGATATTCCCATTTTAGTTTTTTTTACCCCTCTTTAACCCCAATATCCCAACAACCCCCCAACATTTTTAACTCGTTTAGTCACAAAATTGTGCCATCACCTATATACCAAATTTCACGATGATCGGATAAACGCTCCGAAAGTTATCATCGGACAAACAAAGATAGGTACATACATACAACGCCGATTTGCCCAAGTTGATTTGGAGATCTCGCTTAGCTCGATCAATAAAGATGTATACAAGAACAATGTATAAAACTTAAGATCACATAACTATAATCTCATCACATGAGCTGTTTACTAGACTAGTCTTGTCTTGCCACACAAAAATAGATTCAAGGATTTATGACGTCACTTCGCTTGTGATAAGACGCAATAAATCGACCCGGTGGCTATGCGGCCCTGTGGCGCAATGGATAACGCGTCTGACTACGGATCAGAAGATTCCAGGTTCGAATCCTGGCAGGGTCGAACTCTTTTTGCATATAATGATTCGTCAACTTTATTTTATTTTTAAGTATTGTAATACTAAAAAGCGGCCAAGTGCGAGTCGTACTCGCCCATGAAGGGTTCCGTAGCAGCAAGTAACATTTTATGACCATATAAAAAAAACTACTTACTAGATCTTCTTCAAACCAATTTTCGGTGGAAGTTTGCATGGTAGTGTCCATAGATACCACACACGTATGGGTTTGATGAAATAAAAAAATTGAGTTTCAGTTCGAAGTATGGAGAAACCCCAAAATGACTTGTGTTTTTCTATTTTTAGGAATTTTTAATATACTAACTTAAAAATAAAATAACTTGATTGCAGATTATTATTATCATTGGCAAAAATTTATTTAAGTATATAGTGAGTAGAGTAGTCGTAAAAAAGAATATTTTTGAACGAGCGAAGCGAGATCTCCAAATCAACTTTGGAAAATCGCCGTTGTATGTATGTATGTTTGTTTATCCGAGGATAAGTTTCGATACGTTAATCCGATTATCGTGAAATTTGATACTCAGGTATCTTACTTATACTTAATATATACTAGATACTTAAGTGATGGCACAATTTTGGTGTGACTAAATGCGCTAAAAATTTTCGGAGGTTGTTAAGATATTGAGGTTCGAGAGGGGTAAAAAATGAAATTGACACTATTAGGCCAAATGGGACGTCAAATGAAAGGTCTTCATTAGTGCATTTAGATTCCGTTTTTATTTTTAGTAAAGTCCTTATAGTTTTTGAGTTATTAGCCATAATAAAAACTGAGCTTTGACAAAATTCTCAGGGTACACCCACACAGGTGACCCCACAGTGCTGTAATTTGGTATGCGTGTAGCTTAAGCAACGCAAATATAAGCAAAAGGGAAAAAAACAAATAACATGAACTGCCGTTATTGAATAATTTGAATGAAACAGTAGGCAAATTTAGCTGGTTATGTATTTTCTGGCACTATTTTGATAGATAAAGATTGCAGATAACATTTTTTTTTGTTTTAATCGGAGACTCGCGAGATCTCAGTTCGGGGCGAACCACTATATATATTCTATGTATATTTATATTTAAAAATGGAATAGGCCGGTTGTGAAAATACAAACACTGAAAACACAAATTTCACAACACATTAGTTGATTTGCGAGCAACAGAAAGAAGATACAAAAAATATTTACACGAGTTCATTAAAAATGAAGAACATCTATTTATAGACCACTCAAACGATCGTCACATAGATAAACAAAATTTAGATTATATTTAATATTCGTTACCTAAATACAGTTATATTTTTAGCTACCCTTGAAACCTTTTTAGCTGAATTTCGACCGAGTTCTTGGGTCTAATAGCCTTAATTAGGGACCCTATAAAGACAATTAATCGTCTAATTAGATTCACATCTTTTTAAGGTCTATTTATACGGGACCAAAATCTGAATTTTAACAGTGTTGTAAGGTTTCTTTGCAGTGGCGTAGCTTAGTAGGGGCGGCAGAGGCGGCCCGCCCCGGACGGCCCCGGGCGCGGCAAAATTTAACAATAAATAATAGTAATATCTTATAATATTTGAACCATTACATATTTTTGTCACATAAGCAATGCCAGCTGTGAGAGAAGTTTATCAAAATTGAAATTGATGAAAAACTATTTAAGATCAACATTGAGTAACTTTAAGGCTAACCAATCTGACTAACCTGTCTATTGAGTATAGACATTGCTAGTGCAATAAAAGAATTTGCTCTGATAAAAATTAGACGGTTAAAGTTTTAGTTAAAGACAGAAGTTATTATAGTCGATTAAATTGAAATACCACTATATCATGAGATACATATAAGTTGCTGTGTATGAGTAGGTATTGAGGCCGGGAGTAAATGACAACGCGGTGACTGACGGATAACTGATTTATTTGACAGTAAGCTGACATTAATATAGGAGCAAGACACAATACATGTATAACTATAGATAGGTATACCACATAAGTTAGTGAAGATAGAAGATAGAAATAGATATATATCCCCGAATCAAACTGACGTCCACTGAAGAAAAAAGTGCATTTAAAGTGGCATCCACCACGGAGGACGTTTGTTTTGGTGGTGGCGTAACAAAAGCAGGAATAGAACAGATTATACCATACATTGTCAAATGTTTGCATGGTCAGCAGATATTTGTTCCGGGTTTAGGTATTTTTACAAGCGTTCTATTAACTTGCAATGTATTTATGTTTGTCCGGGTGGAATCTAGCAACTGAATTTTAAACCCGTTCCCCTCAACCGATTGAGCTGAAATTTGGAATACATATGGAACTTCGGTGACAATGCAATAATATGGTACCATGGAGGTGGTCTCATGATGGAGACGGATGCTAGACAACAGAAATTCTGAATGGATTATAGTAGGCTACTAGTGTTTGGGCTCATTTGAATCTGCGTGCGGTTCCGATTATGAATTTTATAAATATTTGTTTATAAAAGTTATTTTTCAACAAAAACCTTATTCTATTAATATATATTATATTAAGTATGTATTTACATAAAAGTATATATAGGTATATGTATTCTTTACCTGGTTCCCATAGTACAAGTTTTGCTTAGTTTGGGGCTAGATAGCGCTGTGTGAAATGTCCAGCATTATTATTATTATTATAATGTGCTTTTTCAGAAGTACTTACTTCGTAATTTTTTATATATTTGCTGCTGAAAACTATGAAAAAGTGATTCGAATTGAAAGAATCCTTCAAAGATCCATTAGCAGTTAAGCTAAGCTCTTACGTGAAGTTCCAAACAGTTCCAACACGTAAAACAAACAGACGAAAACCTTTATTTTCTTTTTCTTTGCCGAGTAAATATACTTGGAAACGAGGGTAATGGGTGAGTGTGATGTATTAGCTACTGCCACAACATACGACCCAATAACATTTCAAACAAAAAAAACCCGGCAGGTGCAAGTCGGACTCGCGCACGAAGGGTTCCGTACCATTATTGAAATCGCAATAAAATCATGTCTATTGTATGGGAGTCCCACTTAAATATGTATTTTATTCAATAGCACAATTTTCTTTATTTACCTTATTTGAGGTTGGTCCGATTAAGCTAGTCCTCTAAATTGTATGAACTCCCATACAACTCAGAGGACTATCTTAATTGATGTCAACTATGTACACCCTTTAATTTTCAAGTTTTTTGATATGTTTTGGAATTTTTCCTTTATTTGTGCTGTAAGTCCTTTCATTTTGCTGAATTTCGTGATTGTAGATCAACGGGAACTACCATATAGGTTTTCGACCCAAAACCTATAGGGTAGTTACTTCCGGTTGACCTAGAATTATCAATTTTGGAACTTTTCCTTTACTTCTGCTGTAAGAAGCAAGGTCTTACAGCACAAGTAAAGGAAAAGTTCCAGAAATAAAAAAAGTTGAAAATTAAGGTAAATTGTGGTACTTAGAAAGTGTGGTATGGTGAGATAATTTTATTTCTTATTATCAAAATAAGTACTGATAGCGAGATTTTTGAGTGTTTGCCAACTCTATTCGGCTTGATACTCTATGGTCGAAGGCCGGGCATGTGAGAACAAGATTTTATCGCGCGAATGTAATTTTACTATTGTAATGAGAATTAAAAAATAAATAAATAAATATTGCTGCACATTTCACACAGTGCTATCTAGCCCCAAACTAAGCAGAGCTTTTACTATGGGAACCAGATAACTGATAGTTTACTTATATACATTTTTTTTGTAAATACATACCTACTTACAACATATAGAAAAACATACCGGAACAAATATTTATAGATCATGCAAACATTTGTTCCGCGGCGGGAATTGAACCCGCTACCCCTTGCGTCTCAGCCGGCTATACTCCCACTGCGCCACGGAGTTCGTCGTTTATGAATGGTTTTAATAACTATAGCGACCTCCATGGTGCAGTGAGCGTATAGCCGGCTGAAATGCAAGAGGTAGCGGGTTCAATTCCCGCTGCAGAACAAAAGTTTGCATGATCTACAGATATCTGTTCCGGCTCTGGATGTTTTTCTATATATTTAAAGTATGCATTTACAAAAAACAATGTAGGTATATAAGTATTCTATCAGTTATCTGGTTCCCCATAGTACAAGTTCTGCTTAGTTGGGGACTAGATGACGCTGTGTGAAATGTCCCGTAATATTTATTTATTTATTGAATACTAGCTTCCGCCAGCGGCTTCGCACGCGTTCTTTTTCAGCAAAAAGTAGCCTATGTGTTAATCCAAATTTTAATCTACGTATATACCAAATTTTATCGAAATCGGTTCAGACGTTACGACGTGATTGAGTTTCACATTTATAATATTAGTGTGATGTGATTATCCTCTTTAACAGTACTTAACGGAATTGTCCCCAGATGTACGGCATGCTGAACGTACCCCACACTTCAGGCAAGATCCTACGGTACCCCGGACCATCCAGGCCACGTGGCGGACCCCCGTCTTTCATGGTACCTCCACAACGAGACAGGTACCTATGTTCTTTAATTTTGTATCTTCCTAGCTGACCTCGCAAACGTTGTTCTGCCGTTTATATTGTTACGAGCTGAGGGTTCGGGATAAAATAATTAAAATGAATCTAACCAAAATAACATTTTTATTCAACACTGAAATGATAAATACATTAATCTAATCACAAGTAATCACAACACTTGTAACACTTAGTTAAGGTAGTTGGTAAAAATAAAATTAGTTTAAGTTTTTAAATATATGTATAATCAAGGAGCTTAGTCGGTAGAGCGAGTAGGTACTTATTTGTTACTTCTTATACATGCGGCAAGATATGTATAGGCTATATCAAAAATGACTTGGTTCAACGGTGTATCTATTTCTTAAATTAGGGCTTAAGGCTAGAGATTACAATAAAAAAAGGATTAAAATTAGAGATTTACAGAATTATTTTAGCAGTAGAATACAGCAACAACGTTTAAAATAGAGAATTGGGCGCCATCTGACGTTAGCGTCCGAAAGAAAGAATAACGTTGGAAGGGGCTCAGCCCGAAACGGATATTGGATAAGATGCACCTGTGGTCTCTTTTCGCCGAACGTCCAGAGTCCGCTTCGGAGTGGTGGAATGGGCTTCGAGTTGCGCACGCGTGGTCTTGGTATTCAATCGAGGCAGGAGAAAGGTTGTCTGGAGAAGAAGGCTTGCGGCGGTCGATTTGTGAAAGTGTTTCAGCCGCGCGGCGACTCAAAAACACCACGCTTCTCGTCGGCTCCAATAAGTGATTTCGGCGGGATTCAGGTGTCGGGGTCCACGATAAATTGGATAGCCCCTCACAGACTTCGCGAACTAGTAAAATCTTGATTTTATCACAATTATAAGACAAGGAAGTATCATTCCAGACTAAGTAACTTTTGTAGCTCGCAGATGAGAAGTTCCTTAGTTGAAATCAGGTGGATGAAAGAGAGCGGGCACTGACGAAATTCCCTTTTTATAGCACCAGTAAAACTACCTTCCCCATATAAATTATAACGAAATATTTGTTCCAAACTGTTCTAGAAAAAATGATGTAATTTCCTTTACATCATACCATAGAGTCAAGATCTTGACATCTCTCTTGTGTCAAACTAGGCAAAGACAACTCTTGCTATCCAGCATTTATCATTCATAGACAAACTGAATGAACTATTTTATTTTCTATTTGAGATCTTATTTTTATTTTGTTTTTTAAAATACGAGAAGGATTATTTGATTAGATAAATAAAGCTGGCATGAGCAATTAAAATTTGATTATTGATTATGAAGATACGTTGTGAATAATCACAACGAGTATGCAACGCCATCTACGGCAGGCTTGGCGAACTGCGTTGAAAGAGGCTTGTATATCGATGTTTGAAAATCGAGTGTTCGGTCAGTGAGTACGCCGCCAAACCGCTAGATGTCGCTGCACATGGGTGTAAAATGCGACATCGTACAGAAAAACTGTGTGAGTGTATGGTGATTGAAGTTTGTAACGTGACAAAGAGAATTGTCACGTTACACACTATCGCACAATAATCCACTAAAAGTCACCGAAATGTTCGCACATATAGCCAAAAAATCCAGACTGCCTGCGCGGACGTCTCTACGCACTATTTATAACGCGCATTATTTCCAGAACCTTCTCGATGTCCCCTACTAGTTACTAGAAAAGTGTAGGTATTTCGACTAACTACCATTTCTTATTCTTTATTCTTTATTGTACACAAATAGATTTACAGATAAAAATAGCTTACAAAATGGACATGTACAAAGGCGAGCTTAACCCTAATAAGAGTTTTCTTCCAGCAAACCTTTGAAGATAGAGATATTTGATTATAGTGGTGGGTACGTGCACAGAGAATGACATTGGAGTAGAATACTAATATATAGCATATACTATAATAAATACAACACTTAACCATATTAAAAAATAATAATAATACCTATATACTATACCTACATTAGAGATAAACATAATATATTATACAAAATATAAATAATATACCTACTTATACATAATAAATAACCTAAAAGCTTACAAGGACAGGTAATGCTCTTTGACTCTAAGCTTAAAAGTGCTTAGTGATGGACTTGCGCGGATAGAGTGTGGTAGAGAATTCCACAGGTTGACTCCATGGACAGTGAAGGAACCGCCATAGCGACTGGAGGAATGAGGAGGGGTTTTGAGAAGGAGGGACTTAGATGACCTACAAGTCATCTCCGGTAGGACAAGAAAATCGAAGCGCTCACGGAGGTAAGAAGGAGCTAAAGGATTGAAAAGAGTGTTGAAGAGAAAAGTTACAACATGAAGATCACGTCGACGACGAATGGGAAGCCATTTTAGCTGGGATCTAAACATGGAGACGCGATCAAACTTGCGCAACCCGAATATGAATCGGATACACAAATTCTGAAGACGTTCCAGTTTATTTAGAAGTTCCTCGGTGGCGTCAAGAAAACAGACATCGGCATAGTCTAAAAGGGGTAACATGAGTGTTTGAGCAAGAGTAATTTTAGTTTCAAAGGGTAAAAACTTTTGGAGACGCTTAAGAGATTGAAAAGAGTAGTTAACCCTTTTACTAATCTCATTAACATGCCGCACCCAAGACAGATGATTGTCAAAATAGACGCCAAGGTTCTTGGCATTGGCCGAGTAGCTAATCGGTGCTCCAGCGTATAAAACTGGAGGAGGATTACACTTACCGACAAGATTTAACATATAAGGGCTCCCAAAAAGTACAACCTGAGACTTCGATGGGTTGACCAGGAGACCAAAAGCCTTTGCCCACGAGTAGATATGGTTGAGATCAGAGTTGATTTGGTCAATACCCATTGAAACCTCGTCCAATTTGAACTGGTGATATATTTGTAGGTCGTCAGCATAAAGATGGTAGTGCGAAGTAAGAACGTGGGTTATGGCGTTAATAAACACCGAAAAAAGGAGAGGAGACAGAACACCACCTTGAGGTACGCCAGCGGTGATGTCACACCAGTCAGAACAAGACTCGTCCGAACGTACACACTGCGTGCGACCCGAAAGATAGGAGGCAAACCAAGAAGTTACTGAGAGAGAAATATTGAAGGAGGAGAGGATGGATAGGAGAATGTCGTGATCAACCGAATTAAAAGCACTGCTAAAGTCTAACAATACGAGGACTGTAAGGTATTGGTTATCCATGCCCCAGCGAATGTCATCGGACACTTTAGTTAGAGCACTAACCGTGCTGTGACCTGGACGGAACCCGGATTGGTAAGGACTCAGCAGGCAATTAAGGGCAAGGAAGTGGGAAAGTTGCTTATGCACAACGTGTTCTAAAATTTTAGATAGAATTGGTGAAATGGAGATGGGTCTAAACTGAGATACCAGGGTGGGATTAGATGTCTTTGGTAGAGGGATAACAAAAGCCTTTTTCCAGACCGCAGGATATGAGCTCGTTTCGAGAGAATAATTAATAATGTGAGTGATTATAGGAACAAGCTCAGAGGAAAGGAGTTGAATCATAAGGATGTGAATGCCATCTGTACCGACGGCCTTAGTGGAAATGGAACGAAGGAACTTCAAAACTTCAGTCTCAGTAACATCCACAAAGATAAAAGGAGAACACTGAGGTCTAGTAAGGTTAGATAAATGATCAAGAGTGGAACGTTTTATGACATCGTCCACGCAGAGAGGCGATTTAGAAAAATGAGTATTAATAGTGTTAAGGTCAAAAGAGATAGATGAATCATTTGATCCTTTACCAATTCCAAGTGAATTTAAAAATTTCCACATTTTAGCGGTGGTACAATTTTGGATGGAGCTATGTATGTGGTGTCTCTTTGCATTTCTACACATCTTGCTGCACCGATTCCGAAGCTTTTTGTAGACTGCCAAGTTCTCTTCGGAAGGTATCTTCTTGTAGATCCTCTTTGCCTTATCTCGCTTAGACATCATCCTTTTAATAGGTTTTGTCAGCCAAGGCGCTGGAGGATGTTTCACTTTGACGCGTTTCAACGGAGCGTGAGCATCATAGAGTTTAGTGACAATTGAGTTTAAGACAGATACTTTATCATCCACACTTGCCGCATTGACTACTGGAGACCAATCGATGTTATTGGCATCCACCTTTAAACGCTCCATGTTAATATCCTTAAAACTACGAAGGAGAAGATTTTTGGGCTTACGCCTGGGACAGCGAATTTTATAAGATACGAACAAAAGATCGTGGTAGGAGAAAGAGGCTGACAACTGGCCGTATGTTGCTACACGGTCAATGTCCGAGACTATAATTAAATCTAGAAGTGAAGGAGCACAGTGGGGAGCGTGGTGAGTGGCAGAAAGAGGAAGAACGTGCATGTTAACAGAGGAGACTAAGGAAAGAAGTTTATTCGCACGAACGTCACCCTTTAGCAGGCATGTATTAAAGTCCCCGAGAAGAAGAGTGTGATCGTATAGAGTGGAATAAGATTCAAGTTTTGATTCCAGAGAGGAGAAGTAATCAATTTTACTGGAGGGAGGGTAGTACACGCCAAGCAGTATTTTGGAATGGTTAACAGTGACTTCAACAAAAAGATGTTCAGCAAAATTACAGTACTGACTAGGCGAGAGATCAATAATTTTCGAAGGGATGTCTGCGCGTAGATAAATCGCTACGCCACCACAACCCTTGCCCACTCTATCATTTCTTATAAGTTGGAAACCAGGTAGGGGGTATTGAGTAGAGGGCACAGCGGGCTTCAGAAAAGATTCGGATACAAGAACAGCATCAATTAACTTGCTGTCGAAGGAGGAAAGCATATCTTCGAAGTGGGCTGGGATACTTTGGGCGTTAATGTGTACTATATTAAAGTTTTTTGGAAACTCACGGAATTTAACTTCCAGCTGGTCAAGCAGGTGGATTGAGTCATCACTAAAAGCACTAGCATAGTCGTTGTCAGAAGAACATGAAGAAGAGCAAGAAAAGAAACTGTCATCAAATACAATATTATCCATTAAAATAATAAAATAAATAAATACCAAATGAAATAGTATAAAATAAATAAAAATATACCAATTTAAATTAAAAGTCTAATCAGGCTTAGGTGTTTTCGAACCGAGCGACCTCACCCTTCACCAGATTGCTAAAAGAAAACCACAACATACAGAGAGTTACGTAAAAATCTACATAAACACAAAAGTATCTAACTGTACTTATCTAACTGGAAAAACAACTTACAAACACAAGAAAAAATAGCTATTGGTACCATTGCAAAAAAAAAGGAAAAATATTCTAACATTTAACAACTATTAAAACATACTTCATACCTAAATTATAAATAGTAATATTATAATATTATTAGTAACAATAACTAACAATATTATTAGTAGGTAAGTACATTAATCACGCACGCTAAAGTAGAATGGGCTATATGATCATTGCCAATTATAGAAAACAATTTTTGGACGAAACAATTTTGACAGTTTTATCGATTTTGACATTATTATTAAAATATTTTGAGTCACAAACAATGAGACAAGTATAGGTAGCATATGTACCTCCCTGTTTCACAAATTGTAATAAAAAAGCTATCCAAATCCAAGGCTACGCACTCTTAGAGTCCTACTAAATTGAAATGAGGATAGAAGCGCACACGCAAAAGTAAACAAACTTTACAATGGTATGGTAGCTCTAAACACAACCGGAGGTGCCCGACTACTTCGCTACGCGTCTGGCCCTGGGCTCAGCCTTTCCGGTCTTCGCAGCGGAAACTGTGAGAGACTTTCCCTTATCCTGAGGCGCACTGGCGGAAGCCTTGGTCTCCAAACCAGTCTGAACCGCTGGATGTTCCGACAGAAGCGGCTTTAACTCCGACATGGTTTCGATCCTTCTGCGCACGTTGTTTGGCAGCAGAATGACTATTTTACCCTCCGAAGTCCAGCATCGCCGTAGACCAAAGTGCTTACGCGCCGTAAAGAAGACCTCATGTCTGGTCTTAGTGAGGAACTCGGAGACAGTTATACCTGAGTTTTTCAGTGCAGTCTTCTCATTCCACACCAGTTTACGAACCTTATAGCTTGTAAAGCGCACAATAATCGGTCTAGTCTTGCTGGTGTTGACTCCCAACCGGTGACATGCAGATAAATGCTCCGATGAAACCTCGGGCAATTTAAATTGGTCGTGAAGTATCTGGACAATGGTGTCACCAACGGCTGCCTCATTAGACTCGGCGACGCCATGAAATAGCAGCACCTTTCTTCGCGAGGCAGTCTCCTGGCGATCCAGACCTTGGACCAGCAGCTCCAACTGTGACCGCATCATAGCCAGGGTCTTCCATATTAGGATTTTAAAGTCAGTGAACTCACGTGAAAGTGTATCCAGATCCTTGTGTGGGCCCTTATCAGTGTTAGAGAGTTTCTTGAGGTCACTCTCATAGTGTTTCATCCTTGACTCGAAAGTGCCAGCAAGTTCCTCCATGTTGGAGGACAACTTTGTGTAAAGGTCCATTATGTTGTGGTACAGAGAGTTGAGAGGAGAATTTTATACTGGTGAGTGGGTAAAGTACCAAGCACTACTTCTCACACAAATTTGGCATATAATTAAACTTTTAAATATTAAATACAAATAGATAATTAGAGAGCTAAATAGTTTTTATGTTGTTAGTCAGTCAGACTACCCACATCCAAAAAAAGTAAAAATTCTTAATCTTTGCAACTGTAGGTAAAAACGTGGTATGTAGGTATATTCCATAACAAGTATTACCTATTCTGTGACACAGTAGGTATAACTTCTAGAAGCCGTCTAGTACATTACTATTACATATTCTGTAACAGCCTCGGCGTAACATTATTATTAAAGAAATCAAATACAGAATGAAATGTCAAAGTAATGCGACACTACATGTAAATTGTAAATGAATTCACATCAATGGATGACAGTTAAATTATATGGATATTGGTGGCGATTCTGTTGTTCAAACTAACTAAAATTGTGTAAAATACGAACGGTCTCATTTTGTTTCAGCTAAAGATCAAATTAGAATGACATTTAAAGTGACATTTCTAAAATTAAGTTATTTTTACTAAGATAACGTGTTTGCGGGCTAGTTTTAATCAGCACTAATTTGACTGCTGACTAAAACTAGCCCAAAAACACGCCATTTTAGTAAATAATTCTTAATTTTAGAAACGTCACTTTAAATGTCATTCTAATTTAATCTTTATCGTAAACAAAATAAGACCGTTCGTATTTTACACAATTTTAGTAAGTCAGTGTAAACCACAGACCATACAAAACCATACAAAAATACTAAAATCTTGATTAAAAAATGGGGGGTGGGAGGTAGGAGGGTGAAAAAATAGTTCACGTCCTATTCTGAGACCTACCGAATATACATTCTTAAGAATCGGTCAAGCCGTTTCGGAGGAGTTTTATTACAAACACTGTGATACGAGAATTTTATATACTCGTATTAGTATCTATTTATTATCTAGGTATTTTAATAGTTTATTTATGTCTATATTTGTGTTTATTTATGACGACCTCCGTGGCCCAGTGGGCGAATAGCTGGCTGAGATGCAGGAGGTAGCGGGTTCGAATCCCGTCGCGGAACAAATGTTTGCATGCTCTACAAATATTTGTTCCGGTTCTGGTTGTTTCTCTATTTATTATAAGTATGTATTTACAAGAAACAATGTATATAGGTATTTTATCAGCTATCAGGTTCCCATACTACAAGCTCTGCTTAGTTTGCGGCTAGATAACGCTGTGTGAAATGTCCAGCCATATGTATTTATTTATATTTGTATTGTACAGTATTTAGGTATCGGTGGCACTCCCTTCATCCATATCTAAGTCTTGAATGTGCATCCTCTCCATCCAAAGGTTGTCTGGAAGAAATCGCTTCAAAGCGATAAGTACTATTCTGTTTTGTCTATAATTATTATATTTTATGTACAATAAAGCGTTTACATTCATTAATTCCTTTCTGTCTTACAACTTTTGACCAAATCACGTTTTTTGATTGACTTATTTTGATTATTTCATCAAATCGGACGGGGGATGACGACTGAAGGTTTTTGGATAATATGACTAGGTACCTACTTGACATAACTGTCATCTCACTGTCTGATTTCGGAGGATGGACATCGTTCTTAACGAAAAAACAGAAGTGTTACAAATTTGACAGCTATATCTATGGCATCTTATAGTTCCCTAACGGATATAGATTTTTTAAATATTTTTTTTGAAAACCAACAGCTCTGTATTTATACACATCTAATATCAAACACAGTAAATAAAAGAAAGCCAATAATAGATTTTCACGACTGAACACAATATGATTATATGAACTGAACAAGAAATAAACAAGTGCGAGTCGGACTCGCGCACGACAGGTTCCGTATCAATATCTATAAAAACGGCAAAAAAGTCACGTTTGTTGTATGGGAGCCCCTTTAAATATTCGTTTTATTTTAATTTAATTATATATTTTTAAAGTGAATAATATGACTAAATATTCTCTGAATATTTCAAGCGTCTACCTGTTGGCGTTATCAATATCGAGCTAAAAGGAGCATAAAAAAAACGTTCGTTGTATGGGAGCCCCCTTTAAATATTTATTTTATTCTGTTTTTAGTATTTATAGTTATAGCGGCAATAGTTACATTACACCGACATCATCTGTGAAAATTTCAACTGTCGAACTATCACGGTCATGAGATACAGCCTGGTGACAGACAGACAGCGGAGCCTTAGTAATAGGGTGCCGTTTTATCCTTTGGGTGCGGAATCCCCCGTTTTACTCTGGCTGTAGCCTTTGTGTTAATCCAGGTTATAATCTACGTACATACCAAATTTCATAGCAATCGGTTCAGCCGTTACGACGTGAAAGAGTAACAAACATCCACACATACATCCAAACAAACTTTCGCGTTTATAATATTAGTTGGATTGTACATTATTAGGTAATTGTACACAAATATTCTTAAACCTTTGACATTTATAATCAATTATGTATGTTATTTTATTGTATTAATGTATGCCACTAAGTGCCTGTTTCACCACCTCCGAGTTATTTTAATTGACGGATTGAAAGCATTATCTCTGTTTTCATCCCAAAACAAAAGACGTACCTAAGTACGTATTACCCGTGCGTGATAAGTTGGGACCTGAGCGCGGTGACGTCATATTGGCGTGTTTGTACCGCCCGCAAAAAAGCGAACATAACAAGCAGCCGCCCGCGGCTTCGTCTTTGTTTTTTTTAACCTAATTTATTATGTTACTCGGGGAGGACGCTGCTTTTTATCTAATCTTTTTTACACTATTTGAATAAAATAAACATACAATGTTTAAGTTTATACATTTATTTTATCTATTATTTACATTATCTCATCTTCGTCACTACTTAGTGGATTTATGCCTTCTAGAGGTTGTTCTTCGTCCTCAGTCTCACTATAATCACTTGACGAAGAGGTATCCGATAAATTTACAATTAATTGCGATTCATTCGTCTCTTGTAAGAGGTCATCGTCCCAATACTTTTGTCGAAGCCTGTCTAAAAAAACTGTCTGAAAAAACTCTAACACTTTTAGCACGAGGTTTCTTTCTCCGCTATGCAAAGGTTTATCCTTCATAATGATAACAAAAACACTTAACAAGAACTATAACAACAAAACAATAACACAAACGAAAACTAAAAGAATTCCAGAGCGCGTCGTTACGTGACGTAGGCCAGTACGAGACTAAAAACCCTAGTAAAAAATAGTGATGCGAACGGTACAATACGGGCGCCATCGGGGAAGCGCAGGGGAAGCGGTCGGGGAGTCGCATTTCTAGCAGGTCCCAAGTTATCGCGCACGAGTATACCTTCGTATTTTTTATCAGTTGGATAGTGTTAATCAGAGGTCGTGAAATAAGGAGTAATTGTTTGTTTGTACGCTAAAATGGTGAAATATAGTAAAGTTATGTCATAAGCTTGACCATCTTATGTATGTACTAGGTTTACAGATAATAAAACGAATTACGTTTATGAAATGTCAAAACTCCTTTTAATACAGCACCAATTTTAATCTTAAGCGCCTCGCCCACGGAAAGAATAGAGCTAGACCGCTTGTAGACTAATCTAATCTATACTCTAATTTCTACGTACACGTAGAGATCATTAGAGCACCCTGTTTCATTTTTTTGCTCTATCGTAGGGTAGCTCTATCATAGTGAAATTTTGGCCTGCGTACACCACACTACTCGTATACTAGATATTCAGTCACGATATACACTCTCAGCCATAGCTCTCAGTTGAAAGCATGTCGCGGTCACGCTTAGCTGCTGCGATTGTGGTTCCTTTGTAAAAGAAGATTAAGGAAAATGTTAAACGAAGCTGCTGGGTTAAACAATGGATACTAGATCGACCAAAACAAGGATCATTTAGTAATTTAATACAGTAATTGGCAAAAGATGTAATATTTTATAGAAATTTCCTTCGCGTAGCGCCGTCAGATTTTCAGTTTCTTCTAGAACTTAACAAGCCAAAAATTGAAAAACGAGATACTGTGATGTGATAAAAGCAATGCAGAATTCTACATTAAATACAAAACACGTGTTTCGCTGACCTTGCCCTAGCTAGACTGATTAAGGCATGTAGATAATTCGAGAGCTCTCTATTCTTATCGCTTGTCTCGCTCTCGTACCGGCGTCCACGACGCCTTCCGAGAGTAGCCGAGCGTGTCTACGTAGACTGTAGTGGTACTCTAGCTAGGGTAGTCTCGCTAATGTGTACACGTCGTAGATTGCCCTATGAGAGTCGCTTTCCGTTATGTATCGTGGACGAGGCGCTTTAGAGTTTTTCAATTCAGCTCAATTACAGTTAAATTTAGTTTAAATTCACTTTCTAGTCTCAGCACTGACAATCAGCTAATGAGTCATTAGATCAAATGATTTTCCCCAATTTTTCCTCTAAAAATGGCAGCCCGCTAATCGTCAAAAATATGAATAAAATGATTTACGAACTTACTCTCTTCCCTCAGGTTCGATGCTCTGAAGAAGCTGATCCGCCAGGAACACGTGCGTGAGCTGCAGAGGAAGTACGAGACGGAACAGAAGCAGGAGCTCAAGGACATCACCTCGGGACGCGGGTGAGTCCAGAGTGATACCAGGGGGTAGTAAGAGCTCCTTATAAATTTGTCCGGGGAAGTACAACCGCCGAGCAGTAATGCACGTGTTGCGGTGTTCCAGTTTGAAGGGTAACGGGTGCCAGTAAGATGAAACTGACAGACTCATGAAACTTTCACTTGTATGTCGCAGTAACGATAGTAATTCAAACCAGCATCGCTTGAAATATACTTAATCCAAACTTAAGGGACGACCTCCGTGGCGCAGTGAGCGAATAGCCGGCTGAGACGCAGGAGGTAGCGGGTTCGATTCCCGCCGCGGAACAAATGTTTGCACGATCTACAGATATTTGTTCCGGATCTGGTTGTTTCTCTACATATTATAAGTATGTATTTACAAAAAAAAATGTATCTAAGTATTCTATCAGATAACTGGTTTTCATAGTAAGCTCTGCTTAGTTTGGGGCTAGATAGCGCTGTGTGAAATGTCCAGCAATATGTATTTATTTTATTTATTTATAAACTTCTGCCTGGTAGTGATCTGGAACAGTTGAACTATCTACATATAGATCGTTTGCAATGGTATTTCTATGATTCAACTGTTTCTTCTGTATTTTATTGTAAACTAGATGTTGCCCGCGACGTCGTACGCGTTACACTACTAAATGTGTAGGTAACCTAGAAATAAAGCTACACTCGCTGTTGCAACTTAATTGACACCCCATTTTTATCCCATGGGAACTGATTTATGGAATAAAAGATAGCCTTTGTGGTAATCCAGGTGAAAGGTGATCCAGGTGATCGTGGTAATCTACGCATATAGCAATTTTCATCGAAATCGGTTCAGCCTTTACGACGTGATTGAGTAACAAACAAACAAACAAATAAGTAAACAAACATCCAAACATTCGCATTTATTATATTATTAGTGTGATAATTAATTTATTAATTTATATTAATATTTATTTATTTGATATAATCTTTTTGTGATTACAGATATTACTTATATTATAATGAGTTTATTAAATACTAGTGGTTCGCCCCGAACTGTGATCTCGCGAGTCACCCATAAAAACAAAAAAATATTTTTTGTAATCTTTGACTCTGAAAATAGTCCCACGAAATGCATAACCAAATAACTTGAACTACGGTTTCATTCACATTACAGGTAACGGGAGATCATATTAATTGAATATAATTTTTTGATGTAGAAATTGCAGTTATTTTGGATTTCCGACTTTTCCCTATATGTGTGTCACTAAATCTAAGCGTATACCAAACTTCAGCACTGTGGGGTCACTAGCGTAACCTGTGAATATTGTCAAAGTTCAGTTTTTATTATGGCTAATAACTTAAAAACTACAAGATTTAAACTAAAAAAAAACGGGGTGGAGATATACACACAAAGACCTTTTATTAGACGTGCCATTAGACTAGATAGTCCCATTTTGGTTGTTTTACCCCTCTTGAACCCCAATATCTCAAAACCACCCAACATTTTCAGCCAGTTAAAATTTTCAGCACACTAAAATTGTGCCATCACTACCTACCTATATATTAAATTTCCGATAAACGCTTCGAAAGTTATCCTCGGACAAACATACATACAACGCCGATTTGCCCAAGTTGATTTGGAGATCTCGCTTCGCTCGATCAATGATAGGTACCTAACGAAATAGGTACGTAGGCGAACGTCGACAAATTAATTTTCTAATGTTCTTATTTCCCATTTCTCTAGAAGTATCTATTAAGCTTAAAATGACATTTACCAAAATAAAATAATGTACTCGAGAAAGTACGCTCATAAGTCAATTACCTACGTAGAAACGTAACAAAATTATGTTGCCAGCGAGCGAATTTAAATTACCCCATACAACGTTATTGGAAAAACAATTTCCCCCAGCAGACAACGAGCTATTCTTAAAACAAATGATGTTAAAGAAAAAAAACGAATGTGCTTTAGACCACACGACTGAAGTAAAATTTCTTTTTCAAAATATTAATTACAAAATTGTCCACACGTCTGTAGGTCGATCAGTCTATGTTCATTTTGGACAGACGCAACTCGCACATTAACGTTTAAAAATATACGAAACGTAACTCTCTCTATTTCTATCTATACTAACTTATATCTCCCTCTCAACTTCCGTTCGCACTTTTCGTAACGCATTCACCAGCTTACTCCCCAAATCAAGTGTGCGTAAAGAAGTTTTTCTTCAAAGGTATTTTAATAGAACTATGTATGTCAAAGAAAGGAAGAAAAAATAAAATATTTATTTGTGACGGTACAAAACACACACAGCACACAAGTAAGATACACACAATAGAACAAATTCATACACACAAAAACATCAATACCTAACAAATGTGTCTCACAATCTTCTTCTAACATATAATAATCGTTGTCCTGACTGACTGACATATAGACAACGCAAGCCCAAACCGCTCACTGGTCCTAGAGACTTGAAATATGGATGGTATATTCTTTGTGGTGTGAAAGTCTCTTAAAATTAGCTATATGTATATATTTATCGTTATTATTATTATATTCTATTAACGCGCCGGCGAACCCCGAGCGCAACTTCAATTCGGCCGCGTCAAAAACTTCGGCCTTAATATCGCTATCCCTGTTTAGTGACGAAGTTTAGCCACGCAGAGCGACAGTGATAGCAATAGAACGATTCTAAATTTGATTAGATTTTGACCGTGTTCCGTAATACCAAAAATGATGACTGAAAACTTGTTGTATTTTTCTCATTGTTTTGTTATTCTGTAACTAGACGATATAATCTATGTTCCCATGACTAGGATACGTAAGATGTTGTTGTTTTTAATACGAAACAATTAGGTTGAAAACAGGTCTTTTATGACGTAAAAACATGCAGAATGCGATACGATTCTATTTCATTTTAGGTAAGTATTTTAATCTAATATATGGTTGGGAACCTAGATAAATACTATTCAAATTAAAATAATATCTTATTAAGGTAGAAATATGCTCCAATTAGAAATGATCTTGGTAGTACGTGTTGTATGGGCGATTGTCCCTCCGGTGTCCCCTTAAGTTATTAATTTTTATCCTTAGTATATTTAATTGTATTTAGATGTACATAGCAAAATAAAAATACATAATAGCTAATACATACATACCCAGCAGTGGGTGAAGTCGGGCTGTGGATGCTGATGATGATGATGATGTACATAGCTTAATTAGTGGGCGGATATCCGTGGTTTACTCAAAGAGGCTCTAACGGAAGACCAGTGCTGGGTAGGCAGTGCAACCCAGCACATGCTGAGTCTTTTTGTGACACATGGAGTGAATACGATGAGGCAATATTTTGAATTTTTATTTAATTTTAATCTTTTAGTTATTGTTTCTTTGTTCTTTTTGTTATGTCTCCTGTGTGTGTTTGTTCTGTTGTACTATTGGTGTTGTTCACAAATAAATGTTTTTGATTTGATTTGATTTGATATTTACACCTAAAACAACGTGCGCAAAGACGTTGGTAACAGCTAAGATTTTTTTCAACACACTTGCTCGTAAAGTGTGCCATAGTACATCGTTATTAGGGCCACAAACCGAACTATAACACACGCGTGCGTAATAATACCTAGTCAGGTCATAAGTATTGTCACACAGTAAAAACTTTTCATTTAGAATGCTGGCCACTAAAAAGTTTATAGAATTCGAATTTCGAATTGTTCATGAAAATAAAAATGTATACTTTTTAGAATGTTACTCATTTTTAAATATGGAGTGGACGCTTAAAGAAGACCGTGTTGCAGTTATTGCGTTGCATTGTTGCGGTTACGCGCCAATTCAAATTTTTGACATACTGGAAAATTTGAATATAACCAAAAGATTCGTTTATCGCACCATCAAACGATACAATGAAGACTCTAGTGTAGATGACAGGTCAAGAAGTGGTTGCCCTCGGTCTGTTAGGACTCCAGCAGTGATAAAAGTTGTGAAGGCGCGAATTCAAAGAAATCCCAAACGTAAGCAGAAACTGTTGGCCCTTCAGATGGGGTTAAGCAGAACCACGGTGAAAAGGGTGTTATATGAAGACTTAGGGCTTCGGGCATATCGAAGAAAAACAGGAACTCGTTTGAATGCTCGTCTAATGGACCTGAGACTGAAGAGATGCCGCGCTTCGCTGAAGCGGTACGCGGGAAAAAAATATCGGGAAATTCTTTTTTCGGATGAAAAAAATTTTACCGTAGAAGAGAGCTACAACAAAGAAAAAGGATAAGGTGTACGCACGCAGTAGTGAAGAAGCGAGCAACCGTATTCCGCGTGTCCAACGAGGTCATTTTCCATCCTCGCTCATGGTATGGTTGGGAGTTTCTTATTGGGGTTTAACAGAGGTACATTTTTGTGAGAAAGGTGTAAAAACGAATGCAGTTGTGTATCAAAATACAGTCCTGACGAACCTTGTGGAACCTGTTTCTCATACCATGTTTAATAACAGGCACTGGGTATTCCAACCAGATTCGGCGCCAGCTCATAGAGCGAAGAGCACACAAGACTGGCTGGCGGCGCGTGAAATCGACTTCATCCGGCACGAAGACTGGCCCTCCTCCAGTCCAGATTTGAATCCGTTAGATATGGCAACACTTGGAGGAAAATTCGTGCTCAAAGCCTCATCCCAATTTGGAGTCACTCAAGACATCCTTGATTAAGGCAGCCGCCGATATTGACACGGACCTCGTTCGTGCTGCGATAGACGACTGGCCGCGCAGATTGAATGCCTGTATTCAAAATCACGGAGGTCATTTTGAATAAACTTTAGTGTCATAAGAATCTATGTTTTGTTAAGTTCATTTTGGTATATAAATGGTTACATAATGAATAAACTTGTTTCAATTATTTTATATTAAACATGTGACAGAATTTATGACCTGACTAGGTACTATTATGACTCATCATTGCGCTTATATCTAACTTGCAGAGAGTGGGCTGGTGTCACTACGGCTAGCATTTTGTATGGCACACCATTGCGACAATATTAAACTTAAAGGCAGTGGACTGCACGACGACGTTTATGTAGCTGCAATTTTTTTACCTGATTTATCGGTTAAAAAGTAGCAGGTTAATAGTAGTAGGTTAATTAAGGTTAAAATCTACGTATATACCAAATTTCATCAAAATCGGTTCAGCCGTTACGACGTGATTGAGTAACAAATAAACAAATATCCTCACTGAACATCATAACATATATTAATGTGATATGTTGTGCTAAATTAGTACACATTTAGTAGTATAATGCGTACGAAGTCGCGGGCAACAGCTAGTTACCTATATATAAATGTATATATAAATGACCGACGTCACAAAAAGGCGTCCAACTCGGCATACGCCCACGCCCTTAATATTTTGAAAAAGAAGTTTTACTTCATAGTCGTGTGGTTTAAAGCACATTCGTTTTTTTATTTGTTCCTTCTAGCAACATCCAACAAATATTTGTTACCTACTCTTAAATATCTTAAATAATAATCTTAAATATCTTAATACTCTTAAATATAATCGGCATCTTTACAATCAATCCCTAAATTTAAATAATTATATAAATAATTAGTTTCTTATGAGGTTAGAATAAATACTTAAGTGTCTGAACCGGTTAATCTGCACTACACTAAGGTTAACTGGAATAAAATGCTAATTAGCGTAAAGTTTGCCTATTTATCCTGTGTGTGGAATTTTATTTATTTTTTTCTGGTTTAAAATATTTACGCGATGGGTTTTCGGTAATTGTCTAGTTACTTCTTCAATTACTACTTGTTAATTCAGTGCATAAAACTGACAGTTCCCGAGAACCCTATCTGTGGCGGCGGCAGCTGCAGATGTTTCTGCCAAGGCGAGGCTGAAAACCAGCGTAGCTGAGCCCTCGACCTATTTACCACCACCTACCTTGGTGCTACCTACAATAATGTACTAATGTTACTTAGAATTAAGCCTACTGTTATACCTACCTAGCTTTATTTAGTAATTATTGTACCTACCTACTTATGTTAGCTTAGTAGGTGTGTGTGTAAATAAATGCCTTTTCTTTATTAAGTATTTATTTATTTATAGGTGTTAGTTAGTTATTTATATGGGACGCTCTATTGCGTTCATCCCGCCACTTCGCATTCATCAGAGAAAAACTCTCTCTGTGAATGCTGAAGTGGCGGGAATGGATTGCAGAAACGACACATATTTTTCTTAATTCGCAACATTACATGATTTTTTTTTGTGGCGTCGCACGGTTTGTGTATTTGCCATTGGCAAATAAAAAAAAAATAGGGAAACAGAATAAATACAAAACCCGGGTTATATACACTAAACTAGGAAAGGATCAGGAGAGGATACATTAATAAGAAATTATACAAGATAAGAGATATTAACAAAATTGACAATCACAAATTTGTGATTTTATATATTAAAATTATTTGTACAAATGAAAGATTCTAAACATTGGTACACGGATGGATCTAAAGAGGAGTGAAGGATTTTAATATTTGAAGGAAACGGAACATGAAGGGATACAAGATCTTTGGAAAATTTAACGTGGTCATTGTTAATACACGAAAAGAAAATGTGATTTACATCACCAAATTTATCTCCACAACTACAAGACGGGTCATCTAAGATTTTCATCTGCGCTAGATGAGAACATTACATGATATTGACATTGACGTCTTAGGTTACGTTCCAAAGCAGTCCGTTCCGTTACACGTAAAAAATAGTAGTCCATTTAAAAAAAATTTCACTAAAAAAAATTAAGTATATTCACGTGCTTTACTGCCCTCATAGAGTATAAAGTACGATTGGCCAAAATAGAGCACAATACTTTATTATAAAGTACGGGTGGCAACCCTAATCACCACCTATTATTACATTGTGGAAAACGATAAACGATTGAGTATTGACTTATAGCCTTTGCCTCAACAGCAAATAAACGACTTCGGTTTTATTAGGGTTCCGTACCCGAAGGGTAAAACGGCACGCTATTACTAAGGCTCCGCTGTCTGTCTGTCCGTCTGTCTGTCGGTCTGTCCGTCTGTCACCAGGCTGTATCTCATGAACCGTGATAGGTAGACAGTTGAAATTTTCACAGATAATGTATTTCTGTTGCCGCTATAGCAACAAATGATAAAAACAGAATAAAATAAATGTTTAAGGGGGGCTCCCATACAACAAACGTAATTTTTTGCTTGTTTTAGCTCGATATTGATAACGGCAACTGGTAGACGCTTGAAATATTCACACAATATTGTGATATATATTCACTTTAAAAATAAATAATTATATTGAAATAAAAAAAATATTTAAGGGTGGCTCCCATACAACATACGTGATTTTTTTGCCGTTTTTATAGATAATGGTACGGAACCCTTCGTGCACGAGTCCGACTCGCACTTGGCCGGTTTTTTAACACTCGCAGCTTTGCCTGCGCCAATTATAAGTGTCTATAGTACTTAAAATTTTCGGTATACGCATGCCTGAATCTATCATTCTAGTGTAATGTTCAAAACAGAAATTAGAAGGCATACCAACAGTCATACTAATATTATAAATGCGAAAGTTTGGATGTTTGTTTATTTATTTCTTTGTTTGTTATTCAATCACGTCGAAACGTCTGAACCGATTTCAATAAAATTTGGTATGTACATACGTAGATTACAACCTGGATTACCACATAAGCTAACTTTTATCCCATAAATCAGTTCCCGTGGGATAAAAATGGGACGTCAAAGTTTATATATGTATTTTACACCCCAGAACAAGGCAGGCGAAGCCGCTTGTAACAGCTAGTATTGCATAAAGCACTGTAAAACCCTCGAGGTTAAATACCCTAGAAATCGCTTTTGCGCAAAATAAAACAAAATCCAGGCTGATTCCCTCGATATATCTACTTTATACTTACATATTTGGAATCCTGTGTGATGTGGTTACAGCGTCATCACGCCCCTTCCATGTTCAGTTCGGCCTAACCTTTATACTGCGTAGCGTGTCGACGAATCGGGATTTAATCCCAGGAAGCTTTTTAACAAATTTAAAAGCGTCCCCGGTATCAGCCTGAAGTCGCGCTAAATCGTTGTGTCAGTTCTTTCTTTGCGTTCACATTTCGAATATTAAATCTGGGGAAAAGACAATCCTTTGTGAGTGCTCACTCGCTATTTTTGTCGGGCATTGTCAACAATTTTAATCTTTTGAAAGGGCTCTTGAATGGTTTTGAAAATGAAATAAAACTTGTAAATATTCGCACAGACTTGTTTTGTGCTATTAATCACTATTATTTTGATTTCACCTTCATTATTTATATTCCAAGCATGCCAGTTTTGGTATCGATGGTTTTCTTTTTTTTTTTTAATCAATTTTGCCACAGAGATGTTCTAAATTACCTAACTGAGTGTAGACAATCTCAAACTACAACCTCCAAGATCGTTTTTTAGGGTTCCGTAACCAAAGGGTAAAACAGCACCTTATTACCGAGGAGGAGTTGGTCTGTCTGTCTGTCTGTCCGTCTGTCACCAGGCTGTAGAATCAAAGGACAGTAGAATAACAAAAGAAAACAGAAATAAATAGCTTTGATCGTGGCTTTTACAAATAACAAACCTTTTTGTGTCCTTGGAACTGAATTTCAATACTCAATACCCACTCATTTAAACTATTCCTTACCCACTCATTTATTCTTATAAGGTAATCCACATGCAATAATTGATTTTTAGGATTCCGTACCTAAAGTGTAAAACGGGACCCTGTTACTAAGACTCCGCTGTCTGTCTGTCAGGCTGTATCTCATGAACCGTGATAGTTTGACAGTTGAAATTTTCACAGATGATGTATTTCTGTTGCCGCTATAACAAAAAATACTAAAAACAGAATAAAATAAATATTTAAGGGGGGCTCCCGTACAACCAACGTGATTTTTTTGCTCGTTTTCGCTCGATATTGATAACGGCAACAGGTAGGCGCTTGAAATATTCTAAACCGGCCAAGTGCGAGTCGGGCTCGCGCACGAAGGGTTACGTACCATTATCTACAAAAACGACAAAAAAATCACGTTTGTTGTATGGGAGCCCCCCTTAAATATTTGTTTTATTTTAATTTAATCATTTATTTTTAAAGTCAACATATAACTAAATATTCTGTGAATATTTCAAGCGTCTACCTGTTGCCGTTATCAATATCGAGCTAAAACGAGCAAAAAAATCACGTTTGTTGTAGTATTTGTTGTTATAGCGGCAACAGAAATACATCATCTGTGAAAATTTCAACTGTCTAACTATCACGGTTCATGAGATACAGCCTGGTGACAGACGGACAGACAGACAGACAGATAGATAGATAGATAATTTCTTTATTGCACACCATTAAAAATAAAACAAACAAAAGAGAATACAAAATTGTACGTTGTTTATTTGTTGTGTAAATTGTTGTATAAAGAATACAATGGGCGGCCTTATCGCTAAAAGCGATCTCTTCCAGGCAACCTTTGGATGGACAGGATCTATGTGAACAAATGAGAACGACAGACATACAGCGGAGCCTCAGTAATAGGGTGCCGTTTTACCCTTTGGGTACGGAACCCTAAAAAGGACCTCCACCTACTATTAGTAATTATTTAACGAGGAAAGACTGACCTCATTACAACTAGCATTAAAATTACACTAACATTGTAGCATCACATATCACTACAAAAAAAGACATTAGCAAAGAAAATATATGGTGTATGATTCTAATAAATAAATAAATAATAAATATTGCTGAACATTTCACACAGCTCTATCTAGCCCCAAACTAAGCAGAGCTTGTACTATGGGAACCAGATAACTGATATAATACGTAGATACTTTTTTTTTGTAATTACATACTTATAATATATAGATAACCAGACCAGGAACAAATATCTGTAGATCATGCAAACATTTGTTCCGCGGCGGGAATCGAACCCGCTCCTTCCTGCGTCTCAGCCGGCTATTCGCCCACTGCGCCACGGAGGTTGTGTGTGTAAGGTTTTATTAGCACCCCTAGAGTATATTAGTTGCTAGAGAGTTGAATTGTTGTTGAATCGCTTAATTGAATACAAATGCCACTAAATTAATTTCTTATTAATTTCTCTAAAGGTTCTAACGAAAGTATCTAAGCACCCATTTGACATAAGGCACAGTTTAACAGTTTGACGCTTCGTTACATCTATTCAATTACACAGCCTTTCTCTCACATAAACATTTGGCATGGGCCAAATGTTTATGTGAGAGAAAGGCTTTTTCTAAATACAATACAAAATAAGCTACCACTGTTAATCCGAGGGGAATCTCGAGTGACAAGGGTATCTGCACATTTGTGTCTTTCAATCATGCTGCTTGAAAAGTTGGCATTCACAGAATATTAATGATCGAGCGAGCGAGATCTATACATCAACTTGGGCAAATCGGCGTTGTATGTATGTAAGTTTGTTTATCCGAGGATAACTTTCGAGGTGTTGATCCGATCATCGTGAAATTTGATACATAGATAGGCAATAATAGCACAATTTTGGTGTGACTAAATGAGCTAAAAATATTGGAGGGGGGGGGGGGGGGGGTGTTGTTGAGATATTGGAGTTCAAGAGGGGTAAAAAAATTAAGACTATTAGATCAAGTGGGACGTCAAATGAAAGGTATTTATTAGTACATTAAGACTCCGTTTTTGTTTTTAATAAAGTCCTTATAGTTTTTGAGTTATTAGCTATATTAAAAACTGAACTTTGACAAAATTCACGGGGTACACCAGTGACCCCGCAATCCTGTAATTTGGTATGCGTGTAGCTTAAGTGACAAAAATATATGCAAAAGTGTGAAATTCAGAAAAACTGCCATTTGTACCCCTAAAAAAGGGTAACCAATTAACATGAACTGCCGTTACCTGTAATTTGAATGAAACAGTTGGCTGGTTATGCATTTCGTGGCACTATTTATTACAAATAATATTTTTTTGTTTTAATCGGAAACCACTAGTTCTAGGAAGTTCAAAAATAGGTAGATCAGGCACTGCATTGTTTGTGACAGTACTAAAAAAATCGTCTAAGTCGTATTTTAAGTGCCATGACATTTTATGTTTGAAAAATACTGCTAATATGGAGGGCCTTTGTAGTGCGCAATAGTTTCGTTGATCAAAGAAATTGCACAAAGTAAAAAATTCCAACTTCATTGAACATTTCGTTAACTAGGTTTGTTAAATTGCTTCTGGCAATGTTCGCAATTCGAAAGCAATACTCGACCAAGAAGTTGTATCAATAAATTAGTGTACTTACCAGTAACTTTACTGTGACAAACAAAAGCGAATAATTTATGTTAACGTCACCTACCCTCATTCATTTCCTTATTGCGTCGTTTCTTGCTAAGACCTTCTCCAGAAGGGGCGAATTCGCCGTGAATCGATACGCGCGTTGTTGAGATACTTGGAGCCAATACACTGCGTCCACAAGCATCGCGCGAATTTCAAATACACGCGTAAGTTGCGTGCACTTCGCCAGACTCTCCACTCGCGCGATATACGCGCGTGTTGCACGCAAGTCGAAGTCAAAGTTCAAATAAATCACAAGGATCACTATGAAACGTAAATTTTACTGCCTGTTCTTTTACGACCAAGCCAGGAAAGAGGCAAGAAACAAGGCTGGTTGTTTTTTTAAATGATCCTTTTACAATACAGGAAATAAATCATGTCTAAATTGAAACATTTTGAACGAGCTGGAGCAATTTCAACTCCAAGCTTCTCTATCATCTAAATAATCCGATATTTTATAGTAGGCATTTTATAAAGACTTTGTGTAATTGCGTTTTTAAATTTGTTAATTGTCAATTTTTGTACATCACTTGGGAGTTTGTTATAAATGCGAACACCTTGCCCTTTAAACGATTTACTAACTTTATGGAGTCTACAAGTGGCATTAGCAAGAATACTAGAGACGCCTTGTTGCATCCAGATTACGCGCGAACTTTAGAGCGAGTGCACGTATCAAGAGAAATAGAGCGCCAAAATTTTGATACTGAATTGTTCATCCGTCCCGAAATGCTCGCGCGTTGGTACGATCCTTCTGGAGGCAAAGGTCGCGCGTAATACGCGCGAGAGAGTCGCGGCGAATTCGCCCTTTCTGGACAAGCTCAAAGATTGTCACAAAACAATAAGGAATGTTTGTATTGTTTCTGAATGTAATGCTTTTGTTATAGGGATGACTACGTATATGGCAGCTATGGCGAACAGGAGCCACGAGGACTGCAGCCGGTGGAGTATCCTGATGAAACTGCCTCCAGGCCACAACAGTAAGTTACTTGGAAAAACGATTAAAGAAAATTGCACGATACTAAGTTATGAAAACCCCGATCTCTGTTAGAAAAAATAATTGTCTTACTTTCCTATTCTTTTCACAGCAGGAAGCCACAGGGTGGAAGTCGCCAAGTGTCCCAGTTCTCCCGCTACTCTGACGTGATGCTGCCGCCTGTCCGCCGCACTTTTCTTCACCCCTACTTTGACTACGCCGCTCCTCAGCTCCCTCCCTACTTCTGAACCCGCTGACACCCACGGACCGGATGACATTTCTTCCAAGAAGATTGAGATCTTCCTCCCATGAACAAACTATTCGTTCCAATATCATTATAACTGTCATATCGAAAGCATATCTTTCGCTTTCGCTTCGACGACTCTCGTCACTTTTCGCGAGCTTTTTCTGCATGACCTTCTTGCGATATTTACTAATATATTTATGGGATACCCAATTTTCTATGTAGATACGCAAACTTTTAATATACCCATTTTGAATAATCCCAATTGTATTTTTCGATAGGTTTAAGGTTAATCTCTTTAATCGGTAATCGAGTCTGAAATCAAATTCAATTGTGACAATAAAATTATGCACCTTATATACGATTTGTGCAATTATATGGCATTACTGTCAATTTCAGATAAGTAAAATAATGACAATAATAAAATGTTAACTGACAATAAATTTTTAATGTTATAAGATTTGATGTTTAGTAGCTAATATAAATTAGTATGAAAAAGGAAATAATCTCTAAGTTAGGGATTTATTACAGTTTTAACTAATTTTCGATTGTGGTGGGCAGCTGGAAGGTATCCAGCCTTGTTTCGCTTCAATACGACTCTACTTTTAAATGTTTATTTTTATGATTGTCTGTTATCAAACAAAATATAAAATTTTCATTTGTGCTCCTTCGCTCGACAATCGGTCAAATTCACGTCGACTTTACGAGTTTTATAGTCGTTGTTTATAGTGACACTGTTTCGTTTTATACTGATACTCAAGTCAACTCAAAATCTTGTATTTATTAAAATCACAAGGATCACATTGAAACATCAATTTTACTGCCGGTTCCTTTGCGACTAAGCCAGGAAAGAAAGGCAAGATCTTTGGCTCAGATATAATGATTTCAGGGCTCATTTATCATTGAGATTGAGAGTTACTACAGATATTTTATCGTACAAATTTAAGACAATAATTTAGGTATGCTTCCAATGGCTCAAGTAAACATCGCTGGAGGAGGGCGGGTGAAAGTTTTATATTCACATTCATGATTAAAGTCTGAGGCCGACAACCTCAAAGAATTGAAGCGAAAGTCGTGCATCAGTCAACCCTCACGTTCTTTTTCTTCAAAGGAATAGTTTAACCTTTCAAAACTTGCTCACTCTGACTCAATTTTCTCAATCCAATGTTGTTCGTATTTTTATGATAGTTTGTATAAACTTTTTCCATTTATGTGTAGCTCCCTAATGTATATTTTACCTTTGTCTTATGCAATAGTTACTAAGTCGCTAGTTTACGTTATGTACCCTACCTGCCACAATATAAATTTTACTTAAAATATAAATCCCTATTATGTATTTGAGAATAAGGAAAATAAATTAACCTGTATTGGATAGTAGACAAGATTACTCATCCTTATAAATTAACCTATAACTGTTGTGATTAGCGGCTAAGTACAATATTTTATTCCAAAAGCCTTCAAGACGGCTAGTCGGGTCGGCTGTGCGACAATCAATCTTACCTTGGAAGATATAAGGGTATTAATCGGTTGCCCAGTCGATTACCGATATATAAATGCTTTAACTACAATTAAATGTTTCTCGACTATGTAATACATAGTTATTTGTAATTTAGAGCGCGCAGTGCGCTTAAATATCGTGTATTGGATTTTTTGTAGGTTTATGTTAGGATGACGGAATAATAAATGTTTAACGTAATAATCAGAGCTTTTAATAATCAAAGTACCATAAATCTGTACCCCCTGGAAGTTATATGATCAGCCGACTTTGCATTATGGCTCAAACTTTGCTCAGCTATTATGGCGAACCTAACTCAGCGTTGACGGTTTACGTCTAATCGTATAACTTTTGGACGCTCCTAAGCGCCGCGCACCTAGGGTTACCAGATGAAAAAATCAAAAGTCCGGAGAATAGGCCTGCCTGATTTCCATTGAAAAATCCTGATATTTTTTTACAGTTTGAGAATTTTCTCTCGAACGTACTTAAAAATTTTAAAAAGTCATAATATTATCGTTTTTATACCTGCTGCGGATCTCGCTCACGCGTTGCAATAATTAAAGAAAAAACCTTACTTAAAAAGGTATTTTTACATATTAAGTATGATAAAACTGATTAAGTACCTTCTTGGATAAATAAGTATGGATTTTAATTGTGCAATTATTACCAAACGAAGATTATTTTTAGTTAGTTTAACTTTTTATTATAAAGATCTTTAAAATGTAAGCTGTATTTTATTGAAAATTCTGAGATTTCGTAAGATTTACAGTATAAATCAGGCTCAAAATCCGACCGCAATCCTGATCCCAAAAACCCTGAGATCTCAGGATAAATTCTGAGATATGGTAACCCTATGCGCAGCCGTAATCTCATCTGACTACGAAATTACTGCTCAGTGATACAGCGGAATTTCAATAGGCTCTCTGACCCTTTACATTGCTACTTCCAAGCAGTAACAATATTTGGCGATGCAAGTGAAGGCTGTAATTCTAAGATTGTTGTTACCTATTGTGTATGTATTATGTATATCTAATCAACTTCGACTTGGAAATTATCGACATATTAGTCGACATAACCTCACAGACTATAAAAGTTGGCTTTAAAATTATATTACACATGTATTATGGCTATAAGCAAGTCAAATTCATTAACATCTATTTATTATAAGGACTTTCGTCCTGACCTACATTACGATTTAGTGAGATATCTATACATATTTTTATTTATATATAATTTTCTAACAATATTCTGTAGAATTTTACAAATTATTTTAATGTCTTTTAAATCATTGATAGTTAGGTAGCTAATCGATAAATAAACATTGAGTAGTGTTTATTCGAAGCGTATTGCGAAAATAATAGGTGTTTAATATATAATATTTGTGAATTATTAACGTAGGTCTTCGCACAGACATATCCCTTCAGCTAAGAAATAAAAAACAATTACTTGTACTTACTAAAAAGTATTCACCATATCAATATTTTAGTACTAGTATGTGGTTGTATAAGCTAGCGGATGTGAAATCAAAGTTTAGTCTATTGCTGTCCATCCATTTATGTGCCAATATTTCCTGAATCATATTAAATATCCCTAAAACCAGACTGGCCTAACATCAATAAGCTGGTAACATCCGAATGAATACGTTCAAAACAACAAATTTTGGAAACAAAAAAAAGTGCTTACGTAATCAAACGAGGTCTTGTTAAAATAATAAATACAATATAAAAAATAACGAAAATAATTTGTATAATTGAAGTAATATTCTTGGTAAATTGTTACTCTGCGTTTAGCGAAAAGGCCGCGAAAGATTTTCGCATTCTACCTGCAGTAGATATCTGTTAATATTAGGTAATGTTTTAACATGTGTAAAATTATTGATGTTTTTTTTGAGAAATAAAGATAGTTACATAATCCTGAGCAGAATGTTCTATTATTATCTCCCTTCTTTCGTCCTTAATCCTTTTAGGGTGGATTCGACCAAACGAGAATAAGTTTCATTCTTAGAATAAATTGTCAGTTATTCGAGAGTAACTCTATTTTACGTTTTACCAATTACAAATGTAAGAATAACGGCCCTAATCGGGAATAGCTACTATACCACCGTTTCGCATGGAATAACCGAGCTATTCCAAGAATATTTTAATGGTGTCCGAATGCCATATGTTTCTGTTCTGTTTTGTCATTTGAATTATTATAACAAAACTAATGGAACGTTTAAGAAATTTGTATGAAGATACGTGACGAGGAAGTTACACCTAGGCGTCCAAGGTGGATAAAAGAAAGAACAGATTTATTTGATTATTACGATGATCATGATTTCGTGATCAAGTTTCGTATGAGTAAAGAAGCAACTTTATCTCTTCTGACGAAAATTGAATATAACTTGGAATTCATTTCAGATAGGTAAGCGCCTGTGCATTAGTATTTAGTAGATACCTAAAGACTTATAAGTACCTAAGGTACCTGTAGGTACCTGCCAGTACCTACCAATAGATTATTACCTGCCTGTCCGGCATAAAATAGGATGGTTTATGGACGTTCGTTTTACTATACGCGAATAGCAAAACGAACGTCCATAAACCATCCTATTTTATGCCGGACAGGCAGGTAATAATCTATTGTTAGGTATAGACAGGCAGGTATATATTAAAGGTTCGAATTACTGGCAGGTACCTACATAATACTCAGGTACTTATAAGTATTTAGGTATCTACTAGATACTAATGCACAGGCGCTTACCTATCTGAAATGAATTCCAAGTTAAGTTCAATTTTCGACAGGAGAGATAAAGTTGCTTCTTTACTCAAACGAAACCTGATCGCGAAATCATGATCATCGTAATAATCAGATAAATCTGTTATTTCTTTTATCCACCTTGGACATCTAGGTGTAACTTCCTCGTCACTATCAGTATCTTCAATCAAATTTCTTAAACGTTCCATTAGTTTTGTTAAAATAATTATTTCCAAGTACTTTGAGTTCAAATGACAAAACAGCACAGAAACATATGGCATCCGGACACCATCAAAATATTCTTGGAATAGCTCGGTTATTCTATGCGAAACGGTGGTATAGTAGCTATTCCCGATTAGGGCCGTTATTCTTAGATTTGTAATTGGTAAAACGTAAAATAGACTTACTCTCGAATAACTGTCAATTTATTCTAAGAATAAAACTTATTCTCGTTTGGTCGAATCCACCCTTAGTGTAGCAAGAACTACTTTATCCCCAATGCTGAATCCTATGGTCATCTAAACTCTATATAATAGCCTTATTATGTCTGTTACGTAACGCTCTTGACGAGTACTAGCTCTCACTCGATATCGTTTAAAAAGATTGAATAACTTTTAGAAATCGTAAGTTATGAAACAGTATTTATTTTGTTTTTAGACAACTGGTTGTGAAACTCAGCTGTCATCTACGCTGGTTGTGTTACAAGAATGCAATATCTTCTTCGGCAACTTTCTGCGTATTGAGATTTTTTTTGAAGTGAAAACTTCAATAAGCGCGTTGAACATTTTTTGAGATGAACTCTAAAAATCATTGAACTCGCGACACTGTTACCGACACCTGTCACTGACTACTGACACTGACTGTTACTGACACTTTTGTATATAAGTATATGTAGTGTAGTCTGCTTTTATTCAAGTTTTCACTTCTGTCGGCACTTCCGGAGTGCCATTTTTTTTAGACAACTGGTTGTGAATATCATTTGCCTTGGCGGCCGGAGCGTAATAAAATAATACTTACCTACCTACATTATGGTGACCATAACCGCTCGTATCGGCTTAAAAATTCAAAGGTTTGTTGAAAGATAACTCTATAGATAAACTCTTATTTGTATTCGCCTCTACTTCTGGATTTTGTGAATGTGTTTTCTTGTGTACATTAAATAATAAAGAATCCATCGAATACGAATTCAACTTCAGAAAACGTGCATTAAAATCCTTAGAAACTTAGTAAACATCTCTCTATAATGAATGAAACTCATTCCAAGCAATCGCTCTTGACCAATCTGCGTGTAATTTTACAAGTCGTTTTTGCAAGTCGGAGCACGATTCTGTCACGGCGCGCCTCAAAGGGTCCTTTCATCATACTTAGGTGTTTTTCTATACGTAGTGCAAGAACGGAATTCTAAAAGTCGCACTCTCATCTCTGTTTTAATTCTGATGACAATGCACTTTTATTTACGAACATCTAATTTTATTTTTGTAGCCAGAAACAATAAAAAAAAATTGGGGTCAACTCTTATAATACAGAATAAGAAAATTATGTAACCTATACTCGCCAACTGGATGGGTGGTCCCGGGACAAACTCCACTTTCAGGGGTGCACACTTGTAGGCACGATCAGGGAGGTTTTTCAGTTCTTGGAAACGAGAAATTCCAATATTTTAGTAGAAAATTCATTAGGTGCGTAAGTTCCATTGTGTTATGTACCTAATGTTAGTAAGTTCTTTAGGTTCAGAGTCAGTCAGACGATAGTGGCGTCGCTCAGTCACTGGTGGCGGCGCGTGGAACGAGGGTAGTCGTTTGGCGGGAAGGCAGTTTGTTGTTCAAACATCAAGCATTTTAAACCCAACATTTAGTTTACCTTTTGATGTGAAACATAAATTACCATACCATACCTATTTCTGCCGCCAAGCAGCATTGCTGTGTTTCGGTTTGAATGGTATGGTTACTGGTGAAATTACGGGCACATGACACATTTTTAATCGGAATAACCGAATTAATGGAAGAGCGGGACCCTCTAACACCAGCCCCGGATCTTCAATTTTGTTTAGGCGGGGCAAAACCTGCGAGATGCCCCCCCCCCCCCCCCCCCCGCTCACTTATATTTATTTTTACCTTTATCATCTTTATAATTTCAGCTATCAGATTTCCACTAATTGATTGACATTTGGACATAGACCATCCGCAAATATTACACCCATCGCGGTTCTTTCTGCGTTAAGCCTATTTATTTACAGACATATACACATGAATGAACGTGTAGGATATATTGTATTTTATACACAGCACAGGATAGGATTTAAAATAAAATATGTATAATAAAAATCCAATATATTATTGCATGTGTGAATTATAAATACAATTTTACTCTTCGAGCTTTTGGTTCAGCAAATAAATCTATGGCCTTGTCATAATTTAACTCGTCCGCAATTCGATTTCCTATTGCTAAGGTTGCAAGGCTCGATAAGCGTTCCTGGCTCATAGAAGATCGCAAATAATTTTTAATTAGTTTTAGTTTTCTAAAACTTCGTTCCCAGCTCGCGGATGTAGTAGGTAACGTAGAGTAAATTCGCAGGGCAAAACAAATATTAGGAAAAGCATCCAGCAAATCATGCGCATATATCTGTTGCAAGAGATAGAAATCGTTAGCCTTTTCTCTACCAGTAAATAAAAGCGGAGCTTGCTCTTTAAAAACGTAGAGTTCCTGGTATAATTTAACGGCGCTTAAATCTCGCTCGTATTTTCGAGCCAGATCTGCTCCATACATTAAAAAATTGACATTTAAAAATATGGGAAAAGCAAAATTTTAATGCAGCATGGTAACACAATCAAACCTCTTTTTAATTTCTGATATAATTCGATCAAATACCATCATTATTTCTTTAGAAAATAGTTGAACAGGGTTGGAGTGTTCGTAATTCGTCTTCGGAGGTTGTTGAGATATTGGGGTTCACTCTTGAACCCCAATATCTCAACAACCTCCGAACATTTTTAGCGTATTTAGTCACACCCAAATTGTGCTATCACTACCTACCTAGGTATATACCAAACTTCACGTTGATCGGATAAATGCTTCGAAAGTTATCCTTGGATAAACAAACATACGTACATACAACGCTGATTTGCCCAAGTTTATTTGGAAATCTCGCTTCGCTTGATCAATAAACGAGAAAGTTTATATGGATGTTTGTTACTCTTTCACGCAAAAACTACTAAATGGATTTTAATGAAATTTGGTATGTAGGTACGTAGATTATAACCTGAATTAACACAGGCTACTTTTTATTGACAAAACATGCGTGCGAAGCCGCGGGCGGAAGCTAATATTATAAATGCGAAAGTTTGGATGTTTGTTACTCAATCACGTCGTAACGGCTGAACCAAATTCGTAGAAATTTGGTATGTACTTAGATTATAACCTGGATTAACACATAGGATACTTTTTGTTGATAAACAACGCGTGCGAAGCCGCTGGCAGAAGCTAGTTTATAATATAAGTTTGAAGTGTGATGATAAGATATTTTAAGGTAATTAACTGGTGTTCTTTAAGTGCAAATTCTTTCAATAGCCATAAATGTAGATGTTTCACGTCTCAGAATAAAGAAAGAACTGAGTTTTACATCTGCAGGCACGCCACATTTTTTCCCCCTTCCTCTAAGTTTAGCTCCAGCAATTTTTTATTTGGATATACCGTCCTTAGGCGTAGGACGTCCACCCACAAGATGGGCAGACGACTTGGTAAGAACCGCAGGTCGGCGTTGGATGCAGGCCGCTTCCAACCGCAGTTCCTGGAGATCAATGAGGGAGGCCTTTGTCCAGCAGTGGACGTCCTACGGCTGATATGATGATGATAATGATACCGTCCTTGACATTTAAAGTTTGTGACATCAACAATGATGATGAAAAACATAATGTGTCATTTCCTTTCCAACGGGAAGTTCCCGTTGTCCCCATATTGGGGACAGCGTCAATGTGGACAACAGGAATAGATCGAACTAAGCAGCTATTATTGTTAAAATGAAACAAAGAATTAGATAATTTCTTAATGTATTTTTACATTCATAATACAGGCGGTTACACAAAAAATAAATAAGTCTTCGATTAGATTTACAATTACTGTGATGTATGGGATAACAAATACAACTACATACAAAGTCCATTAATAAACATAATGTACATAAACATACATACTTTAGACGACTAGCATTTAACTATGTGCATCTCTCGGTAATTTATATATACAAAATTTTCCAATAAGTGGAAATATTCCAGTATTAATGCAGCTCTAAGATTGAATATCCAAACATTCCTAAGACCCCACGCAATCAACTTGAGATTTCGCACTTCTTCAACTTGAGAAGTCAAATGAATGTCTCTAATGAAATGGCCGCAAAACCTTTAATCAAGTTTTAAATACATCAGTTCTATAAAAACCGCGAAGTCTCAGATATATGAGAAGGTGGATTTTCAACTTCATTATTGTATTACAATAAAGGTGATGATTAAGTCTACATAGAGATGCAACTAGCCCATCTGATGCTAAGTGGTAAGCATCGCCTTATCAAAGCAATGCCTCGTAGGCCACGGACCTAAAGAACGTGCCCTACGATGCACTGCATCCATCAACAGTTTAAAAGCTATTATTAAAATCAACCATAAACAGTAAAATCATCGACGACCCAGTAGTAGGTATCTAAGGATCTGAAGCCGCTGAGTCTGCGCCGTGACATCGGAGCGCTCAGCGTTTTCTATAAATATAACGGCGAATATTCTGAAGAGCTGTTCAATTTAATTCCTGCTTCCCACTTCTACCATCGAACCTCCCGCAGCCGGCAACGAGCTCACCCACATATTGTAGACGCGTGTAAGTCTCACACGGTGCGTTTCAACCGCTCGTCTCTTCCACGCACCTGCAAGATGAACACCTTCAAGAGAGGTGTAAATAGGGTATTAAGTGGTAGGCAACGCGACTGCAAAACCACGAGTGCTGCAGGAGTTTATAGGCGGCGGTGACCACTTAACATCAGGAGGCCCGTTAGCTTGTGTGTCTACAAGTTTAATATAAAAAAAACATACATTTATATGTTTTTTTGACTAGTAGTCTAGAGTATGTATAGAACAGGAATCAATCCTAACATTCGGTCATTTCTTAAAATAAAATATTAATATCGTATATGGACTCTCACTTACAAAATGACAAAATGAACTAAGTCGTGGTGTGAGTGAGTAATGTGAGCAAGCTATAAAACGTATACAGGTTGCCTATTAACCGTAACCTATGTAATAACTAGCGGTCGCGGCGAACTTCGTACCGCCTTGACATGCATAGGACGCGGGCTGGCAATGTACGACGCCGGTAGAAATGTCAAACGGCCATCATTAGCTGCATCTATTTATGAGAAAATGAAATTTCTTCATAATTTTTTTGTGTAATTTTTTTCGATATTTTAACCCTTTATAAGGTAGCGGCAATTATTTTGCCACCATGTTTTTTATTTTTTTACCAAACTACTATGACTTTTTGGAAGAATCAAAGTCATTTGATGGCAACCCTAATATCCCTAGACCCTATGAATCTTTACTTGTAAATGTCAGATGTCAGGACTGTCATTTGAAGTTGACGTAAAGTGTGAGTTTGTGAAGATTTTCAATTTTGTATCAAATAGAGTGTAATCTTGATGTTTTGCGTCTACTCCGGTAAGTTTTTGTTATAATTTCAATAAATTGTATTGTAAGCTATAGTAGTAGGCAATATTTTTGAAGTTTAGCTCCATCGAGCCTGAAATAATTCGTTTTGTTTAGGTGGCAATATATTTGCCACTGCCCCTAGGTAAGTAGGTATATGAAATGTTTGTTGGTTTGCTTTTACAGAATAATGCCGCGTACGTTGAAAGATGATGACATCGAGGAGGAACTGCATCGCTTATTTGGCCTTCCTGACGATCCTGTGGTATCTGAAGACGAATTAGAACCGGAATCAGAAAATATAACGGATGTATGTAGATCTAAGTTATATGCAGAGTGGAATCGAAGGGGACCTTGTGCCTTCACTGAATATAGGCGCTGAAATAGAGGTGCCATATCAGGTGGCGAATGCAGCAGTTCCATCAACATCAAGCTTTCCAGATTCGGATCCCAAAGAAACCTCATCTACCTGCCGTAATAATGAACGAACTCCATCGCCATTTCCATCTAACAACTCCTTCGTAGAACAGCCATCAGTAAACACAGCTGAAGTCCAACCATCCTCTCCCAGTCTTCATTTAGATAGCCGCCGTCGTCGTAACAACTCTTCTTCTCCAGAAGTCCCATCCAATAGTCGTCGTAATGCCCCCATCAGAACCATCAGCTACAAATTCATCACCATTGTCAGATACAGACGAGTCTGATAGTGAAGAAACTCAATGGAAGAAGGTTCTTTGGGCACAGAATCCCAATTTAGAATTATTTGACAGCGTGAAGTTAGAATCGCGGCAATTTACTCCAAGCAGAACCAGGCCAGTCACCTACTTCACTCATTTTTTTGGGGAAAATGTAATAAATCTCCTTGTTGTCCAATCTAACATTTACGCAGAGCAACAACGAAGCCGAAGCTAGACACCTGTCGATGCTGCTGAAATCAAGGCATTTATAGGAATGTTTATATTGATGGGGCTCCACCCACTGCCATCCATTGATTTATATTGGTCGAGTGACGATTTTTTTCGTGTGAATGAGATAGCATCGGTAATGACTTGCAAACGATTCAAAAAAATATTAGAAAACCTACATGTGAACGACAATTCGAAAGCGCCTCAGAGGGGTGCACCAGATTACGATAAACTTTTCAAGATTCGTCCACTTCTGGAATTGATCAACACAGCTTGTCAAAAATCCGCAAAATCAATAACGTCCCAATCAATAGACGAATCTATGATCCAATTCAAAGGCATCTCTTCCCTCAAACAATATATGCCTCTCAAACCTGTAAAAAGAGGATACAAGGTATGGACTAGAGCCGACAGTGAGACAGGCTATGTTTTCGAATTTGAAGTCTATACAGGGAAACGTGATCACCACTCAACTGAACTTGGACTAGGAGCTAATGTTGTAAAATCCCTCACACAGAAACTTATAGATGAGGGATTCCAGGGCCCTGTTACCTTTGACAACTTTTTTGCTTCTTACGAAATACTTCAATACCTGTTTGATAATGGGATATACGCAACAGCTACGGTCAATAGCAATAGATCTGATTTGCCGCTTGTAATAAAAAAAACAAGAAACAAAAGTATACCAAGAAGCCAAAAATTATGTCTGGATAGGGGCGAATTCAGATGGCGTACAAAGAAAAATGTAGCTTTCGTAATGTGGCAAGACACGAAAATCGTTACACTTTTGACCACTGCATTCCACCCTAAAGTCGACAAAACTTTTTGCGACCGGAAACAAAAAGACGGTTCTAAAAAAGCCATTCCATGTCCCACGACCGTACTACAATATACCGAGCGAATGGGTGGAGTTGATCGGTTTGATCAAAAACGATCAACCTATGAAGTCGGCAGAAAGAGCAGGAAGTGGTGGCTCCGTATTTTCTATTTCTGTATCGACCTAGCCATCACAAACTCATTTCTGCTGTATATTAGCAACAAGAGAGTGCACAATCCACTTTCCCAGCTTCATTTTCGGTTATGTCTGGCCCGAGGTCTAATAAATGGTTTTACCTCAAGAAAAAGGAGCATAGAAAGCCTGCCACAGCACTCTAAGAAAAGACCGAAGCTGTCAACGAATCGGCAGAATGTGATAGGAGTGGCGGAAGAGATCCGCTTGGCCAATGTTGGGCAACACAAGCACGAACAACTGGGCTCGTGGCGACGCTGTCGTATGTGCAGCACCAAAATTAATAACAAGCGATCAAAGATTCAATGCTCAACCTGCAAGGTGCTGCTTTGTGTGATACCTTGTTTTGATTTATTCCATTCTTCTTGAATTTTATACCAATAAATGAGGTTACTTTGAAAAAAAAATACGTTTTATTTACAGGCTGTGGCAACTATATTGCCACCGTATTTTCCAAAATCTTACCATGTATAAAAAAAATAATAAAAAATTTTGGTCAAGAAAATCATACTAACTTCCAATAAAACTAAGGTCTATGTTGCTAAAACTTCTCATTACCTCTGCCTTATAAAGGGTTAATGGTTATTCTGCTATTCGGGGCGGAAACACTTCTATCAAAATCATCAAAATCGGTCCAGCCGTTCTTGAGTTATTAATGGTCTAACAAAATCGGTTTACTTTGTTTTCTATATTTAAACACGTGCAGAGATAACTATATACTTAGTAAAAAAGATCTGTCGCTGTTAAGATTTTTAAACTCATCGCAAATATTATTTTACCGAAGTGCCGGAAAATAACTCCCTATTTCAAAAGCTGTTTGCAAAAAGAATAATGGCGGGTTCTTATATCCGTCAGTTACCAGCTACGACTAGTTTCTCCTTGAAAACGTGTCAAAGGTTTAACACCAGTTTGACACTTTTTCAAGATACGAGTCGTAGTCGGTTACTGACGGATATAGGAACCGGCCCTAAACCACCACGCAATAAAATTATCTCAAAAATGTCTACTAACGCATTTTGGGGTGGATTAATATATTTTATTGCAGTATTTAATTTCAAATCTTATAAACTTAGGTTAGATAATAATTTTTAGTGCACACCATGAAACAAATACAAATAAAAATAACAACGTAAATCTATGGATACAATTTGCGGTCTTATCGCTAAATAGAGATCTCTAGCAGACATGCTTGAAAATAGATGTTCATGCATATACTACAAAAACCAAATGTGGTGCAAAATAAAGTTTTTGTAAAATAATTAAGTCCATGATAAAACCCTTTAAACGTTAGCGGTAGCGTAACCATAGAGGAAGGAGAATTTCGCCTGAGACTGCTTACGATTCATACACCAACGTTCTATAGCTTGCTGACTATTGCTCTTTAATGTAGAGTATTCCTGGCACGCCAAATGATTTACGTAGAAAATCTAGCGTAGAAAGTAGCACGTTAATCTTATTCGATAATGAATGATCTATGTATACAGGGTGCTACAGAATAATTATTAACAATAAAGGGGGGTGACCACATTCATTAAAATTAATAACTTGCTAAAAAAATCCTCGCGTGTAACTCGTCAGCAAATTAACTTTTTCTTGCAAACAGACTTATCTTAAACGTATAAAATTTGACTTCAGGTTATGTCATAAAAAACTCAATTCTACCGAAAACAGCAGAATTTGACCGAGGATTTGTGCAATGCAAAAATATTGCGATCCTAAGTTAGGGTAATGACTCCCTCATAGATTAACATTCATATTCCCAAGAACCGTGTACAAACATTTGCGCTTTATGTGAACAAACTCACTTCAGTAATGTGAAGGTGACATCATTAACTCTGGTATTTCTAATCATTTCTTTAAACTTAAGTCGATCAACAAGTGCCTATTTCACTAGTAACGCTGATCAAAATATATATGGATACGTCTTTTGTTTTCACATGAAAATAGATAAAGAGAGAATGATTTTTATTCGTCAATTAACGTGACTATGTACGTGATATAGGCACTAAGGCTTTTATAATAAACCAAACTTAACTCCGAGGTCGAGATAAATAAACGATTCATAGACAGTTTTGACAAATTTTCTTATTGAATTTATGATACGGCTATTCTAAAATCTAGTTCCAACTAGCGTAATAGATGGCACTGTCTGGAGATAAGCCGCCAAAAATTATAGCTTATATACCAAACTGTCAGTCTCAAAGACACAGTACTAAAATTTGTCTAAAATAATCACTTCAGTCAGTTCGTAGTTACACGTTTTTTTATTAATTTAAGTTCTTTTTTTTTAAAGCTGGATAGATCTTCGTTTGACCACAATCTCACTTGATGGTAAGCGATGCTGTGGTCTAATATGAAGCACGAAGATCTAGAAGAAACCTATTCACTTATACTAACTTGACTCCTTCCTCGTAAAATAATATTGACACTTGGCACGGCAATTGAAATTGACTTCACATTCTCTTGATAACAGCTTATGACAGTGCAACGCCATCTGTTAGCCGTTATTAAAATAAACCCGTGAAAACCTCTCATTGAAAAACTGCACTCGAGTTAAGTTAGGTGTAATATGTAAACCAGCCTAAGACAACTATTATACAGTAATGTGCATTATTTATAACATAAAAATTGTGCTTTCATGCAGAATTATCACATAAACTTAATTCGATAAATTGTGTTAATGTTTGTCAGATACATAAAAAAAACAATACAAACACATTATGTAGTCCATTTATATACACAAGGTGATTTTTCATATATGCACATAAGGAGGAACGATCAAAATATTCTATAAAATTTTGAGTTTTGGCTCGCCTGAATTGAGATAAAATGTTCTCAATTCGGGTCAGCCAAAAGACAAAATACTATTTGTGCTAAAAACCATGATTTGAGTTCTTGAGTATCCCGATACTCCGACGCAGTTGTATGGCGCCATGATCAAATTGATCACGGGTAAACTGAAGTCTTTGCGAATGGATGGTTATTGAGAAATTGAATTTTTAGTACAAATAGTGTTCATAAACCATGATAGTTTCAATAGTTATATGGGACAAAATTTCATACTCCTAATAAGATCAGTAAAATCCAGAGCAAATTTATTACATGGATTTAATAAGTTCCGGAAGCCTAGATAGATGGCGCTGACACCTTGAAAGGTGATCAATATTTATATATTAAATAATATACATTTTTATTTATTTCCTTACATATTTCGCTTATACTAACGTCATATGTATCCCTTTTTTATGTAAGAGGATGTAAACCTGTACAAAGTGACGTTTTAATTAGAGTACTCGCAACGCCATCTATAGATAAAATCGGAAGCTTGATGCAACTCAAAATATGTCAATACATACATTCTTTGTTCTCTTATGCGATAACTTGGTTGTAGGTACATTGATATGTTCTGCAAAACAGATCATTAAATACTTATCAAATACTTACTTGAGATCTTACTTCACCTGTGTTCGTGAATGAGCATTAACGGAACACAGGTGAAGTAAGATGTCGCATGTGAAATGAAAAAAAGGTAAAAAATGTATACAGATTATCCAGAAACATCAGTAATTCCTCTAGTATATTATAGTAAAATCACCTTGTAAGCAAAATGTATGGTCTGAATCTTAGTTTTTATAACCAAATTGAAGTATACATTGTAAAACTGTTAAAAGCATGTTTAAAATATCCTCACCAATTTATATATAGGAACTTTTTTAAGACGAGCAAAACAATGTTTTTTTTTGTGGTTACTACTACGCTTTCAGTTATCCGAAATTACTGTTTGTTATTCAGTTCCATATTATATTGGCCCCCCACCTGACAATGTTACACCTCCGAGGAGGCCAGTGTGGAGGACCCTCAACAAACTGCGTACCCAAGTTCGCCGCTGCAGGTGTAGTCTTAGTAAATGTAGACAAATCGGCGACGCAATGCCAATGTGGTGCCCAGCTCCAAACAATGGCACACGTCCTTGCATGCCCATCCTGCCCCACCGCCACCACACCTGCACGATGTAGCAACTGATGACCTGCTCCGACGCTGCCATGAACGTGGCGACGTACCGCTTAAAATGGTTATAGTCTTGAGACTAAGTTCCATATTATTAGAAAATAGCTTTATATATCAGCCAACAGCCAAATACATAGTCCTCCTACGATACCCCGAATCAGAAACTACCATTCAGAAGAACCATGTCGCCAGACGCAAACCCTAATATATGCGAATCATGCAAACATTTGATACAGGCCGGTACCCCGACATTTCAATGACTCAAGCAATCAAATAAATAAATAAATATTGCTGGACATTTCACACATGGTTTTACAGTTTAGTTTTTTTCAATTTGGTTATAATAACAAATTTCTTTCACTTTCCACGTTACTAATAAACACGTTTTTATCGTATCGTAGCCTTTTTACCTTTGGCATGGTTTAAATTGACAAGACAATACACTTGTGGGTGTATTATCAATGTTCTAAACTAGACACATGAGTGAATCAGCGCTAGGGAGGATAAATCTTGGATTAGCATGTAAATAAAAACCTTTTCCCAATGTCCCACGGCGCGTCAACTGACAGTGGCAGATCTACTATCACACCTGGGGATGCCCTTGCGTGCTAGTGATGTAGCTCGCCACACCCTTTTGGAAAATGCTCTATCGATTAGTACCATGGTTTCGCAAAATGAACATTAAGAACACAAGTAAAAGGTACAAATGGAATGCGTAAATCAACGCGATGGGAAGTTATAAAAATTGGCACAATACAGTTATCGAAAAGGCGGTACAAATATAAATAGGTATAGATCAAGTCAACTTTTAAAACCTAAATGGAATATCAGGGGGGTTGCTTGCTACCCAAAAATTAAGGGGGGGGGGGGGGTAAACTAATCGTCATTAAGAAAATCTATTTACAATGGAACCAACGCTGTGACGTTACAATTTTCATCTCCATAGTCGCCTGGAAGAAGTTACCTAGGCTACTATTGGGTTGAAAGTAATGAAAATGTAATTTTCTCTAAAAGTGATTTATAAATACTTTCCCCTTGAAAACAATTATTGTACTGTGTGTACATATTTTGGAATATTACTACTAGTTATACATTTTTCAAATATATTATACATTTTGGATGTATTTTGTCTGTTTTATGTGATATGTAATAAATAATAAACAAAATAACATTAGTGTGAAATAAAATCATCTGTGTCTTACAAAATTTTATATGATTACTTTTACTCAACATTTTCTGAAGTACCTTGTATTATCAGATAGGTAATCTAAGGCACTTGTCGCACAGCCGGCGAGTAAGCGATTAGCTATCAACTATTTTCTCGCTCAAGAAACGAACAAAAGATTCCGTGTCAGTAAAAGAGACACGTATATTAATAGTTGATCGCTGGCCGTACACACTGTCGGCGAGAACTCGCTCGCCTTATTTTGTCGCAGCGACTACAACACTCGCTCAACGATGCTCGCTTGGCGGTCAGAACACACGCCGTGAGATGATGAGTATCGCCCACCGCACTCGCTCACTCGCTTTTTAGCCCAGCGAGACAACTATAGGAATACACACTCGCTTCTCGCTGCTCGCCAACTCGTTTCTAGCTCTATTCGCTTCTCGCTCATCGCCGGCGGTGAGACAAGTGACTAAGGACCCTTTTTTAATAAAAAAAAACTGGCAACATTTTAAAAGTGTTCAACGTCTAAGATATAATTTGAGCGAAAACATGCACGATTAGTTTAAAAAACCTAGTTTTAATGTACATTGTTATAAACGTACGCGTTATTTTGCCAAGTTTTTCTTGAATACACATATTTTACGATATAACACACTCACTTAAAAAGAGGAGGTTCTCAATGCAACTCCTAAATTTTTATGTCATACTGATTCCGTCGCCTAAATATTAGTTGTAACTAATGATCGAATAAACAGACAAAATATCGATCTCACTATAATATACCGATACCATAATTATACAGGAAGTCCTTACATTATAGTTACCCTAAATAGCTGCAACACTCATTAATCAAAGCTTAAAAAGAGTTCAATTTTGGATTACGTACGATAAAATGGTAATTGGCGCAGGCGGCGGAATATTTGACAACTACTGAAGTGTAGATGGCTTGTTCAATACACTCTAATACGGGAGGTCAGTGTAAATCATATTCCCTTTATCCTACCGAGTATTTATAGTTGAGCTCGTCCATAAATAGACGACATAAGAAATGCATTTCTGCTATTTTACTTTTAAGTTATGTATGAAACTCAAACTCTTACAACAAAGTAATAACTACCGGCTGCGCCAAAAATTTGCTATCAAAATAATTTGTTGCAATCTTTTTTATCGTGGTAGAGTGAATAATACTCTTTTTAAGCTGTGGTTTTACCTACATTTCCTACCGACCATTATACATAAACTATACATAGACATTCTTTGGTTGTCCAACAGGCTGGGATGTTTGCGCGCAATTCACTAAACTCTTAAATTATTACAAGGCATTAAACGGCAAAATAACAAGGCTGTAAAACGTATGTATGATAACTTCAGTTCTCTTAAACTATTCAGTACTTTTCTACGAAAACGAGTTCCAGTCCAAATCTAGTTAATTTAAATTATTATTCTTCACTAAAACTCTATCTATGAATTTATGACATTTTTGTATCAACATTCGTTTTAAAAAAACTTATTATTATTAAGAGTCACCTAAGTGGCCATACTGTTTTTTTTCTTCAAACTAGTATTAACCACAAGCGTCTGTCAAATTTTTGTTTGCCGAAAACTATAAACAGTGTTGTATTATGTGATGATTAGTACCTTAAACACAATGGGTCTAACCACAAAAAAAAATTAAACACAGTTCACCACGTGTTTAAAAAATTCCAATACATAAAATGGTAAGGTTTTTTTTAAGCATTTGCTAAATAGTTTAACTTTTTTGTGGTAGCAAAGGAATACATTTAAACAACCTCATAGGGACATTCAGATTCTATCTACACTACCGGCAATAGAATTGTAACTATCTACTGTATATTTAGCTATACTAACCAATGGCACGCAAGACTGAACGCAAACAACCCGCCCTCTCAATAACTTTACAAAGAAATGACGGAGACATGAAAAAGACATACAGATATTTTTACACATAATCTTAAAAACATTTACTTATAAATCCACCCGACAGCGCCAACTTAAGAATATCTCACTCGCACAATATCTTTTTCCTTATCTAAATGTTAAGACCTACCACGTTCAAGGGTAACAGTTCCTCAACCAGCACAACAATTCTCATAATATTTTATTCAACCTAGTCAAATTTAAATTGTCTGTGAATGCAAGGTTTGACGTAACTGACGATAACGGTCGTTAAAATTACGATAAGAGTACAGGAGGACCTACCATAAAACAAGAAACTATTTAAGTTACAGTAGTCAAGATGCTATGTGAGTAAGGGTCTCAAGTTTTTACAAACAGGTCTTACAGTGAATATTTTTCATATCTCCCTATTTTCAACTTTACATCAGTGGTACGTATTCAACCGCAATTAACAATACTATTAATCAATATTCCATCAACAGACAGACAGGTGATTTATTTGATAACTTGTAACTGAGGACTTTGTATCAAACATTTTAAAATTATTTAAACATCGTAAGATAAGATGCGATAACTCCTATAATTTACACCAAAATAAAATACAGAACATATTTTTTACAAATAGATTTAGTACAATGGGCGGTCTTATCGCCAAAAGCGATCTCTGTATAAATTACTGATCTAAACTGTTATTAATCGCGTACCTTTTGAATCTGCCCGCGTTCACTGCGCCATCGCTATATGGTAGAAAGGCGGTTCTCTTCGACCTTTATTATGCGCACCGCCAAAGAATGGAACGCCTTGCCAGAGTCTGTGTTACCAGATAGCTACAACCTGGGTATCTTTTAGTCGCGAGTGAATAGGTTTCTTCTAGGCAAGCGTGTACCACCGTAGACTGCATCATCGCTTACCATCAGGCGAGATCGAATATATAAAAAAAATAAAAAATTCACTGTAGATGGAATATTGAAAATAGTAAGGTTTTAAAATCCGCCCCACTGAACCCAAACAGAACCTTTTCCATCTTAATTGACGACCCACTAATAAGCAGTCTTCACATTTACAATATAATAACTAGTTTTATATAATAAAATACTGGACCATAAAATTGATTTAATAGGAATTACAAAGCTCCACCGATGAGTATGTTTGATAGAATATCAACCTTATATCCATAACATAATAGGTTTCTTTTATCATCTCTACTGTCCAATCACATTTTTACATACAAAAGAAATCTTATTACATTGGAATAATGTATAAAATGTCAGTCAAACATTTAAAAAAACTCATCGGGTACGCCGTACATTACACACTGTACGTACCTATAGATAGAATATGTCACAACGACAAACAATATACATCATTATTAATACTTGTGCTAAAAGAAAGTAATATTAAAATATATTTATATACTTCGTCAACTATTGCACGAGTCTATCACCTATAGACTATAAAAAAAATCTGCCTTCATTATTGACACCTATTAATATAACTAAGGATAAATAAATATAACGGATATTGGCGTAAGACACAACATACTGGAGAGGTTCTTTTACATTCTCTTTAAACATTACAATAAAAAAATAACTAAAAACCAGCCAAGTGCGAGTCGGACTCGCGCACGTAGGGTTCCGTACCATTATCTATAAAAACGGCAATAAATCACGTTTGTTGTATGGGAGCCCCCTTTATATATTTGTTTTATTTTAATTTAATTATTTATTTTTAAAGTGAACATATAACTAAAATATTCCGTGAATATTTCAAGCGTCTACCTGTTGCCGTTATCATCATCATCATATCAGCCGTAGGACGTCCACTGCTGGACAAAGGCCTCCCTCATTGATCTCCAGGAACTGCGGTTGGAAGCGGCCTGCATCCAACGCCGACCTGCGGTTCTTACCAAGTCGTCTGCCCATCTTGTAGGTGGACGTCCTACGCTGCGCTTGCCGGTCCGTGGCCTCCACTCGAGAACCTTCCGGCCCCAACGGCCATCCGTTCTGCGCGCTATATGGCCTGCCCATTGCCACTTCAACGTGCTAATCCGTCGGGCTATGTCGGTGACTTGAGTTCTCCTACGTATCTCCTCATTTCTGATTCGATCCCGTAGAGAAACCCCGAGCATAGCCCTCTCCATAGCTCGTTGAGCGACTCTGAGCTTATTCATAAGGCCAATAGTGAAAGACCACGTCTCGGTTCCATATGTCATCACTGGTAACACACACTGATTGAAGACTTTCGTCTTAAGGCACTGAAATATGTTGGACGAAAAGACGTTGCGAATTTTCCCAAATGCTGCCCATCCGAGTTGGATTCGACGATTGACCTCTTTCTCGAAGTTGGACCTACCTAATTGGACTGTTTGTCCTAGGTATACATACGCGTCGACAACTTCAAGAGCCGAGTTCTCAACCATAACTGTGGCAGGGACGACATGGACATTCGACATGATTTTCGTCTTGTCCATGTTCATTTTAAGTCCTACCCGTTGGGAGACTCGATTCAGGCCTTCGAGCATCGTGCTGAGCTCTTCCATCGACTTTGCCATGACCACAATATCGTCGGCAAACCGAAGGTGAGTGATGTATTCGCCGTTAATATTGATGCCCAGTTCTTTCCATTCCAGAAGCTTGAAGGCATCTTCCAATGCGGTCGTAAACAGTTTCGGAGAGATGACATGATATGTTGCCGTTATCAATATCGTGCAAAACGAGCATAAAAATTACGTTCGTTGTAATTGGAACCCCCCTTAAATATTTATATTATTCTGTTTTTAGTATTTGTTGTTATAGCGGCAACAGAAATACATCATCTGTGAAAATTTCAACTGTCTACCTATCACGGTTCATGAGATACAGCCTGGTGACAGGCGGACAGACAGACAGAGAGCGGAGTCTTAGTAATAGGGTCCCGTTTGACCCTTTGGGTACGGAACCCTAAAAACTACCATTATAATGAACATTATTTTCAATAATAGCGAGATATTTAGCATCATTTGCGATTTTGAGTATCCCTATATTTGAATTCCCTATATCTTGAACTCAAAATCATAAATCATGCCTTTTTAGAGGGAATATTTTATTTTTAGTGTGTCCCTTACGCCATTTGAAATTACTGTCAACAATATCTTTTTTCTGTTATTTGCAATAATTAATCCTGGATATTTCAGTTCAATCAAACAATGATATTAATAGATAACTGCTTTTAGTACAGTCATTTGGTAGTTTTACCTGGAAAGTATTCCGGGAGTTTTGGAGATTTTGATGTGCTCTTTCCGAATTTCGACTTTGCCACCTCGTATTTTGCCGTTCGCACCGCCATATTCGAAAGATAGCGCCTAAACGCGTGTTGGAGTACACTTTGCGGCGCTCGTACGCCAAAACTATTTACTTTATGAAAAAAAGGTAAATGCATAAATTGTAGGTAATTCTCTCTAGTTTCATTTTGTATATAACTGTTTTTATCGTAAAATAAGTCGGAAATGAGGTATTGTCAAAAAAACTGCTTTTAGCCGCCATTTTTCCAATATTGCGGCGTGAGCGGCAAAAATACGAGGTGGCAAAGTTAAAATTCGGAAAGAGCACATCAAAATCTATAAAATTACCAATTTTCAAAACTCCCGGAAAACTTTCCAGGTGACCACTATTTTTTCGAATTAAATGACTGTATTATTAACCGGTCTCGGATCAAGTATTGAAAATGACACGATCTGCAGATATGAACATCTCTACATTAGTTTTGTAATCTGATAATATATAAAATAATAATTGCAAACAGATAACAAACCTCGCTATATCTGTGTGGAGATAGGATATTGATTCCTAATCCCTATAAAATAATATTTTATAATATAAATTGGTGTCTTTGTCATAACTATTCGTTGTAAAATGCTAAATAAATTAAAGATTAATTTGGTCTAAAATACTAAACAGCTTTATGTAAATGCGCGACTTTTTGGAATAGTTTTTCTTGTATTTCGTATAAAAGCTGAACTTAGACGAAGACATTGTCTATGGTTATGTCCTTCGATGGGTAATAAACGTCTACAGAGTGTTTCGGAATATGTATGTTTACCCTAAAGAGGCTAAATAACTATTTATCGATAAAAATTAAAAAATCATGGACCAAAAAAATTCAAGAACTTGACTTTTTAATCAGGCATTTTTGGACTTAATGCTTTGATTCAGATAAGTCTCACATTTAAGTTGAACATATGTCTTAAAGCCAAATATATATCATATCGGGTTACAAAATAACACAAATATTTTTCTTGGAAGTGAGGACATTGACCTCTTTTCGTCTTTACATACACATTTCGAAGCACTCTCACTCTGTATAGCGAGAACACGGCACATCATCTAATACTAAATTATTACTTTTAGGCAGGCCGGTAATAATTACCTACTGAAAGTATGTCTCTTGAATAATTACAACACAGCTACAATTATGTTACAGCGCCATCTATGGATAAACACATATAAACGCTAGCGAGTTATCAAAGACATCACAATCTATGGCCGGCTAAATCGAAAAAAAATGCTACAAAATACATTTTCTTTCGTCAAAATATATTAATTACCACACAACCATATCTTATTTCATAAGAAAGCCTTAGACCAAATTATTTTGTAACTAAATTATTGTAATAGATTTTGTTTGAGCATTACATTCCAATCTATTGAAACTCAAACTCATGGACGTAACAAAATATGGACATCTCGACTCCATTTTATCCATCGAAGAAAACGTCGATCAATGTGTGCTTTCGCGACAATCGGTGAATCTACAAACGAATCGGCCCACTTGATGTACATCATTTTCTAGTTAGCTTTACTCCGTCCATATTTTGTACATTCATGTTTCATAGATATTTCAGAAGAAACACGTAGGATTTTTAGCTTTGTTCGTATATTTTTGTAATGATCATGACAACGAAATCGATGTAATTTTGTATCGTAATTGCAATTTCAAATAAAAAGCACAGCCAACTGTTAGAAAAACTGTTTACAAAAATACCAACAACCAAATGCCTTCAAAAACAAACCTTATTCATTGGAAATAGCGTTCAATATCCAGGCGACTTTCCACAAAAACATACGCTTATATCTATTTTAATTTTAGATTCGGAATTACTAAATCGTTAGGAGCAGTCTATAGAAACCTGACACACGAACTACTAACTATGAGTACAGGGGATTATTTCTTGTTTATAGTACAATTCGGTGGTTATAAAGGCGATAATGGTTTGCCACAACTCACTGAGTATTAACTTGTGTATGTGATGATCGCGACTTGTGATGAAATGTGACCAATGACCTGAAAAAGAAAAAAATATTATCTAATAAACGTTTTGAGAACTTTTGACATATTTTATGCAACATAAATAATATTTATTGTGCTGCCAGATGTCAGATTTAATTTGCACTGTCCCCTAAAATTATGATACCCATACTAATTGACGACCTCCGTGCAGCAGTGGGTGAATAGGCAGCTGAGACGAAGGATGTTGGGGTTCGAGTCCCGCCGCGGAACAAATGTTTGCATGATCTACAGATATTTGTTCCGGGTCTGGTTGATTCTCTATATATTGTAAATATGTATTTACAAGGGGAAGGGTAGGACGTCCGGCAGCGAGATGGGTGGACGGCATCGTTAGAGTCGCGGGCTTTCACTGGGTGAGACTAGCGCAGGATCGTGGACGATGGCACAAACTTGGGGACGCCTATTCCCAGCAGTGGGTGAAGTCGGGCTGTGGATGATGATGATGTATTTACAAAAAAGTACATAAGTATTCTATTAGCTAATCTGGTTCCAATAGTACAAGCTTTTCTTAGTTTGGGGCTAGGTAGCGCTGTGTGAAATGTCCAGCATTATTTATTTATTTAATTATTATCCTTACTAATATTATGAATTCGAAAGTAACGCTATCCCTCTGTCTGTCTTAGATATATTATGACCGGGAATGGGACATACACTACTTTTTACCCGACTGTACAGAAGGAGGATAATGTTATTATCAACAAACCGCGCGTGCGTAGCTGAGGGTGGGTCAGCTAGTAATATTAAAAATTCGAACGTAACTCTGTGTTTGTTACAACGGCTGGATCGATTTTGATAAAATTGGTATATAGAGGTTGTGACCGGTATTGAGACATGGGCTACTTTTTAACCAAACTGCGCAGAAGGAGGGTAATGTTTTTATTGACAAATCACCAGCTAGTATACATAAATGCCTAAATAAGCCTACATGGTTTTGTTCTTAAACATGTTTTAATAACTAAGAAAATTTTAAAAACTAAGCCATGTAGGCTTAGTTGGCCAGACGGCTCGCCAGTCTTCAAGGTTCAGCTGTACTGCAAACAGCTCTGACCGTTTAAGGCTCAATTCACACCAAGACACATTAAACAATAACCCCGCAGGTTAGACAGCTTTTCAAGAGAATAAAAATAAATAAATATTGCTGGACATGTCACACAGCGCTATCTAGCCCGAAACTAAGCAGAGCTTGTACTATGGGAACCAGATAAATGATGGAATACTTACATACTTTTTTTGTAAATACATACTTATAATATATAGAAAAACACAGAGACACGGAACAAATATCTGTAGATCATGCAAGCATTTGTTCCGCGGCGGGAATCGAACCCGCTACCTCCTGGATCTCAGCCGGCTATACGCCAACTGCGCCACGGAGGTCGTCAAATATGTAATTGGTGCGTATAATTATAACATATTATCTTACCTGTGTGTGATACCTTAAGATGCTCTACCATACCTATTTCTGCCGCCAAGCAGCATTGCTGTATTTCGGTATGAAGGGTATGGGTTTCGTATCATCTTCGTATGTGATGCGCTTTATGTGTGTGTTTACCTGGTTCACCTGATGGCAGGCCCGTAGGCCGCCAGCGCGCAGTAGGCGGCGAGCAGCGCGGAGTGCGAGTGCGGGTTCTCGCCGTGCGCGCAGCGCGCGTGCGCCCCGAGCGCCGCCCACGTGTAGATGGAGGCGCAGTCGTCGCCGGCCGGCCGGAACTGCGCGTTGGGGTCCGGTTGCAGCGGGTCGCGCGCGCCGCCGCACGCTGCCGACAGCGTGCAGAATGTCATCGCTTTCCACCCGCCATATCTGTGGACGTACACATTTTAATTTCATGCCATTCGATTTTGTTAATATAATTATAGAGAATTTAGAGACGACCTCCGTGGTGCAGTGGGCGAATAGCCGGCTGAGACGCAGGAGGTAGCGGGTTCGGTTCCCGCTGCGGAACAAATGTTTGCATGGTCTACAGATATTTGATCCCGGCCTGGTGGTTTCTCTATATATTATAAGTATGTATTTACAAAAAAAATTGTATATAAGATTTCTATCAGTTATCTGGTTCCCATAGTACAAGCTCTGCTTAGTTTTTGGCTATATAGCGCTGTGTGAAATGTCGAGCAATATTTATTTATTAATGAACGCTAAGAAAGAAAAAACATTTATTTGTGACTGAACAAAACACACACAACACAATAAGTGAAGTATTTTAAAGTAAGGCGAACACACAAAAAAAGAAAAACATGTATACATACAAAAACAATAGATACCCACCAAATGTGTGTCTCACAATTATACCTAACTAGCTGACCCGCCTGCGGCTTCGCACGGGTGGTTTTTCTATAAAACGCTACCCTCATTTTGCGCAGTTGGCTAAAAAACAGCCTATTTCCTTTCCCAGGATATAATCTATCTCCTTGCAAAATTTCATTACGATCCGTTCAGCCGTTTAGTCATGTAAAGGTAACAAACAAACAGAGTTATGCATGTATTATGCATATTAACCTTCCTCTTGAATCACTTTATCTATTGCTGTAAACTACATTAAAATCCGTTGAGCAGTTTAAAAGATCTAAGGTAACATACAGCGGAAGTGACTTCATTCTATACTATGTAAAAATAAACGACCATTTGTTGGCACAAAAAGAAAGCCCCAAACCACAGAATAGGGACAGAATAAAAGCTTAATGTAAGAACCGCAGGTCGGCGTTGGATGCAGGCCGCTTCCAACCGCAGTTCCTCGAGATCAATGAGGGAGGCTTTTGTCCAGCAGTGGACGTCCTACGGCTGATATGATGATGATGATGAAAAGCCTAATGTGCTGTAATACGAGCGAAAACGAGTGCATGCACATATAGACGCGCGCGTTCGAGGATATCGGATCAATTTGTTCGAAGCTTTTGACAGATTTCGTCCCTGACCCGTTTTTCCGCGTCGGGAATCCGCATTCACATTCACCCACTGCGCCACGGAGGTTGCCTATGAATTTGCAATTATTACTTACTAGCTTCCGCCCGCGGCTTCGCACGCGTGTTTTGTCAATAAATAATAGCCTATGTGTTAATCCAGGTTATAATCTACGTACATACCAAATTTCATTCAAGAAATCCTTTCAGTTTGCTTGAAAGATTAACAAACATCCACACATACATTCATACAAACGTTCGCTATAATATTAGTGGGATGGGATGTAATTATCTTCACACAAAATATGACGCTTTTTCGCAGTGCATATGTAAGTAAAACAATATTTTTTTTTAAAACAAGCTTTTATTTAAGTGCTTTAAAAAGAAGAAAATATACTTAAAAGTATTTTTATTATTAGATTTTCCGACTTTAGTTTCACTGCGGCCGCGAGGCCTATTGTGATCGCCACTTGTTTTTGTGTCGCCCCTAGGTTATGGGGGCGTTCCAAGTTCACCACTAAGTCCTACACCTGCTAAAAGATAGAGAATATTCTTAGGGGTGATAACTGTTAGCTCCTCCGGGCTAAGAATGTGTTTGCCCAGATGTATGCTACGTTTGCGCATTAGTGGAGCACACTCACCTAACAGATGTAGGGGGAATCTGCAGGTTTGTGTATCGCATAGCCCTAGCTTGAACATAGAACTTTGAAGTAAATCAATCCCATATGTTACATTATACAATAAAAAGCTCTTGTCGCGAGGATAAGAGGAAGTTGTTCTAATTCAGCTCGCAAGATTGGACCTAAACAAACTAACAAACATTGCGTTGGTACGGTCACGTGAAGAGGAGGCCACCTGACTACGTAGGGAATTTGGCACTACAACTTTCCATCCCCGGCCGAAGATCTAGAGAGGTAGACCCAAGACAAGGTGGAGAGATGTTGTGTCAAAAGACATGAGAGAGTGCCAAAGTTTCTGATGACGACGTCGAGGATAGAGCGAAGTGGAGAAGAACGACCAGGAAAGCCGACCCCACCACCATGTGGGATACATAGCTGGGAAGAGAGAGAGAGAAACTAACAAACATTGCAAGCTAAATTTTATTCCCCCTGCGACATGAAGATCGGAGACGTTATCAAGCTAACATTTTGTTAAACAAATTTATCTGTATTTAATAATTTGGAGTGCATCGGATCCGAAATTGATGTATAAATGTGAAATTAAAGCTTTTAGAAATACTACAGTTTTGTCTCCACATATTTCAGAATAACAACCCTATAATAGAATACTATTTCTATTCAATAGATGAGACAAGAACATAACAACAAGTTGTTATGTTCTGTTTATCCTTAATTCTCAAAATAACTTTCCTATTCTTCTTAGTAAATACTTACGGCATTAGGAATTAACCATCATTTTTATTTTAGCTATTAGATAGATAGATGATAGATAGATAGATAATTTCTTTATTGCACACCATTAAAAATAAAACAAACAAAAGAGAATACAAAATTAAATCAAAGGTACAATGGGCGGCCTTATCGCTAAAAGCGATCTCTTCCAGGCAACCTTTGGATGGACAGGATCTGTGTGAACAAATGAGAACGGCGGCGTTAATCAAATAATAACTAACAGAATTAGTACATAAATGACTAAAATAAAATATACATATAAATAAATATAAATAATTTTATAATATTAAATAACCTACTTCAAAATACATAGGTAATTAGAAAAAACAATAAAAAATTATATACAAAATTTAAGTTGCAAAGTCTTAGTGAGCGATGGACGACAGATAATGATTATTAACCATGTTTTTAAAAACAGGAAGGGATTTGGCGTTACGAATTGAAACAGGTAGTGCATTCCAGAGTCTGATAGCCTGAAGAGTGAAGGAGTTAGTATAAAATACTGAGGTATGATGAGGAGTTTTCAATTTAAGGTTTTCAGAGGAGCGTAAGGACCGGGAGTTGGAAACATGAAGAAACTCAAAGCGTTCTTTGAGGTAGGGCGGAGTAGAAGAAATAAAAAGAATGCTGTAAAGAAGGGACAGGATGTGAGCATTCCGACGAAGGCGGATGGGTAACCACTTGAGCCTGCGGCGATACTCAGAAATGTGATCGTATTTACGCAAGCCAAATATGAATCTAATAGAGAAATTCTGGAGACGCTCAAGCTTGTTGAGTTGATCTTCAGTTAAATCAAGATAGCTGGCGTCAGCATAGTCGAGAATGGGATGCAACAATGATTGTGCAAGTGCAATTTTGGTGGAAGTCGGAAGTAAGTTTCGCAGCCGTTTAAGAGAGGAAACTGCAGCAAAGGTCTTTCGGCTTACTGCTGCTAGTTGAGGTCCCCAAGATAGATGGCTATCCATGAGTACCCCCAGATTTTTTACTACCTTGCTGATTGCTATTGAAGTACCGTCAAATTTTACCTGTGGAAGATCAAGCCAATCGATTTGAGTAATCATCCGCGAGCTTCCCACTACTATTACTTGGGTTTTTGATGGATTGACTTTAAGCCCATATGATTTGCTCCACTGTAGTATATTCTGAAAATCACTGTTTATGCTATTAATTGCTTCACCTAACCACCCAATAGGGGCTTGGGTATAAATTTGCAAATCATCTGCATAAAGGTGGTAGGACGAAGAGAGTTGTTCGGAGATAGAATTTATGAAAATAGCAAAAAGAAGAGGAGATAAAACGCCGCCCTGAGGTACACCGGCACTCAATTGACACCAAGAAGAATATGTATCGTCAATACGGATACGTTGCCGGCGTCCAAACAGGTAACTACGAAACCATTCAATTACTGCTGGAGATATGTTAAGAGAGCGAAGAAAAGCTAATAGGATATCAAAATCAACGTTATTGAATGCATTACTGAAATCCAGCAGAGAGAGAACAGTGACCAGTCCGTTCTCCATACCAAGCCTGATATCATCAGTGATTTTGATGAGAGCAGAGACGGTGCTATGGCCTGGGCGAAAGCCGGATTGAAAGGGGTTAAGGAGGCTGTTTGAATTAAGGAAAAGGCTAAGTTGCTGGTGTACAAGACGTTCTAGGACTTTGGATAGGAACGGGAGAATGGAAATGGGACGGTACTCAGAAAAGGACGCAGGATTAGGTTTTTTGGGAATGGGCGTTATTTGAGCCTCCTTCCATGTGCTTGGATAGGTTCCCGTGTTGATGGAGAAGTTAAATAAGTAGGTAATGGTGTGGACAATTTCATTAAGAATAGGTGTAATCATCCTTTTACTAACACAGTCACTGCCAACGGCGTTCGAAGATATGGATGATATGCTTCTCTTAACATCACAATCAGTAAATTGACGAAACAAAAAAGGTGAAAAGTCGGGAGTTGGTAATGAGAAAAGATAATTTAATGTTTGAGTTTTAATAAGTCCATTAAAATTGGACGAAGAGGAGAAGTGCAGATTCAAAGAATGTACATGTAAGTCTTTTGGAGCGTTATCTTGGCGTGACTTCCCAACTCCCAATGACCGTAAGAACTTCCATACTTTGGATGGATCATTATTTTCTACAGATTCATGGATGTATCGGCGTTGAGCATCCCTACACACTCTATTGCAGTGATTTCTAACTTCAGCATAATTTTCCTTGTTTTGATCAGACGGCTTGCGTTTACATCTAACCTTGGCAGCGAGTTTCTTATGCATTTCAGCTCGTATCTGGTCAGTTAACCAAGGTGCTGGGAGATGTTTTATCTTGACCGCTCGAACTGGCGCATGCACATCGTATAATTTCGATATGATGCTGTTAAAACATTCTACTTTCTCGTCGATAGTATCAGCGTTAAAAACCTCAGACCAATCTATGTTTTGGGCATCATTGCGCAAAGACTCCACATGCATGCCACCAAAATTGCGCTGAAAAAGAATTTTTGGCTTGGGTTTGGAAGGGCGGATTTTATATGAAAGGAATACAAGATCGTGATAAGAGAAATCATCCGCCGAACACTGACCGTGCTTGGCGACATGAAATGAAGATGAAACTTATATTAAATCCAGAAGGGATGGTTGACAATTTGGAAAATTATGAGTCACATTCAATGGAAGAATGGACAAGTTGATAGCTTGAACGATATTTTCAAGAGATGCAGAACGGTGATCATTTTTATTGAGACAAGTATTAAAATCACCCATAACAATGGTATGGTCGTGGAGGGGAACAAGCTCTTCCAGAAGCTTTTCAAAAGAGGAGAAATAATCGATACGCATTGATGGGGAGTAGTAAACACCAAGTAGTATTTTGCGATAAGATAGAGAAACTTGGAGAAATAGATGCTCACCGGCACTAGATGGAGGCGGCTGTGCAGACATATTTATGATTGTATAAGGGATATGAGAGCGGAGGTATATAGCTACACCGCCGCCCCTCGATCCAGTGCGGTCATTGCGTATGAGTTGGAATCCTGGTAGTGAATAGGGAGTAGAGGGCAAACAAGGTTTCAACCAGGACTCTGATACAAGAATAGCGTGAACAGTTTTTAAATTGAATGACGCCAGCATTTCAGAGAAGTGAGCCGGAATGCTCTGTGCATTTATATGCACCACGTTGAAGTTTTTTGGGACATCGATAAAGGTTGATTCCAGAGTATCATGGAGAGTCGGAATGCTGCTGAAACTATCGTCAGAGCAGTTCGCAGCAGTAGAGGAACAAGACATAATTTCATCACTATCACTCATTAAGATCAGGTTGATATGCTAAATAAACTAGATACTATATATAATTAAATAATTATGATACAGTTACCTCTAAACAGAATGCTAAATAGACACAAACAATGTTTATGTTTTGTTATGTCCGTGTCCACCCGCCAGCCAACTGTTTACTGTAGACTAAATAAACAAAGAAAGAAAGCATATAAAGAACTAATAAAACAAAAACCAAAATTTACAAAATATTAAAAGTTCACCGACCGGACCGATTTCTTATTTATTCAAAACGAATCTTCGTGGAATGGAACGTATGGGATGAAATTGACAGATTCCGTTTGACATTGACATTGTAAAACTTCGAAATGTACCTACATCTTTGCACTGTTATGATAACACAAAATGTAAATGTAAATTGAAGGTTGAGAAATTAAAATAATTAGAGAAACAATGTGAAAGACGGTACATACAACATCAAAATAAAAAGGTCCGGGGTTCATTCGATCGGATTCAACTTCGTATGAAAAACACAACGACACACTATTTCCGAGGAGCCGCCGCACGTCGCACCTTCGACGGAGCCGCTATTTCCTTCACAACTGGCGTCGTTTTAGCTGGCGCTGGTGCCTCCGCTCGCTGTGGGAACTTGTTCAGATCTTCAATGCTGGAAACACGGTGCCGAGCTCCATCAGTACCGAGCACGAAAACAAAACCCTGACTTGTCCAGCATTTTGTAACGCCGAAGCGCTTTCGTGCTGCCATGAACGTTTCATGGCGCGCCTTGCTTAAAAACTCTGATAACGTTACTCCGGTGTCCTTCAAGGCAGTCTTGTACGACCATATCTTGTCTCGAACAGTAACATCTCGCAGCTTACATAAAATAGACCGCGGCTTGTCAGACGTAGCGCGCCCCATGCGATGGCATCGGCTGATGCAGGCTTTTGTGAAGCCAGGTTGTTTCAACTTCCTGGACACAGTGCTAACCACTGCTACTGCAATGTCTTCCTGATCCACCTCTGGAACACCATGAAAGAGCAGGATTTTCCTTCGACTACGCATCTCAAGACTGTCCATTTGACCACCAAGCATAGCAATTTGACTTTGTAGAGTGCAGAGAGATTTTACCACATACGTTTTAAAAATGGCAAACTCATTCGCCAAGGCTGGCATGTCTGCGGCTGGTGACTTGCTTCTGAGGAGCTTCCCTTCAAATTCCTCCATCGTTGCATGGAACATTAGCCCCATCTCAGATAAGGACTTTTGGAAAGTTGTAGTATTCATTTCAAATTGTAGGTTATATAGCAGTGCAGTGAAGTGATGTGAATAAAAACTGGTGTATTGTTGTTGGAATTGCAAGGAGAACAGTAGATGGCAGGTAGAGTTGACTAGTTATTGATTTAACACATGAATATTGAGACTTTTTGATCTTTTACTATTTTTTTTTATAAATTACAAACTAGAGGTTACAGAAAAATGTGTGTACTTTCTCACGCCTACCGCCAAAAAAAAAAAAAAAATATTATTAACAAATTTATAATTAGCTATTATACAAGACAACCTTCTACCCGCGGCTTCGCACGCGTAGTTTGTCAATAAAACATTACCCTCCTGTGCAGTCAGGTAAAATGTACCCTATGTCTCAATCCCATTGTATTGTATTAAAAATACAATTATAGGATTTCGTCGACCTTTGTGGCACAGTGGACGAATAGCCGGCTGAGACGCACAAGATTGCGGGTTCGATTCCCGCCGCGTAACAAATGTTTGCACGATCTACAGATATTTGTTCCCGGTCTAGATGTTGATCTATATATTATAAGTTGATTTTACAAAAAAAAAGTATTTAAGTATCATATCAGTTATCGAAATCGTCCACCAGCGAGATGGGTCGACGACATCAATAAGACCGTGGGTCGTACGTGGTTCAGACTGGAACAAGATCGGGAAGAATGTCAGAAACAAAGAGAGGCCTATGCCCAGCAGTGGGTCGACACGGGCTGAGAATGATGATGATGATATCAGTTATCTGGTTCCCATAGAACAAGCTTTACTTAGTTTGGGGCTAGATGGCGCTGTGTGAAATATCCAGCATTATTTATTATTATTATTACACACAAAATTTATGCGAAAAGTCCACTTAACGTACGTCTAACTTTTAAATGTCGTACACCTAATAATATAAGCCCTTAAAGCTCAGTAATAACGTTAGCTTTGTCTTTGACACACTAATCCACCCACACTATCCACACTAATATTATAAATCGGAACGTAACGGCTGAACCGATTTCGATTAAATTTAATATTATATAAAAGCTACTTTTTATCGATAAACCATGCGTATGAAATAAGACTACGTGCCATAAAGGTGACGACTTTATATTTTTTTATATGGCATCTCAGATGTGACACATTAGCATCATCGTTAGGATAAAAGTAAAGAAGCCAGACTGAGACGAACGTCCACGTTCGACACCACTTATCAGCACCTGAGACTGTCTACACTGTCTCTCTCGCGAACTGAACAAACGAAAGCCTAAAGTCAAGTAGCGGTTTCAGTCTTGTCTCGGTCTCGCTCGAACCGCAAATTGGCGTCGCATGCGGCGTTATTTATCGGTGACACTTTTGATGCGCTGACCTGATATCTGCTGTTATCATCATCTATACTAAAATAGATTTATTTTTATGAATACTATAATATATATGTAGGTTAATACTCACTTGTCAACAACAACAACTGGTCCATTCTTGTACTCCATTTGACAGCCAGCCACATACTCAATAAGCGCAAACGAGTCTTTATACGGCTCAATCAGACGATCAATAGCCTCTTCTCTCTCACTCCCTATCGCCTGTCTCACTTCTCTAATAAACACATTATCGTCCGGTCTGCCCGTTGTATAGTCTGTAGTATCACCGTCTAGCCACCCACTACACTTTATAAATTTAACACTAAGTTGATAATCGTCTTGTAAGGAATGAACACTGACGTTAGTAACTTCGATTATTCTGTCTATTGGTATACTGTCCGGAATACGGTCAACTTTCTCGAATGTGTAACAGGGTCTTCTTAACTCTGCTTCTTCTTCGACTGACAAGGCTGGAGCGACTGGTGGAGGGGGTGGTGCCATGTCTGGGGGGGAGCCAGCGCCTCTTGACCCCCAGTCGGGAAACTTGAATTTCGTCGGAGAGCTCAACTTAAAGTTTTTCAGCGACATTTTAGAAGGGCTGCGCGGGGATTTCGGTCCGTTCTTCGTCCTTTCTGTTAACGACGAAAATAGATCTCCGTTTGCGATAGATTTTCTCGCCGATAGGTCCCTATTGCCAGCACTGAGACGTTCTAATCTCAGCTCGGTTCTATCAAATCTATATGAAGGTTCAGAGTCAGTGATGGGTGAACCGTTCTCGGGGATTAGCCTCTCATCATCAGCACAGTCGTTGTTCTCTTGCCGCCTGGCGTAACCGTTGGCCATCTCCGGTGTAACGGGAGTGTTCTCAGGTGTCTTCCGGTCTGACTTCCGGTACGCTACGTACGTGTCTTTGGACACGAAACTCGCACGGAAGTTAGCGACGAATAGTTCTTTTTCGTTTTCCGTAGGCCAGAATACTTCTGAATCCTGTAAGTGAAGAAAATGGTCAGTTTTGTGATTAAGTCAATCTTATAGAAAAGGGCAACAATAGTAGCTCACAACATTATAATCATCAGGCGGAAGATATCCATGCATAGTATTCTTATATTCGCTTTGATAAAAGACTACTTAGAAATAGACTAGTCATTAGTAACATTGCTTTGTATTCAGACAATTTTAATGGGTTTTTTTTCTTTTTATCGTTTGATTTTATACAAATAGATTAGTACTTACTAACTCTAATGCCAGTATCTTAGGTGACCATACTACCAGGACTTTATTAAGCTCTATGAAGATTATAAAAAGTGAAAAGTATAATGGTTTATTATTAGATTTGTAACGTAATTCCTTTTTACGCTTATCTTTCTACAACCGCTCACAATGACTTTTTCAGAGCCACCAAACCTTTTTTTTTCAACTTGAAACATACAGATGTAAAGCCTCATGTGCCTGTAATATCGCCGGCACCCATACCCTTCAAACCGAAACACAGTAATGCTGCTTGGTGCTTGAAATAAGCATGGTGGTAGAAATTCCATGATAAGCATTAAGGTTCATGACGTTGGGAATCGAGTTACGGAACTCAAATGATCTTGGGCGGGATACTTGGCGAGACGTGGTGAAGACAGGTGGAGTAGGGTAGCGACTGAATGGTGGCCGATGAATGGCTGTAGAAGGGTGGGACGTCACAGTGAGATTGGTGGACGACATCGTTGAAGTCGCGGGCCGTCACTGGGTGAGACTAGCGCAGGATCGTGGCGGATGGCACAAACTTGGGGAGGCCTATACCCAGCAGTGGGTGAAGTCGAGCTGTGGATGATGTGTTGAACTCGCCTGGTCGTCCGCATCGTGCAGCAGCAGCACCAGCTGCGCCGTGTGGTCCCACAGCAGCCGCCACAGCTCGGCGCAGGACTCGCGCGCGGGCTGCTGCGCGACCGCGTACTCGCGGAGCCGCCTCCTGCCGCACACCCATGACGCGTTCACGTATTCACTGCCTGCGACAAAACAACACAGGTCAACTGCGCCTACGGTTCTGAACCTCTCTCTCAATACTCAATCGTTTCTTGTACTCCACTATGTAATATAGGTGGTAATTGATAGGTACGTGTTCATTATGGACCCTTATTGGGCAAAACAATATTTAGGACAGAGGAGGACGTCATTGCTCTTGTTAGGTTATATTCATTTTATTAACAAAACATTCAAATCTAATGTCAAAGTATCTAAAATTTGCAATTTAAATATTCGTCAATTGTTTAGTAGGTTTTAATAGTTAGTAAGTATTTTAATTGTTTTATAAATTTTATATTATTAGTCTCATTTTTCAACGCGTCAGGCAGTTTGATGAATATTTAGATTTCTCTCTCTCTCTCCTGAGCAATCATTATTCCCATCTGATAGTGGGGTCTGCTTTTCTCGTTTTCTCTTTTCACTTCGCTCTATCCAACGCAATGTCTTGGGAAATACTGCAGTCTAGAAGGTCTTGATCGATCACGTCTGTGAACCTGACTAGATTTATGCGAATTTACAGCACCATCTAGTTACATGAGCGGTAAAACAAAAACTTATTGAGGCAGATCTAAAATGCTGTGTAACATAGTTTTTTCAACACTTTCAATCATAAATCCAAAATCAAATGACATAAAAATTCTATATTTAACTCTTTTATATGACACCCCACTTGACATAAAAACCCTATTATGAAATTTTGACTTGAAAAGTTTTGGCTCATTTGGCAATCAAAATATTACCTAACTAACACTGGATGGAAAAATGACCTAATAAATCTTGAAATGTACGGAAGAGGCCTATTGTCTGCATTAGATACATTGTGAAATACACGTTATCTACTCATATTTTCTAGACGCTGTTTTGTTCCAACCTTTTCCTCTACACATTGTCAGAAAATAACTTTTGAAACTATCATGGTTATGAGCACTATTTGCCCTAAAAACGGGATATTTACCATGATTTGTGAGTTTTTGTGATGATGATCATGGCGCATGCAACTGCGTCGAAATATCGCGATACTCAGAAACTGATAAATACCTATCCCGTTTTTAGTGCAAATAACATTGTCAGTAGGTAATGAAATGTACCTTCGACACCAGGTTTTGGTACCAGCATGACTCTGGCAGCGTCGGATGGCAGGATGCCGTTGGGGCGGTTCTTCTCCGCGTTGTGCGCTGCGCGGGCGCATACGCTCGCCTCCACACATGAACGGGTAATCAGCTGTTGGAGAAACCACTAATTAGTTAATAATAAAGAAGTCAAGCTGGTATGTTCGTTGGCGGGTAATATCAGAAATTACTTACTGATCCGATTATGAAAATTATTTCACTGATAAAAAACTACATTATCCTTGAGTGCTACAGGTGGGTCAGCTAGTAATATCGTCATGGAATGTCGCTCAATTATGATGATATCCATTCTTAATGACTGGTTCGATTCCCGCTGCGGGACAAATGTTTGCATGGTCTACAGATTGCTCCAGGTTTGTGTATTTTTCTATAAATCGTAAGTATTTACAAAATAACATCTATATTAATCATTTTATCAGTTATCTGGTTCCCATAGTACAAGCTTTGTTTAGTTTGGGGCTAGATGGCGCTGTGTGAAATGTCCAGCAATATTTATATATTAGCTATTTATTTATTTGTGATTAATCCATCATTATAAATTAGTATCAATTTGTCAAAAAGCCACGTTTAACTAGAATTAAATCAAATCAAGATTTTTATTACCAACACACTAACTACTAAAAATAATATACTATATTAACACATGTAGATAAATACATAAAATTTAAAACTAGGTACACAAAATTGGTTTCAAAAAGGTGTCAACACAGCATCTGCAGGACGTTAAAATGGAACCTTCGCTGGTCTTCCGTTGAGGCTAATTCAACGTTAGCTTGGAGGCATTTCGCGTTAAGTACAGGCGGTTTTTACAAATATTCTACATCGTATTTGGCTGAAGTAAAGACTTCAAAACTCGTTTCTTCTTGACAATTTGTAAACATCAAAGGTTTTTAGACAAGAGGTTAACAAGACAATAGCGTTGTAAATAACTCACCAAGAATTGTTTCTCCAGTCTGTTGATAGGCGGAGGGCCCTGGTACGATTGCTGCCGGGTTGAGAGTGTCCTCATGCGTTCTAATAACGCGTAGTTTTCGGCTCGATTCACCCTGTACATTCATATTGTTACACAACTTATATTTATGATATGATGACAACAAAAAGTATTAATTTTCTTTATCTAAATATATAAAACAAAAGTCGGGTTAGTTACACCATTTATAACGGCGGGACCGATTATGATCATCTTAGATTTGTCTCCTCTTCGAATAGCAATTAAAAATAAAATAAATATTGCTGCTAGAATAAAATAAATCTGCGTTTATGCAAATATATAAACGCAGTATTATCAAAATTGTTACAATTTAGACGTAATTTATTTTCTTTATTGTTTTATAAAAGGATCATTAAAAAAAACAATCAGCCTTTCTTTCCTGGCTTCGTCGCAAAGGAACAGGCACTAAAATAGACGTTTCAAAGTGATCATTGTGATTTTAAAAGCAAATTTACCTACAATTTATTGACTTACCGTCTTATCTCTTCCTTCTCCTGCTCACTCATGCTATTATACGCCTGCATCTTCTTACTATAAGTATCCGAAGACCTTGGAGCCAGATCGTACACCCCCTCCGAATCATCCCCATTAGTCAACCCCTCCTTTTGCTCCTCAGACGTCTCATTCGACTCCCTAGTAGAGGACTTCGACTCCCTAGTAGAAGTTTTAGACTGCTCAGAATTCAAATCATCAGTTTTAATGGATATTTGGCTTCCATTCTCAACTATCTCCTTCTCGCTGTTGTGATTCGACTGGCTTGATTTCATGCTGGAAGTTTCTCCGTTCTCGATGCCGTTTGTCAAGTCATTTACGCTCTTATGCTTATTGGAGTTAAGGTCTAGAACGATTAGTTCGTCGTCTGGTATCGGTTCGAGGAGTTTGGCTAGGTAATCTCGTGCCTTGGGGAATTCGACCTCGGTGTTGCCAGATCGCACGTGCTCTAGTAAAGCGTCGTGGACGAATACGTATTGTTCTTCCGTCTGTAAATACATAACACAATAATTGATCAAAATATAACTTAATGTTCCGTGACAGCGCTTCTAGTGTAGTGATATATACTTTATTTTCCCATTTAAAATAAAAGTTGAAATATAACTTTTTCTTATTGGAAACTAACTGACAAGCCCGCGGCTTAGCACACGTGGTATGTCGATAAAAACAAATTTCTTCGAAATCCGTCCAAACGTCAAACAAGTCATGCAAACATAACAAACAGACAGACGAGAGTTACTTTCGAATTTATAATATACTAGCGACCCGCCCCGGCATCGCACGACGGATGCAATGCTGACACTAAATATACTACAGAATGTCTTTATATATTAATTGTATGTTTGTATATATGTATATTAAATGCACAATGTATTTAAAGTACTTAATTGGATAAGGATTAATGCTGTATTGCTTAAAATCGCTTCGTAAATAAGCCATTATTCTGCTCGTAAAAAGTAACGGATAAAAAATGGTTATTGTGGGTTATTTTTTTTATAATTTATTTATTTATTAAACGCACAAAACACATTACAACCACTTACAATTAAAGATTACAAAAATGCTGTTTTGATCTAGATTGTAACATAAACACATGTGCGTACAGCTTAAACAACTTAAAAATCAAGCAGACGTTATGTAGGATTATAAATTTAAAATTTTAATGTTTATTGTTAATACAGAGTAAAAAAATAAATAATCTGTTATAAAACACATTTATCCCCACGGTTATTCCAAAGAGATAGACATAAACCATCGCGGATTTTTTTGTAGACCTTTTTAAGGTGTATAATACTGTAGTACATTATTTTTATCTATGTCGTAGGGTTCAGCCACCGTTTGCAATCTAAGCGCAAAAAAATGTGTTCATTTACGACAGCACACTAGAAACCTCTAAAATTATCAGTGTTTCTCTTCTATATTATGCATGTATTATACATATAAACCTTCCTCCTTAATCATTCTATCTATTAAAAAATCCGCATCTAAATCCGTTGCGTTGTTTTAAACATCTAAGCATCATAGGGACAGACAGCGGGAAGCGACGTTTGTTGTATACTATGTAGTGAAGTTGTATCTAGAATTAGAATTAATAATCAGATTTAGTTGTATCTATGAATTTAAATTAAACCACTCCCTCTACCAAATATGCACTACCTACAATAACTGTCCGCATTACACAAAGGTTAACTGGAAAAGAATGTTCATATAGCAATAAGTTCGCCCATGTATAGATTATTTATATTATTGTTATATAATATTTTCATTTTTTTGCATCCCGGGAGAAGGGCATCTGGTATCGAACTATGCATAGTGAACCCCCTCACATACCATGGTTCACCAACGCTAGTATAAGTAGGAAGTGGATTGTAATCGCTTATAGTTTGCGCTCCGGGCATATGCCTTTAAACAGCTTTAATTTTTTATATGAAAAAGATAGATACTCCTAATTGTGATACTTGTGGGGTGGTGGAGGATGTATACCACCTTTTAACGGAGTGTTTTCGGAGTCAATCTATGAGAGAGGAGTTGTACAGATCGCTGAAAGTGAACCAGATCGATGTGGGCCTGATTCCCAAGTAAAGAAGTTCACGCAGAAGTGCGTGAGGGCTGTCTTTGGTGCTTGGTTCATGGATAGTTGTAAACCACTTTTTAAACAGCTCAATATTTTGCCCTTGGCTTGCAAGTACATCAAGGAATTGTGCATTCTTGTTAAACAATACCCTGGATACTTCAAGAAACAATCAGAAGTAGTAGTTTTAAAAGCTGCCTCTAGAAATCCACATATATTATACTTGCCTAAAGTCAGACTCGGCATTTATAAAAGAAATGTTTATGTGAGGGCCATAAAGGTGTATAACAAATTTCCAAATACATTTAAGGAATTACCATTTATTGTATTCAAAAAAAAAAGTTGACAAAATGGTTGGCACACTACTGTTTTTATGACATGAATGTTTAACCCATTCCAATGACTTTTAATTGACTTACTTAGGTACTGTGACATTTGTTTTTATTTTGTATTGTATTGACTTTTCTAATTTCACTTTCTTATGCGTGTGTTTTGTATTGCATTGACTTATCTAATTTTATTAATTCTAATTTCTTATGCGTGTGTTGATTGATAATATTTTTCATAACGTTAGATACTCACATAATTTAAATGTAATTTTATTTGTAATTTAAAGGATCAACCAAATGTAACATCGAAACAAATGTACCTACATATATTCTGGCAAATAAACGTTCTGATTTCTGATTTCAGAGTGTGTTAGCTAAACAAACATCTGACTCAGCTAACATGCTCTACCGGTCCACATACGACCTGCTGAAGGACGGTGTAGAATGGAAGAAGGGTGATTTATAATTATTTCTTACTGTAGACAATTATAGAACTGACATCAACGTAAAGAACGACGCAAGTTCCCTAAAAAATTGATTAAAAAATATTAATTTATTCATAAGTAAGGATTGAAAGTGTATGTTACCTGTACAAGGTGATTCCGTTGTGTCCGTGCCCGGCAGAGAAATCCGAGCGGAGACAGAGTGCCTGTTAGAGTCAGCTGGTTCAGTTGCGCGTCTAGGACGATGTAGGTACCGGTCCGGCCGACACCGGCGCTGTAAACACCCATTATATCTATACTGTACTAGTGGTTCGCCACGAACTGAGATCTCGCGAGTCTCCCATAAAAAAAATACTATTCATAATCATTGACTAATAAAATAGTGCCCCGAAAAGCAAACAAACTAACTTGACTTGAGTTTCATTCAAATTAAAAGTAACGGGAGTTCATTTTAATTGGTTACTCTTTTTAGGGGTAGAAATGACACGTAAAGCCTGCGACGTACTTGCGCTGTGCCCGCGAAAACGATGAAATACCATACTCGAAAGATCTGCAGTTGGAACACACAACGAAAAAAATTTGAAATCATTGTGGCGCGATTCCAACTGTTCGACCCTTAACTGAACATTGGCCTTCTTCTTCACATATTCCACCACGTCTTCTATCTTCGTGTAATGTAATACACACCAAGTGTCCCCCAAGTCAGTGCGATTGAATTCCCCATAAAAATGGGGTGTGGCTGTGTCATGGACAAGGCCGTGTGTTGTACGTGAATACATGTACGTAACAGGTAATATTTTTATACAAAATATAAAATAAGCTATTTTATGTATGTTATAATCATGTTTGAACAGTAAGAAGTCCTTCGGGTCATACTAAATGGAAATATTGAAACGCAGCAAAATTACCTCAAAATGGCGGCGCTTCCACCGTGCGCGATGCTTCACAGTCCTCATTTAGCGTAACGAATTTTTTGATTCCTTAGCTAACCAGTGGTGTTTTTAAATTTTGAATGGAGATGACATGTAGCGGCAACACCAAACTGTATCCTTCGATTTTGTTATCATTCGTACTTTGAATTGCCTCCCACAATGGAGACAATTTTAAAAATGTATTCATGTCAAAAAATGATGAGTACCTGCAGTGCACCAGCACAGTAGCGGGATGCTGCGCCGCGGCGCTGACGAAGGGCAGCACCGCGAGCGGGTGCCGCGGCGTGCCGTGGTCCGGCCACACCGTGTAGTGGTACTGCACCACCGAGCGCGCGCCCGACTCCTCGCGCCCGTCGCAGACTGGGCTCGCCGCGTCGCCCACCTTAGAATACCACACATACAGATATTACAACTTATATTTTCGTGTTAACACGTTGACTACCGAAAATAAATAAATTATGCTGTAAAGTGCGAAACGAAACGTTATTCGGAGCACTCACCCTCATGAAGGTTCACGAATTGAACCGAAACCGAACAACGAAACACCGATAAGACGGTACGTGATAAATCCCGTATTTATTATAATACTGGAAATTTCACACTGCGCTATCTAGCTCCAAACTAAGAGAGCAGATCTTGTACAATGGGAACCAGATAACTGATAGAATACTTTTTTTTGTATATACATACTTATTGAGGAGAACACTTGGCAAGGAGGAAAAACGAAAGATGGATGAGGGCAGCAACGTAGTGGTGGCCGCGAGAAGGGCGCAGACCAGTTAGTAGACCACCAGTCAGATGGTTAGACGACATCGCGCGAGTTGTGGAAAGGCAATGGATGCGCTTGGCATAGGGCCGGAAGGAGTGGCATGATAACGAGGAGGCCTATACCCAGCAGTAGATGGATTTGCGCTGAGATGATGATGATGATGACATACTTATAATATCATAAACATCCAGACCGGAACATATATCTGTAGATCGTGCAAACATTTGTTCCGGGTCGGGAATCGAACCCGCAACCTCCTGCGTCTGAGCCGGCTATTCACCTACTGCACAACGGAGGTCGTTAACACACAACACACAAGTCTGTTTTAATTTGTTGAGTCATGCAACAGTTTATTGTTATGTGGTAACACAAGTTATTAATTGGCACATGGAATTAATCGTTTACCTGCACTCCCCCAAATATGAGATGTTGAAATACAGTCCCCTATTGATTTTGATCTTCACACCCACTTCAACAAGCCCCTATTCTCCAGTAGTGATAGTTATTGAATAGCTTACTCCGTTATGTTCGGGCTTGGTGTTTCTGACGCGCATGTGTCGCACGGTGTACGCCGCGCGCACGTCCTCGTGCAGCAACGTGACGTGCACGCCGCCGAACTCAGCCGTACTGCCGCGCCCGCCCGCCGGCCAGTACATATCACATTTACGCTGGAAATATTAACAAAACGTATTAATTTGATCCTGGAAAAATAACCTGATCAATGTTGCTGGGAGTCGTTGAGTGCAGGCCAAACAAGATCGGTCGCTCTGGAAATATAGACCTATGTTCAGCAGTGGACGTCCAACAGCTGATATGATGATGCTGACTACCGAAACGAGCCGCTGAATATTTTTAAGGAATGGTTGTGTTTCGGGTCATACCGATAGTATTCAACACTTACTCCACCCGGCTGTGCCAGTTTTGTCAACACAAATAGACGCCAATCGGATACGGACTCTATTAGACTATAAATAAGACTTAGTTTACCCTCCCGCGTTCCACTAGGTTGGTGATCATAACGACTGTGTGCACTCGATGCTGCCAGATCATGCGCCAGAAAGCGTCTAATGTAGCGGGCGTCGGCCCCTGTGTAGCTATGTACCGCCGTCGCCATAGCAACCATTCTAGCTTCACTTGGGTTGCGGTTCCATCTACAAAATAAAACATATTTATTGGCTTATATAATCTGTAATATAAAAATGAATCGCAAAATGTGTTGGTAAGCGCATAACTCAACAACGCCTGGACCAATTTGGCCAATTCTTATTTTGTTGTATTTCTTATTGCCAGGAGAAGGTTCTTATGAAAGAAAAAATTAAGAAAATTGCGCGCTTAATTAGAAAATTTAGGAATACTTAACCACCATATAAAATTATTTATAATCTAAACCTTAGCGCTTTTATAATGTAACCTTATGACGTTTGACATAGAATTGACAGAATGCGTGCTGCAAATATCGTCAGAGGATGTAAAAAAAATGAATATCGTTTGAAACAGATGCTTCTGTAGGAGTTATCTCGAGATATATTGTCTATATATATAAAAATTAATTGCTGTTCGTTAGTCTCGCTAAAACTCGAGAACGGGTGGAGCGATTTGGCTAATTTTGGTATTGAATTATTTGTGGAAGTCATTCATTTTCTCATACATAATGATGGCCGGGGACAACAATTGACAATTCTACCAGGGTGACTCGCATTGACAGCCTGCGTTATACCTATGCATGTCAAGCCGATACGAAGTTCGGCGGGTCCACTAGTTCAGTAATAAAATAACATGAAGCAGTTTTGACTATAAGAAGGCCCATTTCAAAGCTAAAGATTTTATTTAAGTGAAGTTTATTTACAAAAAACTTAAAGGCATACTTTAACAGTTTTCCGTAAATTAAAAGTGACGGCACTTAGCTAATAGACACTGAAATCTACAAATAACTATGAAATTAATGACTCTATACCCGTTAAAGTGAGATACAAGATGTTTTTTTAACAATCAGCTTTTTATATTATTTATGGTGTTCATCTTACTATAATAATATTATAACGAGGAAATATTTATATTTCTGTATGTTTGTAACGAATAAACTCAAAAACTACTGGCCGGATTTCAAAAACTCTTTCACCATTAGAATGCGACATTATCCCGGCTATATTTATAACGAGAAAAAATTAAGGATGCCTACAAAACTTCAATAATGTAACCCGAGGTGTAAAAAAATTAATACTAAAAGATGTTTAAAAAATAAATGTCCACCCGTGCGAAACCGGGACGGGCCGCTAGTCAGAGATACAACGTCACATCCCTCTAGGGTTAAGGGCTCTCCTGTTACGCGACTCTGATCACGTAATCCGACAGGATATAAAACAAATCAATAAATTTGACAGATTGGTCCGACAGCTTTATTAAAACTATCAATCTCGAATCCGTCTTGGAAAGGTATCCGAACTTTATGAAATTTACTAGCTGTTGCCCGCGACTTCGTACGCGTCACTTCATACTACTAAATATGTAGGTAACCTAGAAACAAAGCTAAACTCGCTGTTGCAACTTGACTTGACTCCCCATTTTTATCTCATTGGAACTGATTAATGGGATAAAAAGTAGCTTATGTGTTAATCCAGGTTATAATCAACGTATATACCAAATTTCATCCTTTACGACGTTATTGAGTAACAGATAAACAAACAACCAAATAAATAAACATCCAAACTTTCACATTTATAATATTAGTGTGATTTACTTTACGTTTATTAAAACAGCCTATTCATGAGCAGAAATACCTTCTTTCAGATTAACAAACCTACACGTAATGGAGCTATCCTGTAAATTGCTTTTAATGAAATTACTAGCAGAAATTCCTTAGTTATTTATTTATAACTTATGTTTTTCACTGCAGGGGAAATGCCTCCTACTTCCTTACACTGATCTCTATCTTAGGAGTCCAGCTCATCCCACCGTCAGGGCCTTCCACGTGGCCGCCGTGAGTATGGAATCCACTCAGTCGACTTAACCCAGAGTTATCTTCAGTTCACAAAATAATTTTCGACTTACCAATATCAACAAAGGCATCATCCAACTCTCCATCGGATTCACTAGCGTCGCTATCAGAATCGTGATTCTCATCAGATTCGACGATGCCAGAGAATTCAATGTTCAGGAACGCAGACTCAATGCCTTCGGCGAGATTGGGCGGTGGCTTTGTAGGCTTCATTGAAGGTTGCCTGTAAATGTTATAACGAATGAATAAAAAATAATGATAATTATCGACCCATTCCGGAGGCAGTGCCACTGCGGGGCCCCCTAACAAACAATGCAACAAACCTGCCTCCCACCTTTCAACTCTCATAATTTACTGCATCATAAACAATTCGGATTTACCAGGGGTCGCTCAACCACTGATGCTGGTATTGAGTTAATATCGCACGTATTTGATGCCTGGGCTTTAGGTGTTTTTTGTGATTTATCCAAGGCATTTGATTGCGTAGACCATGACAAATTGATCAGAAAACTACACCATTATGGCATTAGGAAAGTTGCTCTAGACTTTCTTACTTCTTATTTAAGTGGCAGAGTGCAAAGAGTTGACGAGAATGGGAAGCGTTCTCCGGGGTCTCTGGTTAAAATGGGTGTATCACAGGGATCAATTCTGGGACCATTTTTGTTTTTAGTATATATTAATGATCTTCCCCATCTTGTAAGGGACGATCATGAGGTTGTACTGTTTGCAGATGAAACGTCACTTTTATTTAAATTAAAGCGACGACAAACCGATTTTGACGATGTAAAGTGTAAACAATGCAATCTCTAAGATCGTAAAATGGTTCAATGTACCTACTTCTAAATGAAAAGAAAACAAAGTGTAATCGATTTATACTACTTAATGTTACACAAGTTAAAACAGATATAAAAATCAAAGACGAGGAGTTGGCTCTTGTGGACACCACCGTATTCTTAGGTACAATCCTAGATAATAAGCTTCAATGGAGCCCTCACATTGATAAGTTGTTGAAGAGACTTAGTTTTGCGGCATACGCAGTCAAAAAGATCCGTCTTTTTACAGACGTAGACACAGCTAGACTAGTTTACTTCAGCTACTTCCACAGCATTATGTCATACGGTATACTGGTGTGGGGGAGTGCTGCAGATATAAACACAGTTTTTGTGCTGCAGAAGAGGGCTGTTCGTGCAATTTATAATGTGAGCCCCAGAAAATCATTACGCAATAAGTTTAAAGAAATAAATATTATGACATTCTCTTGTCAATACATGTTTAAGAAAAATAGCGATAATCATAATTTTAATACTAGAAATAAAGATAAACTCGCTGTTGCCCCTTGTAGACTCCATAAAGTTAGTAAATCATTTAAAGGGCAAGGTGTTCGCTTTTATAACAAACTGCCAAGTGATGTACAAAAATTGACAATTAACACATTTTCAATATACAAATTTAGATGCTAGAGAAGCTTGGGATTGAAATTGCTCCAACTCGTTTAAAATGTTACTTAACGGCTGAACGGATCGTAATGAAATTTGGCAAGGAGATGATTATATCCTGGGGAAGGACATAGGCTACTTTTTACCCGAGTTCGCAAAAGAAGGGTAATGTTTTTTATTGAAATACCACGCATGGGAAGCCACGGGCGGGTCAGCTAGTAATAAATAAATGTATTAAATATTGCTGGACATTTCTCACAATCCGCGCTATCCTGCCCCAAACTAAACCGAGTTTGTACTACGGGAATCAGATAACTGATAGAATACTTAAATACATTTTTTTTTTGTAAATAAATACTTATAATATAGAAACACATCCAGACCCGGAAAAAATATCTGTAGATCATGCAAACATTTGTTTCGCAGCGAGAATCGTACCCGCTACACCGTGCGTTTCAGCCGACTATTAGCTCACTGCGCTACAGTGGACGTACTATGGCTGGTGTGATGATGTTAATATTAATACACCTACCATTCGCACGCACAGGTTTGGTTCTACGTTCTTGATGCGCACAGCTAAAGTATGGAACACTTTACCGTCGTCTGTTTTTTCTAAAGAATACAATCCGGGCCTATTTAAGGTAACAGTGAATAGGTTTCTTCTAGATCATCGTGCTTCATCTTAGACCACATCATCGCTTACCAACAGGTGAGATTGTAGACAAACGCAGATATATCCTGTTCAAAAAAAATACCTGTGAGGTCGCTTCCGGCGCTCGAGCTTGCTCTTGATGCGTGCCACGTGAGGAGGCTGCAGCTCAGGCAGCATGCCGTCTATGAAGTTGGCGTTGACGTAGTCGCAGGTCCCGCCCCCCGCGCCGCCACCCCCCGCAGCGCGGGCCCCGCCCACGCAGCCAGCGGCGCCGCACCGTCCACCGCCCGACACGCACACTCGTGAGTGATCGTCTAGTAAACAAATATTAAAAATATAACAGCAACATGACATAATTCAAATTAAATGTATCGTTCAGCGGCCTGTAGATAATAGTAGATTATTAAACGAGGGGATAAAGCAGTGTTTTGCGTCACGGGCGCTATATTGAATCACGAACGTAAGCAACGAAGGAATTAAGTTACTACAATCCTGAGTGCATAGTGGAATATAAGCGCCCAATATGCAGACAGCTTTATCCACGAGGAGAATTCTCTACTTTTCACACGTTATGCAAGACAATAAAACCCAAATCTAGATTGGTGCATTCTGTGCAGAGGTTTGTTCGATTTATTAATAAGTTCTTATTAAAATCACTTTGAATTTCATTCATGCCCGAGTACAACTCTCAGCCAGCTCAGCCGTAGGGATTTAATCACCTGCTTTCGGTGAGGTTTACATGACATATATAATTTGACATTGTCGAGCAGGTGGTGTGAAAAATTATATTTTTCTCTCATCTGTGGAAACTTATAATTGGCCTTTAGCATTGTAATGTTCTTGCGATAGAAGTTTTCATATATTTGTTGTTTAGTCCTTATACCTAGCTGTAAGTTTTCCCAAAATTGTAAAAATAAAATAATGACCACCTTTTACCATTTCTCACCAAACAAGTTTATAACGGCGCTTGAACGAGCAATCAGCCTGTATCGCATCTCCGTATCAAGAGGAAAGATGCGGATTCAAATTTGCAACCTACCCTTGCTTCCCCTTCGTAAATTCCTTATTTGTGATATGATTTTAAAAATACTAGTGGTTCGTCCCGAAACGAAATCTCGCGAGTCTCCCATAAAAACAAAAACAAAATTGTAACCTCGACTATTAAAATAATGCCACGAAATGATCGTATTAACGCTTTGAAAGTCATCCTCGGACAAACAAAGATACATACATAGGACACCGATTCGTTCAAGTTGATTTGGAGATAGCTCGATCAATTAAACGCAAATGTATGTACTTACAAGCAGTAATATTCAAGTAGCGATTTTTCAGTCTATTCTCTGGGCGGTGGCTGTGATGACTCGTATGCCCCAACGCAGCTGATTTCGCGACCACGATTTCATACTCTTTGCTGTAACGAAATAAAGTTCATATTGGCATCTCAAGTATTTTACATAACAGAAATATGGCCTAACGAACGACTCCGATCCCGATTTTATACTTTTTGCTGTATAAAAAAATGTGCATTGCATTAAACCTCTGTACTGTGTCAGAGAACTGATAAACATAGTATTTATCTATGCCAAAAATAAAATTGAAGTGTTGTTTGTGATCTCAAAACAAATGCCAATGCTGAATCATAAATGACCGTTTCTAGGTATTGTGACTGTCTTTCCGTCTGAATGTTTGTCTGAAATAGACTCCAAAACGGCTAAACGGATTTCAATTAAAATTTAAGGGACTAAAACAGGAATCTTAACTTGAACTTTCGTTTGTTCATTTCGATACCTTGCAGGGTTCCGGTGAAAATATATATTGTAAAAACGCGTGCGAAGCCGCAGGCGGGTCAGCTAGTTTACAAATAATTGTATTGTTTTCCTGATACATAGAAATAACAATATGAGTCATGCGACCCAATGTCTAATGTATTTAATTGTTTCATATTACTTCAGACATGACAAACCTAACTAACAAAGAGACTGTTACTGTCTAATTTATAATATTGGTTTGGAGTTCTACATACCTAAATCCAATATCTCCATCAGCATGCAATCCGGACACGTGCTTGGGGAAGTCTCTAGCGGCCACCGCGGGGTGCTGGGGGCCAGACATACGCGGGGGCTTCGCGGGGGCCTCCAACACCGGCTCGGGCTCCGCCGGGGCTCCCGATGTGCATGATCGGAGAGGGGAGCAGTTCACTACTGAAAGACATAAGGTAAGCATCATTTTTTTTCTTATCTCTTCCATCTCACTGCTTGGCAAAAGATTCTCAAAATAATTCAGTAATTTAATTGTTTTTTTTTAATCTGTACTTGAATTTGACTTGAATTGTTTATTTAATTAAGTAATATGAATTATTACCAACTGCACTAACATAGTTTTAATATTTCAGGTTTTACTAACAACTTATGGATGTAATCATCTGAAATAAATTATTTTGAATTTGAATTTGAAAGGCCTTCCCGTTTATCTGTCCCAAACTGCAGACAAATTCAGTGATTACGGAGTTTATCGATCACAAACGTACATCCAGACAAAATTGATCTCCTATTTGACGGACTTCAAAAAAAGGAGGAGGTTCTCAATTCGGTTGTATTTTTTGTATTACCTCAGAACTCCGTCATTTATCAATCTATTTGGATTTTTTTATCCGATAAAAAGTACTAATCTTCTTTTTCTTCTACTTCTTATTTATAAAAATCAATTACTGTTCGTTAGTCTCGCTAAAACTCAAAAACGGCTGAACCTATTTTGATGATTTTTTTTTTGTGTGTGTTTGAATGTCTCCGGGTGGTTTAGAATGACAATTGGACCCGGATAATTGGCTCTATTGTCGAGATCCAGAAAATTGCAGACGAAGTCGCGGGCATACAACTAGTCTAAAATAAAAAGGCAATGCAATGGTGTAAAAAGCAAATCTACCTCTTGTAAAGAGTATAATGAATTGAAGATTAAACGTACCCGGTTTCTTGTTCAAAGGCGCTCTGGCCGCCCTTTCGCCGCCTTCTTCTAAATAGTTGTACGCAGCACTGATGCATTTACTCAGACGAGATCGGCATCTAGAAATGGAACACAAACTATTTCAATTATTGTTCAGTGTCGGAATTGACTGGAAGTTTTTGGAGCACAATTTGGAGGGTACATCAAAACCTCATTTTATGGATATACCCTCATTGGCTGATCGATGTGGCAATGCCAAGGTCCTGCCAAACGCGTCTTTACGTACCGACCAGTACTCGCCCGTCTTCGCCATTGCAAGCACCTAACAAACAATTTAAAATAGTGTACAGCGCCGACCGGTGGGTAAGGGACAGTATTCGCGCGTGTTACATCCCTGCAGAAGATGACATATCTCTCATCAACCACAGCAGCATATGGACAGAAGAAATGCGGATTTCATATGGCATCCCGGGAACGCACGACAGATTAAACCAAGGTCAGTCACCTCTCGCATATCAGCCTTTTACTGAATTCCCGTACAATTATCGGTTTACTCGTTAGTTCCCAAAACATAACTAGAAGTTGCTAGTAAACGTGCCCACGAGCTTAATTGTTATTTTTACCCATGGTAAATGTGGAATTGGATATGAGGATCGCAGAGCTGAAGTGGAGATGGGCTGAACACTTGGCTAGGAGGGATGACGGGCGTTGGACGAAGGCGATTACAGAGTAGTGGCCAAGGGATGCTCGTAGGCCAAGAGGCAGACCACCCGCTCGATGCTCGAATGACATTGAAAGCGTAGCTGGGTGTCAATGGATGAGACTCGCAAGGGACCGGAAAGAATGGCGTAATAAAGAGGATGCCTATACCCAACAGTGGGTGCAGACGGGCTGAGATGATGAATGAGTACTGCTACTGAGTTCAGAGTTATGAAATTTCTATGTCTATTACGCCTCGCGGTCTAGTAAGAGAACTATCTAGTAAAGATTATAGAACGCATTACAAATGAAGCTAATTAACAAAAACAATTATTAATAATCTGTTCTTATTCAATAAATTAATTAATTAAATCTGCCCGTTGTGGCCTACATCTCGCAGACTGAGGGATACTTGAACCGCCACAGATAACGGGACTTCATGAGCTCATAGAGTCATCTTCGACGTCAGTATCGATCTCGAGGACTCCGGAAAACTGCTGCCATCAATCCAAAATCCTACTCCGCTACTTTAAGGAGTTGGGATAGCTACGGCATTTCCATAGAGACCAGCGGGAATAACCCGTCAGGTTAGAAGGGGGGTAATGCACAATACAACGACGTAGACAATCATATATTCACTACATTAGCACACAATATATTAGGTTGGGGAAAAAGTTTCTTCACATTTTTTAAGAATATTCAAAACATTTTTTAATATAGTTTATTTACATTTAACTAAAGTATGTAGGTACCATTTTGTTCGATAACTTTTTGCCATCTTGTAGGTAGGGACATGATCCCATTGCTATATAAATTTTGGGGCTTCTGATCAAAATACCGTGACAAGTAGTTTTGGCAGTCCTCTCGTGATATTAACCTGACACTGCCTAAAGAATTCTGAAGAGACCGAAACAGGTGGAAATCTGAAGGTGCAAGATAAGGACTATACGGCGGATGCATTAACACCTCCCAGCCAAACTCTCTTAATGTTTGCTGAGTGGCTAAAGATGTGTGAGGTCTAGCGTTATCATGATGAAAAACCACACCCCATCTGTTGATTAATTCCGGCCGCTTCCTCTCAACTTCTTGCTTTAATCTCATCAGTTGTTCGCAGTAGAGTTCAGAATCGATGATCCTGCCTGGTGGTAACAGCTCATAATGAATAATGCCCTTCCAATCCCACCACACACACACCATCACCTTGTTGCGAGTTAACCCGGGTTTCGCCACAGTCAGTGAAACCTGACCGGCCTTTGACCACGACCTTTTTCGCATGTTCTTGTCGTACGTGATCCACTTTTCATCACCAGTTATCAGCTTCTTCAAAAATGGTTCGGTTTCATTACGTCGTAATAAAGAATCCCAAATGAGTGCACGGTTCATTAGGTTTCTTTCAGTGAGCTCATGGGGTAGGGTGGGGGCTTTTTCCCCAACCTATTACAATACAGTTACATTTTAAAAGAGAGGAAATACAAAAAATTAAACAGTATAAACGTAAAAGATAAACCAAAATAAGGGAGAACTTAGTAGATACTGTGTGCTACACCAGTAAATGGGACTCGACTCGGCATTATGCCCGCCTTAATGGTATTATTCCCCCCACCCTAGAATTAGACGCGTTTGCAGTGGCAATTGGAATCAAAATTTGATAATTAAGTGAAATTTTGTAATTTCTTATGAGACGAATAAACTGTTGAAACCTAAAAATAAATACTAATACAAATGATATATGATGATGACTCGGTGATGGCAGGTGATGGGGCCTTACCCTGGCCATGAGGTGATCGAGAGAGCACAGTTTGTCACAGTCGTGGATGAAAAGGCTTGTAGCGGATAGAATGCGTGGAGTGGTATTTTTTTCGTGAATATGAACAACTTTTGGAATTTAAATTATAGAAATACCGAACGGTGCACGGAGACAAGGGTCTTTTTCCGTTTCGGTCCAACTGGCAACTGATTGTCCCTACTGCGCGTTAGCGGAGGGTAGATCTTTGCTTTATTTATGAAAATAAATGTGAGATTTTTTGCATCTACCTACATTGTTATATTGATGTTATTGGAATTATGCTTAAATTAATCTGTGTTTATTTTTTATTTAAGGTTCGCGAGGTAGGTACGGAGCTCATATCCAGCAGTGGACTGTCATTAAAATCAATGATGATTATCATTAACTTTGGTATATTTTAGTTTCATATTGTTTCTACCTTTTCTTTCTCTACAAATGTATAACAGAGATATGACAGTTAAACCGTAGGTAAAATGACCCGGTTTTTTTACTAGCAACTTTTGATCCACTACAGGAGGAAGTAAATGTTTTACGCGTCGCTATTTACCTGTTTACGTGAGGAAATATTGTTTATTTCTTATGAATATGCAATTTCGCAAATTATAATAACCAACAATTTGAAGACAAGGAAAATTATTCCAGAATGTTTAATTGAACACTGAGACGAACTCCAGAACAGAGATTATAGAATAGAGTATATTTATTTGATACACGCAGAAACACAGCACAGACATAATTAGACAAAGTAGGTAAACAACTAGAAATAAATTGGTCCAGCGCGTGTCGAACCACGAACAGTAGAGTTGCGTAGCCTACTGGTAGTTGTATCTTGGTAGCTGTATCTTAGCCGTAGTGTTTGACTTAAGATCTTTGAATTAAACAGCTGATAAACGGAAGTTTAATCGTAATCAGATGAGTTTTATCAAATGATTATTCAATTAAAATCATCAAATTTACAAAAGATATAGAACATTTGTTGTTTATGCAAGCGGCGCCCGCCCCCTCTCGGGATAACATACTAGTTCTGGGACATCCTGTATATTATTATATTTTATTTTATTATTTTACTAACAATTATGGATCTTTGTCATCTAAAAAAAAAGTTTAATCTAGGGTGTTTGGTAATATACTGACGATATTCAAGTGACGGTTTCTCAAAACATAAAAAAATAATTCGCGATAAAAAAAAACTACTAGTTATATTATCAAATTTTAAAGAAAATCGACTAAGTTAAGGCGATTAATTCGATATAAAACTTACTGCCTACTCTTGCAATCGACATCCAAAAATAAAGGCCGTTTTGATATCTCTTTCGGAAATGGCTGCGGGTTTTGGATTAGAAAGGGACAACAAGAGATATATCTAGACGTCACCAATACAGTAACTGTGGTAAGATGGCAAGCATTATGCAATAGCACAACATAAGTATAATAAAGTGTTTGTTTATACATGCCAAAATAAATTTTACATTTCTATGGAAAACATTTAACAAATTTATTTATTATGCTTTTCAAAATAACCCCTTTCATTTTTGTGCGTATATTATCAAACACTCTACAGTAGAATATGTAACCTCCAGTAGATGAGCGCGAGCGCAAAGCCGGCCAGCAGCGCGAGGGGGCACACGGCCAGCAAGGCCGCCGTGCTGAGGCCGCGCGCCGCCGGCATCACCTCCCAGTGCAAGCTGCACCACTCGCTGGACACCTCCTGAAACAAACGTTGTACAATCATCAGCATACCAGCGGCCCAACTCTACTAAACCAATTGTTTCACTGTGACAATGGTATCGTCGCCAAATCGCCCCTATAGATACCTTTTGGTATTCTACTGACACTATATTTAATCAATCACCGTCGTTGCTATGATCGTTCTCTTGGCAGAGTTTGTTGATAACGCGAAAGGCCTTCATTCGGGTATATCTATGCATACGGCGTATTTTAACGCACACACGACTCGCGTTTCACGAAAGCGCCTCGTACATTTCGCGCCATCGTTTACGGCTCTGTAGATTCCCAAAAAATCAAAGGTAATAAGGCAAGGATCGCGTTTGCAGCGCGTTAGCACGGTAATGTTATATACAGTATTATGTCTTCATACAAACGGCCGGAACGTGAGTCATACCTACGCTCTGCGTTTTAGGTACCCACTCGGTACACAACCAGTCGCGAATGCGCCGCAGCACAGTACTGTCGGTGCCGCAGTGACGAACGGTGTGATTTTTTTTATAAGCAGTAAGCGTGCGATTTGTGAATATTTTATTGAAATGAGTACAAGTACCTACTAACTTAATAAGAGCACGAATAGACTACATTGTGCTGTTTTTGCTTGTTTGAATTCTTTAATAACGCGCCCAGAGATAACATTTTTTAAATTACCTGCAAACTCCGAAAGGTACTATAAAATATTTTTATAACCTAGTACCGTAATTTGTTTCTGTAATTAAAAAAATACACATGGATTTTTATTGAACACTTCCTATTTCATTCACTACGAATCTCATTTTTTTATATATAAAATATACAATCACAAAACCAGAAAGAAATTCAAGTAGGTGGATGAAATTAACATACTGCAGGCGGGCAGCCCTATCGCGTGTTTACGTACCACGTAGGTACACCAGGTAATTATTTAAAGGACAGTGCCGAGTCACAATACTGTTAGATAACATTACCGTGGCGTTAGCGCGCGTTATCTGCGCGTTTAAAATACGTCGTGTGCATAGGCCCTTAGTGGGTCTTTCTTTATCAGGATATCTTCAAATTAACGCGTAAAAAGAAAACTTTGTACCTTAAGCTTAGTAGAGTTCAGAGTACTGGGCAACCAGTAATACAAAATATCTCACCTCAGGATTAGATTCAGTGCCGTTGACGATAACCTTCTCTCGTGCAACTGACTTGGTGACAGCGTATATTATAACTTCGTATCGGGTGATGTTCTCGAATTCCACTTTCTTTAACAAAAATAGGATGTTTAATAAAATGTTGACAAACAATCAATTTAGTTTTTTAGCTACTAGCTACATTTAATAACAGAAAGAATATATATTATTTGCATATCTCCATCAAAAAATACTAAAGAATAGTCTAATGTTTTTAAGACTTTTGCAAACGATCTATAGATAGCTCAACTGTTTCAGATGCGAAAGACCAAGCGGAAATGTTCCCAAGACACCGGCTGCATTGCTCCGCTAAATTGCAATGTTTATGCGTTGACCCAGATAAGCGCCAGTTCTCGAATCCCACATCACATCGACTAGACGCCCGGAAAGAATTATGAAAACGCGTTGGGCCCCGGTACCCCATAGATCCAGGGTCTCAACCCCAAATGGCTGCTTTTGTTGATAATCAATCAATCAAATCAGAACCCCTTTCCGCCAGAGTTAAACTAAGCTATGAAAATCAAGCGATTCTAATGGTGGGTTTGACACATACTCGTATCTATAGGTTAGCAACGTAGCACTTCTCTGGTGGAAACGCAGCCTCCTAAAGGGACGCCGCATTGTAAGTTTACATTTGAATGAACGAAAATTCTTTATTATAACCTTACAATTTGACGACCTACGTGGCGCAGTGGGCGAATAGCCAGCTGAGACTCAAGAGGTAGCGGGTTCGATTCCCGCCGCGGAACAAATGTTAGCATGATCTGCAGATATTTGTTCTGGGTCTGGGTGTTTTTCTATATATTATAAGTATGTATTTACAAAAAAAATAGTATATAATGTATACTATCAGTTATCTGGTTCCCATAGTACAAGCTCTGCTTAATTTGGGGCTAGATAGCGCTGTGTGAAATGTCCACCAATATTTATTTATTTACAAGCTAGACACAATACAACAGTAGACAAGACCGGTCAAGTACGAGTAGGACTCGCGATTCGAGGGTTCCGAATCCGAGATAGGTTTATTTATGTTAATTAACCAGCGCCATCTAGTTACGTGACCGGTAAACCAAGAAAACTTTTAAGATAGATATCTAAAAAAACTCTTCTAGACTTTTATAATTTTCCTGTAATCTCTGTAAACTTGGGAGATAAACGTCCGCAGGGACCTATGTCTGCTAAAAATGCGGTCGTGGCAGCCACTCCCGTATAGACCTTTTCAGTCATTTACGAAAGTGCCTGATAGACAACCAATACTGACGTCACTTAAATCATCTTTCATAGATGCAATAAGGTCACCATGATGATGAAACTCACCACACTGATGGTAGTCTCGATATCGTTCTTATTGGTCGGCAGAGTGAGACGCGTGCGCGGCTGCTCCTCTGGTATCTTGCGCAGCGTCACCACGTACTGGTCAAGCGAGTTGTTGTAGTACAGGGGCTGTCGCCATTGCAGATATAGTGTATCTAAAAAAGAAAACAAAAATTTTGTATTTTTTTTCTCCTTTTATCTCGCCAATGTATACTGTGTCTGACAAGCTGTATTTAAAAACTGAAACTCGAGACGTAATAAGTCGATTGTAGCCTATGTCACCCGCGCCATATTAACGAATAAATTCGCACCTCATTCTTCAAAATCGGTTGAGTATTTTAGGCGCTACGGTAGAACATAGGTCAATACAAAGACTGCTAAAAACATAACCCTTCCTTTTGGCTTTGCCATAGTCAAGTAAAAAAGAAAAATGTTGATGTCCTTTTGATCGTCTCGTCGTTTCCAATTGATGACTCCACAGCATTAACACGGCACTCTTACACCATAACCGCTACTCGTCTCTTGAATAATATGCCACCAAACTATTTCGAGGCTACTTCAGTGGAAGCATTCAGATTGAGAATCTATAGGCACCTTCTCGGTCAAACCGACCAAAAACGAGCAACTTAATCTTTCCTATCACTTCTTCTATTGATAAGTATGTATTTTTATTTAATATTGGTATAATTTAGTCTATGATAAAAAGTATTTAAGTAGTATGTACCTATGCTATTTTATTAGTCCTGTGCAAATTTTTCATTAGTTCCCTTTCCTGTGCACTACCTACACAAATCTTTATCTACAATACACAAAGGTTATCTGGAAGAGAATGCTCTTTAGCATTAAGTTCGCCTTTGTACTAGTTTTATAAGTGCAATAAAGTATTTTCAATCAATCAATCCTTTTATCTGGAATCGCTTATAATCAGGATATGGTTCTGGGTTAGTTAAATTGAGTGGGATTCCATTAAAAAGTACAGTTTAGTGATGAAAAGAATAAGTTGATCTGATTTATTTCCAGTGTTCATACTTCCAAGCACCTCTGCTCCCATAAATGGAATTGGACTACGTCCGTGGCGCAGTGGGCGAATAGCCGGCTGAGACGCAGGAGGTTCGATTCACGCCGCGTAACAAATATTTGCATGTTCTACAGATATTTGTTTCGGGTCTGAAAGTTTTTCTATAGATGATAAGTATGTATTTACAAATGAAAAGTATATAAGTGTTCTATCAGTTATCTGGTTCCCGTAGTACAAGCTTTGCTTAGTTTGGGGCTAGATAACGCTGTGTGACATGTCCAGCAATATTTATTTTATTATTTATTGTTCAGTTCCTGCTCCTGAACTGAAGCGGAAGCAGAAGATCAGAGTTACGTCATTATTGGAACTCGTTCGATTAGCGAATAGTTCGATTTATTGAGTCTATCAACATCAATAATAAATAGCTCTAAAGAGAACCAAGGTGGCCGACATAGTTTAGTTAGAGGGTCAGCAAGCTCAAGTTGAAGTGGGTCGGTCTCTCTCGGATATATCTCTTATCTACGGAAGAACCAATAACCGTTGGGGTAAACATTTCAGACTGCGCTTATGCAAGCGTAGTAAAGCCCGCATCGGCTGGCTTGATGGAGCGATGATTTGCGCGCTGTAGGTGAGATTTGATGAGAATAGCTGAAGATCGGGCTGAGTGGTGGTCCGTGAGAGAGACCTACGTCCAGCATTCGACTGCTATAGGTTTATGCTGATTATCATAATCACCGCCTGTGACGCAAAAAGAAGGCTGTTTAACGCCCATGCATGTGGCATCGTAGCTCCAAAATAGATGGACCGATTCGGACATGGATTTTTAGGGTTCCGCACCCAAAGGGTAAAACGGTACCCTATTACTGAGGCTCCGCTGACTGTCTGTCCGTCCGTCTGTCACCGGTCTCATGAATCGTGATAGTTAAACAGTTGACATTTTCAAAGAGATGATGTATTTCTGTTGCCGCTACAACAAATACTAAAAACCGAATAAAATAAATATATAAGGGGGGCAAATGTGAGTTTTGAATGAATGAATGAATGAAATACTCTTTATTGCACACCAAACAAAAATACAGTAATAATGGAAATAAACATTAAATAAAGGTACAATGGGCGGTCTTATCGCTAAAAGCGATCTCTTCCAGACAACATTTTTTGCTCGTTTTAGCTCGATATTGTTAACGGCAACAGGTAGACGCTTGAAATATTCACAGAATACTAAGTTATATATTCACTTTAAAAATAAATAATTAAATTAAAATAAAACAAATATTTAAGGGAGGCTCCCATACAACAAACGTGACTTTTTTGCCGTTTTTATAGATAATGGCCGGTTTTTTTTTTGTAGAACGCTAATTTAACCGGGGTGGTTCTTAGCTAAGTCGGTTTTTAACCCCTGACGCAAAAGTCTTTGTAAAGATTAACTTGTGTAGTAATGAAAATAATAAACAATTGAAATGTCAATTTTACTGCCTGTTTCTCCGCGTAATACAGTATCATAACGGCTCACAGTATGCTCGGTCGTTGACGGCCGAACTTGGCCGACCTAATCAAACGTGGTTGCCTTCACAGAGTTAGCACAGGGAGCGCTTCTATTGTACATATGTTATTTAAATGTAAGGCTGTAAGTGTAAGGTGTAATTACTCATTGGAAATCCTTAATAAATAAATAATTAAATTAAAGTATGTTAAATAAAGAGAGTACGTACACTACTACAACCGACATCGTCCCGGTTATATTAGGTTGGGGAAAAAGTCTTTTCGCATTATAGTATGTATGAACTTGTAATAAAATCTCTTTGGCTATACTATTTGTATCTGGCTGGTTTTGGTATCATTCAAAGTTTAAATTTTAAAGAAGATAATTCCAAATTCAAATTAGGAAAATGTGTAATTTTTATTTGTTTTTCGTACTGTAAAGATAAGTGAATCTAATGAAGAAATTCGATACATTTTAAAATTTTACTACAAAAAAGGTAAAAATGCAATGCAAGCCGCGATAAAAATTTGCAATGTTTATGGACCTAGTTCAGTGTCTGTGAGAGTAGTACAAATTTGGTTTAAGCGTTTTCAATCCGGAAATTTTGGTTTCAAAGATTCACGTCGCTCTGGCATATCATTAGTTACGACGCAGCTGAAGAACTAGGAATTGACCCACAAACAGTTATGGCACATTTGAAAAAAACTGGGTACACAAAAAATCTCGATATTTGGGTACACCACGAGCTCACTGAAAGAAACCTAATGAACCGTGTACTCATTTGTAATTCTTTATTACGACGTAATAAAACCAAACCACTTTTGAAGAAGCTGATAACTGGTGATGAAAAGTGGATCACGTACGACAAGAACGTGCGAAAAAGGTCGTGGTCAAAGGCCGGTCAGGCTTCACAGACTGTGGCGAAACCCGGGTTAACTCGCAACAAGGTGATGCTGTGTCTGTGGTGGGATTGGCAGGGCATTATTCATTATGAGCTGTTACCACCAGGCAGGACCATCGATTCTGAACTCTACTGCGAACAACTGATGAGATTAAAGCAAGAAGTTGAGAGAAAACGGCCGGAATTAATCAACAGAAGGGGTGTAGTTTTTCATCATGATAACGCTAGACCTCACACATCTTTTGCCACTCAGCAAAAATTAAGAGAGCTTGGCTGGGAGGTGTTAATGCATCCGCCGTATAGTCCTGACCTTGCACTTTCAGATTTCCACCTGTTTCGGTCTCTTCAGAATTCTTTAGGCAGTGTCAGGTTAACATCACGAGTGGACTGCCTGAGTGTGTGACGAGTGACTCTGATGAAGTCTGAAACGTTCGTTTTCAACCAAGACTGCGTAGACCGAGCTTTATGACCTGGCGCCGAATCTTGCTGGAAGGACCATTCTTGGTTATTGAACATGGTGTTGTTAAGGGGCTTCACTACCTTCTCAAGAATGGTATCTTGATACACTTGTGCCGATGTTTTAATACCTTTTTCACAAAAGTATGGCTCAGTCACTCCTTCATAGCTAGACCCATCACTAAACCATCACTGAAGTCGGATAATGCCCACGTTGCACTCCGTCGACTAATTGAGAAGCTTCCTTAGAGATGTGAGCATAGATACGGTCATTTTGTTTGTTAAAATGTTGCTCAATTGTAAAAAAATTCTCATCCGTAAACAAAATTTTTCTGTGACCTCCCTTTGCGTACCGCTTCAGTAGATTTTTCGATTTTACCATTCTATTCTTTTTTAAATTATCAGTTAAGAAATAACCAGTACGTCTTTTATAGACTGCAAGTCCTAAGCCAACTTTTAAAATACGCGACATGGTTGTAGGTGATATCTTCATCTCTCGAGATAAAATCTTTCGGACAGGATTTCTTCGAATTCTTTCCCTTACTGCTTTGAACACCTTTTTCATACGAACACTACGTAGACGGCCAGATCTTTTTCTGTCACAGAGGAGGTCTCATTGAACCTATTATTAGCCCGGTACACAAACATTTTACTAATACCAAGCGTATGGAGAGTTTTAAAAATTGCATTTGGCTCCATACCTACTTTGTGTAATGCAATCACAGCGATTCGGTTCTCTTTATCACCCCACTCCATTTTAATATCGCAATATTTGATGAGAAAATGAAATGAACAATCATATCAAAATGACAGATTCCAAATTCAAATATAATTCTTTGTTTATTTTTAATTGTAACAGTATTTATGGCCAGACTAAGTATATTATACAAAATACAATAAGTAGGTACATACGGTTTACGGTTTAAGATTAAATATTTTTCATAAATTTACATAATAAATCGTTTACTGAGAAACATGCAATTCTGATCTACTTACATAAGTAGGTAGGTACACAATTAATAATACATACAATGATCTGACTTAGCAAAACATAAACATACATAAAGGTGCATAATAGAAGGGTGAAATAAAACCAAGAGTAGCGATAGCGTAACGATAGATATCAGCATTGTAGTGGAGACAGATGTTTAAATAGAACTGTTTTAAAGATGGGAAGGGTTTTGGCAGTTCTAATTTGTGGAGGAAGAGAATTCCATAGACGGATAGCTTGTACAGTATTGGTTATGGTGTACGAGCTTTTTTATAAACAACTAGCTGACCAACCCGCAGCTTGGCACGCGTAGTTTTTCAATAAAAACATTACCCTCCTACTGCGCAGTTGGGTAAAAAGTAGCTTATGTCACCCGGGAATAGTCTAGCTTCCCAACAGTGAAATATTTTTTTAAATCGGTCCAGTTGTTTCGGAGCCTATTCAATACAAACAAACAAACAAATCTTTCCTCTTTATAATATTAGTATAGATACCTTTGATTTGGTCGGCCAAGCTCGGTCGTCAACGACCGAGCACACTACAGCCGATGACGGATTTTGTGTATTAGAGCCGCAATTGTTTAAAATATATAATAAATCAGCAAAGTTTCCTCCGTTATAACAAAAACGAAATATATTAGGTTGGGGAAAAAGATTCTTCGCATTTTTTTATTTATATTTAATATAGTTTTTTTACATTTAACTAAAGTATGTAGGTACCATTTTTTTCGATAACTTTTTGCCATCTAGTAGGTAGGGACATGATCCCATTGCTATAGAAATTTTGGGGCTTCTGATCAAAATACCGCGACAAATAGTTTTGGCAGTCCTCTCGTGATGTTAACCTGACACTGCCTAAAGAATTCTGAAGAGACCGAAACAGGTGGAAATCTGAAGGTGCAAGGTTAGGACTATACGGCGGATGAATTAACACCTCCCAGCCAAACTCTCTTAATTTTTGCTGCGTGGCTAAAGATGTGTGAGGTCTAGCGTTATCATGATGAAAGACCACACCCCTTCTGTTGATTAATTCCGGCCGCTTTCTCTCAACGTCTTGCTTTAATCTCATCAGTTGTTCGCAGTAGAGTTCAGAATCGATGGTCCTGCCTGGTGGTAACAGCTCATAATGAATAATGCCCTTCCAATCCTACCACACACACACAGCATCACCTTGTTGCGAGTTAACCCGGGTTTTGCCACAGTCTGTGAAGCCTGACCGGCCTTTGACCACGACCTTTTTCGCACGTTCTTATCGTACGTGATCCACTTTTCATCACCCGTTATTAGCTTCTTCAAAAATGGTTCGGTTTCATTACGTCGTAATAAAGAATCACAAATGAGTACACGGTTCATTAGGTTTCTTTCAGTGAGCTCGTGGGGTACCCAAATATCGAGCTTTTTTGTGTAACCCAGTTTTTTTCAAATGCGCCTAAACTGTTTTGTGGTCAATCCCCAGTTCTTCAACTACGTCGTAACTACTGATATGCCGATCTTGCTCCACTTTTTCAAAAATGGCATCAATTTTATCCGTAATCGGGCGATCAGAGCGACGTGCATCTTTGACATCAAAATTTCCGGATTGAAAACGCTTAAACCAAATTTGTGCTACTCTCACAGACGCTGTACTAGGTCCATAACCATCGCAAATTTTTTTCGCGGCTTGTGTTGCATTTTTACCTTTTTTGTAGTAAAATTTTAAAATGTATCGAATTTATTCATTAGATTCACTCATCTTTACTGTACGAAAAATAAATAAAAATCACACATTTTCCTAATTTGAATTTGGAATTATCTTCTTTAAAATTTAAACTTTGAATGATACCAAAACCAGCCAGATACAAATAGTATAGCCAAAGAGATTTTATTACAAGTTCATACATACTATAACGCGAAAAAGACTTTTTCCCCAACCTATTATATAAAATCACCTTTTTTTTCACTGTTCCGAATACACGAGTCACAATCACTTTATTAGCAGTTCCTCGCCCACAACTGGGATGGGATTAAAGGGATATTTAAACACAAAATAGTTTAAAACGACTATTTGCTGCTTACACACACGCGTTTGTTTGAACACTGTATTGAATAACATAGTTTAATCTGTCTTTGCGGTTTTCCTAGTCATATAAGGATATATTACAAATATATAACTTGCTTCGGAATAGGTACATTAACCCGGATATTTCTACCTATGTAAATGAATATATATAATATATAAACACGTCTTTGAAATCACACAAAATAATTTTATTCTCACAAGGTCTAGTGGACGATTAAGGGTATCGGCAGAATAACAGCGTCCACTACTGGTAAACCAGTTGACATAATGCTGAGTCGAGGCCTTTTTCCTGCTATACCACACAACAGACCCACCTTATGATTAAAAATAATTATTATGTTATTTATTTAATTTATTTAATTAGAACGGATAAACCAATTACACTAATTAATATAAAATAATTAAAACATTAATTACATAAACCATTGTCAAATAAAATCTAAATTACAATAAGAATCTACACAGTATACAAATTAACAATTAAATTAAATTAAAATAATACACATTAATATAAATAAATTCATTAAATCACACACATAAATCATAAATTGAATTGTTAAATTAGAGACCTTTCATACATCAATCTCACAATACCTCAGACATACCAGCATCAATTCCTTTCATTCGTCAGCAAACACATCGCATTCAGGGTTGGCATCTAGGAGTTGGTTGAGGGCGGTGAGTGTGCGAGGCAGCGGGGAGTTAGCACGGGATACAGTACGGCTCGAGGGTACGGCAAGAAGCCTGTATCTTCTGCACCGGATATATTGATTTGGGACATAAAAGCGAAGTAGCTCGTTAAGCAGATCAGGTGCATCAATTTTGTTGCGAAATATTTTGCAGACAGTGGTTATCTGCTCACACGCTCTCCTAGTTTTGAGGGAATTATATCCTAAGTATCCTAAGAGGAATTGAGTTCGGTACATGAAATGGTAATACCCTGCAAGTCGCTTATAAAGGTACCTAAGAAATGCCTTGTGCCCGTTATGTTTGCCCGTTTATGTTGCCGTTAACGTGCGAGCGCAGCATTCTCAGATTCAAGCGTTTGACCGCATACGCAACACCGAGCTGCGCTCTCGAACACAAATCGTAGATGTAGCTAAACCGCCAAACTCAAGTTGGACTGGGCTGGTCGTGTATGCCGTATGTCGGGTGATCAGTGGGTTAAGCTCACCACCGAGTGGAACCCTGACACAGTCCGAAGACGTCGTGGCAGACCAAAGAAGAGATAGAGGGATGAGCTCACTAATTTCCGAGCGGACTGGACCATCTTAGCGCTTGAAAGAAGTGTCTGGAAAGATTGGGGGGAGGCCTTTGCCCAGCAGTGGGACACAGTGGGCTGATAATAATAATGTAATGTTTGCTAATGTTAAACGTATTTTTGTTATGTTTTATCTGTTGTATTATCACACTAATATTATAAATGCGAAAGTTTGTATGTTTATTTATTTATTTGTTTGTTACTCAATCACGTCGTAACGGCTGAACCGATTTCGATGATATTTCGTATTTACGTAAATTATAACCCGGATTACCACATAGGCTACTTTTAATTCTATAAATGAGGTCCAATGGGATAAAAATGGAGTGTCAAAGTTTCTATAGAAAAATAATTTTGGTCTTTGCGCGTGTGAAGTAGGGAATGCAATCCCGACTCGAGATTGCAAATTCGAGATCCCGCGGGATTTGAAATATCAATCCCGCGGGATCCCATCTAGTTTAAAAAAAAATGTTAATTTCGGATGACTGAAAAAGCTAATAACTGCTTGTTTGTGATAGTGAGGTTAACTAAAATAACATATTACTCGAAAGAAAATAAAAATCTTTATTCTTTAATCTTACCAACTAAATAATTATCGTCACCTGTCGCTAATATTCGGAAATAGTCGGAATAGTTTTATAACGCTGTTTGGCGTTCCTGCCGCTCGCGGCCGTCAGTCAGCGCGCCGCTTGCGCCGTGAGTGGACGTGTGTAGCGTCGCTGACCACTGCCGCCCAATCCCGTCAATCTCGAACGGGATCTCGTCATATGATGCGTCGGGATTGATCCCGAAAAATTACACGAGATCGGGATCCCGCGGGAACGGGATTGCATTCCCTAGTGTGAAGCCGCTGGCGAGTCAGCTAGTGTGTGATATGTGGCAAATAAATGATTGTCTACGTCTATCATCACCATGATCATATCAATGATAGGACATCCTATCTATACCTACTAATAGGTATTATAAAGAGGTACAGTTTGTAAGCAGTTAACCGGGTAATCTCCAGAACTACTGATTCGATTGTGAAAATTTTTTCACTAATAGAAAGCTACATTATCCCTGAGTGCTATAGGCTATATTTTATAATAATAAGCATCCATGAAAAGTTGGGGCGGGTCAGCTAGTCAATACAAAGCATCAAAATTAGAAAAGTCATAGATAAAAACATTTTTCCTGTCAGTTCGTGTTATGTGAGGTCAATGACTCCAATCAGGTTTATTCACACATTCATAAGCTCCATGTATATGTAGCCATTACATTAATTATAAATTGATTTTCCGTAATAATTCACACGTTATATTATATACTAATATTAGAAAGAGGTTAAGTTTGTATATTTGTTTGTAGGACTTAATCTTAGAAACAACCGAACCGATTTTGAAAATTACTTCACTGCAAGAAAACGTACTAATATAACTAGTGGTTCGCCCCGAACTGAGATCTCGCGAATCTCCCATAAAAACAAAAATATATTATTCGTAATCTTTGACTATCAAAATAGTGCCACGAAATAAATAACCATCTAACTTGCCCTACAGTTTCATTCAAATTACAGGTGACGGGAGTTCATGTTAATTGGTTACTTTTTTGGTGTAAAAATTGCAGTTATTCTGGATTTCAGATTTTGCCTATATTTGTGACACTTAAGGTACACGCATACTAAATTACAGCACTGTGGGGTCATTGGTGTACCCTGTAAATTTCGTCAGTTCTGTTTTTATTATGGCTAATAACTCAAAAAATACAAAAACTTAAACAAAAATAAAAACGGGAGTCAAAATGTACTAATAAAGACCATTCGTTTGACGTCCCACTTGACATAATAGTCTGATTTTCCTCTTGAACCCCAATATCTGAACAACCCCGCAACATTTTTAGCTCATTTTGTCACACCAAAATTATGCCATCACTATCTACCTATGTATCAAATTTCACAATGATCAGATCAACGTTTCGAAAGTTAACCTCGGACAAACAAACATACATACTTACTTACATACATACAACGCCGATTTGCCCAAATTGATTTGAAGATCTCGCTTCGCTCGATCAATAAATTCAAAAGTAACTCTGTCTTTTTGTTTCTTACGTTTTCTTGATTAAACAGCTGGACAGATTTTGATGAAATTTCGTATATAACCAAGTTTCGAGTTTCGATTTTTGGTCCCATCTACAGTGTTTGCTATTTGGACATCCCTATTTGCGTGGATAGAAAGTTAGTCTTGACCATTGTTCGACCATAGATTAGAAATCTATGGTCGAACAATGGTCAAGACTAACTTTTACCTCTAGAATGTATTTTACTACTGTACATAATTTATTACGTGAAAAGAAAACTTAATACACCTTTTTACCTTTATTAAGGACTTTTATACGAAAAAGTGATTAGACATAGTTAAAGTTTATACGGAGGAGTGAATGTCACAATTAAGCTGCGGCGTCAACTCAGGCCCGTGACATACCAACATGTCCGCGTCGGATGAATTGAAGTTTCTATTAGATAAACTCTATACAAGTTTTACATTATGGTTCAATAATGGAACTTAAGGCATCGACTCCGACCCGAAATGTTCCAACACGTCCGCGTCGAATGAATTGAAGTTTCTATTAGATAAACTCTATACAAGTTTTACATTATGGTTCAATAATGGAACTTAAGGCATCGACTCCGACCCGAAATGTTCCAACACGTCAGCGTCGGATTAATTGAAGTTTTCATTAGATAAACTCTATACCAGTTTTACATTATGGTTCAATAATGGAACTTAAGGCATCGACTCCGATCTGAAATGTTCCAACACGTCCGCGTCGGATGAATTGAAGTTTATATTAGATAAACTCTATACAAGTTTTACATTATGGCTCAATATGGAAATTAAGGCATCGACTCAGACCCGAAATAATTCAACACGTCCGCGTCGGATGAATTGAAGTTTCTATTAGATAAACTCTTTACAAGTTTTACAGGCTCAATATGGAACTTACGGCATAGACTCAGGCCCGAGACGTTCCAACGTCGGATGAATTGAAGTGTCTATTAGATAAACGCTATGCCAATGTGACACGGTTCAAAACGGTACTTACGTTTCGGTTGATCGCAGGTTAGGTTGAGTACGATCGGCGCGGACGGAGGCGTGACGTCCGTCATGACGTATAGCGGGGTCGACTCGGGCCCGAGACGCTCCAACACGTCGGATGAATTGAAGTGTCCATGCGAGAAGTTGTAAAACGCTCGAACCCAGATCTTGTACGGTGTAAACGGGGCTAAAATAGAAATATTATTATATTAATTTGTTATTGGTATTTTTCATCACTGATGAAATTATTAGTTTTACGGTCCCTTATTGATCTTATGCGGCCAGAGTAACTGGCCTTTACCGACCAGTCAACTACAGAAAACAAAGCCTAACTTTGGTAATTAGGTAAAACCAGATATTAAAAACAATAAAAAACGGGCCAAGTGCGAGGTCTCGCGCACGAATGGTTCCGTACCGTTATCTGTAAAAACGGCAAAAAAATCATGTCTGTTGTATGGGAGGAGCCCCCCTTAAATATTTATTTTATTCAATAGCCGAATTTTATTTATTTACCTTATTTGAGGTTGGTGCCGATTAAGCTCGTCCTCTAAATTGTATGAGCGCCCATACAACTCAGAGGAATATCTTAATTGGCGTCAACTATGTATGTTTGGGGCATCCTTTAATTTTCAATTTTTTTTTTATTTTTTGGCATTTTTCCTTTATTTGTGCTGACCTTGCTTTTTGGAAAATTTCGAGATTCTGGGTCAACGGTAACTACCATATAGGTTTTCGACCCAAAACCTATAGGGTACTTCCGGTTGACCTAGAATTGTCAATTTTGGTTAATAGCAAGGTCTTACAGCACAAGTAAAGGGAAAATTCCGAAAAATAAAAAAGTTGAAAATTAAGATAAATTTTGGTACTTACAAGTTTTCACGAAAATCGAAATTTGCCCATATTTTTTTATCGTGTTGACTCAGAACCTTGATTTTTATACACCTAATAGGGACTTTAGACCTCAGTATCTGGTATAAATTTCAACTTGCTAGGTCCACCCGTTCCTGAGAAAATCGGTGGTGACACACGGACAGACAGACGGACAAGAGAGTGATCTTATAAGGGTTCCTTTTTTTTACCTTTTGAGGTGCGGAACCCCAAAAAAGCATTATTTTCTGCCTATACCTGTATTTATTGTATACGTACTTAGATTCTTCAACCAGAAACCGACAACCTTCGTCACCTTTCCTGACGTGTTATAAAGAGTGAGATTCTTAACAGAAGTGCGCGTCATTCCAAAATCACTCTGAAATGCATTCCTTTTAACATCCTCCGCTTTCTGCACGCCGCTTATATTGACGGCATCCTTGCGAAGAGAACCTTGCTCGTAGTACAATACGTAAGCAATCGCTGTGGAATCTTTATGTTGGTGATTTTGTGTCATGGATTTTTTCACGACGTCTTTCCGGTGCTCCAATTGCCAGTATTCGATAACTTTCTCCGAGTTTTCTGATTCAGTCGCGTTATCTTGCCGTCTCTTTCTATGCCGGCGTGTGCGGAGGTCTCTTTTACTCTTAAGAATCCCTGATTTCGAAAATTCATTGTCATATTCATTGTTTCTATAGTAGTTGTAAGAAGTTTCCTTGAGGATCTCTGGCGCGATAAGAGGAGGGTCGGGGATGTGGCTGGGTTCGTCGCTCTGCGGTTTGGAGTCCTCTGGTTTCTGGTCGTGGGTGGAGTTTAGGCTGTGGATTGAGTTTTCTAGCGGTGGAGCCCACCATAGGTGAACCTCTCCATCGGATATGTAGTCAGCTGTCAGGTTTTGCGGAGCGGACGGAACTGCAACAAGGAGATTTAAAGCTTACTAAATGTGGACGTAGAAAATACCTGTTTTATAAACAACACCCAATACAGAAGTCGCGTACATAAAACCGCTAATAGGTAAAAATGCAAAGTTTAAAATTTTACAATGTAGGTAATTCAAACATCTTAGCCGACTGACACGAAGGAGGTTGGTGATTCGAATTCAACCGCGGAAAAAATGTTTGCATGATCTACAGAAATTTGTTTTTCTATATAATAAAATACCCGCACGGGTGCAATTCTGATACTAAATATACTACAGAATGTCTTTATATACAACGTTCACAGCTTTTTTGTCATTAGACAATACAAACATGTTTTCTTTAGAGGTTTTACGACATTAGAAACCTCTTAAATTATCAAGTGTTTCTCTACCATATTATGCATGTATTATACATATAAACCTACCTCTTGAATCACTCTATCTATTTAAAAAAAACCGCATTAAAATCCGTTGGGCAGTGTTAAAGATCTAAGCATACACAACATCTTCATCTAGGACAAAGAGCGGGAATCGACTTTGTTTTATACTATGTAGTGAAGTATGTATTTACAAAAAAGAGTATATAAGTATTATATCAGATATCTGGTTCCCATAGTAAAAGCTTTGCTTAGTTTGGGGCTACATGGCGCTGTGTGAAATGTCCAGCATTATTTATTTTATTTTGGACATGAATAATCCAGAAATCGACTACTTACTTACTACTACTTAAAAAGATCATTAAAAAAACAACCAGCCTTGTTGCTTGCCTTTCTTTCCTGGCTTGGTCGCGAAGGAGCAGGCAGTAAAATGGACGTTTCAAAGTGATTCTTGTGATTTTAATGAATAAAAGATTTTGACTTTGACACAAAAAACTCAACCTCACTACGTGAATGGCAAAGAAGCATTTCCTGCAAAGAAATATTTTCCTAGAACATTGAATACGAAGCTTCAAGATACGAGTACAACGTTATCAGTAAGTGACAGAAATCTTGTCACTGCTACTTTATCGCTCTGATTGCCACTTCCAGTACATAATATATAACATACCGGATGTATATAAATAAACAGAAGTCGCCTTTGGATTAAGTTGATATAAAATTAACCCTGCTTCTGCGCAATCTGGTAAAAAATATCCCACAAAGTATGTCCCAATTTCGGTCATAATAAATCTGTATACCAAATTTATGTACCTAGTGGTTCGCCCCGAACTGAGATTTAGCGAGTCTCCCAAAAAACAATAAAAAATAGTACTCATAATCTTTGACTAATAAAATAGTGCCACGAAATGAACAACCAACTAACAGTTACATTCAAATTAAAAGTAACGGAGGTTCATTGTTACGTTAATTGGTTACTCTTTTTAGAGGTAGTAATTGCAGTTTTCTGGATTTGACTTCCCCTGTGACTTTTCCTATATTTGTGTCACTAAAGCTACACGAATACCATATTTTAGCACTGTACGCTTACTGGTGTAACCTGTGAATTTCGTCAAAGTTCAGTTAATATTATGGGTAATAACTTGAAAACTACAAGGATTGATTAAAAAATAAAAACGGGGTCGAAATGTACTAATTAAGACCTTATATATCCCATGATATCCCAATTGACCTAATAGTCTCATTTTGATTTTTATACGCCCCTTGAACCCCAGTTTCTCAACAAACCCCCCAAACATTTTTCGCTCACACAGTCACACTAGAATTGTGTCATCATTACCTACCCATATTTCAAATTTCACGATGATCGGATAAACGTTTCGAAAGTTATCCTCGGACAAACAAACGTAAACACATACAACGCCGATTTGGCCAAGTTGATTTGGAGATCTTGCTTCACTCGATCACCTACCCATATTTCAAATTTCACGATGATCGGATAAACGTTTCGAAAGTTATCCTCGGACAAACAAACGTAAACACATACAACGCCGATTTGGCCAAGTTGATTTGGAGATCTTGCTTCACTCGATCACCTACCCATATTTCAAATTTTACGATGATCGGATCAACGTTTCGAAAGTTATCCTCGGACAAACAAACGTAAACACATACAACGCCGATTCGGCCAAGTTGATTTGGAGATCTTGCTTCACTCGATCACCTACCCATATTTCAAATTTTACGATGATCGGATCAACGCTTCGAAAGTTATCCTCGGACAAACAAACGTAAACACATACAACGCCGATTTGGCCAAGTTGATTTGGAGATCTTGCTTCACTCGATCACCTACCCATATTTCAAATTTTACGATGATCGGATCAACGCTTCGAAAGTTATCCTCGGACAAACAAACGTAAACACATACAACGCCGATTCGGCCAAGTTGATTTGGAGATCTTGCTTCACTCGATCACCTACCCATATTTCAAATTTTACGATGATCGGATCAACGCTTCGAAAGTTATCCTCGGACAAACAAACGTAAACACATACAACGCCGATTTGGCCAAGTTGATTTGGAGATCTTGCTTCACTCGATCACCTACCCATATTTCAAATTTTACGATGATCGGATCAACGCTTCGAAAGTTATCCTCGGACAAACAAACGTAAACACATACAACGCCGATTTGGCCAAGTTGATTTGGAGATCTCGCTTCACTCGATCAATTAGTTTAAATAAATAAGTTTTTGTCTTTTGTTTGCGCATTGCAATAAAGATTTAAGGACGATTTCATTGTTTGTCGAAATCAATAAGCATTCATAGTAAGAGTCGTCCTAAGTACTAAACGTGATGCGGGCAGGCTTGTCCATCACTCAATTAACACCTAATAAAACGAGCTTAGCAGTACCCAAGTCAGGATATCCTTATTGTAATAGTTTAGCTGTTTTATAGCTTAGGGCTCTTGACGTGAGGTTTTTTGGGACACTTTTTTACTCCCGTTGGTCGTGCGTGATGTTTTAGAGTCTAAAAAAGTGGTGGGCAAACTTTCTTAATGGGGGCCCAGAAAGTTTAAGAAATTTCAGATGTAGGCCAGAATTATAGGAAAAATGCATTTTGTGTTGAAACTTTTAATCATATAAAAACATTACAGCATTACACACTAAGAACAGAAGACTCCTCACTAAGCAGAAATTCTTAAAATTTTAGCCCCAAGTTGGGAATTATAGAGAGGGAGCACTGTACTAAGTAGAATCTAATATGTAATGTATCCGCTAAAGTACACCGCACTCCGTAATTTTTAAAAATTTCGCTCCATCCAAAGGTTGCCTGGAAGAGATCGCTTTTAGCGATAAGGCCGCCCATTGTATTGCCTTATTTATTTTAACCCAGTACTTATTTTTTTTATTATTTCTGTTTGTGTGGTAATTCAATAAAGAGTTATCTATCTATCTATCTAATCTACTTTATACTTCTGGACCGTCAAAATATAATTATCGCGGGCCATATGCGAGGAGGGATCAAAAAATAGTGAGAATGACATACTCCTTGTTAAGAAAAAAAATAAATACTGGCAGGCACAGCTCAGATACATATTTATAACATTAATAAAGAAAAAAATCTTCAAATCTCTTTTGTTTTTTTCTGAATTTAGTCATTTGTTTGTATCGTGTCGGAACGTGTTCTCGAAAATGGAGAAAAACGAAGTGCAAGCCGTTATTAAATACCTCTGTTTAAAAAAGTTAACGACGCAAGAGATTCGAGGCAACATTAGGAGAGTCTGTTCCGCTGTATTTCACTGTCGCAAGATGGGCTCGCGGGGAGCCTTTGGGCGCAAACGGCTACCAACCGCTCGTTGTGTCGATCTAAGGAGGAGGCCTATGTTCAGCAGTGGACGTCTGCCGGCTGATGATGATGAAGGTGGGCTTCTCAATTTCGAGTAGGGAGAACGAGCACGGAAGACGAACATCGTTGCGGCCGTCCTTCGACGTCTGTCACCCAAGAAAATGTCGCGAGTCGAGAAAATTGTATTAAGCGATAAAAGAGTTACCATCCGATACTTAATTCAAGAAACGAGCATTTCATATGGAAGTATTCAATCCATATTGAAACAATCTTTGAATATGAGAAAAGTCTCCGCAAGATGGGTGCCGAGAATGTTAACCGACAGTCAGAAACAAAATCGACTTGACATTTCGAAGATATTGTTGGACAAGTTTCAAGAAGATTCTGAAAACTTTTTGTCTCGTTTCGTAACAATGGACGAAACATGGGTCCATCATTTTGATACCGAGACAATACAGCAATCTTCGCAATGGAAACGGTCATCATCACCGACCCCGAAGAAGTTTCGTGCCGTGGCATCGGCTGGCAAGGTTATGGCCTCAATATTTTGGGACTCAGAAGGGATATTGTTGATTGATTACCTGGAGAGTGGAACCACTATTACAGGCCAATATTATGCAGCTTTAATTCCCAAGTTGAGGAATGCCATCAAAGAGAAAAGGAGAGGGAAACTTCGAAGGGGCGTGCTGTTTCATCACGACAACGCACCCGCGCACAGGTCGGCAGTTGCGATGGCTGCCATTCAGCAAGCTGGCTTCGAAATGTTTGACCACCCCCCTTATTCACCAGATCTGGCGCCTAGCGATTTTTATCTGTTCCCCAAATTGAAAGAATACTTAAGGGGAAACAGGTACGAAGACGATAACGAGGTGATGGATGTCGTGGAGAGTTTTTTGCAGGACCAAGACAAAACTTTTTTTTGAAAGGGACTGAAGCCTTGGAAAAGCGCTGGACTCGGTGTGTAGAGAGACTCGGAGACTATGTAGAAAAATAAATTATTAAGTTATCAATAGTCATTACATTCTATCTCATTCTCACTACTTTTTGATCCCTCCTCGTACTATTCATGTCGAAGGACCGTCGGCGGGCCGGATTAAATGCTTTCGCGGGCCGGACTTTGCCCATCACTGGTCTAAAACATCAACATTTCCAACAATACCACACACACACTACGCAATCAAAAGTTTCATCCCCTCTTTTCCTCAATGGAAAGTCATTTCAAAATTAAATGAAAAAGGAACCAGCTGGAAACTAAAACAAAAAGAATCATTCAAATCGGTCACAAACAAAGTTATGTCTGTAAATACATTAGAGAACCTCCTCCGTTTTTTAAATCGGTTAACAAACTGAATGGCGAGCGAGCTACAAATCGCGGGCCGAACTCATGTGAACTTGGAAAAGTAAAGATTGAAACTATAACATAATCAACCACTGACTCTGATAGCTTTGATAGGTTCGTTTTCGAGTCCTGCAGGCGACCCGTGAACTTCAGGCCGATCGATCGGAGCAGTAGAAATTTAAAATTTGGCCCGCCCAAACCCGCCCTTTTATCATTTCCCATAGTACAAGCTCTGCTTAGTTTTGGGCTCGATAGCGCTGTGTGAAATGTCCAGCAATGTTTATTTAATTATTGACTAAAACGGGTATTTATCGCGTATGTACATTTTTATATATCTACGCAGTATGAGTGAAGTCAGGTCATGAATAACGACGATGTTGATAATGTCTCACTCACGCCTTTGGAAATCTTGATAAAATTAAAAAAAGGCCAGCTTTGATGTCAAGGACCTAATCACGTAAATTAAGTGGGTACCTACTTATAGCACCTTTGTTTACAACGGAAGCGCTAAGTAGGTTAGCACTTAACAATGACTAACGATATGGTCAAGTTTTGACAATGGTTTACAATTTAATGGTCGATGCCCTAATAAGGTATCATTACAATTATAATTACCAATGGATTTGCATTCTAAAGATAAGACGACATTTCTCAAAGACAAACGTTGCCGTCCGTATTATGTAAATATGTAAGTTGGTATGAGTAGTCCCTGTTGGAGTATTTAGGATGCCTAAACGCCCTAACGTATGGGAGGCATGTCTACCATGTAGCGGTGGCGCAGCGGAGCGTCTGGTTGTCCGATGATAGAAAGGATGGTGGGATCAGGTTGAAAAGGTCCGCAGCACACTCTCCGAAATGTATCCGATAAAAAACCGAAAGGCTTACAACCTTTCGACGATGCTCGAGGCTGAGTAATATGGTAAGCACGACTAAAGTTACACTACGACCGTTTCAACCGTTTTAAAATAAAATTAAAAAAAAATTACTCTGTAGTTAGTATCTACCACTAAATATAGGTAAAGAAAGAAAGAAATATATTTATTTGAACCCACATGGCAGCACACACAATAAAAACAAAGGAAAAGTCAAGATTCACCCAGACAGACAAGGTACTTATGTGTACGAGGATCTCGAAACGATCTCGCCGCCTGTTATCACTCATTGTACTTAACTTCTGTACCTATCTATTTTGTGCTACAAGGTTGAATTGAAATACGATACAGCGACCTGTAATATACCCGTAAGGTCCTCAAAGAAACGAGTGGTATAGTTTGACCCAAACCGCTGTACCGCGCCTGAGGTATGCGCGCGGCGAGGCGGGGGGAAGTATCGGCCGCTCCGATCCATCGTCAGACGCACATGAGATAAATATCCAAAGATGGGTCGAGCGCTATCTCGTGATGCCAAGACCGTCATCATGTCCAAAAAAATGAAAACAATTTCTGGTATCGCGATAGTAGATTTGATATTATTATCGATCCATTAATAATAAATTTGCAGAACGACTCTGATTCAAGTTCCGATAGCGAAATGGAAGATGAAGTTGAAGCAGAATCTATGTCTATGTGTGTGAGAATATCTGTAGACAATTGTCTACAGATATTCTGACATAGATTCTGCTTATCCTAATACTTATATATATAGTTACATATAAAAATATAAACATATCGTTATATAATATAAACATATCGTTAACGATATCGTAAGCTCTATCCGACAATATCGATTTCATGTGTACCTACTCTTGCTCTTTATTCCTCGGCCCCTACCTTGTCGCACTTTCTTATGGACAGTGGTTTCGGTCGAACTAGCTTGCCAGGTAGTTCAATCTTTAGCGTGGTTTACATACGGTGGCCGACAGATAGATCCTATATTTTTATTAGTGATACTGCATCATTTACGATTTGTCTCGGATGTCTGATGAGCGAAGGGCGAAACGCATTTTCTTCTGTGAACTAGAACATGGTAAGCGGAAACGCGGAGGTCAGTTCCTACGTTTCAAAGACGTACAGAAGAGGCACATGAAGAGGTGTTGTATCGATCCGTCGCGCTGGGAGGCTCTCGCTGAAAAACGACCTGAATGGAGGCGTCATGTTCAGGACAAAGTGTACGAGTTTGAAGAAGAAAGGAGGCAAGAACTAGACTTAAAACGAGATCAGCTTAAAAGTCGACCGCCGGCTAATATCAATTACAACTACATTAATGGCGCCTTAACTTGTGTTCATTGTAACCGGACTTTTAGCGCAAAAATAGGGTACATCAGCCACATACAGGCTAAACACCTAGGCCAATAATCACAAAGTCAAGTCTCTGTAGCCGAAATCGGCTAGGAGGATTATTATTATACTGCATCATTTACTTTGTAATAAATCTTAACATAGAGTTTATATATATATATATACATACTACTTATATGGCAAACGAGAATGCAGTCCACCAGACGTTAAATGGCTACTGCAGCCCATTGATATCCTCATAGAATTCAAAACAAGCTATTATGTTGTCTTGATCTCTATGTGGATACGTTGCCATACTTTTTTTTTTATTACTCATTACAGAATCAACAGCACTTGTTAACAATGTAAACAATCCTTATAACTAATGCTTAATGCCAATAACAGATTCTCAATTTATAGACTTATCTTTTATGAAATTAGTCACCTAGAGAAAAAGATACTATAGGACTTAGCTGTTATGCCTATGTGCCAGTAATTACAGGAACATACCATTACCATCTAACCGGAACACAGCAGCACAAGTACTGCTATTTGGCGGCAGATAAAGGTAAGGCGGTGGTGCCCACTTCCTCGAGCCCGTTCACAAAAGCTCTACCACCAGTCAAACGTTTACTTTATCAAAACAAGCTTTTAGAAAATTCATAATCGGAACCGCAAGCAGATTCAAATGAGCCCAAACACTAGTAGCCTACTATAATCCATTAAGAAGTTCCGTTGTCTAGCATCCGTCTCCATCATGAGACCACCTCCGTGGTACCATATTATTGCATTGTCACCGAAGTTACATATGTATTCCAAATTTCAGCTCAATCGGTTGAGGGGAACGTGTTTAAAATTCAGTTGCAAGATTCGACCCGGACAATCATACATATTAGGTTGGGGAAAAGGTTTCTTCGCATTTTTAAGAAAATTCAAAACATTTTTTAATATAGTTTATTTACATTTAACTAAAGTATGTAGGTACCATTTTGTTCGATAACTTTTTGCCATCTTGTAAGTAGGAACATGATCCCATTGCTATAGAAATTTTGGGGCTTCTGATCAAAATACCGCGACAAGTGTTTTTGCCAGTCCTCTCGTGATGTTAACCTAACACTGCCTAAAGAATTCTGAAGAGACCGAAACAGGTGGAAATCTGAAGGTGCAAGGTCAGGACTATACGGCGGATGCATTAACACCTCCCAGCCAAACTCTCTTAATTTTTGCTGAGTGGCTATAAATGTGTGAGGTCTAGCATTATCATGATGAAAAACCACACCCCTTCTGTTGATTTATTCCGGCCGCTTTCTCTCAACTTCTTGCTTTAATCTCATCAGTTGTTCGCAGTAGAGTTCAGAATCGATGGTCCTGCCTGGTGGTAACAGCTCATAATGAATAATGCCCTTCCAATCCCACCACACACACAGCATCACTTTGTTGCGAGTTAACCCGGGTTTCGCCACAGTCTGTGAAGCCTGACCGGCCTTTTACCACGACTTTTTTCGCACGTTCTTGTCGTACGTGATCCACTTTTCATCACCCGTTATTAGCTTCTTCAAAAATGGTTCAGTTTCATTACGTCGTAATAAAGAATCACAAATGAGTACACGGTTCATTAGGTTTCTTTCAGTGACCTCGTGGGGTACCCAAATATCGAGCTTTTTTGTGTACCCAGTTTTTTTTAAATGCGCCAAAACTGTTTTGTGGTCAATTCCCAGTTCTTCAGCTACGTCATAACTACTGATACGCCGATCTTGCTCCAATTTTTCAAAAATGGCATCAATTTTATCCGTAATAGGGCGACCAGAGCGACGTGCATCTTTGACATCAAAATTTCCGGATTGAAAACGCCTAAACCAAATTTGTGCTACTCTCACAGACACTGCACTAGATCCATAAACATTGCAAATTTTGGAATGAAGTTCCTTATCGCGCGTTGCGAAAGGGGGCTAGACGGAAAAAATTAAGACCAAAAGTTGTAACGACACTTTTTGCTATAGTTGTAAGCTATAGTATATAGTATAGTTGTGCGGCGTGCGCGTTTCTCTGTCTGTCTTTCTCTCTCTCATAGAAAGCAAGCCAGTTATTTTCGTTTCGTCTTTCTATTTCGCATAAAAAATATTATTATAACTTTAAAAAAATATCATTTTATTACAATTCCTTCACTAATTAATCGAAAAGAACTTCGTTCCATCCGGGTGTCCCTTGACACCTCTCAAGTTTTTTTTTTGCGGCTTGCTTTGCATTTTTACCTTTTATGTAGTAAAATTTTTAAATGTATCGAATTTCTTCATTAGATTCACTCATCTTTACAGTACGAAAAACAAATAAAAATCACACATTTTTCTTATTTGAATTTGGAATTATCTTCTTTAAAATTTAAACTTTGAATGATACCAAAACCAGCCAGATACAAATAGTATAGCCAAAGAGTGTATTACTAGTTCATACATACTATAATGAGAAAAGACTTTTTCCCCAACCTATTACATTGCAAGTTAATAAAAAGCTTGTAATAAAAATGAAGTCGCTTCCGCTGTCTGTTCGCTTAGATATTTTAAACTACTCAACGGATTTTAATGCAGTCTTCAGCAATAGATAGAGTGATTCAATTTGAAGGTTTATATGTATAATGCGTACATATTATAGTACAGAAAAGCCGATAAATATTTTTTTGTGCGCTTAAATCGCACAAAAACTCAATCTAGGCATTCTGTGCAGAGGTTGGTTCGATTTACGAATAAGTTCTTATTGTGTGGCCTCTTTGGATCAAATTTTAATACAGATGAGGTTCCAAATTCAAATCACATTACGCCCGCGATGGAATAATGAAATTCAGTACAGCTTTACTCCCGGCTCAGCCGCCGTAGGGATTTAATCACCTGCCTTTGAGATTTGCATGACATGTAATTTGACATTTTCGAGCAGGTTGTGTGAAAAAGCTATTATCATGCCAAACTTCAGCTTTATAGCACTAATAGTCTACGTACAAAACGGCTGTACCTACTGGTCGGACAGACTGACAGACAAGACGGACGTGGCGAAACTATAAGGGAAGAGAATTTATCAGAAGAGTTCGACTACGGAACCCTAAAAAAACATTACCAGTTACCACCTTCTGCACAGCTGAATGAATATCAAATTACAGCATGATCATTCCAGTCACGAGACAAACCCGACGTGCGTGACCTACGGTGCGGCGATACTTTGTTATAGGCAATGGTTACCACTTAAGGCGCTAACCGTAGCCGCTGACCGACCAGAAAAAAGGTGAGCTCGAGGCAGACGAACACAACCCTCCCGTACGACAGTCAGCGGTACACTGCCGCCCGTCGCCCGCGCAACCACCCTCTAAAAATACGCCCGCTAATTATTCGGAAAAATTGTAAATAATTAATTGCCACTGTATAGTCTTTGCCCACATTTAGGTGAAAGAAAAGTTACAAAATTTTACGTCGTTAAGAGGTTGAATCAAATTGAAAATAGAAAACAGCTACATTTTGTTATTTTTTTTTCTCATAGTAAATAAACAGGTAGAACTTTTTTGTATGTTCACTTTGCAGATAAAAGGGCAATGAATGACATATTTTTTTGAGCACAAAAAACTGATTCCTCCCTGAGGAGAAAGCATCTAAATAAGACCAATTCGCCTTAACATCATCGGGACTATTTAAAACGTCGGAAAGGTATCGGATCGTTCCGACGGTTTTCGGATTAGATTTCTAATCCAAACGCTATTTTATAACTATTTCGGATTGATCATTAAGCTCGGATACCTTCCCGACACGGATTCAGTGGTTGATAGTTTACAAACTATCGTTCTCTGATTCGAAATCGAATCCGAGAAAAACTGTCGGAACGATCCGCATGCTAGTTCCATCTCGGTCGTAAAAAAACAGTACATATTCAGTATTCATTTATTCACCACTAGCTGTTGCTCGCGACTTCGTACGCGTTACACTACTAAATGTGTAGGTAACCTAGAAACAAAGCTAAACCCGCTGTTGCAACTTGACACCCCATTTTTATCCCATGGTAACTGATTTATGGGATAAAAAGTAGCCTATGTGGTAATCGAGGTTATAATCTACGTACAGTATACCAATTTTCATCGAAATCGGTTAAGCCGTTTCGACGTAACAAACAAACAAACCAACAAATAATAAATAAACAAACATCCAAACTTTCGCATTTATAATATTAGTGTGATTCCATTACACTGCTTAAATTGGTATGTCAAAAAATTACAAATGTCAGTTAACATTAAAAATAAATATACCTAGTCAGGTCATAAATTCTGTCACATGTTTAATATAAAATAATTGAAACAAGTTTATTCATTATGTAACCATTTATATACCAAAATGAACTTAACAAAACATAGATTCTTACGACACTAAAGTTTATTCAAAATGACCTCCGTGATTTTGAATACAGGCCTTCAATCTGCGCGGCCAGTCGTCTATCGCAGCACGAACGAGGTCCATGTCAATATCGGCGGCTGCCTTAATCAAGGATGTCTTGAGTGACTCCAAATTGGGATGAGGCTTTGAGCACGCCTTTTCCTCCAAGTGTTGCCATATCTTGTAATCTAATGGATTCAAATCTGGACTGGAGGAGGGCCAGTCTTCGTGCCGGATGAAGTCGATTTCACGCGCCGCCAGCCAGTCTTGTGTGCTCTTCGCTCTATGAGCTGGCGCCGAATCTTGTTGGAATACCCAGTGCCTGTTATTGAACATGGTATGAGAAACAGGTTCCACAAGGTTCGTCAGGACTGTATTTTGATACACAACTGCATTCGTTTTTACACCTTTCTCACAAAAATGTACCTCTGTTAAGCCCCAATAAGAAACTCCCAACCATACCATGAGCGAGGATGGAAAATGACCTCGTTGGACACGCGGAATACGGTTGCTCGCTTCTTCACTACTGCGTGCGTACACCTTATCCTTTTTCTTTGTTGTAGCTCTCTTCTACGGTAAAATTTTTTTCATCTGAAAAAAGAATTTCCCGATATTTTTTTCCCGCGTACCGCTTCAACAAAGCGCGGCATCTCTTCAGTCTCAGGTCCATTAGACGAGCATTCAAACGATGTCCTGTTTTTCTTCGATATGCCCGAAGCCCTAAGTCTTTATTTAACACCCTTTTCACCGTGGTTCTGCTTAACCCCATCTGAAGGGCCAACAGTTTCTGCTTACGTTTGGGATTTCTTTGAATTCGCGCCTTTACTGCTTTTATCACTGCTGGAGTCCTAACAGACCAAGGGCGACCACTTCTTGACCTGTCATCTACACTAGTCTTCATTGTATCGTTTGATGGTGCGATAAACGAATTTTTTGGTTATATTCAAATTTTTCAGTATGTCAAAAATTTGAATTGGCGCGTAACCGCAACGATGCAACGCAATAACTGCAACACGGTCTTCTTTAAGCGTCCACTCCATATTTAAAAATGAGTAAAATTCTAAAAAGTATACATTTTTATTTTCATGAACAATTCGAAATTCGAATTCTATAAACTTTTTTTGTGGCCAGCATTATAAAAGAAAAGTTATTACTGTGTGACAATACTTATGACCTGACTAGGTAAAAATAAAACAATTACAACTAAGCAGAACATTGGAAAAAACAATTGGTTACAGCAGTTACTACTCTCTCATGCAGATGAGAAAAATTGGTGCTCTAAAACTCGTTGCTCTTCGTGGAATGCCTCAAAAAGAACAGAAATTAATTTAAATCTTTTCAAAGTTCCATAAAATGTACATAGCGAGCTTTGAACAGGTACCTTGTTTATAGGTTTTGACAAGTCTGGTTCTTGGTACTGTATAATTTTTCTCGGATTCGAGTTTTATAGTTACGTGCAATGTGCATTTTCATAGGTAGTTCGTCTACCTAACTAACGTAACAAGATTTATCAAAGATTTAAGATTTTGCATAGCAGAGATTGTGCGAAATTTACTGTTTCCCCTAATAGGGCACAGTATATTTGACGATCGCATAGTTAATTATTTATAACAAATTACATTACCTATCATCATCATAATCAGCCATGAAACGTCCAATACTAACTACTGGGTAATCTGTACATACCTAATTTGTTGTGTGTGTACCTACTTAACTTGGTACTCATAGCTCCTAATCTATTACAAGAGATAAAGAATGTGATAAGGTATAATCATAGGTACTAACTATACTTTAATCATACTAATATTATAAATTCGAATATGAGAGTAAAACTTAAAAACGGCTAGACCTATTTTCATGCATATTTGTGTGTGTTTGATTGGGTCTCTGGATGGTTTAGATAATAAAACTGGACCCGGTAGGTGGCGCTGTTGTCGAGATAAAGAAAATGTCACACCAAGTCGCGGCATACAACTAGTTTGGTAAAAAGATTATGACCAGGCTACTTTTTTAGAAAAACAACGCGTGCGAAGCCTCGTGCGATAACTAATAATATTTTCAACACGAAAGTGAGTTTGTTTATTTATTTGTTACGCTTTCACGTCCTCGTACTCCCAGATTGAGAATTGTCTCAATCCCAGTCATAATCTATCTAAATTTAATCGAAATCGGCCCAGCCGTTAAAGCGTGAAAACGTAACAGACGGACAGAGACAGAGAATTCCTTTCGAATTTATAATACTAGTAGTTCGTCCCGAACGGAAATCTCGCGAGTTTCTTTGACTATCAAAATAGTGGCACAAAATGCATAACCAACTAACTTACCTACAAATTCATTCAAATTACAGGTAACGGGAGTTCATGTTTTAAATTGGTTACTCTTTTTTGGGGTAGAATTTGCAGTTATTCTGGATGTGTCACTAAAGCTAAGCTACATGCATACCAAATTTCAGAACTGTGCGGTCACTGGTGTACCCTGTGAATTTTATCAAAGTTCAGTTTTTAATATGGCTAATACCTTAAAAACTGCAAGGTTTATACTAAAATAAAAACGGGGTCGAAATGTACTTACAAAGACCTTTTATTAGACGTGCCACTTAACCGGATAGTCCCATTTTGGTTTTTTTTACCCCTCTTGAACCCCAATATCAACAACCTCCCCTTATTTTCAGCTCATTTAGTCACACCAAAATTGTGCTATCACTACCTACCTATATACTAAATTTTACGATGATCGGATAAACGCTTCGAAAGTTATTCTCTGACAAACAAACATACATACCTACAAAACCGATTTGCCCAAGTTGATTTAGAGATCTCGCTTCGCTCGATAAATTATTATTGATATTTGTTTGTTTATAGACGAGCAGTATTGTTGCTGATACCAGGGCTGCTATTTATGTATCCGGAATAAAATAAAATAACTATCATTGACTGTTAAATATGGTTTTATTGCTTTTCAAAATATTCGCCATGATGATCAATGCACTTTTGCATTCGGTGAAACCAGTTTTCATAGCACTTTTTCCAATCGGAAGACGGTATCTCCAAAACATGATTTTTGAATGCCTCAACGGCTTCTTCTCGGGTTGAAAATCGTTGACCACGTAATTTATTCTTCACGGTTGGGAATAAAAAGAAGTCGTTGGGTGCCAAATCAGGGCTATATGGCGGATGACCCGTTAATTCCACCGTTTCACCCTCCAAATATCGGGTCGTTTCACCCGAAGTGTGACAGCTTGCATTGTCGTGTTGGAGAATGATTCTGCGTTGTGGATTATTCTTCCTGATTTCTGCAAAGACTTCTGGCAAACAAATGGTCGTGTACCACTCTGAATTAACAGATTTACAATTTTCTAGGGGTACAGTACCCACGAGTCCATCTATACCAAAAAAACAGGCGACCATTTGCTTCAAAGTGCTTTTCGCACGAGCAACTTTTGTTGGGTTCGGCTCATGTTGGAAGACCCAAACTGTTGACTGTTGCTTAGTTTCGGGGTCATATGCATAAATCCAGGATTCATCACCTGTGTAGATATTATATACAGCTTTTGATGCACCACGATTGTATTTTTTTATCATTTTTTTGCACCAATCGACACGAGCCTGTTTTTGATCTATTGTCAAGTTGTGCGGTATCCAACGCGAACAAACTTTTTTTGCAGCCAAGTGTTCGTGTAATATCTTATGTATACTCGTCATACTAATGCCCAAGATCGCCTCTATCTCTCGATATGTCACATGACGATCTTGCATTATTAGTTTACGCACTGCGTCGATGTTTCGTGGCACAACAACTGATTTAGGCCGACCATCTTTAATTTCGTCCGTGAGCATACGACGTCCACGATTAAACTCACTAAACCAGTGATACACAGTAGTCTTCGATGGTGCTTTATCCCCAAAAGTCGAACTGAGTTGATCGATACACTGCTGTTGAGTTAGACCACGTCGAAAATCATAAAAAATCATCGCACGAAAATTTTCTCGAGATAAATCCATTGTGATAATGACACGCAATTTTTGAAATCGCGCCACACAATGAAAACAATTGACAGACGGACGAAATAACCTGCATTCTACAGCCAAAGAGTTCCATTTTCAAACGTGATAATTTATTTTTAAATATTATTTATGCAGTGGCCAGTTCCGGATTCTTAAATAGCAGCCTATGTATGTCTACATCACACAGTGGTGTAAGTGCCATAATATAGTAAACACTGAATTCACAATAGGCAGTCTTACCATTAAAACACAATATCTTCCGGACAGCTTTAACCAACCGATATTTTAATGGATTTGGTATTAATAAAAAAAAACAGTAGGCCAAGGGGGTTAAACCACACACTGGGGAAGAACGAGGAACGGTAGGAATTAATAACAGAGTAAGGTCATACCTATTACTAACCCACTGCACTGAGTCATGACATGCTTGCAAATACAAAGAATAATACAGGTAGACCATAGCAATTTTCTGCTACATTTTTTTTTGTATTTTATTTTTTTAGGAGATTTGCCTCGACAATGTCAGCTCCATGGTACTGTATTATTAAAATCACTCAATTCTGTTGTATATCTGAAGACGAGTTATTCTATTTAAAATTTAAGGGGGGGCAATAAGATCTGCACTGATGCCTTTCATTGGGGTGTATTGTGTATTTTTTTATCGGTTATAGTCAAGGGCTTGACCAAGGGGGTCAGGGGGTCAACTACCTCACCTGATGATAAGTGATGGTGTTGTCTAAGAAGGAGCATGCCTGCCTAGAGAACCTGTTCACCCTGGGTTTGAGGACTCCGACTTGAGATCATTCTTTTTAGTCAAGTGCTTGACTGTCACAAATAAAAAAAAGATGAGGATTTTGGGTTGATGGCAGCAGTTTGCTGTATTGTTGTGTAGATGACTCGATGAGACCCCACAGACCCGTTCTCAATCTAGCATCTTTGTAGCTCTTCAAAAAATAAAACACTAAGATCTAGGATTGTCATGGAACACTGTTATCAATACCTATCTTTCTAACATGTTTTAAACCTTGTTTTTTCATTTATTTGTTTGTTTTTAAACAAGCAGCATTATTATTCTGTCTACATCTGGGTTGAAAGTCTCTAAATGTTCAGTTTTAAACTAATGTCATATATAACTTCTTTTGAAAAATATGGTAGTCTATAGGTACTTATATTATAAAGAGGAAAGATTTGTTTGTTTGTATTGATTAGGCTCCGAAACTACTGGACTGATATAAAAAAATTCTTTCACTGTTGGGAAGCTACACATATACCCGGGTGACATAGGCTACTTTTTACCCAACTGCGCAGAAGGAGGGTAATGTTTTTATTGAAAAACTACAGCTGGGGATTGGTCAGCTAATATTATATATAAATAAATGATGCTGGACATTTCACTTGCATTCATTTATGTTATGGATACTTACATGCATTTTTTGTGTATATACTACATTATTTAAAGAAACATTTAATGAAAAACATGCCAGCCCAGATCAAATATGTGTAGATCATACAAACATTTGTTCTGTGGCCAGAATCAAACCCGCAACTTCCTTTGTCTCGGTCGGCTATTTGCCATATTAGTATATGTAATATATAGTAGTATTATGTTCATTAATTAATAGCAGATAGAACTTAAGAAATATGCACAATAAATGTAAACAAAATTATTTTTAAGCATTTTATAACAAAGACCACTTTGAATATTCAGCTTTAGACAAAACTATATTGATGATTTCTTGGCTATAGGTAGTTGGCTAGGACCATCCATTGGCTATCAAGTAGAATTTTAGGTATGGTGGTAATCCTTGGCCTCTCCACATAACCAAGCTATATACCTAGAATGAGACTTATGTACATAATTATGTCTTTTGACCCTAGGTGAAGAAAATTAGCTAGTTGATACTAAACCAATGTTGACTGAAACCAATGTTGTGTTTAAAATTTTTAAACTACTTAAGTAGATTTTTTAGAACATAATCAACACCTTCTAACGTTATGAGGATATTGTTTCTTTGTATTCGCAATGAACTCGCGAATTCACTTTGGCTCATCGCGAATCTGCGAATCTATAGGCCGTGGGCGGTAAGTCAGATGAGTTAGCCTGCAGGGAGCTTATCTGATTGCAAATTTCACAAAACATGCCTTCGCCTGCAATATAGCACCCGATAAGCAACAGAAACAACACACTTACCGTAAATCTGCTTGATTTCGTTGTCGTTTGATGAATTATCACAATGAACGCACAAAATATACACAATAAAAATGGCTCCTATCGTGTAATGGATATACATCTTATTTACTGTGATACGCACGTAAAAACGTGCGTAGCAAACTTAGATATTGTTTAAAAAACACATTTTCACTTCGTAATTGGATGAAAGCGGAAATAATCTCGCTAACGAGTCATTTACTCGTACAAATTTTTCCAATCAAGCTGCCATGGAACGAGACCTCGCCGTCTGTCATTCGTCATGTCAATAAACAAGAAATGTTTCCAACAAATGTTTTTAAAAAAAAAAGAAGTATGCTCTAAACTATACGACTGAAGTAAAACTTCTTTTTCAAATTAGTAATTTAAAATTGTTCAATTACAAAATTGTCCACACGTCTGTAGGTCCATCAGTCTATGTTCATTCTGGACAGACGCAACTCGCACTCGCACATTAACGTTTGAAAATATACGAAACGCTCTCTTTCTATATTCACTAACTTATATCTCCCTCACAACTTCCGTTCGCACGTCTTTTCGTAACGCATTGACCAGCTTACTCCCCAAGTCAAGCGTGCGTAAAGAGATTTATTTAAAAACTACTTGTTTACATAAAAATTGGCACTGGTTGAAGTGGTTGATCGTTCCATTCATCATGTTTCAGTTCGCTAAGGATCGGCTAATTCCGATGGCCGAACCGGCCAATAAAGAATTTTGAACGTGGCGTTATTGTAGGTAAAATTATTGTAGGTTATTGTAGGTTATTCTAGGTACGTATGCGTTCCAGGCGTACCAGGCTAACATCCTTAAAAAAATGTATTGGCGTGATCCTTGATGGGTTACATACTTATACACACTTTGAACACCCTAGCGTTGCGTATAGTCCACAGACCACTTAGATGTACTACGTAGTATAGTCGCAGGAATCACTACAGAATAATCTAGCTGTCAAATGGTTTACCATATTCAGAAGTCAAACTCCATTTTTTGATATTTGATCGTGCGAAGCGAGATCTCTAAAGGCGGGTTCCTATATCCGTCGGTAACCGACTACGACTCGTATCTCCTGTGTCAAAATTTTAACACGTTTTCAAGGAGAAACGAGTCGTAGCTGGTTACCGACGAATATAGGAACCCGCCATTAATCAACTTGGGCAAATTGGCATTGTATGTATATATGTATGTTTGTCCGAAAATAACTTTCTAAGCGTTGATCGATCATCGTGAAATTTAATACATAGGTAGAGATGACACAATTTTGATGTGACTAGATGAGCTAAAAATGTTGGGGGGGTTGTTGAGATATTGGGGTTGAAGAGGGGTAAAAATAATGAAAATGAGACTATTAGGTCAAGTAAGACGTCAAATGAAAGGTCTTTTGTACATTTAGACTTCGTTTTTATTTTTAGTAATTTTTTTATAGTTTTTGAGTTATTTTATTAGCCATAATAAAAACTGAACTTTGACATAATTCACAAGGTACCTACACCAGTGACCCCACAGTGCTGAAGTTTGGTATGCATGTAGCTTTAGTAACACAAATCTAGGCACAAGTCTGAAATCCAGAATAACTGCAATTTGTACCCCAAAAAAGAGAACTCCCGTTACCTGTAATTTGAATGAAGCTGTAGGTCAAGTAATTTCTGGTTACTAATTTCGTGGCACTATTTTATTGGTCAAAGATAAGGCCGGCTCGCACAACGATCCCTAAATGTATTTAGCTAGTAAACATGTTTAAATTGTACGTATTTGTATGATTTGACAACTCCTGAAATCATATTTAACCACTTAATCCGTTTAGGCATCGTTGCGCGAGTCGACCTAAGAATATTTTTTTTTGTGTTTTAGGAGACTCGCGAGATCTCAGTTCGGGGCGAACCACTAGAGACAAAACACTCATTAATTAGCATTGTCAATAATTTTACATTACGTATGCATGTAGGTATAACAGTATAAATATTATAAATGTAGCTTATACATTCGGGTAAGTATTTTATGCCATATCTGTAAAAATCAGATTAGGTACATAAATGAAGTGACAACATAATTACAAATAGTAATTTTATTTTTATAGTGTTATCCGAAAACCTAAGGACAATTCCAAGATTTTAAAACCCATATCAAAAACTTTAAGCCTAGACGGGACTTGAAACCTTCTCTTGATGCAACCTTCCTCTTGATACGAGGATGCACTATCCAATTGTGCCACTGGGCTATGTCACGACGTCAGGGTCGAAATTAGTGAGATGATTCCACGGACTTCACGGGACGCGTAACGTGCTTAAAACTAATGAAATAACTGTCGACCGGTTTTTGCGGGGCTCGGGGGAGTGATATATTGCTGGTGTACTTCCATATTTAGCGTTGTCACTGTCTAACAGTTACTGTAGATTGAACACTAGTGCTTGGTGCAGTCGATAAAATAGTAACGATAAAAATGAATGAATGACGAAAAATTAAAGAGTATGACTAACCTACTTTTTAAAATTGAAATCGTGATCAAATTATAAGAAGCTTTTATTTAACTTGCAATATTTGTTGAATTTTAAACCAGTTCCCCCAACCAATTGAGCTGAAATTTTTAATACAACGTAACTTATGTGACAATGCACTAATTTGGTACCATGGAGGTGGTTTCATGATGGAGACGGATGCTAGATAATGTACATTCTGAGTGGATACTAGTGTACTAGGCTACTAGTGTTTGGGCTCATTTGAATCTGCTTGCGGTTACCTTATGACGTCACCAAAAATCCAAAACGGTGGAAGTAACAATAAAGAGTTGCAGGTTAGGTGTTTGCAGTTTGTTAGCATTTCATGCAATGATGGCGTGTCAATAACCATTCAGGAATGTAGAAAATCACAAGAAAATAACTAAAGCATTTAACATTTCATATATTTTTTATTTAGATGGAGAAGAAGTCAGCCATTCACGAAAAATAAAAAACACCCTCCTTTTTAGCAGTCTGGTAAAAAGAAACTACAAAATCAAAACTTATTAAACTAATATTATAAATGCGAAAGTATGGATGTTTGTTTATTTATTAATTTGTTAGTTACTCAATCACGTCGTAACGGTTAAACCGATTTCGATGAAATTTAGTATTTACTTAGATTATAACGTGGATTAACACATAGGCTACTTTTATCTCATAACTAGGTCCCATGGGTTTAATACCGGTAGTTAGAATATTAAATAAATAAATATGGCTGGACATTTCTATCTAGCCCCAAACTAAGCAGAGCTTATACAATGGGTACCAGATAACTGATAGAATACTTATATACGTTTTTTTTTTGTAAATACATACTTATAATAAGCATATAGAAAAACATCCACACCCGGAACAAATATCTGTAGATCATACAAATATTTGTTTCACGGCGAGAATCAAACCCGCTACTTCCTGCGTCTCAGCCGGCTATTCGCCCACTGTACCACAGAGGTCGTCACAATCGTCGTAAAGGTCGTCGTATTTATCCGATAATCGAAATATTTCCAATAAACAATTTTAGTAACGTAAATCAGTTGCGCCATTGCGATGGTGACGCTTAGTCAGTTTAACAGGTACTTACATCTTCTATAAAGATAACGTCGGTCGTGGTAACGGGTGAACCATATGCTTGTTCCATATCCAAATGTATAAAAAGTAGCAAACAGACAGACAGAGACACAGAGTTACTTTTGAATTTATTATTTAGTATGGATAACCACCTTGTAAAACAACATCACCATCATTATGTTGATGATGATGTTAATGATTAGGAGAGCTGTGTCCGGTATTTGAAGCTCTACTTACAAATTCTGGCAAAAATAATTTTGGAACAGCATCCTTACATAGTTTCCTTTATTTGATAGACTTTTTATTGTAACACTCAGGTTCAAAATGTAAACTGCATATATAACTATGATTTCTTGGAATCCAAGCCTGCTCTCTGCGGACTGCTTTCACCCACTCTCTCTTTCTTAATGGATCAGTTGAAAATCTGAAAGTATGTGAGTTCGTTCATTTACTCATATCGATATTTTTAACGATAGTGTCAAGCCCTATCACCATATGATTAGAATGAACGTAATGAAGAATGAAAACTAAATGACATTATAATCCGACTCATTTTGGTGTACCACAATTTCGGTTACACTGCCCAAAAAGTTGAGTACTTTTAAAATGGCGTATTATTTGCAGTAATCGTAACATATTTATTTGATTTTATAAAAATATAGTGGCTTCAATGGGATAAAATTATAATCACAGGTAAAAAAAAATATTAACTGCTCGGCCACTATAGCTTTTACAAAATAATACGACTCACTTTGTAATTTTTTTCACTACCTATGTTTTGTCGTCGAGAACTAATGTCACACTGACAAGACAATTTCGTTTAATAAGGCAAATTGACTGAGTTCGTGGCAAGAGAGGTAAAGGCGAAAACGGCCGAGTTGCGCGTCCAGTGAAGTCCGTGGATGATTCCACTTACGACTAAAGCGCTGTTAGCTGCATCTACAGGGAAACTTAATACAGTTTTTGACCTGCTCAATGTCAAACGTTGCAGTTTAGTACATTGAAAAGAGATGTCGCGTTGCTTATTTCTAATAGTATTTATATTTTTATAGTGTTGTCCGAACACATATGGAAAATTCCAAGATTTTAAAACCATCTTAATAATTTTAAGCCTAGACTGGACTTTAACCCGCAACCTTCCTCTTGATACAAGGATGCACTATCCGTGGTGCTACCGGTATATGGTGCTACCGGGTAGGGTTTCGTTCCCGGGTCCCGGGAATCGGGAAATCCCGGGAAAATGTAATTCCCGGAACCGGGAAAAATTCTGATTTCCCGGGAATTCCCGGGAATTTTCAAAAGTATGTGATAGGTCTAAAACTTTGTATTTTATGGTCATATTAAACTCAATGTTGTTCTTAAAAAAACCTTTCAAATTTTTCTACAGCTTGTCAGCCAGCCATCACTTTGCAGATAAGTAGTTTCGTGGTAATTTTTCGAGGGGAAAAAAATGTTTTTCCTTTGTTTTGTCTTTATAGAACTGTCAGAAAAAACTAGATAACACCTATTTGCATTTCTTTGTTTCATTCTCTCTATTATATTCGCTCTTCTTTGTTTTTACGCAGGTGCTGTGAAATTTCGATAACGATCTTTTTGCTTAATTATGCGTACCTATAATATTTAAGTTTCTTTGTCTGCGCCCTTCCCCTCCCCCTGCACCTTGCGCATTTAAGTGTAACTAAACAAACTGGTTCTGTTGTTTTATCAGATCGACCGACCAGTCAGTGACGCGCAGCGCAGTGTGGTGTCCGTGCCCATTAAATTAAGTAACATTTGGCATTCGTTCGCCGGTAATATCTCTTTGTTAGTGAAAGTTTGTGTGTGTGTTGAAACTCTGGTAAGTAAACCCTGTCGAATTGATTGTTTTGTCAATTCAAATTTACTACATATACAATAAGTACATTTAATATTTTCAACTTGTTATAGGTCAACATGGAAGGTCGACTTTTATCCGAAGTATGGAATCATTTCAAGAAAAAAGGGTTAGATAAAGCACAATGTAATCGCTGTCCAAAAATATTGAGTTATAAAGGCTCATCGACCAGTGGACTTGCAAGGCATTTGTTAATGGTGCATAGCATAAATTTAAAAGATCAACCCAATGAAGCGTCCTCTGAAACAACACGGGCGTTGGCATCTTCACCGGCACCAAGTACCTCCACAAGTTCACCACAACCACCAAAAAAAAGGAAGAGCCACATAACACAGACTTCTATAGTTGAACATATCAAGAAGCCCTATAGTATTGCTGAAATCGTCTCGAAGTTGGCATCTAGTGATGGACTTTCGATTCGGATGATCACGCACAGTGAAGTGATTCGAAGCCTTGTTTCACAAGCTGGCCTAAATATTCCAAAATGCGAGTCGCTGGTTATGAAGATAATTGTAGAATTTTCTGAAGAAAAAAAGCAAGATATCAAGAAAATCTTAAATGAACACGTGAAAAATCATGGACGGCTCAGTATCACGCTCGATGAATGGACCAGTATCAGAAATAGACGCTATTTCAACATAAACTTACACAGCGGAGATGGAAAAGTGTATAATTTGGGTTTGATATACATATCGGGGAAATGTGGAGCACAAGAGATGAGAAGAATTGTTGATACAGTCCTGACGGAATTTGGAATAAACTTCGAAAGAGACATTGTAGCCGTGACAAGTGATGGTCCAAATGTGATGAAAAAGTTTGGCCGCGAAAGTCCAGCAGAAATGGTATTATGCATGAATCATGCTATTCATTTGGCGGTGACAGATGTTCTTTATAGAGAAAAGACCACCAAAGAAAGTAAAACGGATTCCGAAGAATCAGACTCCGACGTCTCCGACTTCGACTCATACGACGATTGTGATCAAGAATTAGTACAATCAGCGGTGGAAATAGGAAACCATGATATCCGACCAGATCTGAAGAAAGTACTGAAAGATACACGAACCATAGTCAATTTGTTTCGCAGAAGTCCATTAAAAAATGCGAAACTTCAAGAATATGTAAGATCAGAACATAACAGGGAAAAATCATTGTGTCGCGACGTTAAAACGAGATGGAACAGCATTGAAACAATGATAAGCCGGTTCGTAGAAGTTAAAAACTGTATCAAAAAAGCTTTGATTGATTTAGATACCGCAAATTTATGGCACGAAGAGAACTTGGCTGTTTTAGAGGATTTACTTAAAATTTTAAATCCCATCAAATTAGCAGTTGAAGCACTGAGCTCCCGAAAAGCAGATATCTTGATCTGTGAAGCTATCATTACGACACTTCTAGTAAGACTGAAAAAGTTGGAGTCACCTATTGCTTTAGAGTTTTCAGATTTCTTAACGCAAAGAATAAGTGAGAGGAGGGATTCTACTCTATATACCTTAACGCTTTTTCTTCAAAACCCAACAATTAGACGCAATTAATACTTATCACAAAGTGTTGAAACTAAAGAAATAATAATACGCTATGCTGAGAAGCTATTTCGCCGATTATTTCCAGAAAAGTCAGAATCTGAATCGAGCCCGGAATAATCGCTTCATGCTGTTGCTGAGACGCAAAAAAGAGGCATTAGTTTTGCTGAAGAACTTCAAGACGCTATTCAAAATGTTTTCAAAGGCACTCCTCCATCACGAACTCGATTTCCTAGACTGAAGAAAGACTTCGATCTATACATCTCTTCTGGTAAACGGACACCTAATTTGGAACTGCTATACAACGCTCTGCGCACGATCATGTCTACATCCACCGAAAGCGAACGTACATTTTCAGTATCGGGAAATTTTGCTACTAAAATTAGAAGCCGATTAAGCGATAAATCACTCAGCTCTTTAGTTTTTCTTAAGTATTACTTTATGAAATAATTTAAGACTTAAACTGAAATAGTGGTTTACGTGACTGTTACATAATAAGGGCATAAGTTAAATTTTGCCAACGATGTGTGGCCGCTGTAAGAGAGTAAATAAAATATTATACGTAACTGCTGCATAGAGTTAAGGTATTTAAACACTCGAATCATTTTATGGTTAAATTAAAATCGGTTACGCTACTTTTGATAAACTACTCTCGTGTTTACATACCTTAATGATGTGCAGTTACGTATAATACTTTATCTACTCTTGTAAAGCCGCCACACATCGATGGCAAAGTTTGTTGTTTATCATAAGAGCGTTTCGCAATACTTAATTACTCCGTTTATATTACGTTTATATCATTGCGTGTGCTAAGAAGTTTTATATTATAAGTATGATTTTGCATGCCTGAAACAAATAATTAAGTTTCTATTATACTACCTCTGTTTATGATCGATCAAAAATGTTATTAAGAAGAAATAATTATTTCTGAGTCAAATAAATAGCTTATTTAATCCATTATGTGTTTTCTTGACTTTTTGTAGTTAAAAAAAAACTAAATTAAGGACATTAAAAATTTCCCGGATTCCCGGGAAATAGAAAATATTATTCCCGGTTCCCGGGAACGAAAAAAACCCGGGAAATCCGAAACCCTACTACCGGGCTGTAGTTCGTGGGAGTTTTTTTAGGACACAAAAACACAGCACAGCACTTGTTTAGCGTTTATTAGACGTAATTAGGCCAAAATATAACAGTTGAAATGAGATTTCACAAAATATATTGCGCAGTGCGTGGCAGTGCACCCGCTCGCGAAAGTCGAGGCGGACAGACTCGCCTACCCACATTGACTTTATTAAAATATAAAAAAAACTTACATAAAACTACCTACCTAAACTGAGCGCGTTGCTAACACGGGCTATCACACGTCAGGGTCGAAATTAGTGAGATGATTCAGATTACGACTAAAGCGCCGTTTCCAGTTTAGGACATTGTCGAGAGATGTCGCCCTGCTTATTTCAAATAGTGCTTTTTAAAAAAAAATATAATTTAATTACCTAGTTATAAAATTAAAAATGTTTAAATTTTCCAGAATAATATGTATTCGGATAACACTATAAAAATACTATTTAAAATAAGCAACGCGACATCACTTGTCAATGTACTAAACTGCAACATTTGGCATTGAGCAGGTCAAAAACTGTATTAGTGTTCCTGTAGATGGAGCTAACGGCGCTTTAGTCGTAATCGGAATCATCTCACTAACTTCGACCCTGACGTGAGATAGCCCGGTAGCACAATTGCATAGTGCATCCTCGTATCAAGAGGAAGGTTGCGGGTTCAAGTCTCGACTAGGCTTACAATTTTTGAGATGGTTTTAAAATCATAACATAATTACAATAATTTATTAACTACTACTAATTAGTGTACATTTAGATAATGTATGTAAGTTAGTACGTACCTACCTACCTACTATCTCAAATCTTTAAATTCATTATCACTATTAGATTTAGGGCTTCTGTGGCTATGTTGTTGCCACACATCTTAGGATTCATACGCCCTCAAATATTCTTCTTTGATGTCGCATTGACAATAAACATGTCACGAAATCGATAAAAATAATTATGGTAAATATATATCTACTATCAAGCTAATCTGTAGATGGCACTGAAATGAAAACCCAATGGTACCGCTTCATCATGACCACTAAGAGATAAATAAATTCAATAATGTTGCCGTGTTCCACAGGGTGAAAACCAGGAATGATCACAGAATTCTTCGTTGATGAGGCACATTGAATTTATGAAAGGTCTTGTCTGATGAAGTCTTGATGAAATCCACGCTCATATTATGCTTGGTGTTTATCTACGAAATTAAATTAGAAATTAGTAGATTCGTAGACAAACCAAAGTCAATGAAGAAGAACGGTCTCGAAAGGGAGACCTTGCACTGGAAAGAGTAGCGTAAGTTGGACCCCACTAGATGACCTGATAAAGGTTGCTGGGAGCCGTTGGGTACAAGCCACATATGATTAGTCGCTTTAGGGGAGGCCTGTAACAGTGACTGTCGTCCTGTACAGACTGACAGTGGACGTCCTGTGGCTGAGATGATGATGATAATGATCAGCACGCTATGAAATTGCAGTGTTCCGATGACGCAAAGTCATAATACATGTACGTAGGTATCTATAAATCATTGGGATCAACCTTATTGAAGAACTACAGGCCCATCGCGCTACTGAATATTTTATGTTTTTGAGGGTCAACCAAATCATCTCGAGCATAGATTTTTGTCTTCCAGCCTCCCGAACAAGCCGGTTTCCAAAATATCACGGGTGCAACCAGGTGCAATTGATCGCTTACGCCCCTTGTACTATTGTCGCTTTCTACTATTTCTACTCCACTATTTGTATGTACACACGGCTACACATCAAGCTATAATTTCCAGTATGAGCTGACCTCCTGTTCTACGAAAAGCTTACACAATGCGAGGTCAGCTTATACTGGAGCCGATGATAGCTTGATGTGTAGCCGCACAGAACACAAAATGTTCTGTGTGTAGCCATGTGTACCATTCCCAAAAATATGATAAATAGAAACTCTCTAAAAACCTATTTGTCTATGGTTTATCTTCGCTAGAAAAATATAGGTATAGACAGTCAGTGTTGCGTGCATACAATTTTCCCAATATACGGGAACTCTGAATTGAATAATATTTAATAGACTGGTAGCGGCGGCGGCGGCCGACCCGTAATAAAATATCTCGTATGATAAAATAATAAATAATATTTTTTGTGGAGAATAAAGTTGGTAGCTATTACTCAATGAGTGATACCATAAGGTGAATTATATTTCAGGTTTAGAACGCACTTGGCAATTTTGGCTTAATTATAATCTAGCGTTGGAATCCCTTCTACACAAGTCGAATTGTTTGTTCGGCGTTGGGTGTCACCGTATCAGCCGCTTTTGTAGTATTCGTGATTTTTCACATAATAAGCAGTGAACTAAACATTTATCTAAATAGAAGATGGTTTAGCAACCTTGTTATGTGTTTTTTATTGTGGAAGTACGGCCACTGTTTGTAAAACGGAGGTGCTTCCGCCATGACAATGGATCGCACCATCGTGAACTATCCCGCCGCATTTGCTGTATATTTTGTGTGTATTGGATTGTTGTATCCAATTACAGGTAAGGTTACAGTAACATTTCATTATTCTGGTTACCTGTGCACTGGGTTGGCTTAATCGATCATCCTGAAGCGTTTTATTTGAGCATAACATGAAACAAGCGATGTATGTAAGTGCATTTTTTTGTGTTTCCTGAATACTTTCCGCCTACAAACGGATGGTACAACAATATCCTCTTATTACTTAGAGGAACGCTTTAATTACCTACTCAAATAGTTGAGCTTATATTCGGATGGACATGTCTCTTTTTCCTGTTTCAATTACTCACTAATTTTGTAATGTTAGCTTATCTCACTTCCAGTTTGATGGACCTGTAACTTTTTTCTTGCTATTATTTGAACTTATTGATATAGTGTATGTATTTAATCAGAATTACTACTTAATAAAAATCTAATAGAATTGTTTACTATTTACGATATTTACAGATGATCAAAAACATTACTTTGAATCAATGTGAATGAATACATAGATATAGACACAAATCAATACATAAGTAGTTAGTCCAAGATCTCTTATCACATCTACAGGCTTATAAAGGACTAGCTTCTGCCTGCGGCTTTGTTGTTTGTAAATAAAAAGTCAATCCAGGTCTTATTATGCAAACATAACAAATAGACAGATAGACAAGAGTTACGTTCAAATTTATAAGAACAGGTGATATAGATGACCTATACCACCTTTTGGTGGAATGTGCCTGGAGTACATCTATAAGAGAGAAACTATTTAGAACATGCAAAGTCAACCAGCTCGATGTGGGCCTTTTTCAGAGCATGTTAGCTGAACAATCATCAGTTGCAGCTAAAATGCTTCAGAGCATGTTAGCTGAACAATCATCAGATCTTCATGCTCTACCGGTTCACATACAAGCCGGTAAATGAAAGTGTTTGAGTAATTTTAATTGTACATTAATCTAATTCTAGGGTGGGGGGAATAAAAGATCTGCACTGATTACCCCCCTTCTAACCTCACCCCAGCCATCCTAACTCTTTGAAGTAACGGAATTGGACTTTGGGTTGGTGGCAGCAGCTTTCCAGGGTCCCTGTGGATGTTGAAGTAGTAGCGGTGTTAATGGAGGATGAGGATTTGATGACCCCTTGCAGACCCATTCTCAGTCTGGTGTCGTTTGTGGCAGTGCAGTGAAGTATCACATGCTCCAGTCTCTTCCTCCTGAAGGCATCTGCGACAAAGTCCACTGTCTGTGGCTCGTGTCTTATAATTAATTGTACATTAATTATAATTATGTAGAGATTACTATGGACGTAAATAGACGAAAGCTCCTAAATGAAGATGGAAGTGAAAAAAACATTAAAAAATCTTATCAGTGAGAAGTAAACCAACAACAACCTTTGTTATGTCTGGGTTATTCCGATTCTGACCGATTTCGCTGAAATTTGGTATATATTGTAACGATGCTTTTAGTCTCGTTACACGAATTCTGTTTTGGGAGATGTATTTGACTGGATTTTTGGGCAGTAGTGTTCACTTCACTATTGGTTGAATGGCCTCTGTGGCTAGTTGTTGCCACAATTATGCCAATGTCAAGTTGCCAGATTAAAAACGGTAAAACGATGGAGTTCCGAGTATTGCAATGGTTGGCCAGTGTTTACAGAGGGAGACTCAACCAGGATTTAGACTACAAGGTGATTTATTTATACCTAAAAAGCAGAGACAACACAATTAAGGACATGCAAAACACAAATAAATATGTATATGTACAAATACAGAACATCTAAACATAGAATTAGTGGGTCAAAATATTTACAGTTTTATTTTATTTACATTAATATATTTACATAGAAGGGCTATGAAAGGGGAGAACACGAGGGATAATATAGTTTTGGAAGAGAAAGGACGAGGGATTTCAGGAGGAAAGACATCATACAGAGATGGCCGTAGCCTAGAGCATGAGAAAAGTAGGTGCTCTACATTACCTTCATCCAAACCACATTCACATAGTGAATGGTCCCTAACTCTTATTTTGGCTAAGAAAACCGGCGTACAGACATGTCCTAAGCGGAGACGACAAATGGTTGACGTAGTCGTTTTGCTGGCTTTGCGATATTTAAAAAACCATGGTTTTGTTGGAATTTCGGGTTGAATTTCACCGAAATGTTTTCCTTTCAAAGACCTGGAATCAAGCCACATACGGGACCAGGAAGTAGTTAGGTGGAAACTAGGGACTGAACAAAGGTCGTTCGAGTATATTTGAAGGTGGTCATGAGCCCCTGTCTGAATGGCCTGCTTTGCACATGAGTCCACTGACTCATTGCCAGGGATACCGGAATGACCAGGGATCCAAGCCAGAACTATGTTAATTCCAAGTTTATGACAGTCAAACAGAGCTTCACGAATTTTAAGAATGACAGGAAATCTGGATTTGGAACGAAAAGGGTTGGAGAGAATGGATTGAAGGGAACTTTTAGAGTCAGAAAAAAGTATTGAGTTTTGGAGATTGTGCGCTTTAATGTACATAATAGCTTCTAAAAGAGCTATTGACTCACCAGTAAAAACAGAAGTAACTGATGGACATTTAAAACTAAGAATAATTTTCCCAGACGGAATCCAGACAGCTGCACCTACAGGGCTAGAGTCATTAAGTTTAGAGGCATCTGTATAAATAGGATGCCAACCACTAAAATTCCTAGCCATCTGTTCATTAAATATTTGGCAAGCATAATGAGAGCCTTTAACAATACCAAAATCTAAGATTATGTTGGGTCTGAATACTAATGCCTCATATGGGGTGGAATACAGTGGGTCAATTTGACTCTGAATGACAGGGTGTGGGAGGCTTTTATATTTTCTGAAGCTACGAATTATACAAGGGATTTTATTTTGATAAAGGTCAATGTGTGGTTCTAAAATTTTAAACAAATCGTTTAATTTTGCCAACAGGGGGTGACTAGAATTTTGGATAATTTTAAAGAAAAAACGATCTGCAAGGTATTGTCTTCGAAGGGAGAGGGGAGGATCGACGCACTCCACCTGCATCGCATTTATAGGGGAGGACTTCATAGCACCAAGAATTATTCGAAGGCATTTAGACTGGATCCTGTCCAACATTCCTAGAGCCATTTTAGTACATGGATCCAAAAGAAAAGTAGCATAATCCATATGACTGCGTACTATTGCATTATATAATATTTTTTGACAATATGGATGAGAACCCCACCAAACGCCAGATAATGAACGCAGAATATTGACATTTTTTTCACATTTTTGTGAGATATAGTTGAAGTGGGGAACTCCTGTTAATCTAGAATCCAGCTTAACACCCAAAAATTTAGCACTGTTAATCTGTTGAATCAGCTCTCTGCCGATATACAGGTCAACAGGAGGAAGGGATCTTTTCTTTGTAAATACCACGCAACTACTTTTAGAAGCCGAAAGAGATAAACCGTGATCAACTAACCATTCATTTAAGAGAGTCAATGCAGTATTTAAGTTATCACGTGCATCGACTATGGAATTCGATTGAACGTACAATGCCAGATCGTCTGCGTATTGTAAAACTTGACATAAGGGGGAAATAGGTTGTTCTAAATCATGTGTATAAAGACTATATAATAAAGGACTGAGAACTGAGCCCTGAGGTAATCCCTTCCAAACACACGTAGCTGGTAGAAAATTGCCTTGGTTTTTGATCAATATTTTCCTCTCTACCAAAAGGTTATAAACAAAACGAACAAGCCTCTCAGGAATGCTCAGCTGACGAAGTTTATTCCTGAGCAATGGAAGCAGGACGTTGTCATAAGCAGCTGCAATATCAAGAAAAACAGCAATCAAAAACTCTTTCTTAGCTAACGCAATACGGATATCAGTTGTGATTATACTTAAGCTGTCATGAGTACTCATGCCTTTCCTAAAGCCATACTGTGATTTCGCCAAAATACCCTTGCTCTCAACGTACCATTCCAATCGAAATTTTAACAAGTGTTCCATAATCTTGGCTAGAACTGATGACAATGCAATAGGCCTATAGCTTGTTGAATCAGATGGCTTTTTTCCCGGTTTAAGGATAGGGATAATTATCTGAGTCTTCCACTCATCCGGAACGACTCCATATTCAAAAAAAACATTAATTAAATTTAAAAAGTATACTTTGACGCTATCAGGAGATTTAATTAAAAATGAGTACGGGATGCCATCTACACCCGGAGATGTATCCGTTAAACCATCTAAAGCTAGTAAAAGTTCATGAAAAGAAAATTTATCGTCTATATTGGAAACAGAAGGAAGAAATGAAGGGGGAATAGGAAGGCAGTCAAGGTAAGGGACGAAGTCAGGGGACAATCTATTGGCAAAGGCACCAACCCAAGAAGAAGGATCATTGGAAGACAGGTTTGGGATGTTACATGAACCTCTAAATCGCTTTATTTGCTTCCAGACTAACGATGGAGGTGCTCTAGGGGATAAATTTTCACAAAAATTCATCCACCCCTTTTTTTTTGAGAGTGAAAGAACTCTCCTAGCTTTTGAAGCCATATGTTGGTATTGTACGAATTTTTCGTTAATCATGGAAGCATTATAGGCCAACTCTGCACTTTTTCTCATTTTGACTGCTTTAGAGCAATCAGAATTCCACCATGGGGGGGAAATCTTAAAACGAGAACTGGCTTGTTTTTTAACAGGGATATTTTTATTTGCACATGAAAGAAGAGTATCTACAAATTTGGAATAGGCCGAAAGATAACTGTCAGTATTGTCTGTCTGTATAGGTAAAAGATTGACCGATAAGTTTTCTAAGTGAGAGGAGAAAGAAGGCCAATCGGCGTCAGTAAGTCGATATTTTAAACTGGGATTAAAGTTATATTCAGGGGAGGCACTGTTTGGGATGGTAATGAGGATAGGGAAGTGATCGCTGCCATAAGTAAGAGGCAGAGTTTGCCAGGAAAGAAGAGAGGAAAGGGAAGGTGAGCATACAGTCAAATCAATAACACTCAATGGGTCTTGTGAAGGCAAAGATCTACGGGTGATAGAACCGTCATTTATGACACAGAGATTGGCCTCGTCAAACATCTCTAATAGGAGACGACCAAATACATCACAGTGGCCAGAGCCCCACGAGGTGTGATGGGCGTTAAAATCACCTAAAAGAACAATAGGAGAGGGGACGGAAGAAATAACAAGTAGAATATCTGGTATAAGAGCAGAATAGGGGTGAGGGATATAAATAGAAATAAAAGATATATCAAATACTCTAACAGCTACTAGGTTGATGTCTAAGGAGTGAGAAGGGAGGGGGATTTGAGAGAAGGGCAGGGTACGCCTGACTAACAGGGCACTACCTGCATGCCCGTCTGACCTGTCATCTCGGATACAGGAGTAGCCCGGGATCCGAAAATTGGATCCAGGCTTCAGCCATGATTCCGAGATGGCAATGACTGACGGGCAGAATTTAGAAATTAAATGAATGAGTTCAGATTTGCGAGCTCGAAGACTTTTCACGTTCCACTGGAGAATGGAGACTGGAACCATTGTTACCAGTTAATGCAAAGATCTGGGACAGTTTTTGGGCAACGTTGGACGGTAAGGATGAGTTGGTTGATGAACACAACTCGATTAAAATGTTCAATAGAGTTTCAATGAGGAAGCTTTGACGGTTGTCCGACACTGGGGCCGGGGTTTGGGACATAATGGCATGGCCATTAGGGAGGGATGAGGATGGAGTTGAGATTATTCCTTGGTGGGATGCTTTGTCATAGGATTTACCCAAGGGCACTTTAGGACGAGGTTTGGCATAAACATTTTTAACATAGGAACGGTATGTAGGAGAGTTGGTTGAGGTGGAAGGATCTTGTGGATCAAGATTAGTGGAAGAGAACATAGCCTGAGCAACCTCAGTATATGCTCTTCCAACCTTAGGGAAATTAGTCGCAGCTTCCTCATACGAGATTCCATTCTGGGACATAAGCATTTTAATAGATTTTTGTCTATCCTGTTCAGGACAGACCCTGCTAGTTGTATAATGTCGGCCTGAGCAATTGAGGCAAGACGCTTTAGACTCTTCCAAGTCACAGCTTTCACCCGTGTGTTCTTTAGAGCATTTAAAGCAACGGGGCTTGGAGCGGCACTGAGCTTTTACATGACCAAAACGACAACAGTTAAGGCATTGAATTGTTGGGAGCTGGTATGTTTCAACCGGTAGTGAGGTGTGGTATGAAAATACTCTTTGAGGCAGAACTTGACTTCTAAATGTGAGAACTACTGATTGAGTTGGGATCCAGGTCACTTTGCCATCATCATTTGATTTTCTGTTTAACCTACGGGCTTTGACAACAAATCCACAACCATTTGGAACTTCCAAGCTGGTTGCGAATTCCTCCATTGACATATCAACCGGGACATTTCGGACAAGACCCATTCGAGTGATGTTGAATGTCGGTATTGATGCAACATACTTGTACTGGGTAAGGAGAGTTGTATTATCCAGGAATTTATTAGCATCAGTTGCCGTGCGGATTTCTACAGAAATTCGATTTCTGCCAACTTGTTTAATTCCATCTGAACAAATGTTAGACACGTGATGATTGCTCAAGAACTGTCCAAATTTAATTGGGCGGATTGATGTTCCAGCTGACGGGTCGGGTTCTACTCTAGCAACATGAATAACGAATGGACCTTTGTCTGCGGTAGAGTATTCTTTCACTCCAATTACCATAATAGCATGCAGCCAAATTGTTTGGATGGAGGCAGCGGCCATGTCCGGGGATGTTATAGATTTTTTGTTTTGAGAAACAGGTGAACTTTCACCATCTGACTCCATTCTACGTTTAGAGCCTGAGCCTGAGCGTTTCTCCTCAGGAATCGTGGGTGAGATAATAATCTTATCTGGCGGATCCGGAGGGGGATCCGGAGGAACAACCTCCATCTTCCCGCCGAAACCCACTAAAGTTTAAGAGTTACAAACTAGTTAGTAAAATACAAAGTTACACCTTACCACCAATGCACCAACCCACCACCACTAAAATGAAATAAATCAACTTGGGAATGAGCAAGTTACTCAGCCAGAAAACAATTTAAAACTCAAAGGAATCTCGCTAACACGCTTACTCAATTCTGCAGTAGTGTTGTAGTGGTAAACATTGTTTTGATTCTGACGTTTTGGTTAGGTATTTGACACTGACAGTTCATTTGTTGTCATGCAATCATTCACTGGTTTTTTGAAAAAGATCGATTTCCGATTCGACTGTTGCAAGAAATATTTACCGCATCACTGTTTTTGGAAGAAAAAAAACGACATTTCTCTCTGAGACAATGTCGGCAGGACTTGTTTTATTATTCAAGATTTGTTTTATCAGATTTAATCTCTAAGTTTTGAGGGTATTAATCATGTTTTGTGTTGGAAATTAGTTTGAGGGGCCTGGCGAAAATGCCGGTCTAAAAATTTTGGAATTCGATTTCAAAGATGTTTTCTTCATATTGGATCTTTGAACGTTATTGCTTGTTTGAGATGAGTCTTTCGGGTAACCCTATGGTTTAATTTTCCCTGGTTTTCTTACCTATTATTTGGATTTAATTTAATTTACCTAATTCATTAGATACCCCACGTTTTGGAGGACAAGATTTTCAATTGGAATTTACAACTTCACCCTAGCTTATTAGATTCTAATTAGAATACACTAGGAGTTAAACCTTTATACTAGCCTAGCCTTCAGCTAATTTCCTTTTTATTTTTATTGGATTGCAATAACGACAGTCAACCACAGTTTACAACTTTGTTTAGTTTTTAACCTCCGGCACCGTAGTTTCTAGGATCTACTGGTTTAATTAATAAGTAAATTTAACTTCACATTGCTGCATACAGAGTTCAGATTTCCACGGACAAAGACTTACAATAAACTCTAAAAACTATATACAATCTTTCATTAGCCTCCCCGGCCTTGTGATTAGAAGCTCAATCTCTTCGGCAGATTTATCCAGGTAATTTGTTTTACAAAATGCAAGTAGGCATGGCGCCCGAGTTTTGTTTGATATTTGTTTTTGTATTTTAGTTTGCCTACCTGTACCTTTATTAGTTAGATTCACTTGGCACTTAGGCAAGAAATTAAAGTCACCCACATTATTATTATATATTTTTTTATAACAATTTGTCGCAATATAGATACATACATTATGGCCGGGAATGAGATAGGGTGCTTTTTATCCGCGCACAGAAGATATATTGCGCAGATGAAGGGTAATGTTTTTATTTTGAAAAATCACGCATACGAAGCTGCGGGCGGGTCAGCTAGTTTCTAATAAAGTTTTTTTTCTTTTTTAAAATTTATTATTTTATTCCAGCTCAAACAATCAACATTGTGACTTGGCGTCAGGGTGCAGTTGGGGAAACCGCCATTGTCAGCTGCCAAGTGGAGCCCGAGTCTGCTAATATAACATGGCTCTTCAACGGAAATGTAGTCAATGCTACTGAGAAGTAAGACACCTTGAGCCAAAAAATACTCAATACAGTGTAACTGTGGTCAGTCAATGCAACACTTGCTACTGTGCCCTGTATGTCCGAACATCTGCACGATGGGAGACCTAATAACTGCCTCACCTAATGCTATTGTTGTGGCCAAACACCTGTCTAACATTGTATAAATGAAACGTAGAACTCTTGACACGCTAAGAAGAAGTAGTCAAATAGAGAGAACCATGCCTTTTTTAGGGTTCCCGTATTCGAAATTGGAATACTTTTAGGAACCCTTATAGTTTCGTAATGTCCGTCTGTTCGTCCGTATTAACAGTTATTTCACTCTTAGACTATCTAGTCTTAGTTAAGCTGAAATATTGCATTTCAGTGACGCCTAGGAAGTTCTGAAATAAAAATTAATAAAACTTTGTTTAGTTAACCCTACATGAAAGTTGGGAGTAGGATATTAATTATTAGGAGCAATATCAAGCAATTATTAGAACACTATGCAAAATTTAATTTTTTTATTACGAAAATTTACTGAAGTAGAGATGGGCTGGACACTTCGCTAAGAGGGAAGACGGGACGTTGGACGAAGGCGATTACAGAGTGGTTGCCATGGGATGCTCGTAGACCAAGAGGCAGACCACCCGCCCGATACTCGAATGACATTGAGGCAGACCACCCGCCCGATACTCGAATGACATTGAAAGCGTAGCTGGGTGTCAATGGATGAGACTCGCAAGGGACCGGAAAGAATGGCGTAATAAAGAACCTACACCCAACAGTGGGTAAAGACGGGCTGAGATGATGATGATGATCTATTTACTTATGGACATTAACATTTAGTAACATTTTGTGTTCGTATATACCACCCCAATCCAAATAGTATACAAGTTTCAAAGTGCGACGCGATATTGAAAGAAAAAATAAAACCGGCCAAGTGCGAGTCGGACTCGAACACGAAGGGTTCCGTCTATAAAAACGGCAAAAAAATCATGTCTGTTGTATGGGAGCCCCACTTAAATATTTATTTTATTCAATAACACAATTTTATTTATTTAAGTACCTTATTTGAGGTTGGTGCCGATTAAGCTAGTCCTCTAAATTTTATGAGCGCCCATACAACTCAGAGGACTATCTTAATTGGCTTCATCTATGTATTGTATGTATGGGGACACCTTTAATTTACAACTTTTTTATTTTTTGGAATTTTTCCTTTATTTGTACTGTAAGACCTTGCATTTTGCCAAATTTTGTGATTCTAGGTCAACGGGAACTACTATATAGGTTTTCGATCCAAAACCTATAGGGTACTTCCGGTTGACCTAGAATTGTCAATTTTGGTTAATAGCAAGGTCTTCAGCACAAGTAAAGGGAAAATTCTGAAAAATAAAAAGAGTTAAAAATTAAGGTAAATTTTGGTACAAGTTTTCGCGAAAATCTAAATTTGTCCATATCTTTTTATCGCGTTGACTCAGGATCTTGATTTTTATACACCTAATAGAGACTATAGACCTTAGTATCTGGTATAAATTTCAACTTGCTAGGTCAACCCGTTCCTGAGAATATCGGTGGTGACACACGGACAGACAGACGGACAAAAGAGTGATCTTATAAGGGTTCCTTTTTTTACTTTTTGAGGAACCCTAAAAAATGGCAGACCAGTGACTACGCTAGCTTCCATAATTTTTTTTAACCCCTTTACAGTATTGTTAAAATCACGGAGGATGGTGAGGTCTTCAACAGAAAAAACTCTACAATAACCATTGCGAACGCAACGGCTAGTAATGCAGGAAACTATACCTGCGCAGCATATATTGACGCTGATAACAAGAAGGAGGAGGTTGTAAATCTGGACTTGTATTTCCCTCCAAAGTTTATCAATGCCTCGACCCCGCTTTATGGCAATGTGTCGCAACCGGCAAATGTGGAAGCGTCGTGTATCTTCCAAGGTAACCATTACAATTTTTATAGAAATTAGCTATATGTACATACTAGCTGACCAATCAGCAGCTTCGCACGCGTAGTTTTTCAAAAAAATATTTCCCTCTTGCGCAGTTGGGTAAAAAGTAGCCTATGTCACCCGGGGATAGTGTAGCTTCCCAACAGCGAAATATTTTTTTAAATCGGTCCAGTAGTTTCGGAGCCTATTCAATACAAACAAACAAACAGATCTTTCCTCTTTAAAATATTATTTTTGTAGATATTGATTTGTTCTTTAATATTGTAGAACATACTTTTGTTATATCATCAAGTTTCCGCAGCGCATGCGACGAAAGACGTTTTAGGACACTTTTTTACACCTCGGGTTACGTTACTTAAGTTTTAGTAAGGATCCCTAATCTTTTCTAGCAATAAATATAGCCTATGTCACTCAGGGTGAATGTAGCATTCCAATGGTGAAAGAATTTTTGAAATCGGCACAGTAGTTTTTGAGTTTATTCATTACAAACATACACACAAAAAAATACAAATCTTTCTTCTTTATAATATTAGTATAGATATACACTGCCGGCCAAAAGTTTGAGACCACCTACATCAAAGTAGGAAAATGAAATAAAACTCAAAATACAAAGCAAGAGGTTTAATTATGAATTAAAATACTTATTTCCTAATACACATACATTATGAAGAAAACAAAAAAATCAAGAAAAATCAACCATTTACTTTAAAAATGTCGCTCATATTTTATACAGATTTTTCGTCGAAAAACCCTCCCTTGCATTTTATTACTACTTTCACTATTCTTGGCATACGAGCAATCAATTTGTCGATTGTATCTTGTGATATATTGTTCCAGCTTTCTTGTAAAGCCTTCCACATGTCTTCTTGCGAAGTGGGACAACAACTGCGCACATTTCTATCAAGCTCTTCCCACAAAAGCTCAATCGGGTTGAGATCCGGACTCTGAGGGGGCCACACCATGTTTTTTAAAACCCCTTCTGTTTCTTTGTGTTCTAAATAACCCCTGCATAATTTTGAACTATGTTTTGGGTCATTATCTTGTTGGAAAAAAAATCCATCTCCAATTATTCTTGAACCAGACGGAATGGCATTTTGCTGTAGTATTCGTTTATATTGCTCCTTTTTCATGATTCCTTCGACTCGTACCAAATCTCCGGTTCCATGGCCCGAGAAGCATCCCCAGACCATAATGGAACCACCACCATGCTTGACTGTTGGCACCACACAGTCTGGCATCATCTTTTCCTCGACGTTACGTCGAACAAAAATTCGTCGTTTTGAACCAAATATTTCAAATTTGGATTCATCTGACCAAAGAACTTGTTTAAAGTCTTCTTCAGTCCAGTCTCGATGGGTAAGGGCCCACTGCATCCGTTTCTTTTTGTTTTGTGGCCTTAGTAGTGGTTTTCGAACGGCGACGCGACCAAATAACTTAGCATCTCTCAAACGTCTTTTTACTGTAGTCAATGATACAGGTTCTGATCGGGATTTGTTCACTTCTACGCGGATTTCTGGTGCTGTTAGGCGTCTATTCCGCTTGCTGGTAGTGACGATGAAGTGATCCTCGCGAGAAGTGGTAGTTCTCGGCCTTCCCGAACGCGAACGATCTTGATTACTGCCAGTCTCCTTGTATCGGGTTATTGTGTTATGAACACAAGTCTTCGACAACTTAAGTTGAGAGGCAATCGCACGTTCAGATTTGCCTTCGCCGTATAAAACAACTATGGCAGAGCGAGTTTCACTGCTAATTTCGCGAACTTTTCCCATTTTAAGATGTCTTCACTGTAACAACGACGAGCTCAGACTAATAAGGTAGAAAATAATTTACTCCATAAAAACTTAGGTACTAAATATGTTTTAGGAAGCTAACATAATCCCTGATATCGGTTAATGCGAAACAAACCCAAAACAATAAGTAATGAGCAGATCATAAAAATATTACAATGACTCTACCACCTGGTCCTTGCGCGGCGCTCATTGATGTTTTGAAACAATAGACCTTTTTAGGATTATAACTTAAACAACAACATAAATAATGACTCTTAGAAATTCTTTAATAATAATAGAATACGCAGGTGTTCAAATTAGCTCATTATCATATGTGTACTTTGAAATATTTTGTTGGTGACAAAGATTTTTACAGTGGTCTCAAACTTTTGGCCGGCAGTGTAGATAAGATTAAAAACTAAAACCTGACTATGTAATATATATGTACTACAAGGGAACTTTTAAAAGTGAAACTTTAAAAATAATTATGGACGATGACACACATGCATGATAACAACGCAACAAAATACTGGTTATTATCGTATAAGTATATTTATATATGTATGAATTTATGATATAACTACTTATATATATATGTATTCTATGTATTTTATCAACCTTTTTGTGTTCTTACACGTAATTTGTTTTGTTCGTATTTTTAGTTTAATTTAGACTGTCTATTTATAAATTCTTTTTTATATAAAGTAAATCCGTTCTTGGCCGTATGCTACGCTTAGTATAAGTTTGTATCTTACATATTAAGGACTGTCGATTTTGTTAAATAAATAAAATAAAAAATGTCGATAGTCACCCGGACGATAATAACGAATCGATTGACACCTCATCAAAATCGCAACGATTAGTTTAGGCGCTACGGTGGAACATAAGTCAATACATACATACATATACTGCTAAAAACATTATCCTTCCTTTTGGCTTTGCTGTATTCGGGTAAAAACTGAACTGTGAAAGATAAAACATCTATCAATACGTTCATTTCTTTTTTTTATTTATTTTTGATTTGAACACTAAAATCTCAACTGCATAATCTTCCATTAATTGATACTGCCACTTGACATTACACACAGCGCTTTCTAGCCCCAAACTAAGCAAATCTTGTACTACGGGAATCAGATAACTAATAGAATACTTATATATTATGTTTTTGTAAATACATCACACTAATATTATAAATAAAAAAAAAAAAAATTGCAAGTTGAAGTGGCAATGGGCAGGCCACATCGCTCGTAGAACCGATAACCGTTGGGGAAGAAAGGTTCTCGAGTGGAGACCACGGACTGGAAGACGCAGCGTAGGCCGGCCCCCCACAAGGTGGACCGACGATCTAGTAAGAATCGCGGGGAGCCGTTGGGCGCAAACGGCTACCAACCGCTCGTTGTGGCGATCTAAGGGGGAGGCCTATGTTCAGCAGTGGACGTCTGCCGGCTGATGATGATGAATATTATAAATGCGAAATTTTGGATGTTGGTTTGGTTGTAAGTTACTCAATCACGCCGTAACGGCTGAACCGATTTCGATGATATTTGGTATATACGTAGATTATATACCTGGACTACCACATAGGCTACTTTTTATCCCATAAATCAGTACCCATGGGATAAAAACGGGGTGTCAAGTCAAGTTGCAACAGCGAGTTTAGCTTTATTTCTAGGTTACCAACACAGTAGTGTAACGCGCACAAAGTCGCTGGCAACAATGCTTATATAGAAAAATACCCAAAACCGTAACAAATATTTGTAGACCATGCAAAATCTCAGCCGCCGAATGCGTCATAGAGTTCGTCAATATAAAGGTTGTTTGGAAGATATCACTTTCGTTTGATCGGTGGCTAGATGACAAAAAAGTTCGCATTCAAAGTGTCAATAAGAAAGAAAGAAAGAACATACATTTATTTGCAGACATAACAAACCAAAGACATACACAATAACAAAAATAGTACGACAGTAGGAGTAACAATATAACAAACAAAAATATAAAACATAGCAGTTAGTACGTCCAGGTTATGAGCGTCCGCAAACTAGGATCCGGCTCAGCATTATGCGCCACGCTTAATGCTTAGAATGTTAATGCTAGTAAGGTAAATAATTTTTATGTGCGCATTTAATTTTTTAATTGTTTCAGCCTATAATTTTTCCGATGTGATATGGTTTAAAGAAAATATGGGTAGTAAAAATCAGCCCTGTAAGGCATCCGGCCCGAAACAGTGCACTAGCACATACCCCATCCCGCTGCGAAATGTCGAGTACAACAACGGCACTTACATATGTGAATTTCGAGATGGAAACACAACAGTACAAGGAAAAATCGATATGCTGGTAACAGATTATCCAAAAGTCGTCATTGATACCGCTTTAGGCATAAGCACCACTCAAATATTCTTCAATTGGACCGTTTATAAATACAACTCTGAAATTAAATCGTATAATCTTGCGTACATGACCGATCCCAAACAAGGCTACCAACATTACAATCACGCGTTATCACCCCAAAACACTTCTTTTGTCTTGGGTGGAAGGGAAAAATCCACAAATTACACCTTGAAATTGGAAGTCCAGACGGTATACGGTAGGAGCAAGTTCACCGATGACCTGGCCAGGACGGTTTCAACGCTAGATTTCGATCCCGTTTTTGTGCCGAACATATCAATAAATGGATTTTCAGCCACGTCGGTAACCATCGGCTGGAAGAAGCCGTCGGATGAAGTTGCGCCTTATATACACTACTACATCCTGGAAGCTAAGAAAAAAGGAGAAGAAGCTTCTAGAAGAGCTTATCACTCGAGGGACGGAAACAATCTGCCGTATATGTTCGATTACTTGCAGCCTCATAGCACCTACATTTTTAAGGTAAGACAAATTCATTAGTTTAGCCTATTGCGTCCCACTGCTGGACAAAGGTCTCCCCCCATTTCTTCCACATCCCGCGCTGCCATTGCCAGAGGCGACCTATGTCAAATTGATATAACTAGCGGTTCGCACGCAAAAAATCTTATTTGCAATCTTACTATCACAATAGTGCCACGAAATGAATAACCAATTAAATTGACCTATAGTTTCATCCAAATTACAGGTAACGGGAGTTCATGTCATCTGTTTTATTTTTTTGGGGTACAAATTGCAGTTATTCTGTATTTTAGACTTTTGCCTATATTTGTGTTACTAAAGCTACACGCATACCAAATTTCAGCACTGTGGGGTCACTGGTGTACCCAGTCGCTGTGAATTTTGTCAAAGTTCAGTTTTAATATGGTTAATAACTTAAAAACTACAAAGTTTAAACTAAAATATAAATGGGGTCGAAATGAGCACACAAAGATCTTTTATTAGACATGCCACTTGACCGTATAATCTCATTTAAAATTTTTTTACCCCTCTTGAACCCCAATATCTCAACAACCCCCCAACATTTTAGCTCATTTAGTCACACCAAATTTTTGCCATCACTACCTACTTATGTATCAAATTTCACGATGATCGGATCAACGCTTCGAAAGTTATCCTTGAACAAACAAACATACATACAACGCCGATTTGCCACTAGTTATAGGTAATATGGATTGATGAAATGGAGTTATTGTAGGTCCGTGCGTGCAGCGAGTACACAGGCGAGTGCGGGGACTGGTCGGGTCAGATGGAGGCGGCCACGTCCGACGGGATCCCCACGGTGCCCGTCAACGTCACCACCTACTGCTCCGCCACGTTCATGAACCTCACGTGGGGCCAACCGGACAACCCCAATGCAGAAATTAAGGGATATACTGTAAGTTAATACAATCTTTACTTTTTACAGGTTTATTTGTGAAATTACCAAATAATGTATGTCGTAATATGGTGCTGAGTGTTGGGCCACGAAATAGACGGATGAATGAAGAGTCATCATCATCATCATATCAGCCGTAGGACGTCCACTGCTGGACAAAGGCCTCCCTCATTGATCTCCAGGAAATGCGGTTGGAAGCGGCCTGCATCCAAAGCCGACCTGCGGTTCTTACCAAGTCGTCTGCCCATCTTGTGGGTGGACGTCCTACGCTGCGCTTGCCGGTCCGTGGCCTCCACTCGAGAACCTTTCGGCCCTATCGGCCATCTGTTCTGCGCGCTATATGGCCTGCCCATTGCCACTTCAACGTGCTAATCCGTCGGGCTATGTCGGTGACTTGAGTTCTCCTACGTATCTCCTCATTTCTGATTCGATCCCGTAGAGAAACCCCGAGCATAGCCCTCTCCATAGCTCATTGAGCGACTCTGAGCTTATTCATAAGGCCAATAGTGAAGGACCACGTCTCGGTTCCATATGTCATCACTGGTAACACACACTGATTGTAGACTTTCGTCGTAAGGCACTGAAGTATGTTGGACGAAAAGACGTTGCGAAGTTTCCCAAACGCTGCCCATCCGAGTTGGATTCGACGATTGACCTCTTTCTCGAAGTTGGACCTACCTAATTGGACTGTTTGTCCTAGGTATACATACGCGTCGACAACTTCAAGAGCCGAGTTCTCAACCATAACTGGGGCAGGGACGACATGGACATTCGACATGATTTGAATGAAGAGTGCACGTCGAAAATTAAAGAAGCCATAGTCTAGTAGTGAAAATAAAAACAATTGATGGATGGAACGTAAATTTTCGTTTTAGTAACAAACTGTTTTAAAACGGCTTTTTTAATTTGCTTATATTCGTGTAGAAAACTGTGTTATACTCGGGTGTAAGCGACCAATAACACCCTCGATTAGCGTCCTCGCTCGCATTCGCTGATGTATTAAATACTAACTACCGCCCGCGGCTTCGCACGCGTGGTGTGTCAATAAAAAGTAGCCTATGTTGTAATATACAAAATTTTATTGAAATCGTGATGTGATTGAGCAACAAACAAACAAACTTTCGCATGTTTAATATAAGTGTATCATCATCGCTTACCATCAGACGAGATCGTGGTCAAACGCAAGACTATAATATAAAAAAAAAAAAGTGTGATAGTGGGATTATTATTATTGATTCAATACTTAGTTACTGCATGGTATGATTGTTCGATCTGTGATGATAGTTCACCGTGTAACTTTTGACGCGCGTTGAATTTCAGATGGAGCTGACGGGCAAAGCTACGTTCAGGGATCGCTACGGCAAAGAAAAGCAGGTGACATGGGGGCCGCTTTCTAAGTTTACCACCAACGTGACTGAAAGCGTTCGGTAAGTCTTTAATGTCCACCGTACTGTGAACTTAGAATTATAATTATGTATTCTCTCCAAATCAACTTGGGCGAATCGGCGTTCTATGTATGTATGTATGTTTGTCCGACGATAACTTCCGAAGCGCTGATCCGATCATCGTAAAATTTGTAATATAGGTAGGTAGTGATGGCACCATTTTGGTGTGACTAAATGAGCTAAAAATGTAGCGGGTAGGGGGGGGGGGGTGTTCAGATATTCCAGTGTCCAAGAGGGGTTAAAAAAAACAAGTTTTGTAAGGTCTTCATTAGATTTCGATAACATATAGTCGGTTTATTCTATAAATCTCCACGAGTGCGTGAGAGAGGCCTTATAACTGTTTACCACAAACATACATACTTCAACACGGGCAATTTCCTATTAAATTATTTGAAAACAAATTGCTCGTGTTAAAGCATGTATGTTTGTAGTATTTGTCGATTTACTAGGCCTTACTAGGCTGAGAAGCAGGAGATTGCGGTTTCGATTCCCGCTGTGGGACAAATGATTGCATGCTCTACAGATACCTGGTCCGGATTTGGGTATTTTTCTATATATTTCAAGCGCGCGAGTGATGCACCGAACGGATGGACATTTTCGCCGCGCAAACCTACTAAAATTATGTTTTTGCGTGAGCCGAACACAACCACCTGGTTTAGAAAACACACAGCTGCGCGGACGTCGTTTGAAGCCATATATGACTCCAATTGTATGGCCTATTTTTCGTGCGTGTACGTTTGTTCATGTGTCATTCTAAGACGTTTAGGTTCTTGCCACAAAAACAATTCAACTCTGTTTAAAAAATTTCAATACAATAAATGATTTGTTTAAACGTGAATGTTTAGGAATTGGTCAAAAGAATGTGTTCAATTAAGGCGCGTTTAAACCAAACGAACATATAGCTAGAGCTAGAATAAGAGCATTCTTTCTAGATCTTTTAGTAGTTAGTTAGTTAGATCGTTCTTAGCGTTTACACAAAAATATAAACGAGCAAGAATGATTGATTGAAACTTATTTATAGCACAAAAATACATAAATCTGTACATTAGCAAGCATTCTCTTCCAGTTAACCTTTGCGTAGTGTGGGAAAAGATATTTTTGCAGATAGTGCATGAAATAATTTTAGTTGGAAAGAAATTTAGAAAAAAATAAGACTAATATTATAAACATCGAATATATAATAATAATATTTTATATTTATTTACAGTTACACAATAAAACACATATCTACAATATAGAATACCTACCTAATATTAATATGAAACAGATTATGAACTATTCAAATATAGCTGCAGACTAACTATACTTGTCCTAATTAATTTAAATACTTATTACGTTTATTTATGCCTTATAGTTATTGTCTTAAAATTCTAACCCATTTAAACAACTATCTAACTTAACTTTTAAACCTACAATTTTTAAATTGCAGTGTAAACTCTATGTAACGACACTCAAGGGACTGAGTATATTTTGACGTTATAGAGAGTTGTCGTTAAATGGAGAGAAGTAAAATCTGTATTAGAAAAAGAAAACGTTTATTTCTGATTTGTCTTGTTAAAATAGTACCTACAATAAAAATCTGTTTTAATTTTCTCTCCCGCCTCTATCGCGCGTATCATCAAAACTTTTTCGTCAATACACAGTGATTTTCTCTTACTAGCCATGTTTACAATTTGAAAGTTTGTGAGCTACTAAGAATATGACAACGTATAGATAAAATCCATCACTTCTACTAACAACAGTCTGCAGCTACACGTGCAAGCAATCCCATTTTGTAAACAAAAGAACGGATTTCTTAGAAAGTTTGGTGTGTATGATGCCGACAGTAGAGTTTATTATGGTCTAGGATAATAAAACGACAAAAGGATATACACAGCTGCGCAGTTTTTACTAATTTGGCAACTTAAAAAGAACTTTTTATTACAAATTGTTGTCGTTATTGAGAGTGGGTGTAATGCTATACAGAGTGTACCATTGTATGCAAGATAAGCTAAACCAACCAAAGCCGAGTGATTTCGACGCTTTAGAGAATTTGTCGTTAAAACGAGTGAAGTTTACACAGTTAACATGGAGTTTACACTGTATTTTCAATCAAAACTTGTTATGCAAATTTATTTGTGTAAAACGATAGCTACACTTATATGTATATAGAACCTAGAAAATGATCTTTATATACCATTTATTTATACTCAATTAGTACAGCGTGTCTTCACTCAATATTATTTATTTATTTATTAGTTTACACTTATTGTTATGCAAGATGTGATCCTAAACGACCACAGTCAAGAGGGGACTCTTCTAACACAGATTAATGCAACATAAAAGAAGAGTTCCCAACCCTAGTTTTTAAATGTACTCTTGTAATATACAAATAAAAGATTTTTGATTTTTTTTATATACAGTGTAAACTCCATGTAACGTCACTCGTTTTAACGACAAACTCTCTAAAGCGTCGAAACCACTCGGCTTTGGTTGGTTTAGCTTGTCTTGCATACAATGGAACACTCTGTATAGCATTACACCCACTCTTAATAATGACAACAAGTTGTAATAAAAAGTTCTTTTTAAGTTGCCAAATTAGTAAAAACTGCGCAGCTGTGTATATCCTTTTGTCGTTTTATTATCCTAGACTAATAAACTCGACTGTCAGCAACATACACACTAAACTTTCTAAGAAATCCGTTCTTTTGTTTACAAAATGGGATTGCTTGCACGTGTAGCTGCAGACTGTTGTTAGTAGAAGTGATGGATTTTATCTATACGTTGTCATATTCTTAGTAGCTCACAAACTTTCAAATTGTAAACATGGCTAGTAAGAGAAAATCACTGTGTATTGACGAAAAAGTTTCAAGACAAATCAGAAATAAACGTTTTCTTTTTCTAATACAGATTTTACTTCTCTCCATTTAACGACAACTCTCTATAACGTCAAAATATACTCAGTCCCTTGAGTGTCGTTATATAGAGTTTACACTGTACTTAGTTAAAGAGTATTTTCAATAAACGTACTTTCTAATATTACACACCAATAAACACTAGTTGAAAATAATAGATAAACGAATAAATAGGTAGTAGTTACAATGAGAACAAAGAACTAGAATTCTTGGACGATAGATGTTTAGATGCTCATAAGTATAATATTCACAAGAACACTTGGAAGTGACCGCTCTTGGGATCGAGCACGTTCAAACACCCAAGAATGCTCTAAGCAACTGTTCGCACGCTCTAGTACCGTTTACATCAAGCGATCGAGCATTCTTAGAATATTCCATAGAATCTTTGGGAAAGCTCTACGTCTGTTTACACTAAAATAATTTGATAGAGTGGGGATAGAATGAGCATTCGCCCGTCTGCTGTTAATCGGCCTTAGTTTGGTAAATGAACGTTTGTTGTAGGTTCAATGACCTGCAGCCCAATACGAACTACACCGTCCGTTTGAGCGCGATGACGCGGACGCGCCGCCGCGGCAAGGAAGCTACCAAATCTTGCAGTACGCATCCCGCGCCGCCCGACCAAGAACCGCGCCCGAGGTGGAAAAAGGTAAACTATACATTTTTTTTAAAATATATTATTACCAGTTGCCCGCGACTTCGTACGTGTTACATTACTAAATGTGTATGTAACCTAGGAATCCTAAACTCGGTAACCTAAACTCGCTGTTGCAATTTGACTTGACACCCGCATTTTTATCCCATGGGGCCTGATTTATGGAATATATATAATCCTATGTATCAATCCAGGTTGTTATCTACGCACATACTAAATTTCATCGAAATTGGTTCAGACGTTACGGCGTGAAACAAATAAATAAATAAACAAAAACGTATTAACTAAACGTATTTAGCGACTAAACATGTTTAAATTTGACATATTTGTATATTAGGCATTGTTGCGCGAGTCGCCCTAAGTGTTTAGACTTGATAAAAATAGGGATTACATTGGTCATTTCAAAACAAATCAAAATATTTTATTCGTTAAAATCACAACGATCACTTTGAAACGTCAATTTTACTGCCTGTTCCTGTTCCTTCGCGACCAAGCCAGGAAAGAAAGGCAAGATACAATGCTGGTTGTTCTTTTTAATGATCCTTTTAGAATATATACGATAAAGAAAATAAATTACTTCTAAATTATCTTTTTTGACCGAGTTGGAGCAATTTCAATCCCAAGCTTCTCTATTATCTAAATCAGGGATCCCCAAACTATTTTGGACAAGTGACCCCTTTTCCAAAATGAACTGTTACCTCAGACCCCCATGGCCAAATTACCAACTTTTAAGATCAACCCCCTTATTCATAATGGTCCGCTAACTTAAAACAGCTGATACAGAGTGTTATTTTTCATTCTGACTTAGGTCAATAGAAGAAGACAGTGAGAATTAGCAATGCTTTAAATTAGTTAGCAGACTATTATGAATAAGGGGGAGTATCTTTCGTTTTTTTCCTATTGATACAAAATACCTAGGTACTAAGGTACCAATTGGAAAACTTTGCACTTGGTTAAGTGATTAAAGTTGACTTCATCAAAATTTAACAAAATAAAAAGACATGCAATTCAGTAAATGTCAAGTTTAATTTATAATGATTATTACAAATTAAGTACTTAAAGAATCTTAAGTAGGTAGGAAATTATATTTAAAAAGTATTAATTCGCATAGAGAAAATAAAACATTCAGTGTGATGGATGCACCTGGTGACTATCTACCAATCTAGCTACATCCGGTTCAATATTGGTGAGTTGTAGCCTTAAATCTCCACGTTCGTTGATTTTCAAACGGTTTCTTTGTTTCGTCAAAATGTTTGTTACCACACTGAAGCTTTTTTCAACTAGGTATGATGATGGAAAAGTGATAAGGTATTTTCAGCAATGTTCCACAATGTAGGATACTGTGTTTCAATGTTGCGTTGCAACCAGAACTTCTGATAGCCTTGGTTGAACTTCTGCTTAAGCTCTTCGTCTGTGCTGATGGTGATCAACTCTTCTTGCATTATCACATTGGCTTCTTCTATGGCTGTGGTATTGTACGGATTTATTATCCATTGAGGAATTTGTAAATTAAAAAGATCCTCAAACCTCTCCGTAAAATCCTTGTGTAATGCGTCCAAGTGAGTGACATATAATGAAATGTCATCATCTTGAAGCATTTCTGGTAATTTTGACAAATGCGGAAACTGCGAATATTCTTTTCTGCCAAAATTTTGTTTATAAAGGATTAGTTTACCCACGAAGGCCGATATTATTGATTTTGTTTTAATCAAGTTAAGATCGTCAACCTGCAGCTGCAAATTAACTTTGTTGAATATTCCAAAGATATCAGTCAAGTAATAAATATCTGTTTTACAATTGTTCAGGTTTTCTTTCAAATTCGGATATTTTTCTTGTAAAAACTCAAACACAGATTCAAAAATGCCTGAAAATCTTTCTAAGCAAGAGCGTCACATAGCTGAGCAAATAACCGAGAGTTCAAAGAATTGCTTCGAATCTTGTTGATAGCATTTATTACATATTGTAAAGACTTATGCAATCTAGGACTCAGCTTTTTTGCTACTAAATGCTGCCTGTGAATCACGCAGTGAATGGCCAGTACATCAGGCAGTAGTCGCTTTAAGTGAGCTATAAAACCACGATGACGACCAACCACAGACGGTGCACCATCAGTCGCAACAGAAACAATGTTTTTCCATGGAATAGCTTTGTCAAAAAAAAATCTTCCACGGCCTGAAAAATCGATTCTCCTCTGGTATCAGTCTCTAAATATGTAGCAAAAAGCAGTTCTTGGCACATATTTTCATCTTTGATATATCGAACATATCCTAACAACAGAGCTTTATTGCCGGGTAATGTAGATTCGTCCAACTGGAGAGAGAATCTGTTGGTCTGTAAGAACTTGCATAAAATGTTTTCCACATCCCGTCCCATCTCGTCTATGCGTCTCTGAACGGTGTTATTGCTCAAAGGTATTCTCTTTAAAATATCATGTGCGGGTTTGTGCAATACATTGCTAAGGACCTCCGCAATGGCTGGTAAGATACGCTGCTCTCCAATTGTGTGGGGTTTCCCCGACTTCGCTATTAGTAAAGATATATTCTAGGACGCTCGTAAAGCATCATCGTCTTTAATAGATGATGACGCAAACAACGATCTTATGGATGGTCTTTTGTCTAGTTTTTCTTTAAGTGCTTGAAAAAATGACAAGGGCTTACTTTTTTTGTCAGCATGTACTCTTGATAAGTGGTTATCCATTTTTGAAGGCTTCATGGCATCGTTACTGAATACTTTTTCACATATGTGACACATCGGCAAGTGTTGATTTGATGGAGATGCAATAAATTCGAACTTCAATTAGTCCAAACTGTATTGTCTGCATTTTTTTTCGTGTCCGCCATCATAAAACTCTCAGTAATCCTGCAAATAAAAAAATATGAAACTACCTAAATAAAAAATAATAATAAACTGTTAAATTTTCTGGTAATTTTTTACAACTGAGGCAACTGCAAACTGTTGTAAACAATCTACACATAGCTCAACTGATCACTATCACACAGTGAGGCAATGCAGACAGCGTCCCCAAGTTGCTGGCTGCATTTTGCCCCATTGTATGGCAATGCTGATGCGCTGTGGGGGATAAAAACTGTTTGGTACTTACCCTGTTAATTTTTCATAAACTGCAGATATTGTATGGTTACGCTATTAACTCGCGTAGGGAGCTCAGCATTTTGTAAATTCTTTTTCAATCACTTTACTTAACTTAATTTAGCTATGTTATAACTTTGTAATCTCTTGAAATAAATGAGTACTTATATGAGTTATTATCGTTCAAGCTCCAACGAATTTCAAAACGCAAATGAACTTTCAACCTAAGTGCAAGCTCGTTAAATAGTAAAATATCGGGAACATGTTTGGACTTGCAACTTGATCATTAATCGCGTAAGCGTCAAATAGAGAGCAAGTCAAAACGCGCCTGAAAGACGTACGCTCGAACTCATTATCTTGCACAAACTTGTCCACACTGACTTGCCGAGTTTTTCATCTTGTACGAACTTGAGACTTTACATTACTACAACAATGCTATTTCCTACAAAAATATTAATTATTCTTAGTACACGTAACACAACATAAACAATACAGTACCTACCTACCTATCTTGAAAGATTTAAATAAGAACTTGTGTTAATGAAATAGGGGTCGATTTTTAAACCTCGTCGACCCCCAAAATCAGTTTTCGTTTATGTCGTCCCCTAGGAAACCGATATCGACCCCAAGGGGACCACTTTGGGAATCCCTGATCTAAATAATATAGTTATCTCAAAAAGTAAATAAATACTAATATTATAAAAAGGAAAGATTTGTATTTTTGTGTGTGTGTATGTTTGTAATGAATAAACTCGAAAACTACATGCCCGATTTCAAAAATTCTTTCACAATTAGAATGCTACAAAATCCCTGAGTAACATAAGCTACTTTTTATCCAACTGCGCAGAGGGAGGGTAATGTTTTTATTGAAAAACTACGCGTGCGAAGTTGCGGATTGATCAGCTAGTTATTAAATAAAACTTGCAAACATTTCACACAGCGCTGTCTAGTCCCAAACTAAGCAGAGCTTGTACTATGGAAACCAGATAACTGATGGAATGTCGTATAACTTGTCATTGACATGTCATATAACTTTTGAAACTATGTTTATAAACACTATTCGCACTAAAAACGGGATATTTACCATGAATTCTAAACATCCATCTTGCTGGTAGAGCTTTTGTGAACGGGCTCGAGGAAGTGGGCACCACCGCCTTACCTTTATCTGCCGCCAAATAGCAGTACTTGTGCTGCTGTGTTCCGGTTAGATGGTAATGGTATGTTCCTGTAATTACTGGCACATAGGCATACCAGCTAAGTCCTATAGTATGGCAACGTATCCACATAGAGATCAAGACAACATAATAGCTTGTTTTGAATTCTATGTGGATATCCATGGGCTGCAGTAGCCACTTAACATCTGGTGGACTGCATGCTGATTTGCCATATAAAGTAGTATAAAAAAAAATCCCGTAAATACAAATCATGCTAAATAGTTTTTAGTGCAGATACTTACGTGTCATATTTAAAAAAATATTATTTATCTAGCTCATGTCGTGGTTCTCCTCTTGCTCGTTTATTTTCTACTTTTCCTTTAATTATATCGAATCTATTATGTGTAAGGTAAATAGATAGAGTAATAGCCACATACCGTTAACATTATTTAATAACAATTCCGAGTACAAAATAAGTGCCGAAATTTAACCTTAATCCAGCGTAGAAACCGTGGGGGATGAGGGGGGGGGGGGAGGGGGGGGGGGGCGCAATAAACACAAATAATATGGGCATAACAAGGAAAATCTAAGTAATCGTTATTATCCTGACACTATTAAATAACACAACATGCGTTTAGTAACATTTTTATCTGACTACGGCGAAGCTTAAAGGTTTAGCACCTAAAACAGTGCTTAGCAGGTGTTTAACTTTTTTAGTGTAAGACCCTATGGGTATTACCACAAACAAAATTAAACACTGTTTAGCGCGTGTTTACAAAATCCTATACAAAATGACTAAGCAATTTTTTAAACACGCTATAAACAGTTGTTTACCTTTTTTGTGGTAACTAGGTATACGTTTAGCTGTTTGCGTATGTGTTCTCCTAAGCTGCTAGTTGGATTTTGACAAATGTGGTGTCATATGATGCGGTGTGTTTGTCCGGGTGCAATCCATACTTCATCATCATCATATTAGCAAAAGGACGTCCAAAGCCCACCCCCATATACATCCAGAGCGACGGATCTTGTGCGGCCTGCACCGAACGGCTCCCAGCAACCTATATCAGGTCTTCTTTCCATCTAGTGGGGGGCCGTCCTACGCTGCGCTTTCCTGTGCATATTCTCCACTCGAGAACTCAAGTTCTACCGTGTCTCTGGTTCGACTACGAATCTCACTTTTGATTCGATCTTGTAGAAAACACCAATTGTAGCCTCCATAGTTGTTTGATTAATACCAGATAAATACAATTCTTGCTACCACAGAAAAGTTAAACAACTGTTTACCGCGTGTTTAAAAAAATCCTTACCAATATTTGTACTGCCCCAACGGCCGTCAGTTCTTCGAGCTATGTACCCTGCCCACTGCCACTACTAATATTATATTCATTTATGCTTATATTATAAACTAGCTGACTTGCCTCCGGCTTCGCACGCATGGTTTGTCAATAAAATTGGAGTACTGTTCTCACCTCTGGGACGGATCAGCGAAGTACCAACTTGAAACTCTGGAATCAATTGAGAGAAGAGCCAAGAAGCTCATAGGCAACGATGAGCTAGTTGATGTAAGGCTCCTCAGCCTGTAGCATCGACGAAAGGTTGCTAGCCTCTCGGTTTTTATCGAGTACATTTCGGGGAGTGTACGGCGAAACTTTTTAACCTAATCCCACCATCTCCATTCTATCAACGGACAACCAGACGCTCTGCGGTGCGCCACCGCTATATGGTAGAAATACCTCCCATTCGCACAAAGCGGTTCTCTTCGACCTTTATTATGCGCACCGCCAAAGAGTGGAACGCCTTGCCAGAGTCTGTGTTTCCTGATAGCTACAACCTGGGTATCTTGTGATACAGTCGATTGAAGTCGCGAGTGAAAAGGTTTCTTCTAGGCAAGCGTGTACCATCGTAGACTGCATCATCGCTTACCATCAGGCGAGATCGTGGACAAACGCAAGCCTTTATTGTATAAAATAAATAAAAAACATTACCCTCCTTCTGCGCAGTCGGGTAAAAGTAGCCTATGTTACTCAGGGATAATGAAGCATTCTAATGGTGAAGGAATTTTTGAAATCTGACCAGTAGTTTTTTAGTTTATTCGTTACAAACATACAAAAATACTAATGATTCCTCTTTATAATATGAGTAGAGATTTGGAAGTAACTCTGTCTCTCTTTCTGTTTGTTAAATTTATACGACAATACGGTTGGACCGAATTCGACGAAATTTGGTACATAGATAGATTTCATTTAATTTATTTCCGAATCACAGGTAAAGAAGGATGATATAATAGGTTGGGGAATATATCTTTTCGCATTATAGTATGTATGAACTTGTAATAAAATCTCTTTGGCTATACTATTTGTATCTGGCTGGTTTTGGTATCATTCAAAGTTTAAATTTTAAAGAAGATAATTCCAAATTCAAATTAGAAAAATGTGTGATTTTTTTTTTTTCGTACTGTAAAAATGATTGAATCTAATGAAGAAATTCGATCTATTTTAAAATTTTACTACAAAAAAGGTAAAAATACAACGCAAGCCGCGAAAAAAAAAGCGATGTTTATGGACCTAGTGCAGTGTCTGTGAGAGTAGCACAAATTTGGTTTAAGCATTTTCAATCCAGAACTTTTGATGTCAAAGATGCACGTCGCTCTGGTCGGCCCTATTACGGATAAAATTGATGCCATTTTTGAAAAAGTGGGGCAAGATCGGCATTTCAGTAGTTACGACGTAGCTGAAGAACTGGGAATTGACCACAAAACAGTTTTGGAGCATTTGAAAAAAACTGGGTACACAAAAAAGCTCGATATTTGGGTACCCCACGAGCTCACTGAAAGAAACCTAATGAACCGTGTACTCATTTGTCATTCTTTATTACGACGTAATGAAACCGAATCATTTTTGAAGAAGCTGATAACTGGTGATGAAAAGTGGATCACGTACGACAAGAACGTGCGAAAAAGGTCGTGGTCAAAGGCCGGTCAGGCTTCACAGACTGTGGCGAAGCCCGGGTTAACTCGCAATAAGGTGATGCTGTGTGTGTGATGGGATTGGAAGGGAATTATTCATTATGAGCTGTTACCACCAGGCAGGACCATCGATTCTGAACTCTACTGCGAACAACTGATGAGATTGAAGCAAGGAGTTGAGAGAAAGCGGCCGGAATTATTCAACAGAAGGGGTGTGGTTTTTCATCATGATAACGCTAGACCTCACACATCTTTAGCCACTCAGAAAAAATTATGAGAGTTTGGCTGGGAGGTGTTAATGCATCCGCCGTATAGTCCTGACCTTGCACCTTCAGATTTCCACCTGTTTTGGTCTCTTCCGAATTTTTTAGACAGTATCAGGTTAACATCACGAGAGGACTGCCAAAACTACTTGTCGCGGTATTTTGATCGGAAGCCCCAAAATTTCTATAGCAATGGGATCATGTCCTACAAGATGGAAAAAAGTTATCGAACAAAATGGTACCTACATACTTTAGTTAAATGTAAATAAACTATAATAAAAATGTTTTGAATTTTCTTAAAAAATGCGAAGAAACTTTTTCCCCAACCTAATACAAGTAAAATTTGAGTTAAGAGTAATGGAGTTCCTTGTAAAAGGACTCGCCCGGGGAAGTGCTACCACCATACCTATTTCTGCCGCAAAGCAGTACTGCTGTGTTTCGGTTTGAAGGGTTATTGTTGCCAGTGAAATTACAGACACATGAAGTTTTACACTTGTATGCCGTAAGTGCGTGACCTACGAGGCAATTCTCTGTTATATATGACGGTTACCACTCAAAACCAGGTGGCCCATAAGCATGTTCCATCTCCAGAAAAAATAAAGTGTACAGTCATATTTCTGCTTAAAAGCATGCAAAAATTTAATAACAATGTCAATAGCAATTATTAATATATAGTAAAAGCTCCGTCTTCTCGCTTCCTTCATTCGCGTTTTCGAAATTCGCGAATTAAAAAAATGCGACCCAATTCATATACTCGCGGCGAAAGATTTCTTCATTCGCGGATCTAAACGGTATATCAGTACAACTTTAACTGCAAACATTGCTGAAATTGCGAATGGAATATAGGATTAGATAAGTTCGAACAGGTGGAATCAAGTGACATTCAGGAGTTGCTTAAATCGCAATAGGAAGATTTGACTAAAACCGACTTGGAGGAAATGTTAAATTCATAGCCCATTGAAAAAGAGGCTTCAACAAGAACTGGAAACGTGACATTTAATTTGAAAGATCTTGGTGAAGGTTTAACCCTACAGTGCACGATTTTTTCTTTACGCGCAGAAAAAAAAAATATTACTCTAAAAGGCACGGAAAAATATTTAAAAAATTCACAAGTTAGTATTATTATTTACTGAAATATTTGGGTTTGTTTGGTATGTTCCATATATGTCACAGAACGCATAGAGTTCCAACTTAGTTCTAAGTAATATAAAAAAACCGGCCAATTGCTAGTCGGACTCGCGCACGAAGGGTTCCGTACCATCTATAAAAAATTTGCTCCGTGCGCACGAGTTTCAACGACATCTGCCCTCACGTGTCTGCCCGCTCGGGTAAGCGCAGTCAGGAACCTGCCCCCCGCGCGCTCCGCACCCGCTACCGATCAAGCCACGCCCCGTGCGAATTATAATTATTATTTACTTAGGCACATATTACAGATTTATTATTAGAAAATAATAGTTCACGGTTTATGCATAAGGTTTATGCAATTAAATGTTTTTTTTTATATTTGAATTGATTGAATGAAAGGTAAATTACGGTTTTATGACGTATTAAAAAAAACTACTTGCTAGATCTTGTTCAAACCAATTTTCGGTGGAAGTTTGCATGGTAATGTACATCATATATTTTTATTAGTTTTATCATTCTCTTATTTTAGAAGTTACAGGGGGGGGGGGGGGGGACACATTTTACCACTTTGGAAATGTCTCTCGCGCAAACTATTCAGTTTAGAAAAAAAAAATATTAGAAACCTCAATATCATTTATGAACACCTATCCAGATACCCCACAGAGTTTCAGTTCTAAGTATGGGGAACCCCCAAAATTTATTGTTGTTTTTTTCTATTTTTGTGTGTAAATCATAATGCGGTTCACAGAATACAACCTACTTACCAAGTTTCAACAGTATAGTTCTTATAGTTTCGGAAAAAATTGTCTGTGACATACGGACGGACAGACATACATGACAATCCATAAGGGTTCCGTTTTTTGCCATTTGGCTACGGAACCCTAATGAAACGAGAAGGTAATATTAGTTACTCCAATTCAAAATAAATAATAAACATTCAATAAAACAACTCTGCTTAGGTGTAATCAACAAATATATGACGTAGTTATTAAAAAAGTAGGATGTTTAGACGGGTAAAAATGATTTATTCCAACTTGGTAATAGCATAGTGAGTAGGTACTTATTCCGCTTATGGACCGACAGAAACCAGGTTTTGTTCTCTGGTTTTGACCCCGCTCTACGCAACGTTGCATTTTGGCAATAACAAAATACTTTCCTTTACAAGTTGGTAACTTGCACCGTAGTCGAGCATTTGACCACAGTGGATCAGTGATTCTGTCCATCATTCCTTGCATCTTTTGGGGGTAATCATTGGCTTTCGAATTTTTGTTCTTTCGTCCTTCATGAATATCGGAAGCGAGTGATGATGGTCGTCCTCTTTACCGCGTAGTGATGGGTCCACTCAGGCACAGGGTTTTTGCCACTTCGAGTCAAAATTTATGTAATTTCATTAAATTGAATTTTTAATATATTTATTTGTTATTTTGTCGCCTAGGAACGTATCCCCTACAATCCCATATAAATTAGTACTCCATATTCACGGATTCTGTATTCGCGGCATATTTACGGAACATATACCGTATATCTATACTCTATCTATACTAATATTATAAAGAGGAAAGATTTGTATATTAGTGTTTGTAATAAATAAACTCAAAAACTACTGTGCCGGTTCAAAAATTCTTTCACAATTGGAAAGCTACATTCACCCTGAGTGACATAGGCTATATTTATTGCTAGAAAAGATTAGGGATCCTTACTAAAACTTAAGTAACGTAACCCAAGGTGTAAAAAAGTGCCCTAAAACGTCTTTCGTCGCATGCGCTGCAGAAACTATTGATGATAGAACAAAAGTATGTTCTACAATATTAAATAACGTATCAATATCGACAAAAACTTCGTAATATTATAAAGAGGAAAGATTTGTTTGTTTGTATTGAATAGGCTCCGAAACTACTGGACCGATTTAAAAAAATCTTTCACTGTTGTGAAGCTACAATATCTCCGGGTGGCACAGGCTACTTTTTACCCAACTGCGGAGAGGGAGGGTAATGTTTTTATTAAAAAACTACGCGTGCGAAGCTGCGGATTGGTCAGCTAGTACCATATAAAGAGCTTTTACTGAATTTAAATAACCAGATTATGACCTGGATTGAGTCATCTTTTTTCTTTTTTCTGTCAAACCACGGGAGTGAATCCGCGTGCAGACGCTTGTAGTCTATATGACGTTACTCTTAATTTAATATGATAAAACAAAAATGCGAAGTTCTCGCCTCAAAAAAATCTGAATAGACTAAACATAATGTTCGTGTTGTTTCGTATCTAAAACTGTTAGGTATTATTGCCAAAATATGAGTTTTCAAATTAATTTTTAACTCTATAAAAATATTTTATCACACTAATATTATAAATTCGATTGTTTGGATGTATATTTATTTGTTTGTTACTCAATCACGTCGTAAAGTCGTAACGGCTAAACCGATTTCGATGAAACTTGGTATGTACGCAGATTATAACCTGGATTAACACATATGCTACTTTTTGTTGACAAACAACGCGTGTGAAGCCGTTGGCGGTAGCTAGTACTATAATATATATTTGACGACTTCCGTGGTGCATTGGGCGAAATGCCGGCTGAGACGCAGGCGGTTGCGGGTTCTTTTCCCGCCGCTGAACAAATATTTGCATGATCTACAGATATTTGTTCCGTGTCTGGTTGTTTCTCTACATATTGTAAGTCAAAAAAAGAAGTATTTAAGTATTCTATCAGTTACCATACCCATACTACAAGCTCTGTGTGAAATGTCCAGCATTTTTTAGTTATTTACAGTCTTTTCTCTTTCTCTCGCACTTTTTCTGGGCCTACCAGGGCTGCGTCGCCCTTTCGTTAAAAAAAAGATGCATTCGAACCAGATTGGTCAGAATTGTCTATGGACCGCGATGGATAGAGCGAAGATGTGTAATAAAATTAAAATTACACAAGTTCTTTGTTTGCAGATACTGCAAGACGATAAATACATGTTCAAAATGTATTTACCGAGAATATCTGAGAGAAATGGACCACTTTGCTGCTACAGGTATGTAATAATCGCCATAATATTGTTTGTTGTAAAGATCTCGCGAGTCTCCCATAAAAACAAAAAAATATTATTTGTAATGTTTGACTATCAAAATAGTGCCACGAAATAGGTTTTTTCTAGATCATCTTTGACCACATCATCGCTTAACATCAGGTGAAATTTTGGTCAAACGAAGTTCCATTCAATTAAAAAAAACAACCAAACAAGATGACCTACAGTTTCATTCAAATTACAGGTGACGGGAGTTCACGATATTAGTTATCTTTTTTGGGGTAGAAATTTAAGTTATTGTGGATATCAGACTTTTCCCTATGTTTGTGTCCCTAAAGCTACACGCATACCAAATTTCAGCACTGTGGGGTCACTAGTGTACCCTGTGAATTTTGTCAAAGTTCAGTTTTTATTATGGCTAATAACTTAAAAACTACAAGATTTAAACTTAAAATCCAAACGGGGTCAAAATGTAGTCACAAAGACCTTTTATTAGACGTGCTATTTGATCAGATAGTCCCAATTTGTTTTTTTTTACCCCTCTTGAACCCCAATATCTCAACAACCCCACCACATTTTTAACTCATTTAGTCACACCAAAATTGTGTCATCACTACCTACCTATATACCAAATTTCACGATGATCGGATACACGCTTCGAAAGTTATCCTCGGACAAACAAACATACAACATACTTACATACATTTGTCCAAGTTGATTTGGAGATCTCGCTTCGCTCGATCAAATACGATATTTATCACGTACCGTTTTATCGGTGTTTCGACCGACATCATCATTATCATTCTCAGCCCGTGTCGATCACTCCAGGCCATAGGCCTCTTTGTTTCTGTCATTCTCAATACGATCGGGGTTGGTTCCCGATCCTGTGCCAGTCTGAACCACGCACGACCCACGGTCTTATGGATGTCTTCGACCGACAATATAATAATAATTGATCTAGCGAAGCGAGATCTCCATATCGGCGTTATACGTATGTATGTTTGTTTGTACGAGGATAACTTTCGCAGCGTTGATCCAATCATCGTGAAATTTGATACATAGGTGTCTCTAAATTTGATGATGTTGGGGGCTTTCGGGGGTTGTGAGATATTGGAATTCAAGAGGGGTAAAAAAAAATTAAATTGAGACTATTATATAGGTCAAGAAGGACGTCAAATGAAAGGTCTCTATGAATACATTTTGTGATATATTTTAATGCCATTACATTATTACTTATCATGTACCTGTCTAATCATTACTATAAACCCCAGATCTTCAGAAACTAGAGATACCGAAGATAAGACAGTGACGCATGATACGGATTGTCTTAGAGATTGACAGAGACGCAGTATGTCTACAGAAGATAGTAAGGAAGGGAGGTAGATTGGAAGTGCCCCAACTCAAGACACCTGCACACTCCTACTATGATGGCTCCTTTACGGTACAGGCTGTCCGTTTATGGAACGCACTACCAGTAGTACCAATAAATTAATAAATACCTTTATTCAGTATTGTAATTGTGTATTTCAGAGTATTTATGGTCCGTTTGCTGCCACACTCCGATTGGAACAACCTACCGCGGCCCAAAGATATAAAGGTGTTGGAATATAACGATGCGCACGGGCAACCGCCCGAGTTGGGCGCCTACATCACTGATATATTCTCCAAGTAAGTTGACGGTTCAATATACAACATGTTTGATGTACGACATTAATTTAAAGCACACATCCGGAATTGTATTATTTTATTTTAGAGGTGTGTTTTATACCGTTAGCTTGTATATTTATCCAGTAATCGATACATATTCCATAAATAATTTTTAACGTAAATCGGCGGTGCCTTTGCGCCGATGCCGCTTAGTCAGTTTAAAAGGTACCTACTTACATGATGTATGAATATGATTCGTTTACCTATTTTATACAGGCTGTTTAATTGATATATTAGGACTTGATATTAAGGTTGCTGGAAAATTAAAAATTTTCTATGGTAATGAATTTAAAAAAAAAACTATTTTACAACAATAGCCCTACCCGTGTTTTCATTTAATGTCATACAAAACACGTAGTATTAGTTTTTTTATAATAAGCTAGACCAGTGATTCCTAAAAGGTGGTCCGCAGAACCCTGGGGTTCCGTGGTTGGGGCACAGGGGTTCCGCGGTCTCTCCGAGAGTTAAAGTTGAATTGTACTTAAAGATGAATATCCGGCAATCGTTGAGAAAGCTGTCCTGGTTCTGATTAAGTTTGTGAAGACTTACCGATGCGAGACTGGTTTGCGGTTAATTGTATTTTTTTTTATTTTGATATTCAAACTACAAGGTAAACACTTTAGTTATCAAAATAGCCAGCTGGGGTTCCGCCAAAAAAAGTATGATCAATTGAGGTTCCATGACCAAATAAAATTGGGAACCTCTGAGCTAGACATTTCACACAGAGTTTTAAATATGTATGTAAACCCAAATAGAAATTATTCTATCCACTGATGAACTTTTTCGTAATATGAAGCCAAAGTTGCGCAATCATTTTATTTTTAAATTCTTGATCGTTTTTCTAATAATGCATTGGGTGCAGGCCGCACAAGATCGATCGCTCTTGTTTATTGATCGAGCAACGCTAGATCTCAAAACTTGGGCAAATCGGCGTTGTATGTATGTTTGTCCGAGGATAACTTTCGAAGCGTTGATCCGATCATCGTGAAATTTGATATATAGGTAGGTAGTGATGGCACAATCCGGATGTGACTAATGGCGGGTTCCTATATCCGTCGGCTATGACTCGTTTCTCCTTGGAAACGTATCAAAAGTTGGAAACTAGTTTGACACTTTTTCAAGTTGTAGCCGGTTACCGACGGATATAGGAATCCGTCATAAATGAGATAAAAATGTGCGGGGGTTGTTGAGATATTGGGGTTCTTGTGGGGCAGAAAAAATGAGACTATTAAGTCTAATGGGACGTCTAATGAAAGGTACATTTCGATCCCGTTTTTATTTATAGTTTAATCCTTGTTTTTTGAGTCATTAGCCATTTTAAAAACTGAACTTTAAGTTTAAGCATCAAGTCTTCCTAGCACTATTCTTTTTTGTGTTAAAGTATTAAATAAATATATAATTAACTTTGAATTCACAGGGTACATCAGTAACCCCACAGACTCACAGTGTTAAAATTTGGTATTTGTTTGTATTCGTGCAGCTTTAGTGACATAAATATAGGGAATAATAGTCTGAAATCCGGAATAACTGCAATTTCATCCCCTAAAAAGAGTGTCCAATTATCATCAACCCCCGTTACTTGTAGTTTGAATGAAACTGTAAGCCAAGTTCTTAGGTTTTGGGCGTTTCGTTTCACTATTTTATTAGTCAAAGATAATATTATAATATTTCTTTATTTTTGGGGAGACTTGCAAGATCGCAGATCAAGGTGAAACCACTAGTTATAAGAAGTTTAGTGTGAATATGTTTAGTTTAAATTGTTAAGGTTATATTTACTTGTTCTTATGTGATGCGAATAAATGTATTTTCTTTTTTTTTTCTAACAATGTACTATTGTCTATCTTTCCAGTGACAATTTTCCCCTAGACTCGGAACTGGTGATGGGCGATGAAAAGTCACAATACAACAGAACCGAAGCCATATTCAACAATAACATCTGCAACCGTTGCTTGAAGAAGCCGAAGAGATTCGTTCCTACCACTACCACCTCCACCACTACGCCTTCGACGACCACTGAGGATGATGGCAGTACGGAAGACTTCAGTGACGCAGAAATGTCTAATGACCCCTCATCAGACAGAAAGAGGCGTTCTTATGACCAAGAGTAAGTTTGACGTTCATGACATACACAGGTATAATCATATACATACATACGTATATACATACAGGCAGTGTTGAGCAAAATGTAATCTAACTACTGATTACTAAAGTCTAACTTTTTATTAGCTGCAGTAAAATGACGTTTTGTGGGTTGCCGGTTTTTGAAGTAAAATAAATAGGGATGTAGCTAAATGAGTGAATCATAAATGAATAATCAGTTTGGTTTTTTTTTTGAGATTTAATATTAAGTTGTAATGTATTTTTTTAACCTATTATTATTACTGTACTAGAGGATTGATCTTTTTTAGTGGAAGTATAGGGAGGTACATTCAAAATGAAACAAAAACGTCATAATAATGTTATTTAATTAATTTTTGTTAACTGAATCACATCCCTATTGAGATTAGGCTGGCAACATTATTTTACGGAATGACATTTAGAAACGTCATTTTACTGCAGCTAATAAAAAGTTAGACTATAACTACGATTACATTTTGTAGTTAGTAATCATAATAGTAGATTACATAAAGTAATCGTATTAAGTAGTTTAAAAATTTTGATTACTAGGTAACTACAAATTGTAGAGAGAAAGAATATAAGTAAAAGTACATATGTAAAAGTATTTAAGTAAAGGTATATAAGTGAAAGTATATAAGCAAAAGAATATAAGTAAAGATACATATGTAAAAGTATATAAGTAAAGGTATATGAGTATATAAGTAAAAGTATATAAGTGAAAGTATATAAGCAAAAGAATATAAGTAAAAGTATATAAGTAAGAGTATATAAGTTAAAGTACATAAGTGAACCGCCGCAGATTTACAAATAATTTTGTGGTTACATAAAGTTACCTCAATCAGCTATTAATTATTTAACGAATATTAACGTAATTAAGTAAATATTAAGTTTTAAACATATTTTCTTACAAAACGAGATATTCTTAGAACTAAAGTAATCAGTAGTTATAACTACTCGATTACAGTAATCAGATTACCGATTACTTTATGTAACTTGATTACTGTAGTTAGATTACATGTAATCATAACTACTTGTAGTTAACTACTTGTAATCGTAGTTAGTAGTTAGATTACAAAAAAGTAGTTAACTACGCCCTACACTGCATACAGGTATAATCAGTGATTAGATTAGTAGATTGATTTGGGGTTAAGGATCTGAAACGTATATGTTGATACTAGCTTCCGCCAGCGGCTTCGCACGCGTTGTTTGGTAACAAAAAGTAGTCTATGCGTTAATCCTGGTTATAATCTACGTACATACCAAATTTCATCGAAATCGGTTCAGCCGGCCATCATAATTTTACACGCTTGTTATTTGTTGCCGTTATCAATATCGAGCAAAAACGAACAATAGAAATTACGTGTGTTGTATGGGAGCCCCCCTTAAATATTTCTTTTATTCTGTTTTTAGTGTTTGTTGTTATAGCGGCAACAGAAATACATCATCTGTGAAAATTTCAACTGTAACTATCACGGTTCATGAGATACAGCCTGGTGACAGACGGACAGACAGACAGTGGGGTCTTAGTAATAGGGTCCCGTTTTACCCTTTGGATACGAAACCCTAAAAAGTACTAATAAAGTACTCATAGAGGACGTGTACAAAGGCGAGCTTAACCCTAAGAACTTGAGGCTAGAGAGAGAGATGATTTTAAACCTTGTTGCGATTTAGCACCCTGGTGCGCGGTGGCTAGATGAGAAGAAAGTTCGCAGTCAAAGTGTTAATCAGAAATGCGACTGATATCCGGTATCAGGCCGAATACCGAAATTTGTACTATTCGGTATCCGGCTAGATATCAGAATATCTTCGTGCTTTATCTTAGACCACATCATCGCTTACCATCAGATGAAATTGTGGTCAAACAAAGATCTATCCAATTTAAAAATGTATATGTGTCCGTTCGGAAATTGCATGGTTGAATTACAAATAAACATGTTAATTAAAATGTTTCAGTGAATATACCAATAGCCCGACCATGAAAAACGGTCCAATGTTGGCCGGTCAGCTGATTGGTGACAGAGATACAGCGGTGGTCTACGATGGTCAACTCGATACCAGCGCCAACTATACTCTCTTCGTTGAACTAATAAGTAAGTATTTAAATTAAAAACATTTAAAAAGTTTCAAGAATTTATTTGTCTCATAAGAAATTACAAAATTTTACTTAAAAGAGAACTTATTAATAATCTGTTTCAGTAGAATTGGGCCCATGGCGTTCTGTACTTGATGCTCTAATATTCTGTACGAATATTTTAATGACAAAATTTAGACACTTACTACCTACTTTGACATTAGATTTAAATGGTTTCTTTTTAAAATGAATATACAGTAAAGCTCTTTATTCGCGGTGTATATGTTCCGTAAATATGCCGCGAATACAGAAACCGTGAATATGGAATGGTAATTTATATGGGATTATAGGGGATACGTTCCTAGGCGACAAAATAAATATATAAAAATATCAATTTAATTGAAGTTTTTGACCATATTTATTAATTATTATCTTCAGGTTTAAAGAATTTTGTAATTGTTTCTTGCTTGGCAGTTTTTAGAAGCTCCTTCAATTCAAACTGATATTAGCAGTCGCATTAGCAATTTGCCTCTTAAAAATAAGACTTCGTTCCATAGACGGATCAATTTTCATAAAGAAATCACAAAGCTCATTTGCCATTCTTAACCCTTCAGTAAGATTTTTTAAATTAAATGTCACGTTTCCAGTGCTTGTTGAAGCCTCTTCTTCGACGATTTGCCAACATACTTACATACATATAGGTTCAATATCCTTTATATTTCTATTTTTATATATCTGTCTTTACCTTTTCTTTAGTTTATATAATTTTATATTTAATAAAATTGGACTTTCCGGTACTGAATGTAGAAGCCGGCGGAAGATCAGCGCGCTGCGTACTCGTATTTACTAGTGCGTGGCGCATAATGCTGAGCCGGATCCTAGTTTGCGGACGCTCATAACCTGGACGTACTAACTGCTATGTTTTATATTTTTGTTTGTTATATTGTTACTCCTACTGTCGTACTATTTTTGTTATTGTGTATGTGTTTGTTTTGTTATGTCTGCAAATAAATGTATTTTCTTTCTTTCTTTCTTTCAATGGACTGTGAATTTAACATTTCCTCCAAGTCGGTTTCAGTCAAATCTTCATCTTGTGATATAAGCAACTCCTGAATGTCACTTGATTCTGGTGTAGTTGTAATAAGGTCTATTTTATTTTATTATTAGTCCATTAGCCGACATAAAGGAAACCGAATGTTTTTTTATTAATATGTATGTACCGATATACCGTTTAGATCCGCGAATATAGGAATTGGGTCGCATTTTTTTTTTCCGCGAATAGTGAAAACGCCAATGAAGGAAGCGCGAATAAGGAGCTTTTACTGTAAACTAAAAGGAGCAATGAGGTCCTCCTCTGTCCTAAATATTGTTGTGCCCAACAGGGTCCATAATGAACACTTACCTATCAATTACCACCTATTATTACATTATGGAATTTAATAAACGATTGAGTATAGAGTAGCTATTAATCGTGCGGGCGGTCGCTGCCGTCTCGTTGTCAATTGATAATATCTCGTTGCCTTATGACGTAATTTGTTGTCCACAGCTCAAATAGCGGGCGAGCCGTCTATGTTCAGTGAATATGTGAACGTGCTTATGCCGGCGCCGACTCCACCCGTCGCGCAGCCCACCGGCGTCATCGAAATCGCTCTGCAGGTAAACATCTTTTGATAACGACGAGCGCAAAAACTCAAGTAATAATCTGTTTAAGAAAAAAATTAAAATTTATTAATACAAAAAAGTTATTACTCATTGGGAGAAGTTTTAAATTATGTTAATTTTAAAGTGACCTGTTGATTTTTTTTTCTAATCCTTATCTTTTTTTTTTGTCCATAACTTATTTGTCTTTTTATAATACTGACAACGGCCCTTTTACAGCCGCAATTTGTAACTTGTAATTCTGTAATTTATATAACATTATTTTGACAATTATTTTGTTTTTTTTTTATTTTGTTTAGTTATAGATTTTTTGACATTCTGCAATTATTGTAATTTATCGTAATGACAAGACTCCTTTACAGCCGCAATTTGTAATATTTTGTTTTTGACATGAAATACATTAATTACGATTTAGCATTAACATTGATTGACTTATTTGACATTGTTTTGTTGTGTATTTAATTGATTTTTGTTTTATTTTTATTATTTTAAGTTGACATTCTTTGTAAAAATAACGTAATTAGACCCGATACCTGTCTGTTTGAGCTACTGTAACGTTAATTAATGTACCTACAGTGGAAAAAAGAAATAAAATGAAATTAAATGAAAAAAAAAACATCTATAACATATCGGATTATTTAGATAATAGAGAAGCTTGGGATTGAAATTGCTCCAACTCATTTAAAAATGTTACAATTTAGACGTAATTTATTCTCTTTATTGTTATGTATTCTAAAAGGATCATTAAAAAGAACAACCAGATGATGACCTTGATGATGATCTAAGGTGCGTGACCTACGAGGCAATTCTCTGTTATAGGCGATGGTTACCACTTAACATCAGATGGGCCATAAGCTATTGCTTTGGTGGTTTCGGCAATCTTCTGTCGCTGAATAATGAGTAATAATTTGCAGGCAACGTGCGCAGTGGCAGCCTTGGTGCTACTCCTGATGATACTGTTCTGCATCCTGCAGAGTCGGCGCTCGCGCAAGATGCCGCCGCACGCGCCGCTGGAAATGAACTCATTGCAGGCTGCTTTTAGGTAACTACTTTCAATTATAATATACTTCTTCCTTACAGCTTCCTACGCCTTACCTTTCTCTATTGGATCATCTAACTCTCTTCCTATCTTTAAAGCTAAGGTATACAACCATTTCCTTTCTTTGTCTACGCACTGCTAGTTTATCGTTATGTTTATCTCCTTTACTGTAGTTTATATATATATTTTATTATATTGCATATATTTAGTTTATTTGTAACTAAAAGTAGTTTATGTAGGTATATTAATTAATTACAATGAAAATACATACACCGCCGTCTTTTTGATTTTGTTTTGTCCTGTCCATCCAAATGTTATCTGAAAGAGATAGCTTTTAGCGATAAGACCGTCCATTGTACTTACCTTTATTTTTGTGTATTTCTTTGTATATTTACTTTTGTTTGGTGTGCATTAAAGAGTATATCTAATCTGTCTATCTATCCGCCAGCGGCCTCGCACGCGTTGTTTGTCAACAAAAAATAGCCTGTTTGGATCCAGGTCATTATCTATCAACACACCAAATTTAATCGAAATCGGTTGAGCCATTACGACATGATTGAGTAATAAACAAACATCCAAACTTTCACTTTTATAATTTTAGTGTGATAATGATAATATACTTTGTTTTAAACTTGCATCTGTTAGTCTTTTCTATAAATAAAAATAAGTTTTTTTTGTTGAAAACGTACTTTTTCAAAAGCTTTTATAAAATTTATAATCGGACTGCAAGCAGATACAAATGAGCCCAAACACTAGTAGCCTACTATAATCCATTCAGTATTTATGAATGAAAATTATTTACAAGCTAGAATTCCTTACAAGCTAGACACAACAGATTTAAAGAAATAAAAAAACAAAGAAGTATCAGCATAATGGGCGGTCTTGTCGCTTAATAAAGCGATCTCTTCCAGACAACCTTTGAATGAAGAGGATCATTGCTTAATGCTTCAGAAGTTTCATTGTATAGCATGGAGACGGCTCCATCATAAGACCACCTCTATGGTATCAAAATATTGCATTTCACCGAAGTTACATTTGTATGCCATGTTTCAGCTCAATCAGTTGGGAGGAATTGGTTTAAAATTTATTTGCCCGATTTGACCTAAACTAACATTGCATGTTAAATTATATTGAATGAGACCATCTTTCTACTAAAAAATAAATGAATCTAAAAATGGACTTGTCTTATCATCAAAATCACGAGAAATTCGATAAAATGCTGCTTGACAAAATGTTAGAGAACTAGCGTATTGTACGATGCCAGAGATTACTAAAAAGTTACTACGAACCGTTCAACAACCCCGCCCAGTCAATGACCTGGTTCGGTCAATGTATCAACCACTCAACAGAGCGCATAGTGCGCATGGCAGGGCGGTAAGTACTTACATGCTAGGCATAAAAGTTTAAAAATAAGTTTTTTGGAATAAAAAAAATATTTATTTATTATTTATGATTTCAAAAATATAGTCCGTCATTATTTGTACGTTATATACAGGAACATGTTCCGCGGTCGCGCCCCGCACACGCCGACCGCGCCGCCCGACATGGACCCCATACCTAAGGACGAGCTAGCCGCCGCCTACGCGGAGAGACAGGTCGACTCGGACTACGGCTTCCAGAAGGAATTCGAGGTACTAACTATCATTTACTATTTATCTTGTCTTATGTCTCTAGGGAATAGTTTTTGACCAAGAATAAAGTCGCAAATCTGTTGCTGCGTAGGATATCCACGAAGAGGCTACGCACGATATCAGCGTAATCGTGGTACGCAGGTGGTGGTTTACATTTGTTTACGTTTACATTCATTAAATTGCATAATATTGGCATCTCAAAAATATATGTATCATAAAATGTTGATATTAAACAATAAAAATTAATAAATTACAATTATGCATAACATTGGTTTAAACAATTGGGTTACAGCAGTTTATCTGACTGAGTGGAAAGATGATGTCGTAATTTTCAAATAATTTCCTTAAATATCATGCATTTATCACGATCATGTATTGTCAGAGTTTCCGAGAATAGAGTTGGATAGAGATACTTGTAGCTTAAGTTGCGCACCCTTCCACAGAGTCTTAACTAAAGACGTTTCAAAATTATTCTGGCTGCAATAAATTGGCAAATCTTTACTAGTATACCGCATATCTATGCTAGTATGTCTTTGAAGGAATGTAGCACCAATCTAATTCCACCTGTCACTGTTTTCTTACACATTTCAGCCAAACTATATCTTATTATTACTTCTAACGGATATTCACCATGTTTTGCGTGTGTCTCGGTATTTTATATTATACTAGCTGACCGATCCGCAGCTTCGGACGCGTAGTTTTTCATAGTAGCATTATATGGTGAAAGAATTTTTGAAATCGAACCATTTTATGAGTTTATTCGTTACAAACATACAGAAATACAAATCTTTCCTCTTTAAAATGTTAGTATAGATGTGTTAGTTGCACAAGATAGTTGTTGTTTTAGTTTTTTGTAGGTTGTTTTAGAAACCTATAGGTGAGGCCTGGTTTAAGCAGTAGAGGTTCTGTGGCAGATATGATGATAATCATCCCATTTTTTGTGAAGATAATGTTTAATTTTATTTCATTTCATTTATTCCATGCGAAAATGGGTACAGTTACATAGCAACAGATGATAAATATACATACAATTTAGATCCATAATAATAGATAACATAGATTTAATTTAGAAATAAGTAATTTTAGATAATCAGCTTATCAGCATGCAATATTAAAAAATGTCAATTGATAAAAATAACCATATTTATTCCTAAAGTTATAACCTGTATCTTATTTTCGTCAATCATCATCTTTATATCAGCCACAGCCTAATCATTTTCGTGAATAACTTCCATCAAGTGTGTTCCAATCCAAGCCCTTTATGTATGTAACATAACAGTCGGCAAATGTAAAGTTGCTGCAGATGCTGCCGGAGTGCTTCACGGACCGCACCACGCACGCTTCCGAAGCGCGCGAGAATCAACCGAAGAACCGCTACCCCGACATCAAGGCGTACGACCAGACGCGCGTTAAACTGGCGCAGGTCGACGGCATAACCGGCTCTGATTATATCAACGCGAACTATGTTATGGGATATCAGGTTAGTCGCAATATCTTAGAAATTATCTTACTTATCTTCGCTAAAATTATAGGAGCGTCGTAGGTCTACATCATCGAAAACATAGCGTCAAACAGGACACTAATGACATAAAAAAACTTTAGGTGTCCGGCCGTTGCTAGGCTTTGTAGGTTGTTTGGAATTTCCGGATCTGAATGAAACCCCAGTTTTATTTAGATAAATAGAAAAATAAATAATTTATTTTTCTTGTACACTGGTCAATACTTAGCAATGCTTAAAAGTTCTTGGAGACAGGTAAAAACTATTAAATCGAAATTTATGTAACAATGATCTTTGCACTGTCGCGCGTGCGAATTGGAAGAGAGCGCCATGTAGCGAGCGGGTACGGAACTCGAATATTTCGTTCAATACTAAACATAGGTGATAAGAGGTATTTACATGGCACAGATACAAATGACGTCGAATATATACGAGGGGAGTTCAATGTGTTCTCGGTATCGGGGTAATATACTAATGATGAGGGTAATTAAATTATCTCATTAGTTTATGACACTCATTGAGGGTATAAATACAAAATTTTATTTGAATGTCGTCATTAGTATTCAAAATATCATTTCTGAAAGTCAACTGCGATGACTGATACGACAATATTGAAAAAAATCGAGCATTGCGCTCTGATAAAATTCCTCACAAAACAAGGAAAGACTCAAAAAGTAATTCACGAAGAAATGATGGTTGTTTACCAAGATTATGCCCCTTAATTATCTACAATTCAGAAGTGGTCAAAAGATTTGGTGTGATTTGTGTGTGTGAGTGGATTTAAACGGGGTAGAGAGAGTATTGAAGACGACCCTCGTGCCGGTGGGCCGGTTAGTGCCGCTACTGAAGAAAACGTAAAAATTGTTGAGAAACTTGTACCCGAAGATGCCCGTGCGAGAGTGAAAATATTAGCAGAAAGAACCAAGCTATCCGTGGGTACCATTCACACTATCCTTCATGAACATCTGAATTTGACAAAGATCAGTGCAAGATGGGTGCCGCGAATGCTCACAGCGCTTCGAAACAAGTGTGAGTAGATTGTTTTCGGAGCAAGGAGTTTTTGGAGCTCTGTGGTGAAAATCCGCAAAGTATTTATGATCGGATTGTTACTGGTGATGAAACGTGGGTTCGTCACTATGATCCTGAGAGCAAGCAGGAGTCTATGCAGTGGCATAAAAAAGGAATAGCCCTACCGAATAAGTTCAAAGTCAGCCCATCCGCCGGAAAGCTCATGGCCACAGTGTTATGGGATTCCAAGGGAATCTTATTAATTGAGTACACAAAAAAAGGTGAGAGTATTACTGGCGCAACTTACGCTAACACCCTGCTCAATTCAAAGGAGACAATAAAAGAAAAAAGACGGGGTAAATTGACCGCAGGTGTATTGCTTCTGCAGGACAACGCGCCTGTTCACAAGGCGCGCATTGCCAATGCTGCTGTGCGGTATTGCGGATTTGAAGAAATCAATCATCCACCCTACAGCCCGGTCCTAGCCCCTAGTGATTACTTTCTGTTCACAAATCTCAAAAAAGAACTTCGAGGCAAGCATTTTTCCGACGATGAAGAGTTAAAGGCAGCAATTAACGATCATTTTTCAGACCAGGAAGAAAAATATTTTTTGGAGGGAATTGAAATGTTATTTTCCAGGACAAATAAGTGTGTTCAGATCCTAGGGGACTACATTGAAAAATAAATTTTATTCAAAATTTTCTGCTTATTCTTTCATGCCTATACCGAGAATACATTGAACGCCCCTCGTATAATATATCTAGCTGACTGTTGCAGTATAAGGTGAGCTCTAAACATCAGCTAAATTATTCTACTCAATAAAATAACGTCTAATAAACTTTACCCACAGCATACTATATTTTTCCGGATTTGCTCGAGGATACAATGCCGTAAAAGAAAGTAAGGTATATTAGAAAGTAAGCCAAGGCATATTCTCATATATTTTGCAAATGTATAAAAAATACTGCAATGCTATCTTCTAGGTATATAAATATTGGGTTTTATGTAATGTTTAACTTTCATTTGGTCAAGTCAGTTGTAACGCTGGACCTAAAGGCGACATTAAAAATCATGAAATATAATATAGCAAGATAATAAAAAATATATATTTTTATTTAAGACCACCATAATAGTTTCCAAGTATTAGGATTCAACATGGCGTGTAAATTAAAACTATGTAAACATAATAGTATTTTATTTCTATAGTGTTATCCGAACACTTCCGGAACTTTCCAAGATTTGTTAAACCTTCTCAAAAACTTTCAAGCCAAACGGGGCTTGAACCCACTACCTTCTTCTTGATACGAGGATCAACTGCAAATTGCTATATGCTCTTGTCACATCAGGGTCGAAATTAGTGAGATGATTCAGATTACGAATCAAAGCGCCGTTAGCTCCATCTACAGAAAAACTTTTACCGTTTTAGATCTGCTCAAAGCCAAAAGTTGCCGTTCAGTACATTGGCATATGTAAAGATAAAATAATAATAGACGAATACTATTTTACCTACCAGAAAATTTGCATTATCAACGGCATGGAGCATATATCTCGGAGAACTGAGGGCTGTTGGGACAAAAAGGTTCTTGAGTAGACCATGCACTGGAAACAGTGGCGTAGCGTGCCTTGTCGGGGCCCCGTATAAAAATTTTTTTGGAGGCCCTTATATGGAGGTAAAGATTTTTCACAAAAGAAAAAAAATATTGTGAGAAGTAATATTTATTTATCACATAATTTACCCATTTTACAAATAAAAATCGAATTTTAAATATTCACTCTCCTTGCCTTTTTATCGGCAAACTGATTTATTAAATCATTTATGGCTGATGATGATTTTAGTTTTTCTAAAGTTTCTGCCTCTATGGACAATAGTGAGATGTCTGACAGCCGTTCTTGTCCCATCGAAGTTCTTAAGTAATTTTTTATTAGTTTTAATTTTGAAAAACTTCTTTCTGCCGTTGCGGTTGTAACTGGAAGGGTCAAGAATAAAAAGCATGCTGTGATTACCTCGGGAAAACTGGATGCAAGACTATTGAATTTTACTAGCAATAATTCAATGAGTTCTTTAATGGAATACATTTTTTTAATTTCAGAATTTAAGCATGTTTTTAGAGCCTTTAATTGGTCACAAAGATTAAGTGAGATGTCTTTACTGTATTTAGCAGACAGTTTTCCGGAAGCGTTTAATATCTCTTCGCTTGAAGAAGATAGGAGTTTCTCCGGTTGTAATATTTCGAATATACTACTCAGGTTGCAAAGGCTCTGAAATCTTTCTTTAGTTTGAGAAATTAATATATCTAAACAGCAATAGTATACATTGACTTTGAAATAGGATTCCGGGTCGGAAATTCTCTCATCTTGTGATAACTCATCAAAAAAACGCTTCGTTATCTTTCGCCTACTGTTTTTAAAAACAGTTGTTACCCCCCACTTTTTTGCTAAATCTTTGGATTCATTTAGCAAACTATTAAATGAATTCTGATTTCTTAATTGGCACAGTCTATTTAAAAGATTACTTAATAAAATACAAGATTTCTGTAAGTCATTATTTTCATGCTGTAGAGCTTTAGAAACAGGATTAATAATTTCAAATAGTGAAGAAAAAAATGTAACGAGCACTAAGAAATCAAAACTCTCTAAAATATTAATTATACTTTTACATTCTTCACGTTCATCTTTATTATTTGAAATTAAATTTAGTTGGTACAAAGTTTTCATGATTAGTAAAAAAATTTTCTTTACTGCTAATAAAGCGTCGTTCCTAGAAGACCATCTGGTAGGACATACCTTTTTAAGGGTAATCAAATATTTTTCAGATGAATCGTCACTTAGCATAGCCCAGCGTTTTATACTATTGCCAAAAAAAGTATATATTTTTTCTAAATTATCGAAAAAAGTCGATACTTCACGAACATGTCTCGCAGCATCGTTCAAAACCAAGTTTAAAGCGTGCGCAGCACAATGAACATAATCGGCATTTGGAGCATGCTCTTTTATTAGGGTTTGTAATCCTCCATACACACCCGACATAACATTTGCTCCATCGTATCCCTGTCCTTTACATTTAGTCAAATCAATTCCATATTCTTTAGTCAAATTTAAAATGACAGTTTTCAGACCTGCAGCACTGCAATCGGTTACTGCTATGAATCCTAAAAAGGACTCACAGATTTTTATTTCTTTAGGCACATTATCATCATTTTCTGTAACCGAGATATATCGAAAAACTACAGATAGTTGGTCAATTTTTGACAAGTCTTGTGTTGTATCCAGAATTATTGTCAGAAATGGAGCTTTTTTAATTTCTGAGATAATACTGTTCCTAACGTTAGTACCAAGCAAACTAATAATTTCGTTTTGAATCGTAGGGCTTAAATAATTTATTTCTCCTTTCGGTTTTAGAAAAAGTTCTTTTAAAGTTGCATCATAGTTAGATAGCAGACGTAAAATTGCCATAAAATTGCCAGAATCATGCCCCCTCAAAGGTAGATTACAAGATACTAAAGTAATTATAACATTAATTATACGATGCAGTACATCTCTCCAGAATGTAATTTTACTATCGATTTCACTTTTCAATAGAGTATCGATGGTATTTCCTTGCAACCAATTATTATAAGAGAGTGAGGCACTAATATGCTGCTGTGACTTTTCATGGTCAAGAATAGTTTGTGTGAAATTGCTTCTAACCGAAACACCGTTAACCCAAGCAGAGGAGTACGATTTGTTTTGACGATCTGCTAATAACCAACAGAAGTGACAGTACGGTTTGTTTAAAACGTTAGAATAACATAACCATGGTCTTATAATTTTTATGCCTGCCTGATTGAAATATGAATAATAATAAGCTGAAAAAGGTCGGTTATTTTCTGAAACTTTTGGAAATGGTCCTTGTGGTTTAAATGGACCCAATTTAAAAATTATTTTTCGTTCGCATTCAGTTAAATTGTCACCAAAATTTCCTCTATCTGATGAAATTATATTACAATCTGCATTATCTGCAGATATATCAGAATCGTTGACTTGGGGTTCCTCGATTTCTGGATGGACATCCGATAAAGTATGTGCTTGGCTTTCTTCTATTTCCGGATGGATATGTGACGAAGAACATGCTTCAGAAGAATCTAAAAATAAACGAGTAATGGTTAAAAAATAAATACGAATGCTTTGATACTAAACTAAAAAGAGTTATATATAAATAAATAACGTTACTAAGGGTCACAGTTAGAGAGTGTTCAGTTCAGACGCACACAGATTCTACGCGGATTGTGCTCGTACCTATTAGTAGATACAAAATCACCTGCAGACCGTCCGTGCATTACTATACACCTGCGTGCTATTTAAACGCAGCGCGTAGTGTAGTGGCCATACAAAACGAGAACCCGAAAGCGAGTCTGCACATCTGAAGTTCTCAACACGCAATTAACGATACGATACGGACTGATAAACAAACAACAAAACAAATCGATCCTATAGATAAGTTAGAATTTTGTTTTTTTTAATTAAGGCACGGAACCCTAAAAACAGTATAATTGTGAAAATCGAGGGGGGAGACAACTTTTTGTGACGGACAGATGGACAGACCGAAATTAAAAGATTTCCTTGTTTATCACTACGGGCCCCTAATAAATGGGTTGGGTAGTAGTGTAGTACTTACCTTTCCAATCTAAATCACTCACAGTATCTTGTCTCTGAAAAAATGAAGAAATTTTGGGCACTTTTTTTATAACCTCGTCCCTTTTCTGTTTAATTTTTCTTTTCTCAGCGCCGCTGGGATAATCTCTTTTCCTTTCACTCATTTCTTTTACAAATCGTTACTAATACTGCTAAACCAGAAGAACAATATTGTTTGTACTGAATTACAATGTAATGCACATTTATATAAAGCGCGTAAATAAACAGTGCACTGCACTCCGTGGTTTAACATCCAATGCAAAGTACAACAACGTACACGTACATCGCGATATCGATGAAGGATTCCCGGGGATTCCCCGCTGAGTTGAAGATGAAGTAAGTAAAACGGGGAAGTCCCGCAGCCCGCCATAACGATGTAGTGTTGCCAACTTTTGAACGCACGCTTAAGGCGGGAAAAAAAGGAATTGCTTTATAGAATTTTGTCATTTGTAAAATAAAATAAATTAGAAAGTTTTTATTCTTTTTCCTTACACACTTTGGGGGCCCCCGTGGCCCGGGGGCCCCGTATAATTGATACGGCAAATACGGCGGTAGCTACGCCCCTGACTGGAAAGTACAGCGTGGGCCGCCCTAGGTATAGGTTAAGGATACTGAAAGCCCTGTGCAGATCGCTCTTAAAATCGATGGGATGGGGCCTATGTTCTGCAGTCATTATGATGACCCGAGAAAAATAAATAAACCGCTAATAGAAATCAAATCGCAAAAAACCAAGAGGTGGTCGCGTAAAAAGCGCAGACCAGTTGGCAGACCACCAGACGGATGGTCGGATGGATGCGCTTGGCACAGGACCGGAAAGAGTGGCGGTATAACGAGGAGGCTTATACCCAGCTGGGGAGGATGTGCGCTGAGTAGATAGACAGATAGAAACCTATATTATTCTTATGTTCACTCATTCTAGCTTGAATGAATTTTCGCCGCTGATAAAACCCCTGTCCTTTTTGCTTGAAAGATGAATCTTTCTGGCTGTGTTGTCTATAGCTTTGTTTGTCTAACTGTGTGTCTGTCTGTCCCTTCGCTTTCTAAGGACCCTTCGGAGCCTAATAAGGTATTGCATGCAGTGCTAAACATCGACCTTGTTACCACAAAAAAGTTAAACAACTGTTTAACGCGTGTTTAAAAGATTCCTTACCAATTTTTCTATAGGATTTTGTACGCGTGCTAAACAGTGTTTAATTTTCTTTGTGGTGAGACCCCTATATTTTTCATTAAAGTTGTATTGATATGTTTCTCTTTGTTTTGTTCTGTGTGCACTAGTCCAATTATTAGCTTTTGTTAAATGAAATCGATGTTGTATTGACAATGCAATTACGTTGCCACAAACTAAACTAAATTTAGGTTTGACGGCACTTAAATTATTGCCATCCTTCTCTGTTTCATACGGACAGAAAGTGTCAAATGTCATTTAAATGCTGTCACACTTAAATTTAGTATAGTTTGTGCAAACAGAATTGCCTCTAATGGTGTAATTTCCTGTAGAAGCAACAACAGTGCAAGTACGAAACTTGACGATCGACAAATTGACGTTTAAATTAAATAAACTCGTTAATATTTCCCAACTTAATCGATGAATTTTAGCGATTTTGTCTATTTCTCGTTGCGTACTTTCACCGCAGCTTCGATTATATTTATGTATATCATTTAAATGTTTCATTTTCAGTTGTGGCACTAAGGTTTGCATGAATAGATTTCTACAATGGTACTTAGTACTTTGCCAATCCTTTCTCAATAGATGTACTTATTTAAGTAACGTTTCTACTAGGGCTGGCCACTGGGTCGTACGACTCTTCCAAGTAACATTTCAGACAGTGGTGAAGATGGAACACTACTTGAAGTGCCACAATCTGTAAAAACTGATATTAGGGCTGGCCACTTGCGACCGAAAAGTTTATTCAAACAAATACAAGATTCGCTACCTTTAAAACTAGACAAACGTGTCACCGAAGTAATGTTATGAAAAACTAGGAGTGCTATTAAAACAACGGGGGCAATTCTGTTGCAACAAACTAAACTTTTTGATTTGTCAGCACTAAAATTGTAATTTCTAGTTTGTTTAATTTGGAAAGAGAGAGACAGTTGTCATTTTAATGCTGTCAAACCTAACTTTAGTTTGTACCCCAATGGGAACCTTTTATACTGAACTCTTTAACTTTAAAGCGAAAATGCACCGTATCCCTCTCACACAATGCTCCCCAACAGGACCGCAAGCAGTTCATCTGCGCGCAAGGCCCAACAGATACCACAGTGAATGACTTCTGGCGAATGGTATGGGAGCACGGGCTGGAGCTGATCGTGATGCTGACGAACCTCGAGGAGTACAGCAAGGTGAAGTGCTCCAAGTACTGGCCGGACGAGGTCAGGGGATCCCGCGCGTTTGGAGCCCTAACCGTGCACCATGTTACTGAGAAGAGGTGAGAACTTGAAATCTCGTACGTAATTTATTTGACACTGGTGGGCCGGTGACTTGTCAAGATTTTTTCCTAACGAGCCCAGCGGTGGTTTTGTTTGTTTCTTACTCAATCATGTCGTATTGGCTGAACCGATTTCGATGAAATTTGGCATGGCGGACCTGGCGGAAGCTAGTATCTAATACATTTGCCTCTTTTATTTGTCTCTCCACCTCTCTCTCCCCCTCTCATAATAAGTTTATTAGCTTCCCTTGTAACTATGTTAACAAATCTAGGAATTAGATTTAACCTAATTTAAATCTTCGTATCGATTCACAATTTTGCAATTATATGTAACTAGCTACCGCACTCGGCTTCGGATGCGTGGTTGTCAAAAAAAAGTAGCCTTATATCCAGGTAATAATCTATCAATGTACCAAATTTCATCGAAATCAGATCAACCATTACAACGTGAAAGGGTAACAAATAAACAAACTCGCTTATAATTCAATACGAATGAAAGTTGAAACTGCACACTCCATATTCTTCATCAAAGGTCAATGGGAATACCGTTTTCAGATATTCTGACTACATCGTAAGAGAGTTGAAGATAACGAAACAGCCGTTGAACTCCGAGGGTCAGCCAATCGTCGAGGGAAATGGCATCGCTAAAAGGAATGGAGGTAACCGCTCGTGATTTCCCCGAACCAATACTTACACTAATTGAAAATTGTCAAACTACGACGAACCATTCACCATTCCTCTTGTCATGCCATATTTAAAACGTCAAATTGATATATTTGACAAGTATGGCATTGTCTGCTTGTCAACGGTGCTTTCTTGTGGTCCCACTGATGGGATCATGCAGATCAAACTAACCAATCGGACTCTTTCTTCCATTTACTATGGGAAATGGCTTGACCGTGGTTATTTTCAACATCTACTGCTAAGCTTTGAGTTCCTGGTACCTTATGAAAAGCACGTCTTCAAACTAAAAAATATATACACCAACATAGCACAAAGGATTAGCAAGCTGAAGTGGCAGTGGGCAGGGCACAGCTCGAAGAACTGACGACCGTTGGGGCAGAAAGGTTCTCAAGTGGAGACCACTCACTGGATCTCTTATCTCATAAATTATCATAACTTAACGATAATCTTGTGCGGTCTGCACCTAACGACTCCCAGCAACCTTTGTCAGGTCGTTTTTCCATGTAGTGAGGCCCCGTCATACGCTGGGCTATCCACTGTGTGTCTAAAATTTTACTACTTCCTAGTAAAGCTAGATCGCGCTTTCAACTATATGAATTTTAGGTCTAAGTAGCCGAAGGTGTTTACATGCTTTACTTAAAACGCGCTTCAACTTTAAACGCGTTTTTGTAATTGTGTATCCACAGATTGTAAAGAAGCGTTAGACGGCAGTGCGCCGACGTCACCGCGCGAGGTCAAGGACCCCGAGACGAGGGTAGTCAAACAGTACCATTTCCTCATGTGGAAGGACTTCGCGGCGCCAGAACATGCCTACTCGATTCTGAAGTTTATCAAGGTTAGTTTAAGGTCTAGATTTGGAGAACACACTTGGCCATGATGTCAAATGGTTTTTTACCCGACTGCGAAGAAGGAGGGTAATGTTACTATATTATAGCTTCATGTGTCACACAAGGCCTTCCAAAGAGCATTGTGATTGATTGAAAGTACCTGACTATGTATTGTATTTTTATTTTTTGTGTGATTTTTTTTTTGGTATAATATGAGTAAAATGTTACTAGAATTAAATAAATAAGTTAAATTAGGGTGTGTCTGTTAATTTGGCGCATCATGTATACTAAACGGCTCGGCGAATTTCGACAAATGTGGTATATGATATTCGGCTTGAAGCCGCCATATTGGAACTTCCCCTTCACAAATCGCCTCGCTAGAAACGAGCTCTTAAATCGCAAGTGTGATAACTCCTAACGGCGTTTGGTTTAAAACTTTTGTACTGAAAAAAGGTGCTATTTACCTTACCTAGGCAATTAAACAGACTTAATTGTTTTTGTTTTTCAGAGGGTGAACGAAGCCTGGTCGGGAATGCTCGGCCGTGCATGCGTAGTCCATTGTTCAGCCGGAGTTGGCCGAACAGGGACATTAGTGGCCCTCGACTGTCTGCTAGAACAGCTGAGGGACGTGGGACACGCCGCCGTGTTCAACACGGTAGCCGAGCTGAGGCGCTCTAGAAACTTCCTTGTGCAATCACTGGTGAGCGACTCTAGCCTTTATATCTATGAGTGTAGAGTAGATAGTTGTGAGACAGGGACACTAGTGGCCCTCGACTGTCTGCTAGGCCTCAACTAACAGCTGATGTGACATGGGACTACAATGTGCAATCGCTGGTGAGCTATTCTAACCTTTATAAACTCATGCAGAAGGTTGTTAATATGTGTGCATGCAGTAAACATTCAGCATAGCCGTACCAAAGAGAAATAACCGAACATATAACAGAATTGCTATTTGCTACAATTTGCTCCGAGAAAACTTTACTGGAACAGAACCATTTTATTAAATTCAACGCATTTTCCATTTAAAATTGTTGAAATAGTATTAAGAGTAAGAACACTACATACAGAATAGCTTACTCTCGTAAGTCGTACCTAAGTAGATGGTCGCTGTTGTAGTGTGCCCGCGACAGTCGTCTCTCCCTGCTCAATCAGTTAATACATGTACAATTGTGGAAATATATATTGGTCAAAGCCAAAGTCAAAATCTTTTATTCATTAAAATCACGAGGATCACTTTGAAACGTCAATTTACTGCCTGTTCCTTCGCGACCAAGCCAGGAAAGAAAGGCAAGAAAAAAGCTGGTTGTTTTTTTAATGATCCTTTTAGAATACATAACAATAAAGAAAATAAATTACGTCTAAATTGTAACATTTTGAACGAGTTGGGAGCAATTTCAGTCCCAAGCTTCTCTTATCATCTAAATAATCCGATATTTTATAGTAGGCTTTTTTATAAAGATTTTGTTTTATTGCGTTTTTAAATTTGTTGTCAATTTTTGTACATCACTTGGAAATTTGTTATAAAATCGTACACCTTGCCCTTTAAACGATTTACTAACTTTATGGAGTCTACAAGTGGCAACAGCGAGTTTATCTTTATTTCTAGTATTGAAATTATGATTATCGCTATTTTTTTTAAACATATTAATATTTTTGTGAACATACATCAGATTTTCATAGATGTATTGACAAGGGAATGCCATAATATATTGTATTTAATTGGAAGATGCATCTACTCATTCCAACCTCCTCATTAAGAAACAATTAATCAGTATATTAGGGGTTGCATCATTATGATAATCACGAACCCCTAAAAAGAGTATATTAAATTACAGAAACAATACGTATTCGTGTACCGAGCTCTGGTTGAATACGCGCATTACGGAGACACTGAGGTCCCTGCTAACCGACTGAAGAGCAGCGTCGACCGACTGAGGAACATGCCGCCGCAAGCCACCAGCTGCCTCATGGAGATCGAGTTTGAGGTAACTCTACCTTACACGAAATCTAATTCTAGGGCGTATATTGTGCATTACCCTCCTAACCTGACCCTAGCCATCCCAAACTCCGACTTTGGGTTGATTTGTCCGTTTTCCCGCTTAGTCATGTCTCCAATCATACAAATAAATCTATAAGATCACCGTTATAAACTCGCAAACACACCCTCACCCAAACAAACCTTCGAACCTTCATACACCCAGACCCCGCATACAAACAACTACACACATCCATAATTATTAATTAGAACGGCTATTTATCGCGTATGTACCTTTTTTATTTGTTATCCCGACGTTTCGGCTGTGTTGCAACAGTCGTGGTCACGGGTTGACACACATCTACACCCTCACACACACATACACACAAAAAATCAGGGTTACCATGGCATAGCATGTTGATTTACTTAAATTTTCTTAATTATTATGTTTCGTTTAAAAAAAATGTATATGGGTGAATTGTATATTATCAGGGCCGTCAGACTCATCTAGTTCGGGCACTGGAAACTGCGACAATGCATTGCAATGATTTTACTAATGCATTGTTCAGTGTTCATATAGTTTTAGTTACTTGTAAAAGTTCACTGAAATAAATAAATTACAAATTAAATTACAAAATGTGCGCTTCAACTAATTTAACCTAAGTAAGTGGATGTGGGTAGACGACCCACATCCACTCACTTAGGTTCTGCGTCGAATTCGTAGTTGGGTATCGCCAATAGGTCTGAACAGTTAATGTTGTAGTTGTCATCTTAATTATCATTCCGCAGAAAATCCTAAACAGTCCGATACCGGAGCCTATCAAATCGTGCGCGGCCGGCGCCGCGGAGGAGCTTCGAGCGAAAAACCGCAGCGTTGACATCTTGCCGTACGACAGAAATCGCGTCATACTAGCCCCTATACCCGGCAGAGACTACTCCACATACATCAACGCGTCCTTTATAGAAGGTGACATTATAAAAGAGTTATTTCCATATACAACCTGTTTTCTTATGTACGACATTAATTAAAACACACATCCGGAATTGTATTAACTGAATTTAGAGGTGGGTTTAATTCCGGTAGCTTGGATATTTATCCAGTAATCGATACATTTCTAATAAATATTTTTTAACGTAAATCAGCGGTGCCTTTGCGACGATGCCGCTTAGTCAGTTTAACAGGTACCTACTTACACGATAAATGAATATGATTTGTTTAACTACTTTATACAGGTTACATTGATATTTTAGGACTTGATATTAACGTAGTTTGATTTTATTTAGTTTTATTATTATAATTAATTAAATGTTCAGCAGTGGACGTCCTATGACTGATATGATGGTGATTTTCCTCTTAATACGGTCAGTGCCGGATTAAGGTAACTTGATGCCCTAAGCAATCTTCCCCTGTGGGGCCCCCCAATCCTTAAATAAACTACAAAGAGTTAATAAAAAAAAAGTTAATACATATCGTAGGTAGACTATGTACGTGTTGTTCGTCCTGCCCTTATCCTATGCTAGGTGGGGTCGGCACAACATGATTTCACATGTTATCCCAAGATTCGGCTATATTTTTACGTCCGGCCGGCCTACGAGCGAGCGAGCGGAAGTAAGGTCATGACTGGGACCGAATCGAACGTCAACGATAATTTTAAACGCGTGCCTTTTGAAATTCCTTTAACTTTTGTGTTCTCTGGTGCCCCCCTAGACGAGATGCCCTGAGCAATTGCTTAAATATAGCTTATAGACCAGTCCAGGACTAAATACGGGTACGCGATGTACACTACTACGACTACACCACCGGCCTACTAATATAATAAACAAGCTGTGTAAATTTCAGCTTACGACAACTCTGAAGGCTTCATAATAACACAAGACCCGATGCAGAGCACGACAATGGACTTCTGGAGAATGGTGTCTGAACATAATGTGACAACAATTGTTATGCTTAGTGAGGTGAGTTGCCTTAGATTATTTATATTTATATTGGTTTAGGTTCGAAAATATACCTACAGGCGTACAGGCATAGAATACCCAGAATATAATACCTAGTAAACTGTAGGTATAGGTACAGAAGGATGACACCGAAAAAACATTTAATTAAATAGCGCCTCTTGCTACGGCGCAATAAAGTGCAATTCAGCTCACACAGCGCTGCGTGCCTAAATTATATTCACCTGCAAGGTGCCTCTATTTAAATATAAATAAATATAAATATTGCTGGACATTTCACACAGCGCTATCTAGCCCCAAACTAAGCAGAGCTTGTATTATGGGAACCAGATAACTGATAGAATACTTATACATTTATTTTGTAAATACATACTTATAATATATAGAGAAAAAACCAGACCCGGAACAAATATCTGTATATCATGAAACATTTGTTCCGCGGCGGGAATCCAACCCGCTACCTCCTACGTCTCAGCCGGCTATTCGCCCACTGCACCACGGAGGTCGTCATTTCTTTCGCGTATCTCTTCCTAACGCGCGGCAACTCAATGAATTGGCCTGTCAGTGTACAGGTAGCTTCGTACTTAAAGCGTGGAGAGCGCCAGGCCTTTCACAGAGAACGCATCTCTGATGACAGCAATGAATCAGTTGTGTGTTGCACCCGCGACTTTGCACGGGTGGTGTGTCAATAAAAATAGCCTATTTCTTAATCCAGGTCATAATGTATCTGGATACCAAATTTTATTGAAATCGGTTAAGCCGTTAGTTGTGAAAACGTAACAAACGTTACTTTCGAATTTATACGGATTTGTATGTATTCAGTTGGGTGACGGCAAATGTCCGAGGTACTGGGACGACGGCACGGCTCAATACGAACACATCTCGGTGCAATACGAAGAGAGCGAATCCTGTCCCTACTACACGAGGCGGCAGTTCAGAGTTATTAATAATAAGGTAAGTCATACACACTGCCCGAAGAGCTGAACGCCCGTTGGGGCAGAAAGGTCCCCGAGTGGAGACCACGTACTGGACGCAACTGTCCAAAAAGTATCTGACTGTCCCTCTAACTTCTTTTTGGCTACTTCAAGAAGTTGTGATGAATGTAGTCAGGATAGAAGGGGGTAATGTTCACACCCTTATGTAGGACGTCAGTGCAAATCTTATTCTTTCTGCACTACAATTAGAAATACTGTACCGTGCCTGGGTAGACAGACGCACGAAATAGTAAAGCCTCGGATGTGCGGTCAAAGAAGAAAGCCTTCAATAAAGCCGCCATGTCTAGCAAGAAGGTGATACGGAAAGCTCGCTTCGATCGGATAGGCCGCATGGGGTCTAAGCTTGCCGCGTACCCCGCAGGAAGTAAAGCTTTTTGGTCTCTGACTAAGTCGGTGGAAGCGAATTTCAACCGCCCTTCACTCCCCCCACTACTGAAACCGGATGATTCCCTAGCCCACACTGCTATTGAGAAAGCAAATTTGTTTGCAGCTCAATTTGCGGAAGCTTTACGTCTTGACATCTCTGGCGAAACACCACCTAGCCATCCTCGATGCGAAGTGTCTATGCACGAAATTCGCATCCAGCAAAAAGAAGTGCTCAAAACGTTGCGTAGTCTTGACGTGAATAAAACTAGTGGTCCGGACGGAATATCAGCCATAGTGTTAAAAAATTGTTCCCCTGAGTTGCCTCCAATACTGACAAGACTTTTCCGCCTGTCTTTGAAAACTGGTTTAGTCCCCAAGTCATGGAAGCTAGCTAACGTGCAGCCTGTGCCCAAAAAAGGTAGTCGTGCCGACCCGTCAAACTACAAGTTCCCATTTTCCGAGATGTACCGGTATCTGTAAAAGGTCACCTCGAGCTCCTAGGGGTTTCGCTCACGCCAACTTTAGCTCATACATCGAGTCTAAGGCTAAAACAGCTGCCATGAAGCTGGGCATCCTCAACAAGGTCAGGAGATACTTCACACCAGGACAGCTTCTTAGTCTTTACAAAGCTCAAGTCCGGTCTGGTATGGAGTACTGCTGCCACCTTCGGGATGGTTCGGCCAAATACCAGCTCGCTACCTTAGACTCGATAGAACGTAGGGCTTTTAGGCTTATAGGTGAGCAACATATGGCAGAGACTAAGACCCAAAGTCTCGAACACCGCCGTAAAGTTGCAAGCCTATCGATCTTTTACAGAATACATTTTGGGGAATGTTCCCAGCAACTATACGATCTGATCCCACCATCCCCCTTCCATCAAAGGACAAGCAGGCGCACGGCTCAGCACGCAATCACCGTTTTGGTTCTATGTTCTTGATGCGTACAGCTGAGGTATAGAACACTTTACCGTCGTCTGTTTTTCCTAATAAATACGATCCGGGCCTCTTTAAGGTAAGAGTGAATAGGTTTCTTCTAGATCTTCGTGCTACATCTTAGACCACATCATCGCTTACCATCAGGTGAGATTGTGGTCAAACGAAGTTCTATCATGTGTAAAAAAAAAATAGTAACCGTCCTAAAACTGTCTGACTGTCCCTAAAACTCCTTCTTTGCCCACTTCAAGGAGTTAAGACGGTTAGGGTTAGATTAGATGCACAAAACACCCCAGTGCAGGACGTCAGTGCAGATCTTATTCCTTAAAATTAGGCTATTAATTTGCAATGTGGCTGAAGTTGAGATGGGCTGGACACTTGGCTAGGAGGGATGACGGGCGTTGGACGAAGGTGATTACAGAGTGGTGGCTAAGGGATGCTCGTAGACCAAGAGACAGACTGGGTGTGAATGGATGAGACTCGCAAGGAACCAGAAAAAATGACTTAATAAAGTGGAGGCCTACACCCAACAGTGGGTGCAGGCGGGCTGAAATGATGAACTTGCAGTGTTGTGTTTTGGAAATTTTGATCAATTTGAACTAGGGTTTTTCAATTTTTTTTTCAATTCGCTGAAATGTTGCATAGCTGGCGAGTTTCGTTGACAATATTATACTAGTGGTTCGCCCCGAACTGAGATCTCGCGAGTAAAACAAAAAAATATTATTTGTGATTTTTGACAATCAAAATAGTGCCACGAAATAAATAACCAAAACTTGTCCTACAGTTTCATTCAAATTACAGGTAACGGGAGTTCATGTTAATTGGTTACATTTTTTTGGGGTACAAATAGAAGTTATTCAGATTTCAGACTTTTGCATATGTGAATCCTGTGAATTTTGTCAAAGTTTAATTTTTATTATGGCTAATAACTCAAAAACTATAAGGACTTTACTAAAAATAAAAGTACGAGTCGAAATGTACTAATAACCTTTCATTTGACGTCCTACTTGACCTAATAGTCTCATTTTCATTTATTTTTACCCCTCTTGAACCCAAATCACACCAAAATTGTGCCATCAATTTTTACCCCTCTTGAACCCAAATCACACCAAAATTGTGCCATCACTACCTACCTATGTATCAAATTTCACGGTGATCGGATCAACGCTTCGAATGTTATCCTCGGACAAACAAACATATGTACATACAGCGCCGATTTGCCCAAGTTGATTTAGAGATCTCGCTTCGCTCGATCAGTCAGCTAAAGTGTGGTAGTGTTGCAGGTTTTTACGAGAATTGTGCCAACACTAGTTACCTATTTATTAAAATTTTACGATGATCGTATCAACGCTTCAAAAGTTATCCTGGGTTAAACAAACATACATACATACAACGTCGATTTGCCCTAGTTGATTTGGAGAACTCGCTGCGCTCTATCAATGAGTCTTCACAAGCTATTGCCTAAGTTAACTAGCGAGCTGCATTTTGGGCGGCATCTACGAGTAGTATGTTACTGGAAACTAACCTAGTTATAATTTTTAGAGCGGCTGCAGTACGTGTGTGCGACAGCTGCAGTACCAGGGCTGGCCCACGGCGCCGGGGCACGTGCCCGAGGTGACGCGCGGCCTCGCCGAGCTCGCAGACGCGGCCGCGCCGCGGGACGCGGGCGTCATGCTGGTGCACTGCCAGTGAGTATACTCCACAGCTGCATCACCAGGGCATCACCGACTGCTTTATTCCCGAAACGACACACAATCGCACTTGACCGGCGACTTACAGTAACTGCCGTTCGATCGTATTCATACTTCTAGTTTACACCCAAAATGACATGCCATCTTCACTCACACTTACATTGTCCCTACTTAATTTGAATATGAAGTCAAAGACAAAATATCTTTGTTCAATGAAATCTTGTAGATCGTTATAATGACTAAATGTATGGATTTTTTAGTCTGGGAACGGAGAGGTCCGCTCTATTCGTGGCGCTATGTATCCTCATCTGCCAGCTGCGCACGGAGCGTCGCGTCGACGTGTGCTGTGTCTCGAGGAAAGTGCGCTCGCAACGCGTCAAGACTATCAACACATTTGTAAGTAGTACTATGTCTGGCCAACCGCTCCGGATCTTGGGGGGGGGGGGGGCAACCGGGGCACTAGCTCCGGGCGGCAATTTCAGGTGGCGCCAAATTCTTCAATAAAAATTAAGTTGGAAAAACCTAAAACTCTTCTTAGGGTTAAGCTCGCCTTTGTACATGACCTCTATTTCTGTATTTTTAAATATATTTTCTTATGTGCAATAAAGAACTTGTGTATAAAAGCACTTTACGCGACCGCACGCTCTAACCGCGTCCGAGAAAAGTGAGTAAGCCGAACAAGGCGCTTGCTTCCGCGCGATGCTTCGACTGGCTTAGCGGTGTCTAGGACGGCCACGTTCCTTAATGCCATGCTCATTCATTACGTTACACTTGTTTCAAAAATTATTTTTAATTTTGTTTATAGCAAAAAATACGGTACCTGCTGCTAATATGAATGTTAAGTACTTACACAGTTCGTATTTAACATCCATATTATACTTAGCCGGGCTTGCACAACTATCCCCAAACGTATTTAGCGATTAAACATGTTTAAATTTGACGCATTTGTATGATTTGACAACTCCTTAAATCATATTTGAACTAAAAACGGGATATTTATCATGATTTGTGATAACCATCCACTCGTAGACTTGATCATGTCGCATGCAATGTTCTCATATCACGACCTAATCTTCTTATCTTATAAAATCCGTCCACCAAAAGCTAAGCCACAAATCATTCAGCAGCGTAACTTTGCTGGCATGAATCATGAGCATCTTCGTCAAGATGCTCAGGATATTAACTGGTCTGGGGTCTTCAACGCTGTCACTATTAATGAAAAAGTTGATACTTTTAACACGTTGCTAATTAATCTTTATAATGTGCATGCTCCCTTCCGTGCAATAAAGATTAAACGTCTTCCGGCCCCTTGGCTGACCGAAGATATTAAATCGATCATGCATAAGAAAAATATCGCCAAATATAAATTTAAATGTAAACCTACAGAGGAAAATAAAGAAACATATTTTATCCGTCGTAATAAATGCAACAGGGCGTGTAGGGACGCACTACGCCGACACATCCATAGTTCAGTAGAAAACGATTATCCATCAAAAGTATGGAAATTCCTAAGGTCATTGGGGGTTGGTAAGTCTCGTCAATCTAGTATTCCAAACAATCTCAACATTGATTTATTAAATAAACACTTCACTTCTTCTCCTAACCTTGTTGCTACTGATAAAGGTAACACTTTGAAACATCTTTCTTTAATACCACCCCTGGACTTCCCTCATTTTAATTTCTATCAATTCTCCGATTGTGATGTTAAGAAGAGCGTAAAATCCATAACTTCCAATGCAGTCGGCAGCGACAGTATAAGTCGAAACATGATCACGCCCATTTTGGATGAAATTATCCCTGTCATCACACATCTACTGAACAGCTCCATTTCCAGTTCTACCTTCCCAGCTTCCTGGAAAGATGCTCAAGTTACCCCTCTTCTTAAAAAATCCAACCCATCCTCCTTCTCTGAGTATCGTCCTATATCCATCCTTCCCTTTCTTTCTAAAGTCTTGGAACGTTTAGTCCATTATCAGCTTAACACCTTCCTTGTTAGAAATTGCCTTATAAATCCCTATCAATCTGGTTTTCGGTCCGGACACAGCACATCCACAGCTCTAATAAAAATCACTGATGATATCCGCTTAGGAATGGATAACGGTCAATTGACTTTTTTAACGCTGTTGGACTGTAGCAGTGCATTTAACAACGTTGACTTTGATATTCTTACTGGAACTTTGCGCTCAATTAACATATCTCCAACGGCGATCGATTGGTTTCATAGTTACCTGTATGGACGCCGGCAACGTGTCCGTGTTGAGGATACATATTCCACTTGGTGTAGCCTAAGCGCCGGCGTACCTCAGGGCGGCGTTTTATCTCCTCTTCTTTTTGCTATATTTATAAACTCTATATAAAAAAAAATCGCTTCTTCCTACCACCTGTATGCTGACGACCTTCAAATGTATACTCATGTCAGTATTAGTAACCTTAACCAAGCCATTTACACTATTAATAGTGACCTGGATCGTATACTCGAGTGGAGCAAGTCTTACGGCCTTGGGGTGAACCCCGCAAAAACGCAGGTCACACTCATTGGAAGCTCGAGGATGCTCCTTAGGGTTGACTGGTCTTGTCTTCACCAAATTACTTTTGACGGCATTATCATTCCATTTAGCAAGACTGCCAAGAACCTGGGCATCATCATGGACAGTGAGCTGTCATGGGGACCACATCTTACCGAAATCAGTAGAAGAATTTTTGCGTAGGCTGCCTCAATGAGGAGACTTCGCAATTTTCTTCCTACCGCCACAAAAGTTGCGCTCGCTCAGTCTCTCTTACTCCCTATACTAGACAACGCTGACGCCAGTTTCCCCGATCTTACAGAAGAGCAACTTAATAAGCTTGAGCGCCTTCAAAACGTCTGCATTCGATTCATATTTGGCTTGCGCAAGTATGATCATATTTCCGAGTTTCGCGTTAAACTCTTGTGGTTGCCAATCCGCTCTCGTCGGAATGCTCATATTCTAACTCTTTTATATAAAATTCTATTTACTTCTTCTCCGCCGTATCTCAAACAATGCTTTGAATTCCTAAATCTATCCCATACCCGCAATCTGCGTTCTTTCACTCTCCTACTCTCCAGTTGAAAACTCCATCCCATAATTCCAACTTCTTTAGTAACTCGTTTACGGCACGAGCTGTCGGATTATGGAATGACTTGCCCGTTTCCATCAGACTTGCTAAATCTTTACCTATTTTAAAAAATGTGGTCTACAAACAATACCTACTTAGCGGCTTCTTTAGAGTAAACATTGTATTTCCTTTCGATATTTATTGTAAAAGTATATATGTATATATTTATTTATGTAAGTATATGTAGGTATATTTTAGGTTTAGGTATTTATTTATTTTTATCCTACATAAATAGGTATTTATTGTAACACCGCCTCCTCACACGTCTTTTCAATCTAGTCCATCCAAAGGTTGCCTGGAAGAGATCGCTTTGAGCGATAAGGCCGCCCATTGTACCACCATGTATTAGTCTTTAAGTTTTCTAGGTTAAGTTATTTTAATTTGGTGTAACAATCAAGAATTATCTATCTATCATGCAAATTCGTCGAAATATCGGGATACTCAAAAACTCACAAATCATCGTAACTAGTAGTTCGCCCCGAACTGAGATATCGCGAGTCTCCCATAAAAAAATATTATTTGTAATCTTTAACTATCAAAATAGTGCCACGAAATGTACAACCAAAAAACTTGACCTACAGTTTCATTCAAATTAAAGTTCATGTTAGTTGGTTACTCTTTTTTGAGGAACAAATTGCAGTTATTCTGGATTTCAGACTTTTCCTGTATCAAAACAAAAACTGTCACTAAAACAACACAAATACCAAATTTAAGCACTGTGGGATCACTGGTGTACCCTGGAATTTTGTCAAAGTTCAGTTTTTATTATGGCTAATAACTTAAAACTACAAGGTTTAAACTAAAAATAAAAACATTGTCGAAATTTACCCATAAAGACCTTTTATTAGACGTGTCATTTGACCGCATAGTCTCATTTTTGTTTTTTTTTTACCCTTTTGAACTCCAGTATCTCAACAACCCCCCCATATTTTTAGCTCATTTAGTCACACTAAAATTGTGCCATCACTACCTACCTATGTATCAAATTTCACGATGATCAGATCAACGCTTCGAAAGTTATCCTCCGACAAACAAACATACAACGCCGATTTACCCAAATTGGTTTGGAGATCTCGCTTCGCTCGATCTATTAACATCCTTATTTAACATTTTTATATAATTTATTTACAAATATTTATGAATTTGTTGCAGTTACAATACGAATTCCTACATCGTGCCATACTTAACTACGCGGAGCTACACAATCTACTTGAACTTGAAGACAGTTAAACAACACCATTAGCGCTAGGTATGTTAAAATTATGGTTCTCGACACAGAGTGAATATACTCCTCTATTTTTGTACACTGAAATACTGTTAAGTGTTCTTTTTGGGTTAAAGTTATTTGTGTTTTGAATTCATGTTGACCCATTTATATCTACGGTTCTAATTCTAGAGTAGGAGGGAGAGGGGGGGGGGGGGGGATAACGATCTGCATTGACGTCCCGCATTGAGGTATATAGTGCATTACCCCCCTTCTAGCCTGACTATAGGCGACGGCTGGCAGGAATTTTATCAGGCATATCGTGATTACATACAGATGTTATCATTAATAATATGTTATCTTCTGGGATAATAAGCTGAGCGACAGATGTAAGTGCAGTTTCGAGGTTTCAGAATAAGTATTAGGCATATAAATAATATATTTTTCAAAGTCAGGGCGTGTAAACCTCACGGTGTCTATGAACATGAGCCATGCTTACTTTTAGTCAGTTATGTGACTAAAATGTAAGTATACAGGGTGGCGACGTATACAGTGTCAGTTTTTAAGGAGGTAATCGTGAAATTTGATACATAGGTAGGTAGTGATGGCACAATTTTAGTGTGACTAAATGAGATAAAAATATGATATAAAACGAATGAATAAAAAAATATTTTTAGGTATTGTGTCGGTCCTAAGCCCTAAGTACGAAGGATAAATTGGAATTAGTTTCAATGAATGTACTGTTTATTCACATTCCTATGATGCCTACCTATGTAACTTATTCAACATGCAACTTTACGAGCGCAGTGCATAATGCACAAAGGTGCCCATTTTCTTGTCACCTTGCAAAGTGTTTTAGTGGATGTTTTTAACTGATATGGATTTAGAATTATTTACTATATTCTATAAGAACCCAGTACGGCATTGTTTTCGAATATTGCCACTGTTCACGCTGGCACCCTGTATAAATGAATCAAATATTTCCTAATCAGTATTTCAGTGAGCAATAATAATTCTAAATGAAGGCCTATTCTCCAAGCAAGGTGTTTTTTAAGATGGCGATCAATTTTGTTATAATTTTAAGCGTACTTTTTGTTTATACCAGTACTTTTGTATCATTTTATTATTAATTTGTAAACAGGAACGGCGCCATTTTGTAACTCTTTCTCTGTCTAATGTAGGAGGGGAGATACAAAATGGCGTCTCAGTTTCTCATTATTATCATTGTAAAAGCGAGTTACGTTCGTTATAGACTTTTATTTTATTGAACATGTACAAATATATTTAGTAACTGAATAAGTTTTTTAATAGTTTAGGGTTGTATTTAAATAGATATCGCTTTAGCTTCACAAATCGCTTTTACATAAAGTTGCTGCGAACAAAATTAAGTTCACTAAGTTATGTTGAAGATAACATTTCTGAAATTGATAATTATTTTTAGGGTTTGATTTTAAAGTCTAATCTTCGTATTAAATAAAAAAAACAACGAGTCTTCACCAGTATTCTAGAATAGTGCTCAAGCGTGTCTCGAGTCAAGACTCGTTCCGAGACATTTATCGGCAGTTTTTTTTAAAGAAAATAAGTTTTTTGTTGAAAAATTACTTTTTCAAAACAAGATTCTTAATAAGAACCGCAAGCAGATTTCAAATGAGCCCAAACACTAGTAGCCCACTACAATCTATACAGAAGTTCCATTGTCTAGCATCCGGCTCCATCTGATATCACCTCCATGGTACTATATTATTGCATTATCACCAAAGTTAAATGCGCATACAATGTTTCGTGTCTGCGCTGTTGACCGTTGAGGAGTTCCTTCTTGGAAGCCAACCCTGAGTGCAGCAGACATGTCATGGTGGAACTTAGAACCGGATATTATAATTAAATGCGTATACTAAATTTCGCATCTGTGCTGTTGACCGTTGAAGAGTTCCTTCGTCTGGAGCCAATCCAGGGATTAGAATCAGGTCATGCTTACTATAAATATGCATTGTTCTCCAAAATAGCGTGTATTCCAAATTACAACTCAATCGGTTGAGGGGAAGAGGTTTAAAATTCAGTTGCTAGATTCCACCCGGACAAACATTGCAAGTTAATATAAAAAGCTTGAGCGCCGATTTAGTTTTGTGGTAAAGGTTGATGGCAGCAGTTGAGTGCAGGCTGCGCAAGATCATTGCTCTGGAAATCTATGGGGGCGGCATATGTTCCGCAGTGGACGGCTTTTCGCTGTTTGATGATGATGATTTATTTCAAATTGTCGAAAATCTTTGCTTCATTTTCTGTTTTCGCTTGAGAATTGTTTTTGATACAGGCCTGCCTAGTAACAGAACTGTGTGAATTGTGATCATATACTTTGACAAGACCCGGCAACTGTCATTTACAGTAATGTTATATTCTCCACGACACCTTTAGTTGTAGATCTGTCAAGTAATGTTTAATTTAAGTTTATTTTTGGTATTTTAGTAGAATACCAAACAGTAATGTCCAAAGAAACGAATAGGAGTAATAATATCATGTTTAAAGTAATAAAAAATAAAAAAACAACTTATTTATTTTGATAACTAAAGAGGCCATATTTTATTGCATTTTGAAACGTTTTTTTTAAGTTATTTAATAATATATCAGAGACTATGATTGAAATTTGGGTTTTGAGAAAACCTAGTAAAAATAAGGCCAAATAAAATAATACCCCAATGTTAGCACAAATTTTTGTATGCGTGGGATGATTTGTGTAAACACTCCCGAGTTTTGTAAACAAGTTGATGTTACGTTTATTTTTCAAACATATTTTTACTGCAAAGTGAATAAAAAGCGATACTCTTACATCATTGGAAGATAATTTAATACTATACGCCAACGCTCCTGACACTCGGGCTCATAAAACGTGGGACAGGCGACGATGATGTTGCTATCTCATTTAACCTTTACGGGAGCCGTATTCCCAGTAACATAGTTATTTCAATGCAAAAGTGTCGGGACCTCATTGTTATTATCATTAACAGAGGTTATCTCGCTTATCCAGGTTTCACTGTGATTGCATCATTACATTACAACATCAGGAGAATAAAAACAAGTTGCAGCCACTGTAGTGACTGGGGCGTCGTTTTAGGTGGAGTAAGCTTGCTTATACCATTCTCTTATGGCGGGTTCCTATATATCTGTCGGTAACCGACTACGAGTCGTATCCAAGGGCGGATCCAGGGGGAGGGTCATAGGGGTCATGACCCCCCCCCCTGGGCTGGGCACAGGACCTAGGTGGTCCACTAATCAAAATTGTTAAACATAATGTTTTTATATATTTTTTTGTCGCAATATAGTTTTATGTAAGTACATTCAATATTTAATTAATTTAAAATAATATTTTAATTTGAAAAATTTATTTTGTTATTTAAATATAGGTATTTTTAAGTACAGTATGTAAATACATTAATTAAATACTTACTTTTTACTTGTATCCATGATTATAAAAATTCAATTATAACTTCTTGTGACTTGACCACGACTATGTGACCCCCCCACCACCCCCCTGGCACCAAAGCTGGATCCGCCCTTGGTCGTATCTCCCTGAAAAAGTGTCAAACTAGTGTCAATCTATTGACACGATTTCAAGGCGAAACGAGTCGTAGCTGGTTACCGACGGATATAGGCACCCGTCATTAGGCTATTTTAAAAATTCAATTAATCTCAACAAATATTTTAACTAAAATTCCGCCATAACATAAAGACAAGAAAATCAATATGACATTTAAAGACTTTTTTGACTGAACTTTACTTATTCTTGGGGTCTTCAAGTCCTAAGCGAAGAGGTATTTCAAGGCAAGCTGACTCCATCACCATAAAATAATTTAAATACTCTAAACTAATATTATATAGTTTTAAGTTTTAATCTGTACGATTTGCAGTAAAGATATGTATGTAATAATTTTGATTCAATGTGCATAGCTCTTCGTGAATTTTTGATATATTTACCAATATTATTTATACCTTTTTTTTGTATTAGACCAAGTATTATGGTCTGACGTGCGACTGTTTAACGTATATAGTTGTTAAGCCTATACATATAATTAGATTTTGTATGAGCTAATTAAAATGTACACTGTTGTATTGATGAACGGATGCAATGTTACGTTGTGGTGGCGTTGTTGTGGCATCTATGGCGTTATCGCAAGGCACTGGCGATTTTAGCGCGTTTACAGTGAGGCGGTTTCTGAACGTGTACGCCGCAACGCGAACGCCGCGTTCGCTGTATACAGGCTATCGCTGAATTAGCATTTAAACTTGAACGGAGTGATTCCGACGGTAATAACTAACAACTTTTCATTGATAAAAATAATAGTTTAAACATATTATTTTTTCAGGATATATTTTTTTACTTATTATTTGATATTAAATATTTTTTTTAGACTTAGCGCCTTTCATAGAACTTACCTTACACAATAATGTTTGACCTAAAACAACTGATAAACAGATTCTAACCGAAATCAGTAGATCTTTACCAAGTGATTTTTCAATGAATATCTTCGAATTTACAAAAGTCGAAGAAGATTTTGTTGTTCTCGTAAGTGTTGAAAATTGCCCCCCCCCCTCTCACCCTTCACCTCCCCCCTCCCCCTCCACCTCCCCCCTCGGGATAATATACTAAGTATGGGACAGCCTGTGGATACACTCGCGCTCGTGCGACACACTTCAGTGAGTCGTATTGTACGCAGCGAACACGTTGACTGATCGCCTCGCTGGAAACACACTCTCAAATCGCCACTGTAACAACGCTCTTAATTAAAGAAGATTGGTACAGTTTTATAGTCGGAAATTAATTTGATTCCGAAAATATATAATCACAGATTATACTTTTATTTTAAAAGAACGCACAAAATATACAGTTAACATAATGTAAAAAAACAGTAAGCCACCACAACTAAATTAGTTAAAAAGATTAAAAAATATCGTCCAACTTACTAGGCTTACCTCAGAAAAAAATTCGATATCGATGAAAATGATAATTATTATTTATAGTTTCTTATAACAGATGTGTTACATATATATCTTTTTTATTTATCACTCCGATACATTTTTGTAAGGTTGTGATGCCCGAGCGATTACTACCTTTCACATAAAAGCACTACTGAGTGCTAAGAGGACTTAATGCTAATACCATTATCTACCAGTCAGAAAAGAAGATGAGGCGTGACCTAATAAAGAATTTCAGCGCCAATAAATAATTTAAAACTATTTTTAAAGTTTTTGGGGGCTATTTCAAAAAGCTGGGACCTTAAGTGGCCACTGAATGTTTCATATTAAAATTCAGTACTGAAGGAGAACTCTATTTTTTTAGTCTTAGCAATAAAAGTTCTCAATATGTTTTGCTTCCAATTATTCTTCTAATTACTGCTGATGAATCATTATGATGAAGCCTTAAAAGTGGCCACTTTGAATATCCTGTTCATTCAAATCATTAGTGATGTTCATAATTACTAAATACTATCGATATCGATACTTTTTCTTTGACCTAACTAACCTAACTACCTTAGATAGAGAAATCTATCTAATTTATTACGGTTTAATTGGATTTTAAGCTCATAGTTAAAGAGACTATTATCCAATGAATTGGCAAAACTTATGATGGGAGGGGACTTGTGTGGTTTTTCATTTACTAAGTGTAATTTTTAAGACGTTTTTGAAAACTCTTCCTAAAAGTTTTCCGTCAGACTCGCCGATCTCTTTGAAAAATGTGTTCATTTATTTTTTTTTATTTTTGGATCCTACACAAGTCCCCGAGAGCGACTGAACAGAGTGTTTTAGCTTTTTTATATCAAAAACATTCAAATCTTTGTAGGGATGTTGTTTTTTATAAACTGAACATAAAATAAAAAATTAGATAGTAAGATTTAGGATAGCAATGATCAGAGGCAATTTATACGAAATGGCGTCAAGTTACTCGCATTCGTAGATTATTTAGTTACAAAATACTCTTAGCATAGAAAAATGATCTGAAGATTTTAATAATCCATTAAATGAGATCTATTCTCAGAGGCTCTCGAATTCTAGTTATGCACAAGCGTAGAGTTTGACAGCTTAAAAAAATCTCTTTGTTTAAATTATATGTTTGAGTTTTCAATTGTTAGTTGTCAGTTTCTGGAATACGAGGCCTGATTGTCGATTTACATTATTCCAGTCCAGTTATACAGTGAATCAAACCAGCGCTGAAATAGACTGAATGAAATCTTCTACACTATTCCAGTCCAGTCCATTTATAAGCTGTTGAAATCGCAAACAATGTGGTAACAAATAAGCTGCTACTGGCCGTTTACACGATTCTAGTAGCGCTGAAATATGAGCGCTGGTTTAGCGAGTAGACCGCCAGTTACTGGACTGGTTAGTTTAGATTATTCCAGTTGCAATCTAGCGTTTATTTTGGACGCAGAGTTCTATCGATTCGACAGTATCGATGTATAGTAAATTTCTCCATTTCTATGTAAACTACCAAAGTTTTATTATGTTTGTTATTAGTTTGGCGAACGCAAACTTTATCAGAATGTTACTGAAATAATGTAAACCGAGCGAAAATTTAAGTGTTTGATTTGACGCCATTTAACAATTTCCACTTCGGAGTGCGAATAAAACGAAGCTCGGAACGCTTTTAGACATGTACCAACGCGCTTTCTTATTTATACGGGCTTGAACACAAGAGACAGTATCTAAATAAGCTACCATACACTGTACCTGTAGTTCATATAAGTCCCACTTGCATTAAAAATGTAATCTACAATCAATATTCTACGATATGATATTGTAATTTGACTATTAAAGTCTCATTTCTGATGCAAATGTGGATAAGGCTCGCATTATAAAAATGAGCTCAAGCGTGAATAACAGCTTCCAGTAAACAAAAGCAATTTATGAATCTCTTGTTCACCTTTGAGTTTAGTTCTGGCGTGCGGGCCTAAATCATCGATATTTTCAGACAGAATTTATCGATAACGAAACATCACTAGACTAAAATTTTGACTTCAGAAATGTTTTTTGATGTCTCTTGTTGATTTAGCAGTAATACCAACCTAAAATATCTACAAGTTAAATTATTTACTGTCAAGCACTCAGTAAGCTGCATGGACTGAGAATGGGCTGAGCAATACTTACACAAAATTGTCCATTCTCCACATAGAGACAAAACATGTGCAGTCAATACCTGTCTCTTTTCTTTAGTTCGGTTTTTGTATTAGAAAAAGACAACTGCTGGCTGCACGATAGCTTTGTCTCTCACTTTTAAAACTGCCATTAGACACATTTTTTGCCGTACAATTGACAGTAGGTTGGTGGTCTCATTTTGTAAATAGTTTTAAAGCGATTTTGCTACAAGCCCACAACTAATTAAATTTATATTAGTGACACAAATTGAAGATTACAGAAGACCGGCTGGTGTATATATACTTGATCGTGACACCAACATTTGGCTAAACGGTGTAAAAAAATGTAGATCAAATTGTTTTAAACAGTGAGTAACTTTTATATTGACTACCTCCGTGGCGCAGTGGGCGAATAACCGGCTGAGACGCAAGAGGTAGCGGGTTCGATTCCCGCCGCGAAACAAATGTTTGCATGATCTACAGATATTTGTTCCGGGTCTGGATGTTTTTCTATATAGGTAATATGATAAGTATGTATTTATAAAAAAAATAAGTATATAAGTATTCTATTAGTTATCTGTTTCCCATAGTACAAGCTCTGCTTAGTTTGGGGCTAGATAGCGGTGTGTGACATGTTCAGCAATATTTATTTATTAAAAAAGAATTTGCACATAGTCCACTTAGCGGTCTCACATTAGTCTGATAAGGTGATGCTCTGAGCCGGTCTTCTGGACTCTTCTTGTGGTAGTGACGCACGGCGGAAGAATATTTAATTTTATTATGTTTATTATTTTTGTAAATAGATAATGCAAGTCATGTAATTCAATATTTTTGAAAATATACCATTATTTAGAAATTATTGATTTTTATTTGATGAACCTCATCCACACCAAAATAAACGTATAAATCCGAAATAATTCTAGTTTATACTAGGGTTCCTCCCGAACTGAGATCTCGCGAGTCTCCCTAAACACAAAAGAATATTCTTAGGGCGACTCGCGCAACGATGTCTAAACGTATTTAGTGGCTAAATATGCTTTAAGTTGTCAAATCATACAAATACGTAAAATTTAAACATGTTTAGTCTCTAAATACGTTTAGGGATCGTTTTGCAAGCCGGCCTTAATCTTCGCCTAATAAAATAGTGCCATGAAATGCGCAACCAACTAACTTAACCTATAGTTTCATTCAAATTACAGGTACCAGGAGTTCATGTTAATTGGTAATTTTTTTTGGGGTAGAAATTGCAGTTGTTCTGGATTTCAGACTTCCCTATATTTGTGTCATTAAAGCTTCACGCATACCAAATTTCAGCACTGTGGGGTCACTGGTGTGTGAATTTTGTCAAAAATCAGTTTTTATTATGGCTAATAACTTAAAAACTACAAAGTTTAAACTAAAAATAAAAACGGGGTCGCAATGTACTCACAAATTCCTTTTATTAGACGTGCCACTTGACCGGAGTCCTACTTTGTTTTTTTTTTTACCCCAATATTTCAACAACCCACCACATTTTTAGCTCATTTAGTCACACCAAAATTGTGCCATCACTACCTTCCTATATACCAAATTTCACGATGATCGGTTAAACGCTTCGAAAGTTATCCTCGGACAAACAAACAGACATACAACGCCGATTTGCCCAAGTCGATTTAGAGATCTCGGCTCGCTCGATCAAAAACATGCAAATATTACAGGAAAAATAAACGACCTATTAAATAAGTTTTCAAGAAATCTACCTCAAAAATTTACTTAGTTTCTGAACGCTCACATTTAGCGCTGCTATATTAACATAAATCTAGATAGGTACGGAACCCTTCGCAGGCGAGGCTCACTCGCACTTGTTTTTAATATACGACCTGGAGATGGAACCTGCGTATGCCCTACCTGATGTTAAGTGGTAACCATCGCCTATAACAAAGTACTGCCTCGTAGGTCACGCACCTTAGAAACGTGCCCTACGATGTACTGCCTTGTGTCCATCAACTTGAGGCATACAGGTGTAAAGCCATGATGTGCCTGTAATTTCACCGGCAACCCTTCAAACCGAAACACAGCAATGCTGCTTGGCGACAGAAATAGATATGGTGGTATCACTTTCCCGGTTCTTTCTCAAGAAACTGTACTACTCATGCGGCTTGCTTAGTTCCGATTCGCGCAGTCAATACTTGGATTATATTGGGTTACGTTATTGATTATCGTCGCTGTAATATTCAGGGACAAGCTTTAAATTAAACAAATCTATGGATTTGTAAGGTGCCTGGTAAAAAAATTCGATTGAAACATGATTTTCAGGACTATACGTCGATGTGGAAAAAAACCAGTGTTCTTTACACCACACGACTGCAGTTTTATTTTATTTTTTTTTATAATGGGAGATTGATGAAGGGTGACCTTCCTCTTTCGCTCAAGCGAAAGTTGATGGACGTATGCATCCTCCCCGTTCTAACTTATAGTGCGCAGACCTGGTCTTTGACTAACATCCAAAAGTATACACTCAAGGTTTGGCAACGTGCGATGGAGCGCAGCATTCTCGGATCAAGCGTATTGACCGCATACGCAACACCGAGCTGCGCTCTCGAACACAAATCGTAGATGTAGCTACGAAAGCCGCCAAACTCAAGTGAGACTGGGCTGGACCATCTTAGCGCTTGAAAGAAGTGTCTGTAAGGTATGAGGGGAGGCCTTTGCCCAGCAGTGGGACACAGTGGGCTGATAATAATAATAGATTATCTATAACTTATCATGTTCCCATAGTACAATCACAGGTACAAGCTTCCCTAATTTTGGGGCTAGCTAGCCCTGTATGAAATTTTCAGCATTATTTATAGTCACTCCTGACCTCACTAGGATTTCCTGTATGACCCGTATCGTGGAAAATGGTAACCTACGAGTTCCATGGTACCACAACACCATGAACCGGAACAAATAGTTGCAGACAATGCAAGGTCGTGCCCTCAGCGGGAATCAAACCCGCAACTTCGTACATTTCAGTAGGCTACTTGACCACCACATGACAGGGGTAGTCATTTAGGCATAGCCATGTGTACGAGGTCCATAAGTTATTCAGGAAACTTTCGTGATTTATTTCAAACATTATTATAAATACGGGATTTATCACGTACCGTTTTATCGGTGTTACGACCGGCAATTACATAAGTTACATATGAGTTTTCTCTTGTCTCATATTTAATCGGGTCTTGTTTGTGATTTTCCATAAATATAACAGACTAGCTTCCGTCAGCGGCTTCACACGCGTTGTTTGTCAACAAAATGTAGCCTGTGTTAATGCAGGTTATAATCCTAGGCCTAGAGCCGGGCAGCCCCCCAATGCAAGTCGGCAACAAAACAGAATGCGCCTTACTCGGCTTCGTGTTAGCGCTGGGGCAGAGCTACGAAGCAGTACGAGAACGCCACACAGAAGAGTCACTGCACAAGGTGTACACCTTCAACTCTGTGCGCAAGAGTATGTCTACTGTGATCCCCTACAAGGGCGGCTACCGGTTTTATACCAAGGGTGCATCCGAAATTGTGCTGAAGAAGTAAGCTAATCACTATATTGTTATACCAGCTTCCGCCAAAAAGTAGCCTATGTGTTAATCCAAGTTTTAATTGACGTACATACCAAATTTCATCGAAATCGGTTCAGCCGTTACGACGTGATTGAGTAACGAACAAACAAACATGCAAACTTTCGCATCACACTAATATTATAAATGTGAAAGTTTGATGTTTGTTTATTCATTTGTTTGTTACTCAATCACGTCGTAACGAATGAACTGATTTCGATGAAATTTGGTATATACGTAGATTATAACCTGGATTACCATATAGGCTACCTTTTATCCCATAAATCAGTTCCTAAGGGATAAGAATGAGGTGTCAAATCAAGTTGCAACAGTGAGTTAACTTGATTTCTAGGTTACCTACACATTTAGTAGTGTAACGCGTACAAAGTCGCAGGCAACAGCTAGTTTATAATATTAGTGTGATTGACACAGCATCCTATATATTTCGTATTCTACAGAAATTTCATCTTAGCAAGTAAAATTAGGATATTTTTTTTTTTATAATTTACAAATTTATTTTAGTATTTACACTAGTTAACATGCAAAGAAGATACAACCGTAACTAATTAAAACAATTAGAGATTACCTTCAGGTCGTTCATTGAGATTCAAAAAACTTCATTACTCATAATTATAAAGATTGTTCACCAGTCACACTATCCAACATCGCTCGATTAGACAAAGCGTCATCACATTTTGTAAACAGATTTTCTCCATGAGTTTTCAAATGTCGTTTTAAAATTTCTAATCGAGTAAATGTTTTGTTGCATTTTTCACAGTTAAATGGTCTTTCCCCTGTGTGAGATCGCAAATGCACATTCAACGCTTGCTTCTTAGCATACGTCTTAGGACACATGTCGCAAGCATAAGGCCGTTCTTTTAAGTGAACAATTTGAATGTGTTTCTTCATCGAACCCTGTTGAGTGAACGTTCTACCGCATCTATCACAAGCAAATGGCTTTTCCCCGGTGTGTGTCACTAAATGAGTTTTCATGTTGTTGTAATCAGCAAATGATTTATCACACATTGTACAAGCATATGGCTTTTCTCCGGTGTGCGTTCTCATATGTCTTATTAGACGGGCATTTTCGGCGAAAGTTTTGCCGCAAATCTCACATGCATATGGCTTTTCTCCGGTGTGCATTCTCATATGAGTTCGTAATCGGGTCGACATAGTAAATGTTTTTCCGCATCTATGGCAGGCGAATGGCTTTTCGCCAGTGTGAGTTCTCATATGAATTATTAAAACGGACTTTTGAGCAAAGGCCTTGCCACAGATATCGCAAACATGTGGCTTTACTCCGGTATGGATTCTCTTGTGCAGTTTCAGGTTAGTATGTCCTATGAATTTCTTATCACACATGTCACAGGCAAAAGGTTTTTCTCCAGTGTGAATCTTCATATGACTTTTCCAATGACTGCTTTCGGAAAACGCTTTTTGGCACACATCGCAGGTGTACCCCTTCTCTCCTGTGTGCATCTTCATGTGATATCTCACGTGAGCCAGACTAGAGTATCTTTTATCACATTTGCTGCATGCATATGGTTTTTCCCCTGTGTGAGTTCTCATATGAATTTTCAAATGGCTGTTGAGGGTAAACGCTTTACCGCATCTTTCGCAAGAATATGGCTTTTCTCCAGTGTGAAGTTTCATATGACTTTTCAAGTAGTATATGACGGAGAACGATTTGTCGCATATCTGACAGGCATGTGGTTTAGTAGGTACGTCTTCAGTGTGTGTCATCTTGTGTCTTATTAAGGTACTTCTGTCACCAAACTTTAAGTCGCATCTATCACAAGCGTGTGTTTTCGGTGGCTTTTCGAAATGGATTTTCATATGCCTCTTTAGAATTTGAGGACTGTTCATCAGTTTATGGCAAATGGTACATGCAACCGTTTCACTTTCAGTTCTATGTAAATTTTCTTTATGAGTTTTTAGGTTAGCCTTAGTATTAAATCGATATTCACAAATTTCACAAACATAAGATCTATTTTTGTCATGTACTTTCATGTGCTGATCTAAAGCTTTGTTAGTGACATGTTTTTTGTTGCATAAAGGACAAAAATAACTCAGATTAGTCAAATCTAATGATTCATTATTGGTGAAGGCATCTTTCTCTATGTTATTTGTATTATTCCTTAAAGTAATTTTACTAAGGGGCACATCATCTTCAGTTTTTGGACAGATCTTGTTTGACTCAGTTTTGACATCCATCAGGTCAATTCTTGGCACTGTTGTGTTATATCTATCTGTTGTGATATTTTTAATCTCAGTTTCAGTCCCGTGCCTTTGGATTGAGGATGTAGCTGAAAAAATATTAGAATATTAGTTTTTTACATTCTCGTCTTTGAAAGTATGCCATGAGCCCTTAAATAATGTAGTGAAGTGCATTTTCCCTTTTTTAGGGTTCCGTACATCAAATGGTAAAAAAGGAGCCCTTTTATGATCACTCTCTTTTCCGTCTGTCTGTCCGTGTGTGTGTGTATAAAAATCAAGGTCCTGAGTCAACACGATAAAAATATATGGGCAAATTTAAATTTTCGCGAAAACTTGTAATAGTATAAAAATTTACCTTTTTCAATTTCATAAATTTTCAACGAATTTTTCGGAATTTTCCCTTTACTTGTGCTTGCTACAAAACCTTGCTTTTAACCAAAATTGACAATTCTAGGTTCTAGGAAGTACGTAAGAAGCATGTTTTTATAGATAATAGTACGAAACCCTTCGTGCGCGAGTCCGACTCGCACTTTACCGGTTTTTTAGAGCTGTATAGATAATGAATTGTATTGATTTAATTAAATGAAATTTGGTACACAATTTTTCTATTCCTCTGTGCAGTTGTATGCTCTCCAATTAAAAAACCTACCTTCTTTTTTAACACATTTACTAGGAGTATCTTCAAAATCATCAAAGTAATCAGGGCATTCTGAGTGCTCCTCCTTTACAGTTTCCACTTCATCAGGATCATCAGAGGATGTGTGTTGAATGGCTGTCGCAAACAAATTGTGTGGCTTCCCAATATCCAGCATGTGCAATGTTTCTTGTGTCAACTGAAATAATTGAACGTACTTTATAAATTTAAACTCTAGTAAGTTATCTGGTTCCCGTAGTACAAGCTTTACTTAGTTTGGGAACTAGATAGGACTGTGTGAAATGTCCAGTATTATTTAATCATTTTACTTGTATAATTGTTACTCAATCACGCCGTTACCGCTGAACCGATTTTGATAAAATTTGGTATATAAGTAGATTACACCCTAACAAACAAGGCGTGCGAAGCCACGGGCGGTAGCTAATAAAATATAGTTTTTAGAAAATAAGCTTTGTTTTTACCAAACTTAGATTTTGTAACATCAGAGTTTTATTTTAATATGTTACTCTGAAACTTAGAAACTAATTTATTTGGACTAGTACGTCTTCTGCCTGCCACTCGCAACATCAGTGGTCTTGCCGCTTTGAGATCATAGTTACCCAAGGCTAGAAGGCATTTCCAAAATACGGTCAATATTACAAAAACCTAACTATATGTTTCAGAACATAATGATTTCATAATTACCTGAAACCCACTATCAAAAAACTGTAAAAGTGCATTTTCTGCTTTACGAGAAATATCTCTGAATTTGCAGCATCTTTGCAACTGTGAGTAACAAAGGTAACATATTGTTTCGGGCCTTCCATCTACTGCAATAAGCTGAAATGAGTGAATAGTTCAATTATTTGTTCATTGTGGCTTTAGTTATTGATGTTCCCAGGTCGGTACCTAGTTAAAGGAGCCTTAAAACAATCTATTTCTTCATGAAATTAACGCGTTTACTTACCTTAGTGTTTGTAAATAATTCAAATATTTCTTCAAGTTTTGTGTTTCGCACTGATCGCATTTTTATATCGCGGGCAAGACATACTCGGCAAATGGCTACGTTATTCATCGTACGTAGCAGTAATATCATCTATTTTTAGGGCTATCTTTGATTTAGAAATTCATCTAATCTCTTTGACGTTCTTCTGGCTCTTCTTGGCAGTGTTGCCAGCACCTCAATCAGAAAAAGGCCGGTAAGCCTTGTTGAAAAAGGCTGACATTCGGCCCTAAAGGCCGAAATTGAAATAAATAAACTTTATTCAATTAAAAATATATATAAAAATGGTACAAAGAACAAAAACTAGACACCAACAACTTCTTTAGTTATATTATAACTTATATATTAACAGTCTTTACTTATATTTTACTTTAGAACTTATAATTTCTGGTGATGGCTCGAAATTTCTTAATGAGATTTATTCCTAACTAAACGAGTGCGGCTTTCAGTTTTTATTCTCTTCAGTATACTAAAAACACGCTTAGCATTCACGTATGAAAATAGGAGAACCAGCAGGAAGCCAATTAGTTCATGTAAATGAAAAAATTTACGATTTCCTGCTATATCTTTTAGGAATTTCTAAATTTACCTAGATCTTATTTTTATTTTTAATAATTGTACTTAAGTAATATTTTTATTATTAGCGGGTAAAGGCCACGAAAAGGCCGATGGCTGCCAAGGGCCGACATAATTTCCCAAAGGCCGATAATCGGCCCCGTAGGGGCCGATCTGGCCACCCTGCTTCTTGGTCTGGTCCTGCCTGGCCTGGCCATTTTGTTTGTTTGTTGCCTTGTTGGACTGACAGCAGTGTCTCCATAAGAGAATCGAGAGTTACCGTGTTACAAGGGTAAAAGTACGGTGTTTCTAGACAAAATTACGGTGAATCCCCTAAAATGTACCGTGCATATTACCGTGTATTTTTTTAAAGGAAAATAACATCGTGAACCAAATCAAAACTGAATATTTTTTTATTTTTAATTAATCCCGTAAAAGGAATGAAAAAAACTGTATTGATTTGAGGCCAACTAAAGATACGTAATTATTAGCAAAGGAAAAAATATTACTTGTGAAATATGAAAAATTAAACTATTTTCTATTCATAATCAGACTCTCCTAGCTTAACAGTGTCTTCTTCATTTATTTATTTATTCATTTTCGACAACATGTCGTTAGTTGGCTTGAAGTCAATATAGTTTATTGAAAATGCGCTTGCACTCGGCATTTGAATGCGACAGCGTAAGCACATGCAGCATGAATTTCGGAATTTGTTACCTCCGTCACTAAAATCAGAAAAAAATAGAATTGTACATTAGTAATAGTTATGTCCAAACCAAATCAACAAAAACAGTTAAAATAACCAACCTTGTGCCAAAATACATCAGGTTTTTCAAATACAGCATGTAGGTCTTTTATTTGTGTTTTTCTAGTGTTTTAGGACACGCGTGGCAAAATGTTAAATAAATTCGATGTATGATAGCCTTCCATCAACCGATGCCAACATACACAATTCAGGGCGCAATTTGCCAAGCCTTGATGTTAGGTTTACGTATGCGTGAGTGGAGATAGACTTTTCGATATTGGGGGATTCCCGGCAGCACTAGGACTAGGAGCAGTGCTGCCATTACAAAATTTATTGAGTTGTCTGACTGAGATTCGTTTTACGCAGTACCTACATGGTGAAATATTTAGACAAACGTAATTTATAATGTTAATACGGTGATTCATGACACGGTAATACATTTTTACCTTGACGGTGGAGAAAGACCAGATTACGGTGGATCTACGGTAATTACCGTGTATATGGAGACACTGACTGACAGTGACATAATTTTAATTTAATTCATTGGATTGTCGATGGCGCTAACATTTATTGCGAAAACATTTACTAACAATTTGTACCTAGTTACAGATACTGGCATAACTGCCCCTTCCATATTTTCAGCCAACTAATCATATTATAGCTTATTCACACAAGCGCCCACGCATGGTCGCCGGGCTAGCCAGATAAGATTTTGCTTATGTTTAAATTCAACTGCAGTACTTTTAACCTAGAGAGATTCAATCTGTATCAAGTCGCCAAATGTATTAGACATTAAAATATATAAATAAATTAATTTTAATCATTTTTATGTTTTTAAAAAATCATTTGAGCTTCCACCAAACAAGTCTGGCGCAGCCGGTAGGATTTCCGCGATTTTCGAAGCCATACACTCGTGAAGATTCAAAATCAGTCTCACGAGAGAGTATTGTTTTATAAGAAACCGACTATTAGCGGACGCGGAAACGAAAAACCAAATAAATACGACTATTCGGTAAAGCGTGAAATAGTGACTTGGTGCAGTTTCAGGAGGACATGGGATCGAGCAGCTTGTGAGTAAACCTTTTCACTTCCTGTATTTTCATATTCCTGTGTCTTTTCCACTTTTATTGAGCTATCGAAGTTCACCTAGTTAATTGCGTTTATCTGATTTTGTTTGCACATAAATAGGCAGACTGTTTAGACGTATTTAATTAGTGTATAGTAATTAGTAAAATAGGCATATTGATTGACACTTAAATTGGTTAAGTCAGTGACTATATAGTTTATTATAGATTAGTTAAGGAGGTATATAAAATAGGCATATTGATTGACCCTTAAATCGGTTAAATCAGTGCACTATAGTTTACCATAGAGTAGTTAAGAATAGAATAGACACATTGATTTTTACTTACATTGAAAAATATAATTGTGTTAAAAAAATAAATAAATTTTATAATGGAATTTAAAGCAATTCCGAAAGAGACCCTTAGTCTCATCCCTAAATATGATGGGGATGAAAATCTTTTAAATTTATTTATTTCCAAATGTGATTATGTCGTGAGTGGTAGTAAGATCGTTGGAAACGCGGCACAAAATGTTTACTTATTTCATGCCGTGTCTAGTAGACTTACTGGTAGAGCTGCGACTCTACTCAGTGACCACCCAAATATTAACTCATACGAGGAGTTAAAGCAAATTCTTACCCAGCATTTCGGTGATCCCAGATCAGAGGAGTGTATTGCCATAGAACTCGAGACAATAAAACATAAACAGGGCGAGTCATACATACAGCTTTGCCATAGAATTCAAAACACTAGAAGTTCCTTGTTCGCGAAGGTAAATAGACTGACCGACGAGGGCATCAAGGCAGCAAAAATGATCGTGTACAACAATACTGCACTAAATGTATTTTTATATAATTTACCTGAGGACATGATTCGGATAGTAAGGTTAAAAGGTTGCTCGACGTTAGAAAATGCCTTAAGCATTGTTACAGAGGAAGTTAATTTTAAGTTTCAGTACGACGCTAAAAATAAAGCACTAAAACAAACATTCCCTCAGATGCCATCAAATAATACACCAAAACCATTTCCGGTCTCTCAAGGTTTCAAAACTACATTTAATTCGGTGCCTAACTCAAATCTTAAATTTGGCATCCCACAAAATAGCTTCAAATACGGTATACCACAAAATCAAGGTGGATATAGACCAAACTTTATTCAGCAAATGCGATTCGCGCCGCCCGCGCAAGGTTTTCGATTTGGGACTCAAACTCAGCCTCAACGAAATTTTGCTCAAGCGCCCGCGCCTCGCGCGCCTTTCCAACACGGTGGTTTTAGGTTTGGTATCCCCCAACAACAAGGTTATAAGTTCGGTGTTTCGAACCAACCTCACTCAGGCAACCAGTATAAATTTGGTGTACCACCCCGACAAGTACAAGAACCAAGGTTACAGGATAGTGACATTTCGATGCGCACAGCGCCGGTTAGACAGAATATGATTGCGGACGATCTATATTATATAGAGGATCCATCCCCTTATAACGAATACACCCCTGATTACAACGATTATGACGTTTATAATGCGAATGATAATGTAGAGTACCCCTCTACCGAGTGTAATTATATGGAATATGTCGAAGGGACAAATTCCACTAATACGGAAAACATCTGTGTGGAAACCATGCCGGAAAATTTTCAGAAAACAGCCTCGAAGAACGTGGTGAAGTGATTAGTTTAAATTGTTATGATAGTATATTAAAATTACCTCACGTGGTGATTCCTGAAATAAAATCAAAGTTTCTCATCGATACTGGTAGTAGCAGATCTTTTATTAGCCCATCTAAAGCTAATGAGTTTTTCAGTGAGTTCAAACACATCGAACCATTCACAGTGGTCAGTACACATGCTCAGAGCATGCACAATGAGATAATTTACATTCCATTGTTAAAGACCTTTAAAAGCACATTACCTCATAAATTTTACATCTATGATGTTGATGGACGATACGACGGATTAATAGGATCTGACCTTTTATCCAAATTAGGAGCTAATATTGACATGAGAAACCAAGTCCTTATGACACACAATGCGAGAATCCCAATCATTTATACTCCGCCATATGAAATTCACGTAGCTCCGCGATCTGAAACAAGAGTGAAAATTCCAACCAATTTACATCACGGTGATGCGATATTAGAATATCTTGAATATCAGGAAGGCGTCCGTATGCCTACCGCTCTTGTTAGGTGTGAGAACTACTTTGCGGAAACGGTTATACAAAATACATCCGATGTGAAAGCTGTTATCACGTTTAAAGAACCATTCGATGTTACGGCATTTAATAATGAAGAATGTCAGGTAAATTTTGTGAACAATTACGGCATGAATGATGAATATTTGAAAGAGAATTTAGGAAAATTGCGATTAGATCACACTAATAAAGAGGAACGTGATAGGATTTACAGATTGTGTTACGAATATCGTGATATATTTTATTGTGATAAACTACCTTTGTCCTTCACAAATCAAGTTAAACATAACATCAGAACGACAAATGAAGACCCGATTTATATTCGACCTTATCGACACCCGCCTGTCATTAACCAGGAAATACAAAATCAGGTAGATAAACTTCTAACAGATAACGTAATAGCAGATTCTCACTCACCTTGGAGTGCACCAGTCCACCTGGTTCCAAAGAAAGTAGACGCATCTGGTGAAAAGAAGTTTAGGATGGTGATCGATTATCGACGACTTAACGAAATCACAGTCGACGACAAATACCCGTTACCTAATATTACCGACCTTTTTGATAAGATAGGTAAATCTCAGTACTTTAGCACAATAGATCTTGCTAGCGGGTATCATCAGATTGAGGTAAATGAGGCAGATAGGTCAAAAACAGCATTTACAACACAATCGGGCCATTATGAGTTTAAAAGGATGCCGTTTGGCTTAAAAACGGCACCTGCGACGTTCCAGAGGGCTATGGACAACGTACTACGAGGACTTCAGGGTATTCACTGTCTGGTATATCTTGACGACATTATAGTATTTTCTTCTAGTCTAGAGGAACACGTCGATAAACTCCGTAAAATATTCAATCGGTTAAGGGAAACTAACCTTAAGGTAACTCTCGACAAATGCGAATTTCTGAGAAAAGAGGTCCTTTATCTTGGTCATACCATCACCAAAAATGGCCTTATGCCTAACAACGATAAAATAAAGGCAGTCTTAAATTTTCCGTTACCTCGAACACCAACCGAAATTAAAAGCTTTTTGGGTTTAGTTGGTTATTATAGGAAATTCATCAAAGACTTTGCTAAACTCACACAACCATTAACTTCATGTTTAAAAAAGAAAAATAAGATAGATTGTACAAAACAGGAATACATAGATGCATTTGAAAAGTGTAAAGAACTTTTAACTAACGCACCGCTTTTACAGTTTCCCGACTTTTCAAAACCATTCGTCCTTACGACGGATGCCTCAAACTTCGCTATAGGAGCTGTCCTTTTGCAGGGTCCTATAGGCAGCGATAGGCCGATAGCTTATGCTAGTCGTACTTTGAACGACGCCGAAACGCGATATAGTACAATAGAAAAAGAGCTTTTAGCCATAGTATGGGCTACGAAACATTTTAGACCTTATTTATACGGAAAGAAATTTATGATTTATACGGATCACAGACCTTTAACTTGGATTAAATCCATTACGGAACCTAACAGCAAGCTAACTAGATGGAAATTACGCTTATCGGAGTTTGATTATGACATTAAACATAAAGAAGGAAAACAAAATTGTAATGCCGATGCATTGTCGCGAATTAGGATTAACGCCCTAAGTAACGATGATGACGATTCGATGAAGGTGAATTTAGATAAAAAGGAACAAAAACTAAAACGCCATATTAAAGACGTAACTGACGATATTATACGTTTGAGTAATAAGGACACCACCCGTACCTCTACACCGCGCGAGCGAACGCCATCTCCGATAGTTATATCATCAGGTTCTGAGAAAAGTAATACATCGAAAGCTGGTAAAGGTCGACGTCGATCTCCCTACTCAATTCCATCTGGAGGTAGTACTACTGCATCTGCATCTGAAGGTCGTCAAGACGACGCTAGTATGGGGACAGTACATTCAGCCCGCGATTTAGATACAGATGGTATGCTTATATTGCAAGAAGCTGTAGATACCAAGCCGAATCAAATACTCGTACATACCTGGAACAGGGACGAAATATCAGTTAAAGACTTATCTAGGGACAAACAAAAGGTTTTACAGGTTCACTTACCTTTAGATCATCCAGATCTAATCAAAAGATTCCTGAAAAATTACATTAGGCCTAAAATAAAATATTTCTTTTATTTTGAAGACCCGTTACATCGAAAGCAGTTTTCGGAGGCTACCATATTACTTTTTCAAAAAGGAACAGTAAAATTTTATGAATGTACCAAGCGAGTTGTTTATGTTGATAACGAACAGGAGCAACGAGACGTTGTACTTAAATATCATGTAGGAAAAAATAGTCACAGGGGAATAAAAGAAACGTTAGCGCACATAAGACGCACCTATTATTGGAATAGCATGGATCAAACGGTGGCTAGCATTATAAATGCTTGCGAACTCTGCAAGAAAATGAAATATGATAGAAAACCATTTAAACCGGAATTACAGTTATCACAAACTCAAATAAAGCCATTCCAAGAACTTTTTATTGACACATTTTCAATTGACGGAAAACATTACCTAACAATAGTCGATGCCTTCAGCAAGTTAGGCCAAGCATTCGAGATTAACACGAAATCCACGCCCGAAGCAGTTAGAGCCTTAATTAAGTATTTCTCTTTGTATGGAACACCTAGTAGAATCAGTTCAGATCCAGGCACAGAATTTAATAATACATTAATGAAGGAAATGTTATCATTTTATAAAATCGACCTTCACATTGGTACCCCTCATAATCCCAACTCTATGGGAATAGTTGAACGATTTCACTCAACCATCATAGAAATATATCGGATAGCTAAATACGAACAAAAAATAACTGACGCTGCATCTGTTATGAGTTACGCTGTTATGTCATATAACCACACAATTCATTCTACTACAGGTCTTACCCCATTTGAAGTAGTTTTCGGTCATACCGAGTCTAATAGCGCTTTTTATGTAGATTTTAACAAACAGTTTACTCAACAATTGGTTAAAGAACACGTTAGAAGGACTAAGCATTTGTATGAGTACCTAACAGATAAAATAATTGACAAAAAGAAAGCTGTAATAGAGAAACGTGGTGGCGAGAAAGAATTCGATATAGATGTAGGCGATACAGTATATATCAAAGGAGTAAACACTAGACGTAGTAAGGATAAACCGCGATATCAGAAAGCTCAGGTTACCGGAGCCATACAAAGAAACGTTGTACCCGTTATAACACATAGTCGACATACTAAAGTTCCTATTAAAGACATAAAACGTCCTCCACAGGTTAATTCTTCTGGCGGTCCTAGTGATCCAAAACCAGGCCCTTCAACTACACCCTATTAATAAGAACCCGGGACTGCTACCCGTCAAAGAAGGTCAAGCTGTCATCAGTCATGGTACATGGACTGTTATAAAGGTGTTGGATTTAAAACTTTTATACAAGGAATTGGAATTCAATTTAGGTAGTTATGAAAGATTTAAAATGCACATTCAAAAATGTTTCGATATTAAAGCTTTTGACACAGACTTTACTGATGTGGAGTTACAAACGGATTACACTATTAACATAACTATATTTAAGTACAAACAGCTGATTCCAACTGTAAGATCTAAACGTGGTTTAATAAATCCTCTCGGTTCATTTATCAAAGCGATCACAGGAAATCTAGATAATGATGACGCTGTAATGTATGAAAAATTAATTAATAAAATAAATACAAAACAAGACGCCATAAATAGTAAAATGACTATCGTTGCCGAAATGGTGGGTACGTTCACAAAAATAGCCAACTTTACCAAATACAATTTCATTCAGATTGAAGACAGTATCCAAGATATCAATCGTAGCTTAAATAAATTAAACTTATCCCAAATCAGTAATAAGATTATTCACATATATAACGCGTTTATACATAACTTTCAAACACTCTACATTCGACTGAATGAAATTGAGACAGCTATTGCCTTTGCTAAAATTAATTTGTTACATCAATCAATTATAGACACTGAAGAGTTAGTGGCATTGTTGCAGGAAATTGAGAAAACAGACAGATTAGTTTTTCCAGTTAGTATTGAAAATATTTTAAAAATAGAGCAATGTATAAAGATAAAAGCATATGTAAAACAAAATCAGATAAAATTCATTATGCACATTCCTTTAATCAGGAATGAGCTTTTTAACTATTTTAAAATGATTCCATTACCTATCCACGATAGAGCCAATAACCTTACCTCTATTATCCTACCTAAATACCCATATGTCCTTGTGAAAGGGTTAAAAGCGATGCCGTTCTCCCAGTCATGCCGCGAGATTGATGAATACCGTTTTCTATGCCATGAGAACGATGTCACGTTACTAATCAAAGATGATTGCATTACCGAACTTATGAGCTTTTCCACAAATATCTCGAGCTGTCACCCGATTCCAGTTACCATCGACGATGTAAAGGCTGACTCTATACAGCCCAATCGCTGGATCATCCACGTAAGAACAGAAACCTTACTCACCAAGTATTGCAAAGACGATATAACACAAGAATCTATCATTGGAACATACCTGTTGACCATGGATGATGATTGTCTAGTAAAGATAAAGGGACTGTCATTTAAAAGACACCAAACTCAAGGAAATGACGTAAATTTCATGAAACTTCCAGTAATCAACTTACCTCAAATATCGACCGATCCGTCAGATATGCAGAGAAAACCTGCCAATCTCAATGGAATCGACCTCACCGACGTTCAGTCGCTGAACTATATACTACAGAAAAGTGGAAGTGAAATTATTAGTGATAGTGCTCTAGATTATAAAAGTGTTAGTATAGGAAATTTTGTGTTTTGCTTTATTATTGTAATTTGTCTTTTATTGTTAGCATTTAAGCATAAATTTAAAAATATTTGTATTATGGGGAAAACCCGAAATGATCCTCATCCTTCGGATAATTTCGAACTTACGGAGGGAGGAGTTACAGATACTGGCATAACTGCCCCTTCCATATTTTCAGCCAACTAATCATATTATAGCTTATTCACACAAGCGCCCACGCATGGTCGCCGGGCTAGCCAGATAAGATTTTGCTTATGTTTAAATTCAACTGCAGTACTTTTAACCTAGAGAGATTCAATCTGTATCAAGTCGCCAAATGTATTAGACATTAAAATATATAAATAAATTAATTTTAATCATTTTTATGTTTTTAAAAAATCATTTGAGCTTCCACCAAACAAGTCTACCTACTGAGTTCAACAATTTGTAAATTATTCTGACTCGTGAAAATGGGATAATCAATGGCGTAGGCGTATTATATAGGGTGTTTGGTAATATACTGACGACAATCAAGTGACGGTTTCTCAAAAATTAGAGACTTCTCGAAAAAAAACTACTAGATAAATTAACAGATTTTATATAGTTGATTAATTCGATAAAAAACTTAATATTGCCTACTCTTGCAATCGACATCCAAAAATAAAGACCGATTTGATATCTTTTTCGGAAATGGCTGCGGGTTTTGGGTTAGAAAGGGACAACAAGAGATATCCCGATTTTAGATGGCAAGAGTATGTCACAAGTGTTTGTTTTTACCAAAATAAATTTCACATTATGGTAAACATTTCACAAATTTATTTATTATGCTTATCTAAATACACTTTTAATTTTTGTGTGTATAATAGCAAACACCCTATATAATGTGCATATTTTTGAAGAAAAACTTCTTTACGCACGCTTGAATTGGGGAGTAAGCTGGTGAATGCGTTACGAAAAGTGCGAACGGAAGTTGAGAGGGAGATGTAAGTTAGTGAAGATATATTATATATATTTTTATATATTATATACAGTGTAAACTCTATATAACGACACTCAAGGGACTGAGCATATTTTGACGTTATAGAGAGTTGTCGTTAAACGGAGAGAAGTAAAATCGTCAATACACAGTGATTTTCTCTTACTAGCCATGTTTACAATTTAAAAGTTTGTGAGCTACTAAGAATATGACAACGTATTGATAAAATCCATCACTTCTACTAACAACAGTCTGCAGCTACACGTGCAAGCAATCCCATTTTGTAAACAAAAGAACGGATTTCTTAGAAAGTTTGGTGTGTATGATGCCGACAGTCGAGTTTATTATGGTCTAGGATAATAAAACGATAAAAGCATATACACAGCTGCGCAGTTTTTACTAATTTGGCAACTTAAAAATAACTTTTTATTACAAATTGTTGTCGTTATTGAGAGTGGGTGTAATGCTATACAGAGTGTACCATTGTATGCAAGACAAGCTAAACCAACCAAAGCCGAGTGATTTCGACGCTTTAGAGAGTTTGTCGTTAAAACGAGTGACGTTACATGGAGTTTACACTGTATTTTTAAACGTTATTGTGCGAGTGCGAGTTGCGTCTGTCCAGAATCACAGACCACTTAGATGTACTACGGTCCAGAATGATCATAGACTGATCGACCTTTAGACGTGTGGACAATTTTGTAATTGAACAATTTCTTAGATAAATATTTTGAAAAAGAAGTTTTACTTAAGGTTCGTTTCCTTTTTATGCGAATATCTCGAACAAGACTATGGCTCGGGTGTTAAAGAGAGATAAACAAAAATAATAACACCCAAAGTTTGATTCATCAAAAACTAAATACATATAAAAAAATTAAATTTAAACAAATAACATTCGTCAAATTCGACAAAGGACCTGGATCACCCCCTGGACCTGGATCACCCCCTGGACCTGGATCACCCCTTGGACCTGGATCACCCCCTGGACCTGGATCACCCCCTGGACCTAGTCACCCCCTGGACCTGGATCACCCCCTGGACCTGGATCACCCCCTGGACCTGGATCACCCCCTGGACCTGGATCACCCCCTGGACAGACCTGGATCACCCCCTGGACGGACCTGGATGAAATAATTTCCTTGTACGCGACAGTAAATATTTGAACTGTGCGTTGAGGAGGAGTAGATAATTTTTGACTTATGTATATTTTTGTTTTTATTTTTAAGTTTTAATATTGTAGGTTAGGGTCATTAAGACGCGTGGAATTTAATAATAGTTGACTTTAATAGGCTGGGGAATCTTTAAGATGTTCGGGCATAGAACGCG